>BDMV01000003.1:57893296-58493296 GCA_008326285.1 Oryza officinalis | reverse complement strand
CTGGGCTTGCATTGGACCGAGCATTGTCCATCAATTCTTTAATCTGATTGTTAGTTTCATAGAATGATAGGTCCGCTAGTCTTTGAAGGGGATCGTCGTCCTCCTTCCTAACTTGGGCATTTGCTTGCTGAATTCGTATGCGAAGGTTGTAGTTCACATAAACTAGTTTGTTGAGCTTCTTGTGGGTAAGTTTATTACGGACCTTGGTATGTACGAATACAAATGTGCTCCAGTTTCGTTCACATCCACTTGAAGAGCAGCATTGACCAACCATACGCAACGCAAGCCTCTTAAAATTCGGCGTGTCTGAGGCAAACATAGACCACCATTGAAACTCTAATCAATGCTACTAAGTAGCCGACATTACATAATGAGAAAATTGGTATTGTATGACTCTCATCGATCTTGTTTCATGATTTGTAGCTGCGGCATTGAATCCTAGGACGCACTACGCGTACTCTCCAAGTGCCTTCGTCTTTCAAGACCTTTGTCAGGCCTTCGAGTGGATGACGGACATCGATACGGCCGCTGCCGCTTTGCTAGAGGTTGAGATGTATCACCGTAAGACTGGTGAATTTGGGAGGGCCCTTGCAAGAAAGATGGTCATCGATGGAAAAACTTTCCCTGTTATGTTTTTAATCATTTGCACATGTCATATGTCCTGATGCTTTACACGTATTCAGTGTTGTAAATTGACATGGAAATTGGCATGTGCAGCACAATGGTGGTCTATGTTTGCCTCAAATGCCGAATTTGAAGAGGCTTGCGTTGCGTATGGTTGGTCAATGTTGCTCTTCAAGTGGATGTGAACGGAACTGGAGCACATTTGCATTCGTACATACCAAGGTCCGTAATAAACTTACCGACAAGAAGCTCAACAAACTAGTTTATGTGAATTACAACCTTCGCCTGTGAATTCAGTAAGCAAATGCCCAAGTTAGGAAGGAGGACGACGATCCCCTTCAAAGACTAGCGGACCTATCATTCTATGAAAGTAACAATCAGATTAAAGAATTGATGGACAATGCTTGGTCCAATGCTAGCCAGAACTAGATGAAGACTCAACTGAGAGTGACGCCCTCGTGCCTACTCCACTTGTAGCCAACCTAGTGGACTTGACTGACCTGCGCAGAACTACAGGAGCTTCTACTATTGCAAAATGAGCTGATGTGAATATAGATGACACTCATATTGGAAAAAGGAAGACTCGGCAGTCACCAAAAGCACCTACATCCAAAAGAGTTAAGGGCAAAGGTCCACAGTCTCGCAATGCTGATAGCGATGAAGAGACTGAAGGAAACCCAGACTACCAAGAGTCCATGATAGTAGCTCAAGAACTGATAGAGACGACGGAGACAACGGTGGTCAAGGAGGCCAAGGCATCACTGAAGTGCCTCCTAGGGGTTGGTGATCTGACTGTTGAGTGTGACCCCTACATTTTCATACACGTATAATAATCAATAGTGAAATACATTTTCATACACGTATAATAATGGTGGAAATGAGCTGTACTACACAGGTCGTTCAAGGACATGCTAAGACAAGGATCAAACTCAAGCTTGCTTATTAGAGAGATGGTTCTTTCTGATAGTTGGTTCCTTAATTCTATCAAATTTTGTGCATAGAACCGCATCTGGGATCCTCCCTTCAATCAAAGAAACAACACTTGCGTCAATCTTTTTCATTTTTTTAGAGTCACGCCAAGTATTAAATTAAATGTTGATTAACATGCAGAGATGAATACCCTTGAAGCGGAGATATTCTCGGACCACCTGACAAAGCACTCATTTCCTGTAAAAATGTAACATCATGATTTGAACATTACCTCTAATACTAAAAGTACTAGACTGTACCAACAATTTGACACACATATACAAGTATTCAGCAATGAGTACCCATCTACTGTTTTGTGGACTTTTAATGCTAATTTACAAGCCCAGTGTTTTAACTGACAGGATAGAATCTGACCATAAGTTCCAACTTGTTTTAACCAGGCCATACAATCTGCTCACCTAGAGAACTATACAATCTGATGAATACAACCTGCTCACCTAGAGATCTACAGCAGTTCATACAATCTGATGAATGGCAACTTGTTTTAATTTACATGAACTACATCAAAGGTTAAAATCAGGCCATACAATCTGCCATACATACCTGCGTCTTCTGCCGCTGCCCCATCCTACGTCATGGCCAGTCTCGGGGGCACGGGGAAGTCCATGGCCAGTCTTCTAGGGGATTGACTTTCGCGTAACTGCTCACTTCACGACCGAATGATCCCCTGAAATAATTGAAGAAAAAAGCTAGTGAAAAAATGAAACCCTAGGCCCACTCAATTGTATGCTCAGTGGCAAACAACAACATCATGGACAGGTCAAAGTTGGAAGAAATACAAGGTAGGGTTGCTACACTCGTATGACTTGATGCTCATGTCCATAAAGGAGTACAACATGTCATATAATCAGTGGAACTTATAACTGGCTCTATGTTGGTATGTCATTCTCTATTTCCTTTGATTGAAAACAAAACTTCTATTTTCATATTGTTTGTTATGTGAACTATCATATTATGGATGTTATATTGTGAACTCTATATTGTGGATTGTATTCATTTCATCTGTGAACTCTATATTGTGGACATCTTGACATGTGGACACCTTATGCAACATCTTGAGATTGTTGATTGTTGTTGTCGAAATATGATGTTATGAATTGTTCAATTGATTTTAAGTCCGTAATATAGAAAAGATAATGCCAAAAATTTTTATTGTATACCCATAAGTATCCTACATATTTTAATTATTATCCTCAAATTCTACACATTTTTAAGTGTTTCTTTAATTTTTTTTTATTTTTTTCTTCATTTCGTTCTTCTTTTGCTTTAACATCGCGCGGTAACCGCGTCAAACCGCGCGGTTACCGCGTCATAACACATGGTTACCGCGGTCCATACCGCGGTTTAACCGAATTTTTGAATCACGAATTTGTCGCGGTTTTAGCGGTTACCGCGCCGTACCGTCGGGTCGCGGTAACCGGGCGACCCGCGGTAAAGTGAACCCTGCCAGAGAGAGAGAGCACGGTAGAGATAAGGAGAAGATATTTTCTCCTCGGTTGGGTCTCTATGGGCCATATGCACAGTACCAGGCCGGCCCAATTTTTTTTCTTTTTTCTATTTCTAAATTGATTCTCTGTTTTGCTCTTAAATTTGAATAAATATTATTTTTTTTCAAGAAATTTCTTTACCATAAAACACTACAAATCAAGCATTACCTTCACTATTTTTTTTGATTTTTTTTCGATTTTTTTTGAATTTTTGAATTCAGGCAAATTTTATCAAACCGTACCGCGCGGTACGGGTAACCGTACTCCCGTGGTACGGGCGGTTACCGCCGGTAAAGTGAACCCTGGTCTCAACCCCTTGTCATGTCTATCTGGCTGGAATATCCCTAGAGATGACAATGCCAACCTACACAGGGTTTGTGATAAGACTGCATGTACTTCATCAGAATTTTGGTTCATGCTTCCCCAATCTCCAACTGTTGCGCCTGACTGGAGAATCGGAAGAGATAACAGTGTGACGCTAAATAGGTTAATTTTATGATACATCTCAACAATTAATACTAGTGAGTTACAAAATGTCTCCCAAAATTTTCTAATCACATTGCATATATTGAACTGTAGGTGGCCCGTGCCCCTGCCATATTGGCGTCAACCTGACGTTATGGAGGAGGAAGAACCCCCACGTGGCTGTTAGGGCATATACACATACGTGGAAGGAGTCAGATTGTTTTACCTGTAGAATCATCCGACGTGTTCTGCTCTGTTGAACTTGATTTTTTCGCTGGGCCGACGTAGAGCCGGCTGAAGTTTTTTTTTTTATATAAATTTGATCAAACTTAAAAAGTTTGATTAAAAAAATCAAACGAGTTGTCATAGTAAATGTAATATTAAACGGAGGGAGTAAAATTTAAGGGAAAGGTTCAACGTTTACAACTGCCAAGAAAGCCGAGGGCTACATAACTACTACTTTTTACAACATTTTACAACAGTTGCTGCAGCTTCACCTGCGCTCATCCTGTTAGTCCTGTAATATTATTACATGTGCTGTGTAATAGCACTTGTGTTTTAGACCATTCAGCTATAGTGGTGTTGGAAGGTTAAGGGCTCATTCGGAATGTAGAAATGGTAAAATGGAGGAATAGAAAAACCTCAAGAATTTGATAGGAACGTGTATGCAAAACGGAGGATTTAAAACTATAGGAATTTTACAGGAATGGGTGTGTTTGGATGGTTGTGAGAAACATAGCAACAGTTTTGGAGGAATGCAACTTAAATAACCAAATAACAGGTATAGAACCAGCTGAAACCTAGGCCTAGTGCGCTACCGGGGTCACGTGGTCAGTGAGCAAGGAAAGAATTCATTTGAAGCTTGATCTTGTTCTTTGTGCAAAGGAAATTTTACAATGAGGTCTGAATAGATTGTTTTTTCCCTTGGTTTTCCTATAGGAACAGTGTTAAAAGGAAATATTCCTTCACTTGAGCTTTAGTTATCCAAATGGTAGGAGAGGAAAAGTTAGCTATCAACAGTATTCCTATGAAAATCCTTTGAATACCCCTCAATCCGAACAACCCCTAAATGCTTTTGTTAACCATAAGTAGCGTGTCTATATCTTGGATGTATTTTTAAAGAAACCGAAACAGTACGGAAAGTGTCGAATTTTCAACTTGGACATATTTGAGTTTGAATTTGCTATATATCTGTTGTGTGATTTTTTTTCTTATAAATCACATGATTTTTAACCTTGATAGTTTTGCCTTAGATTTTATTTTTGACTGATCGAGCTGTAAGGTACTCCAGTTTTATCGTTTACTCGTTTACGTTGAGGCAATCTACGTGCATGCACGTGTTAGGAAAAAAAAAAGCTCCGTGTATGCGTGGGATGGATTGGTTTCACTGTCCAACAAATTAGCGATTGAATGTAATTACAGTGTAGTTGTGTAATTACACTAATTATATTCGTGTGATATGAGAGCTAGTACCATTGCCACCCGGTGCCGTGATCAGGGGCAGACCCAGAAATGGGCCAAGGCCCAGACCATCTCATTAGAGTTTTGGCCCAACAAAATTTCATATGGTGAAACTTCAAGGTGCTCCATGGGCCTTTTGTCCTGGGCCCTGGGTCGTGGCCCAGGTGGCCCAAGGTGTAGGTCCGTCCTTGCCGGTGCTCATTTAAACCTGAGGCTCCAACAAACTTATGCGATATTAAAATCGTTATCACAACATAAGATAAAGATGAAGATGAAAATTGTCACATACTCACATGTGTGTAAACGTGCGTTCTAAAATTCAGACTGCAGTGTGAGGATCATGCATCGATAACTTGACCAACAAAGTAGAAGGTTAATTATAAGATGCCCCACGCTTTACTATGGAATACATAGATAAATATACGTTAAACATTATAGAAATCATGTGGGAATGATAATTTGATAACCCCTCTGCACATATTTTATTTTATTTTTGACAATAATGTCTTTTCACGTTTCTAATATCGCTAACTAGGATAGTAGTATAAATAGATTCGAACCCTTCAATCAAAAATGAGATCAACAGTTCAGATTGTTTTTCTACTATCAGTAGAGAGCATCGTAATAGAGCTCTTCCATGTAGAGTCTCAAAGGCTAGCCTATGTTGTGCTTCCACACACATAACACTTGCAACTATAGAGCATATTCCTGTAACAAGATCAGTAACCAATAGTCAACACACGTTTGTTTTGTTCAGCAGTTCATCAACTTAATTTCTTAATTAGAGGACATGGACAGTAACCAACCATCCATCTGAATGAACGGTGAACCCATTGCCATCCACCAAGTCCATTCACTCGGGAGTTTTGGTTGATGCCGTCGTAGAGTGACCCAACTGATGGAGGATTCCAATGCATCCCATAAGATGTCCATGAGCAAGTGCAATAAGCTTGGGGCAGTTGAAGTTTCACCACAATCACTAAAACCAAGCCTGAGCTGTGGCACCAGCGATGTTCCTCGTTTCGCTTTTACCTGTCCCATTACCATCATTTAGATTAAGCAACATTAACAAAGTAAGAATAACATTATAGATTCAGCATGATTCATAATTAACCACAATGCTACCCATATCACAAAATGGCATCGTAAGACGCTTGTGAATGTCTCAATCTACTATTTCTTTAATCTGTTTGGGTTTTGTCGGTGCAGTGTTTTATTTCCACCATTTTGGAAGACAAAAGATATATAGTTCCACCACATGAGCCTCTTTGCTGATAAAGGAGTAGTTTTGATCTAGAATCTGGCAAATTTGTTTGCACATATGAAGATCCTTCCCTTATCATCGCATCTACAATCCACACAGGTATTTCGTCTATTTCTTTGGTCTGACTAATCCGTATCACTATAAGTGTCCTGACTTTCCGTATCACTATAAGTGTCCTGACTTTGTTGTACCAATACAGTGATACAGGTTAGTTGAAAGATATACCAACTTTCAATGCCTATGAACTAATCTGTATGGTATGCAGTCTGCTAATTATTGATTTTCACGCCCATTCTTTATGCCATCCTATATCACTGATAAATCTATTGCAAAACGAGTCGAACAAACACTCAAATATCTCTGGTGGACACACGCAAACTAACAGAACAGCACAAGCCAGAAGGATTTTTGATGACGCAGCCCACACAAGCTCTCGTCGTTTTTCATTCATTTATAAACTCAAGTACATGCATGAAACTAACGGCCAGCCAAATCACTTAGCCGAGACTTACGCCACGTCTTGCATGCGAACGTGCAAGCAGCATCCAAGAGCCCATCCACATATATAGCTAGCTCTAACTAAACTTGCTTGTACCATGCATGCATGTCTACTACTTGAGCCGATTCACTGGGCTAACTTGGACCTCGCATTGCCTGCAATCCGGCCATTTCTCGCAGCACTCCACATGCAGCTTGGCTTGGTATTTTCACTTATTCATCAGCGCAGTTTGCTCCACTCGCACCACATCGCATGGCACGTCGTCGGCTTCTCACCCATGAGCTGGAACCAAACTAGCTATGCAATATGCACGTATCTCACGTACACATCCTCTAGCATGTGACCTATACTACATGCAAACAAAATACAACCATGCATATACTAATGACAAGATTAAACTCTAACAAGCCGGAGAGATGTACGCCGGCGCCGTTCCCAGTGCAGTCTGCTTCTGCAATTTCTCTCTCGTCGTGATGGCTGGAGCAGGGGATGGCTCTCACGCCTGGACGATCGTCGCTAGAAGACGGAGACGAGAAGGAGCAGGAGCAGGAGAGAGGATATGAAGCACCAGCGGGAGATTCCTCTGCCCCATCCTTTCCGTGAACCTGATCCATCGCATCGGGTGTTTCTTGGGCAAGTTGTTGGCTTCTTGAATTCACCGGCCGGGGAATCGTCAGAAGGTTCGCCGCCGGGAGACGGGAAGCAACAATACCTCAACGCCGGTGGCGCGATGGGCTGGAACGGAGGTGCCTGCCTCACCCTCGTGTTCTTTCTCGATTGCCGAGGTGGGGATCCTGGGAGGTGACGAGGCGGAGGTTGACGGGAGGAGGAAGAAACAGAGACGAGGAAGGGGCGGAAGGACGAAGAAGAAGAGGAGGGAAACAAGCAGCTTTAAAAAGGGCAAAAATTACTACATAACATTAAAAAATCGTGTAATTGGCTGAAAGACACCACAAAAAACGTGACACTGCTGATGGACACTACAAAAGTTGTGTAATTAGTTGTAGGACACCGAAAGTAATTTTTTATAATTTTTGGGCCAAAAGAGGGAAGAGATTTTTTGAAATGGCAAGAGTGCCTCGGGCTGGGTCCATGTAACCCCGACTGAGTCTGATCGAACCAGACCCAGTCTGAGGTGACGCGCGAGGACGATCTCGACGGCGGTGGCCTTTCCACCACCATTATCCTCTCCCAACTCGCCGGCGAGGCGCTCTCCTCCCTCCCTCCCTTCCATCTGTCGGCGAGGCCCTCTACTCCCACGCACCGACGTGCTGCCCTCTTCCCTGCCGTATCCTCCTCGTCGTCTCTGGATGGGGCGAAGAGCTCGGTGGTGGCGCGCGCGGATTGGGGAGTAGCTCGGTGTCGGTGACAAGCTCTGGCGACGCCGCCACCTCTACCCTAAAGCTCGACGGTGTCTGCGCCTTGCCACCCATCTACCTCCCTCCTTGCCGATGCGCTCGACCCGGTGGCCCAGCAGTCGAGCTTGGTGCCGCGCTCGATTGGGAGGGCCGGGCGCGAGGCCTCGGCTTTGATGTCGAGGTGCTCGATCCACCGGCGTAGCGGTCGACATGGACGGCCGCCACCCAAGCGTTATCGCGCCCTGTGTCCTCCCCGTCCCATGCCTCACGCCCTCACCACCGCCACCTCCACTCCCCCCACCTCCCCCACTGGGTGGGAGGAATGGCAACGACTCTGACTGGGTCTGGTTTGATCGGACTCAGTCGGGGTTCCATGCAGGGTAGAACTTACCGGCGGTAACCGACCGGACTCAGTCGGGGTTCCATGTAGGGTAGAACTTACCGGCGGTAACCGCGCGGTTACCGCCCGTACCGCGGGGGTACGGTTACCCGTACCGCGCAGTACGGTTTAATGAAATTCGTCCAAATTCAAAAATTTAAAAAAAAGAAAAAAATCAAAAAAATGGTGAAGGTAGTGTTTGATTTGTAGTGTTTTATGATGAAGAAATTTCTCAAAAAAGAGTAATATTTATTCAAATTTGAGAGCAAAACGGAGAATAAATTTGAAAATTGGAAAAAGAAAAAAAAATGGGTCGGCCCGTTACTGTGCGGTCCGTCACACATCGCACGGTAACCGCGCCAAACCGCGCGGTTTGCCCGAATTTTTGAATTCAAATTTCGATTTGTAAATTTGTCGCGGTTTTGCACGGTTACCGCCGGTAACCGCCGTACCGCCGGGTGACGGTAACCGGGCCCCCGGCGGTAAGTCCAACCCTGGTTCCATGGACCTAGCCAGGGACACTCTCGTCATTTCGAAAAATCTCTTCCCTCTTTTGGCCCGGAAATTATAAAAAATTGTCTCCGGTGTCCTATAGCCAATTACCTAACTTTTGTAGTGTCTATCAGTAGTGTCACATTTTTATGGTGTCTCCCAGCCAATTATACGATTTTTCAGTGTCCTATAACAAATTTCAGCCAATGGTACGATTTTTCAGAGGCCGACGAGGGCGAGTACCTCATCAGCTAGCACTTGATCGATGATCATCGCTGCGTGCGTTGCTCCGGGGTCAGCGTGTTCCTCCACGTCGGCCTCTGCCGATCCGCGCCATGTCCGTGCCCCTTCTTGCTCCGGCGACCTGTCAAGTACCTGCCTGTGCCAGATGCGGTGTCGGATGGGCTACAGGGCGATGGCAAGCAAGGAGAGGAACTACAGACTTCTGCTAGAAGGGCTGCTCGTATTAGCAAACCTAATCCACAAGTGTATGGGCCGGATTGGGCCAAATGAGCACTTCGTCCGGCCCACCAGGAGGTTGCGTCAGTGAGAGAGATCGAGTTGAATTGTATAAGACTGGGTACTCTGTTTTTCTTTCCGATTGAACAAGAAAGAAAAGAAAAGTGGCGAAGGCGGCGGCGGCACCAATCCTGTTGGATTCGGCGAACTATCTCTGTTCTTGCGTGTTCTTGAGTGCTTTGAAGTTAGGTTGCTAACACGACCGCAAGAGGAAGATAGCGTAGGTGCAGCGCGGCTATCCGTCGAGGCGTCGACCATGGGACGCACACGCCGGCCGGGGCTCACCGCCATATGCACCAGCAATTGAGCCAGAGGGGGACGGATGGCGAGTTCAGGCAGCGGCGGCATCCCTTGTCTGGCATATGCGCCGCCGCCCGCCGCCCGAGCGGCTGCAAGATGCATGTACCGAGACGATTAATTATGTCCAACTGACCAATTCAGCGGAGAGAAAAATCCTCTTTAATTACCTGATGCTTTCAGATAATAATAATGTAACCCCAATTAGTTAGTAAGACTGAAGCATTTAGCATTGTGTTGTATTATATCAAAACACGTATAACAAATTATTCTTTTCGATATACATTAGCAATCGCCAATGGATGTATGTTTTCTAGTACTAGCTCATATGTTGAGATTTCTGTGAGTAATCGCCGAGTTGTCACAACATTTTTAAGTTTTAACTTTCGAATGCCTGCGATCTGTTCTTGTGCACGGTAAACAGTTGTTGTACTGACTTGTGGGTTATTAAAGATTTTTAGAGCATGAGAAGAAATAAGTTTAAGGATAAAAAGGGCATAGACACATGCCCAGAACAGATGGGCAAATAAGGGAGTAAGTTGGTGGACTTGTGAACCCACTTATTTGATCTATAAATGAATTTACGGGTCAACCTATTTACCTCCTTAAAGGTAAACAACGACTACTAAAAAGAGGCGCACACCTAAACACAACTACGATTAGAGTTTGTTTTGATGATATCCCTGAATTTGAATTGTCATGTGGCAGATTGCAGGCCAAATGATATATTCCCTTTTGAAAAGATAGCAAAGAACTTTGCTTGATGTATTAATTCATATGAGGAGAGAAAAAATAAGTTTAAAATTACAAAGGACATCGTAGAGGCCACTACATGCCCAAGATTAACCACAAAGCTGGGGATTCATCCTTGATACATTGATCTATGGGTCGATCGTGTCTGGCTGTCAGATGTGCAAATAAGCAGGTCGCTAAGAATGTTTACGTGCAGTTGCTAATTTGCTAGTACTACTTTTCAATCACAATTTCAATTTCAGGCACTGTGACGGGGCATGTGAAGGGCAACGGGGACAAATTCAACAACCGTATAAAGTCCTTGACATCTTCTTCCTTTCCACATAAAAGCTCTTCTTCGCTAGGGTGCACGATCTTATAGGCTTTAGGGCAAAGTGAACACTTGTTCCCGGAGCAGCTTTCCGGATTTTCTGACAGAGAGAAAACATCAAGGTGAATTTAGGATGATTGGCCGATATTGTTAGCCACATTCACCAAATTAAGCATTGTTATTAGAAAGAAAGAAACGCACGCACGCACGGAAAGCTTACCGATCATGGTGCATGCTTCAACGATGAAGGAGTCGGAGGGGCCCTCGCGTAGCTCGGCGAAGAAGTATTCGACGGGTGGTGCAGCAGTCTGACCCCTCCTGCGCGCCAACAAGCTAACGTGGTACCACATGCGACGCTTGAAGAAAACGCAGGCCGCCATCAATGGCTTGACGAGTTCATACTCCGCGCCCTGAAATTATATATAATCAGAGCATCAGACACACATCTATATATATAAGTAGCAAACGATTAATCAATTCACTTCTGATCTATATAAGCAAGTGATTCACAAACATAAATACTAGTAATTCATACTTACCGTATGATTGGCATTGTAATAGTGAAGAGCGGCGTGGGCCTTGCGAATGAAATAGCCGTCGCGCACCCTGTAAATGCACGGGGATTTACCGTCAAATACAAAAAAAACTAGTTTAGGGATGTACATACCCCAATATAATCAAATCAGTCGTAGTAGTGTACTTACTCTTCGGATGGAAGCGGGCGGCTGGGCACATAAGGCTCAGGATCTTCTTCTTCTTCTTCCTCCTCCTCCTCCTCTAGTTCTTCTTCCTCTTGTACACAAGTCGCTGTCAACTCCTCCGCTACGCGTGCGCGAGACACAAGAGAACCCATGGATCCTCGCACGAGATGGACAAACGAGCTACTAGTACGCTTTCCCTGCCGTGGATCTACTGAATATATAGGGACCGGACAATGCGATGGCGAACCCAATCCGAGACGTACTAGGAAAAGCGTACCTATAGCGGATTTCCTTCTGCCGTATTTGGGCTGTTCTGATCGTCACCTTCTTGGCCCACTATCTGTTGGGCCATTGGTCATAATGGGCCGTTCTTGGGCTGCTTGCCCGGCACGGCCCGTCTCCTGCCGTGCGGACCACTTGGCCACCAAGACACCTCACCTCGCACACTCGTATCTCACTTCGCCTCACTCGAGAGGCCGACCACGAGCTCCGGCGGCGGCGGCGGAGCGCGGCTAGCGAACCGCCATATCTGCCCACGGGAAAGTGCAGCGGTTCCCGGCCGTCGGCCGGCCAGGTCTTATAGAGAGAAAGGCTTGACAGCCAGGTTTCGCGCGGGGGCCGCCGTTGCCTGCCCAGATCTGGCTCAGGTGGTAGCCGTCGGCCGGTCAGATCCGGCGTGGGGAGTCAGGCGGGGCGGCGGCGACTCGGAGGGAGGGTGACATGTCGATTCACGCTTCAGCTCTTGTTTCGGTTTGATCCATAATTCCTATCCATTGATTATTTTTTCCTCGTTTTTCTTCAGCATTCCAATTTTGAGCATTACTAATAGAAACATTTTGTCGCAGTTTGCTGGGTGTGATGTTGTGAAGATCTGCAGCCCCTGGGCCGTTGGAGTGATTGTTGGAAGCTCACGCATTGAGAGAGAGTGGCAAATGGCCAAACGCTCAATCCATGCTCACATCACTGAAGGTATCAAGCTGCGAAATCACATAATCTTTGCGTAGTATTTGTTTCAAATTGCCATATTGATGATACTTTGTACACTTGTACATTCATTGAGTCAATACCAACTCTTGTCCAGACCAAAAAAAAAAAACCTCAGATGCCGAAACCTCAGCGCAGTTTCTTTTTTTTTTTTTGTCTAATACCAGAATGATTAACCAGGATGTGCACATACATATATGGCTACAAGTAAGCATGTTTAAAGTAACTATATATATTCTAAATTATTGAACGATCCCTAGTACATATTCCACTGCAAATATATGCACGACAGTTTAACATCCATGGGCTGTATAGGATTTTCAACGTTATAGTTCCCTTTATATGCTGTTGGTTGCTTTCCTCCAACAAAAGTACATTTTTATTTTCTGAATAATATCGCACCTGAAGATTCCTTCCCACTCTTTCCCTTTCATCTGTGATGGGATTGTCTGAATCCGTTGTCCTCATATTCACCAATTGATTGTCATAACTATAATAGTATGATGGATTGTAATGTTAATAGCTGTTGCCCTGGTCTGATTGAACATATAACAGATCTTTTGCTTCTGGTGGGATTTAAAAAACACTTGACCTGATTTTTGAATTTTCAGATTAGTTATAAAGACAGTACCTAACTACCTGTATTGGTGATGTAATTGGAAGGAAGAAAGGATGATCTTGCTGCAACAAGAGGTGCGTGTCACATTAAATCGATTATGTTGTGTGTACAATAAACAGATGGTGTTTTCTTTCAATATATATAAATACCACCAGATGGAAAATCAACCTATAGAGCATACAAATAGTTATGTTATTATATACTGTAATATGGACACAATAGAAAGTGTTTCTGAATTAAGTGACGGGAAAGCAATAAATCTGCTTGCACCATGATTAATTGCTACAGTTTCATTACAATACCATTTTTTTAAAGGTTCTTTTATAGAAATCTTTTTTTCTGTGGTTGTGTATAACAGAGGCTGAGCAGAGGTCACATTAGTTCAAATAGTTTGTGTGCTAATATCTGAAAACTTGTTAAGTTCACTATATTATGTTTGAAGTGAATGGTCCAGCATATGGGTAAAGGAGAAATCTATAAAGAATCCAGAGAAAAAAAGAAGCAGAACAACTTGATCGTGGAAACAACACAAAAGAAATAATAATAATAAAACTAAGTTTCTTCTGGAAGAGACTGAACGGCAAATAAGTGTATAACCAGTGGCTGTCAGAACTACTCTTGAGGCAATGTTACTCATGTACTTTGCTTCCGAGTTCAATACAACAAAGCCTCAACCTCCGCGCCTAGCCATGAAGCTCCTTGATCTGTTGTTCAATGTGTATACCTCAAATAGTTTGACTATTTTTCCCAACTCTGCCTACCACAACTGCTAGATCCCTGACTGCTCTCTGATTCTGAGTATTTAGTCATTAGTCTTCGGATCAGCAAGGCCTTTGCTTTGTTTGCGTAGTTTGACAAGAAGCTCTCAGCCTGTCCCTTCTTCCTGTATCTGTCGATGAGTTCTTTGGTTAAAGGTTCCTTTAGTGTCAACAGGAGGATCTCATCTATGCACTCGTACAAGACCCATCTCACTGGCCCATCTTCGGTATGGTTGTCAAGGACCCTGAGGTGTAATTCCTCGCCAACAAACCGATAAGCGAAGCAGACTACCGTATGATTGGGATCCTTGTCCCTCTCACTGCTCCCACGGTAGACAAGATCATTCTCTGTCGTGCAGATCATGTACTCTTCATTCACCCACAATGTGGCCAGCAGTGGACCATGGACGAGTAGGAGACACACTGCTGCCTCATGACTGACGTCTTTCTGGACATTCTTGTACATGTGATAGCCATTTATTGGTAAGAAGATACCCTGTGTTGTCTCCACTCCCCTTCCCTTTGCCACCACCTTTAGCACATCCTCCACCTTTGCTCCGTCTGCATGGCTCCACACCTTTTTGTCTATACATTTCTTCTTTACGTCCTTGAGCCTCTTTGCTTTAAAGGGGAAGCTACCAATTCCATGTAGGGTCTCAAAGGCTAGCCTATGTTGTGCTTCCACACACATAACACTTGCAGCTATAGAGCATATTCCTGTAACAAGATCAGTAACCAATAGAGTCAACACACTTTTGTTTTGTTCAGCAGTTCATCAACTTAATTTCTTAATTAGAGGATATGGACAGTAACCAACCATCCATCTGAATGAACGGTGAACCCATTGCCATCCACCAAGTCCATTCACTCGGGAGTTTTGGTTGATGCTGTCGTAGAGTGGCCCAACTGATGGAGGATTCCAATGCATCCCATAATATGTCCATGAGCAAGTGCAATAAGCTTGGGGCAGCTGAAGTTTCACCACAATCACTAAAACCAAGCTTCTGCTGTGGCACCAGCGATGTTCCTCGTTTCACTTTTACCTGTCCCATTACCATCATTTAGATTAAGTAACATTAACAAAGTAAGAATAGCATTAAAGATTCAGCATGATTCATAATTAACCACAATGCTACCCATATCACAAAATGGCATCGTAAGACGCTTGTTAGTGTCTCAATCTACTATTTCTTTAAGCTGTTTGGGTTTTGTCGGTGCAGTGTTTTATTTCCACCATTTTGGAAGACAAAAGATATATATTTCTTGAGCATATTTATGAATATAGTGGATATCTCAGTATTCAGTGCTACTTAATTTGCAAAGAAAGTACTTCTCATGTACTAAATTGTTGTGTGAATACATGTCATGATGTACTGTTTTTATGGAGCTCTAACACGAACACGTCTTTGCAATGCAGGTGCTATGTGAAAACAACCCAATAATTCATGAAGATGAGAGTAGTGCAAAAATTTTGCAGTTCTCTGAGCAGCTTTTAATGACTGCAGTTCCATTTTTCTAATCTACGGCAGCATGATTGTATAGATATGGTCAATTGGAACAATTCATATTTGAATCTTGGTTAAAATTCTGATATGTACATATATGTATGTTTCCCAGTTAACACTGATAACTATGTTGATGTCTTTTCGAACATTTGTACCCATACACGCAACATAGCGTGTGCCAGTTTACTCTTATTTCAACAGACACAAGTTGTTTTTGCCGAGTTTTCTTATCAGCCCCTTAATTAAGTAAATCGAACAGCATGATTAGGCATATTTGATTAGCCCAAATGCAGTGATATGCTATAAACGTGATTAGAAGCAGGAGAGCTATCGTGCACAAAAATGTTATGCAAATGTTGAACAGCGTGATCGGGAAAAATGCGGCAATCCGCCATGAACGTGATTAGAAGCAGCACAGAACGTTGTTCAGAAGGAGGAGAAGTAGCCGTACCAATGGAACGCTCATGGAGGAGGCTTGCCCAGCCTGTGCTAATCCGCCATGGGCATGAGCACCGTCTTCGTCATCGATGACGATGACGATGGCTGCAGGGTCTTGCAGAAGTTCGCTGCAAGAAGAATGACAGCTGCTCCAGCCCAAGAAGTCGCCGTGGCCTCTTGCGTAACCGCCGGAGAAAGGCTCGCCGTAGCGCTCTGGATGCCCGTGAAGTTGCTCGCCGCAGGAAGAAGGGCAGCCGCTCCCGCCCAAGAAGTCGCATTCGCCGCTTGCTGCGCCGCCGGAGAAAGAATCGCCGTCGCGGTATGGATGGCCGTGAAGTTCCTCGCCGGCGGAAAAAGAGCAGCCGCTCGATCCGGGGTAGTCGAATCCGCCGCTTGCGGCGCCGCCGGAGAAAGACTCGCCGTCGCGGTATGGATGGCCGTGAAGTTCCTCGCCGGAGGAAGAAGAGCAGCCGCTCGATCCGTGGTAGTCGCATTCGCCGCTTGCGGCGCTGCCGGAGAAAAGCTCGCCGTCGCGGACTGGATGGCCGCGAACACGAAGATGCTCGCCACAGGAAGAAGGGCAGCCGCCGTGAAGTTCCTCGCCGCCGGAAGAAGAGCAGCCGCTCGATCCGGGGTAGTCGAATTCTCCGCTTGCGGCGCCGTCGGAGAAAGACTCGCCGTCGCGGCCTGGATGGCCGCGAACGCAAAGTTGCTCACCGCAGGAAGAAGGGCAGCCGCTTGATCCAGGGTAGTCGAAGTCGCCGCCGGTGAAAGGATCTCCATGGAATTCTTGATCCATGTCGCAGATTCTTGTGTTCTTGCAGGTGGTGCTGTTTCTTGGAATCTGGCTGCGTTCTTGGTTTCTTGGCTTTCGGGCGGAAGAGGTGGAGACGAAGGGAAGCGCGCGCGGGGAGAGGAAGAAGGAGAAGAACGCTTTAAAATGGGCTTCCCAGTAAGGTCATAATGGGCCATTGGTTGGGCTTCCCGTCTTCTCCATGGCTCATGGCTCATGGGCCGTATGGGAGAGATCGGCTGCCGCGGAAGGAGAAAGGCCGGCGAAGTGCCACGTGTCCACGACGGCCGCCTCACTCCAATCGCGAGCAGTTGTTCTACAGTATTTCTACCTGCAGCAGCTGTCGCCGGCGAGACGCGCGCCATTCTCCCTCTTCTCCGCCTCCGAGATGGCTTCCGCCGCCTTGGCCTCCCGCGCGCTGCAGCCTCCGTGCCGGCACTGCGCTCCCTCCGCTCGCCGCCCGCGCGCTCCACCGACCACAAGCGCCGCCCCACGGCCACGACGCGGATGCGCGGCCGCTGTTGCCGCTCGTTCCGCGCACTGCCGGGCGGTGGCCGCCGACGAGCGCCCCGCGGACCCCTCCTCCCCCGAGGGCGAGGACGGCGCGCTCTCCGGGTACGTTTCACTCGCACCACTCTCGCCGTTCAAACTGCGGCGCGGCTCGCGATTGATCGATGCTCATAGGCATAGCTGTGCGCGGCGCCGTTTGGTCTTCTGAATCGGTCAGGGTGGCGGAGAGGCCGGAGGCGGACGTCGTCGTCATCGGGAGCGGGATCGGCGGGCTGTGCTGCGCGGGGCTCCTGGCGAGGTACAACCAGGACGTGCTCGTGCTCGAGAGCCATGACCGCCCGGGAGGCGCCGCGCACTCGTTTGACATCAAGGGATTCAACTTCGATTCGGGCCCTTCCCTCTTCTCCGGCTTCCAGTCCAGAGGCCTCCAGGCCAATCCCCTCGCCCAGGTGATACTACTAATTTCATACCACACAGGGAGCAAATTGTTCTCCCAATTGTGGGCATTGTGGATTTGAGCAGTTAATTGTGGAGAGAGCTTGAAGTTGATATGATCATTCAATTGGTCAGGTCCTTGATGCACTAGGCGAATCAGTACCGTGTGCGTCATATGATTCCTGGATGGTTTATGTACCTGAAGGCCAATTCCTCTCGCGGATAGGTCCAACTGATTTCCTCAAGGTGAGCAGTCTTTTACCATTAGATATGTAATTATTGGAACCATTCACTTAACTTTACCTGTGACATTATCAGCTCTCACTCAGATATGTTATTTCTTCTCAAGTGGCATGACTGGTTATTGAACTTAGAGATGCTCTCTCTCATTTATACAGTTTTGATGCTAACAATTTATTTATGTTGGATGCTCTGAACATGATTCTGACTTGCAATTCTTTCAGGACCTTGATGCATTTGTTGGTGCTGATGCAGTCCAGGAGTGGAAAAAGCTTCTTGTGAGTTTCCTTTGTCTGCAATGTGATTCTCTGGAAAATACTTTTGCAGCCATAGTCAAGTAGATGAACTCACTACTCACTACTCACTGAACTACTAAACAACACATGAGCAATGCATAAATTATTAATGCTTTCCTTTCCTGTGCACTCTTTTTACAGACATATTTTGTAAAAATTGTAAAAGCATCGTACTTGAATGTCATATGATACTATTTTCTTTTCCAGGATCATTTCTTCTTCTTTATCTTAGGGACATTTTATGTTCCATTAGAACATGATCTAATACCATATTAAAACAATCTCAGGACGCAGTTATTCCTATATCTGCAGCTGCAATGGCTTTGCCTCCACTTTCCATTCGAGGTGATTTAGGTGTTCTCTCCACAGCTGCTGGTAGATATGCTCCTTCTCTCTTGAAATCAATCCTGCAAATGGGACCTCAAGGAGCTCTTGGTGCTACAAAACTTTTAAGACCATTCTCAGAGATTGTTGATTCATTGGGTCTGAAAAACCCCTTTGTTCGTAACTGGATCGATCTCTTGTGTTTTCTACTTGCGGGAGTCAAATCTGATGGTGCTCTTTCTGCAGAAATGGTAAACTAATTTCCAACAGGTTAACTTTCATTTGCAGTAGCTGTTGCTTTGCCTAACATTGAGTTCAATATCCTTCCATTTGTGTTTTCCTTTAATTTCAGGACCTTTTGCTTTGCCATCATATAGTTAATTACCATTTCCTACTGGTTTCCGGAAACAACATTTAGTTCACTGTTGAAACCGACCAATACCAACATGGCAACATATAATTCCAGAATGCATTAAATAGATGAATAAGGGAATAATTTTGTTGCACAAATTCTATCAATATATTGTGGGTGCATTGACCCTAATGATGAGGACATCATGGGATTAGTATTACATTGGGTTTATCAGTGCAATGTTCCTCTTCTTTCCATACAATAGCTGTGCTGGTGTTACACGTTCTCATGTCATCAGGTCATCTAAACTTGGAACAACCTCAATGTAGCATATTCTATATCTAGTTTATTTAGCAGATACTATTTCAGAATCTATATTATTCAGTAGTCACTCTCATGTGACCCTAAACCAGTCAATGCAGTCTCTGTGGTAGAGATTGTATTTGTAGTGGATCTAAATTGTATAGGTTGATGGCGTGCGTTCCCATTGGTGGATGGCAGTGACTTCTCCTGAACCTTAGCACTGCTATCTTGTTGGAATGATCAACAACAACTGAATATCAAATATTTGTCACTGAACAATTCGATTCAGCACATCATATGTTACAGTGCAGAGTTTTCATATATTTACCTCTATGATACTTAGCTCCTTCTGTTGTGTCTATTCAAATTCACACAAATATTTTAAAACTGATGATTATGTTGTATTCTGTTTCATCATTTGGTCTAACTACAACCACAGGTTTATATGTTTGCAGAATGGTATAAACCAGGATGCTCGCTTGAGTATCCTCTTGAGGGAAGCGGAGCAATAATAGATGCCCTTGTGCGAGGAATAAAAAAATTTGGTGGCAGGCTTGCTCTTCGTTCTCATGTTGAAAAGATTTTAATTGAGAACGGTCGAGCAGTTGGTGTCAAGCTACAAAGTGGACAAGTAAGCATCTCCGAAGGATATGTTATTAGCAAACAAAAAACAAACTGTTACCTAGTAGGAAAGGATTTGTGTGGTAAGTTATGAACACAAAACCAATGATAGCAATGCAGATCCATACTGTTACTATGGTAATGATTTCATCAAATATGATACTTACATTACCTTGAGCCTCATGGATGCCACAAAGTCTTTAATGCACAATCCACAATAATCATTATATATTCCCCACCCCCCCCCCCCCCCCCCCCCAAAAAAAGTACCATCTTCAGTACTGCATATCACATTTGGTTTAGGGGCTTTAGGCCTTGGTCCACCCATTTGCAGTAGTGGCAGACCATAGAAATCATGTAGGCCAAGATGGCATATCTTTTCTCAACCTGTTGTCTTATGCAATCTATTTTTGAGAGGCATGATTGTGCCACACGTTATTCTAGGTCACTAGATAGTAACCTATTCCCTTGTATTGACTTCAATCATGCAACCTATGTTTTGAAGATTGAGCAGCCGTTGAAATATTGTCGGGAATTTGCTCCTCATGCAGATTGTGCGCGCAAGGAAAGCAGTTGTTAGCAATGCATCTATGTGGGATACTTTGGATTTGCTGCCACCTGATGCTGTCCCAAGATCATATCAAGACAAAGTGAAAGCAACTCCACAATGTGAATCATTTATGCATCTCCACTTGGGTTTTGATGTCGAGGTTGGTTGTCATACACTTCACGCTAGCAAATATCTTCATTAAAATGTGTGTTTTCACATTAACTCAGGCAATCTCTCATGGTAACTACTTACATAACTGGAACAGAATGCCAGAGATGACCTAGGAATCCATCATATTGTGGTTAATGATTGGAACAAAGGAGTTGATGGTGACCAGAACGTTGTATTGATATCAGTGCCTACTGTTCTTGGAAATGGCTTAGCACCGCCTGGAAAGCACGTCCTACATGCTTATACACCGGGAACAGAACCTTTCAGTTTGTGGGAAGGACTAGACCGGAAAAGCGCTGAGTATCAAAGGCTGAAAGAAGAACGCTCTGAGGTACAACATAGAACAACCGCTGTGCTCTTGTTCTTCTAGCGTTATTCCCCTGATAACTGGGAATTAGTACCTAGAAATCGATGCAACTTAACATCATTTAATCAGTTCATATTCATCTGTTTACCTTCTTTTGCACACGTGCAAACATGGGCATATGGCTTGTCTAGCCGTCTAGAGCAATAGTCTACATGTTAGAATTTCAAGGAAGCAATTTTTTTGGCTCATAGGAAGCAAAGATGATGAAAAGTTTAGTAAAAAGATATCGAAGCTAGACACACTTTTCATAAAGAACCCTTTATTTACTGATTGTAGATAGTATCTTTTTTTTTTAGACCAACTCAACCGGGAAGAGGGGGGGGGGGGAGTTTCCCCACCTGAATTTCATTCCAAACTGAGACATAGCAATACAATGGTTACAACATGTTTAGAGTTTGTAGGGGGGAAGCAAACAAGTTTTTCCAAACAGAGATTACATCTCTATCATTTTTCTTGAGCCTCACGGCCCAATAATTAGTTTCCTCCAAGCATCGCCACAGGGCAGAGCCGAGCGAAGGCGGTGTAAATAGTAACTTGTTGTATTCTGTGATAAGTTAATGTAAACCTTTCAGGTGATGTGGAAAGCTGTGGAGCTTGCCCTTGGTCCAAGATTTAGCAGAGAAAAATGCGACGTGAAGCTGGTTGGATCGCCATTGACACACAAGAGGTTCCTCCGAAGAAATAGAGGAACCTATGGTCCAGCCATAAAAGCTGGGGAGGCCACTTTCCCTGGGCAGGCAACACCGATACCCCAACTATTCTGCTGTGGTGACTCGACTTTTCCAGGCATCGGTGTACCGGCCGTCGCTGCAAGCGGTGCAATTGTCGCAAACACGTTAGTTTCAGTGTCACAGCATTCAGAGCTTCTTGACGCTGTTGGAATTTGAAATGCAGACAGTGCAGGTCAGTATCTACTTCCTTTGACATAACCGTTTCACTCTGCAGAATCCAAATTTTGGCTACTGAAACTGGAACAAATAACTTTCTTTTGCAAGAATACTGCGTGGAGCTTTTGACAGAGATCAACATTAATATATGAAGATTAAAAACTAAGTTCATCCTCCCCACATGCAGAGGTACAGCTAACAGATGACCCCCTTTGAATAGTGATGTAGCCACATCTCACAGCACACATGAGCACTTTACAGTAGCATATGCAAACTGAAGTGATAGCCGCCTGTGAGGCCCATGACCTGGTCAACGAATGACGGGACCCTGGTCTCTTAGCATGATGAGCATGAACAGAACAGCTATCTCGGTGGACCTTTTGGGTTCTCCTGTTTGTTACTACCACTTGTTTCTTGTTTCTATTCATTCGGGCATAACCATGTGACTGCCTCTGTTATATGTTTCTCTTGTTTCCTGTATTACATCAAGTCTCTCTGGTTGCAGGTAGGCAGGCAGATCTGTGGATAACTGTATATGACTACATTACAACATACAGTACATACTACAAGAAACATATGGATAAGCAGGAATTTTACATTGGATAATTTTGAGTCATTTTCTGCGGCCCGATTGTCGTTTACTAGTACATGAGAACCACAGTTATGTACAGAAGTTTTTCTTAAAGAAAAAACCTGCATGATCCTGTACACTCCATAGTTCTGATGAACGACGAACTTAATAACACACACAGGCTACATGAAGTTTGTTTTTTTCCCGCATTGTTAATGCAGCTTCTGACAAGTTGGTCTCCTGAGGCGAACCATGCATGTTGTATCGTTCTACCGAAAGTTCTGTGGCACATGCAGGCTTTTGTCGATTTCTTTTCTGGCATGGGGAGATAAACATGACTCCATGAATTGGATTTGCGTTCAGAATAGAAGAATGGATGCCTTGTACTACGACTGAAGCCGCACCGCAGTTAACCGCAAGGGAGCTTAATCTTGTTGAGCAAAATCTGAACTTTAGCAACATTGCCCAATCTGGGATAGCTGAAAATGATGGATTGATAGATTAATCTAATTTTTATGATAGCTCATCAATTGTTGTCTATTTTTTTATAGCTATTTAAGGATATAAACAAATGAATTAACTACTGCTATGAAGTTGAAATGCTACTTTAGAAAAGTCCTCCATAAAAATTCTTTTACTAAACACACTGTATATAAGTTTGAAAAGCAACAAATATCCAGAATATTAAAAACAGAACTGAACTCCAACACTATCGAGAAAAAAAGACAATATGTCACTTCATTTGTTGGGTTTCAACGAAATGTCACCCACTAAAATGCAAATGATAAAATGTCACTCAATAGGTTACCTTGGGGATATTTTATCACTTTGAGACCAAAACACCCTTGGTTGTGGAGAGAGAGAGGAAAAGAGGGGAGGGGGAGCGCCGGGGAAGGTCGAGCCGGGTGGCGTCCGTGCTCGCCGGTGGCGGGCGGTGAGTGTGCGGGGACGGACGGCGACGGGGGATGAGGATGGTGGTGACGTGAGCAGCGAGCGCATACCCGCGTGTGGGCAGAGCCGGAGGTGGCGAGCGGTGAGTGGCGAGCGCACACGCAAAGGCAACGCCAGAGGCGACAAGCTGTGAGCGCGTGGGCGGGCAGCGCTGGAGAGCCCTCCACGTCGTCGTCGCCTCCTCCTCCCTCCTATCGGCGCTGTCGTCCTCCTTCCCCAGCTGCCACCTTCTCCCCCCATCGGCACCGCTGTCCTCCTCCCCATCGTCATCGCCGTTCTCCTCCCCCCATCGCCATCGCCGTCCCCCTCCCCATCGGCGCCGCAGTCCACCTTTCCCCGTCACAGCCCGTCCCCGTGCACTCGTCGCCCACCGCTAACGAGCACGAACGTCGTCCGGCTCAACCTTCCCCGCTCCCCTCTCTCTTCCTCTTCCTCCACAGCCAAAGATATTTTGGTCTTAAAACTTCTCAAAATGACAAAATATTCTAAAGGTAACCTATTGAGTGACATTTTATCCTTTGCATTCTAGTGAGTGGCATTTCGTCGAAACCCACCGAATAGTCGCATATTGTCCTTTTTCTCAACACTATCTAATGTTCTATTTTTCACCTAAAAGTCGATGCCCGTTGTAATTGCAACACTGGCATATGTTTAAACACTACAAATTGCACTACCCCAAGAATGAAAATCCTTGCAAATCACAATTCAGAAAAGGTCACTCCCAAGTCAACACTCCTGTCAATCAATCCAAGTATGTTCACTGCCAAATTGACTGCAGCCAAACACCAAAAACCCTCAAATCAAAGGTCACTTCACCTCCACAGCTCACAACCCAATTTTGTTTGCTTCTCCCCCATCTCTCCTCTTTCCATGGCATCACCTCCATAAATTTCTCTCTACTCCATGCCTGCCTATTCTTTTTACCAGAAAAGGAAAAGTTTGGAAGGAGAAGAGCAGCTGCCCTCCACTACCTCACTCTACTCTCCCCCTACCTACTTGCTCCAGACCAGAGCGCCCCAAACCATCTCATCTATCTCCTCTTCCGCTTCCCTGCTCGCCCAGAATAATTCCAAGAGCAGTGGAGCTTGTGTGAGAGCTGGTGGTTTGATCTGCTTGCTCCAAGAAATTTTCTTTGATCTCTGCGCGATTTTGGCTCCAGGTACTGGCTCCAGATTCTTTGATCCCACCAGAAAAATGAAAAAGGTCGTTTTTTAATGCTCCCTTCGGGCCCGGTTTCGGCGGTTTGGACCCAATTATCGAGTTATTGGATTTGGGATGGATCCCCCGGTTTATTTCGAAGGATCTTTGTGCCAGTTTTGAGATTGATCTGTCAGGATTTAGAGGAAGTTTTTATGGTTTTTTCTGATTATTTAGTGGCCCTTCTTGATCGCTGCGTTACTGGAAATCCGGATACCTTTTGGAGTAGTGGTGTACTAACTGAAGAATTATGAGTTTCGTACTTGAGTGCAGTGTACTTACTTCCTGAAGATTTTGGATGTTCTTCATCAGTTATAAATCGAAGCAACTTTTACAGGAAAAATTCCCACTGTACTTTTGAGGGCTCATCTCGATCTTGACACATTTTTATGGAATGTGTATGCAGCTGTTGCTGAAGTGATGCTGGAAGAAATGGCATTGCAGTGGCGAGCTGATCTTCTGCAAGCAATGGAGTGAATACTGGTCTGTTTTTCTTGTCCTGGCCTGGGGAATCTCGAGGATGGCTTATTCTGGACTAAGGCATGGCGGCGTCGGGAGCTCCTCTCGACCGGGACATGGCCTCAAGGGCCCGGCTAGTTCGGTTGAATTTCTAGGAAGGGAGATGCTGGAAATGCAATTGAGAGATTCCAAGCCAGATGTTGGTGATGAAAAGGTAGGTTTCTGTTCTTGTTTGGTTGTCACTGAGTGAACCAATGCTGTTGTAGGATGAAGAGTCACCTGTCAGGCTGTCACTAGAATCACACTTTTTATTTCTATGGTTCCGGTTATATTTTGTTCACCTCCTGTAACAATGAGCCACTGTGCTTTTTTGAGGAAGAAGTAAATAATCACTGCATCACTTCACTTCAAACATTTGTCTGTGATTTGCTCCTCTGCAAATTCGACATGTTCTCCACCCTAGAAAAGCATGGTTTTATGACACTGCTTCATACTTCTACGGCTCATGAATATTCACAGAAAGCCTACGGAAATATGAACCAAGACTGCACTTTGGTTTACCAACAATTCATTTGCAGAACACTGAGCGAGATGTAGTTGAAGGCTCTAGCGCTGAAGCTGGTCACATAATAGCTACTACGATCCGTGGCCGAAATGGTCTACCTAAACAGGTAAAAATAATTTCGCTTTCATCCTTGCAATTTGTGATGTTTGGCCATGAAACAATGCTGATAAAGTGGTTATGGTAACGGAACAGTCTGTCACTTACATTGCTGAGCATGTGGTCGGAACTGGTTCTTTTGGGGTTGTATATCAGGTAAGCCTGTGGCTTTTTCATTGTAAAAATTGCTCTATGTGATTGTGGAAGGAAAATAACCTGTTCGTGTCAACTCTTAGGCCAAATGTCGAGAAACAGGAGAAATTGTTGCCATAAAAAAGGTTCTTCAAGATAAACGTTACAAGAACAGGGAATTGCAAATTATGCATATGCTGGATCATCCTAATATTGTTGGTCTTAAGCATTACTTCTTCTCAACCACTGAAAGGGATGAACTTTACCTCAATCTTGTCCTTGAGTATGTTCCAGAGACAGTAAACCGGATTGCGAGACAGTACAGCAGAATGAATCAACGGGTGCCCCTCATTTATGTCAAATTATACACTTATCAGGTCAGCTCTGATTTGTTGACTATTTTTCTGAGTGACTCACCTTTGCATTGGACCAGTAACCTTTAGGAAATAATAGAATTTTCCATCTCGTGCCCCATTCCAAACCGATTGCTTCTATAGATTCAAGAGAATAAACTCTTTGGATGTCCTGTCATAATCTATTTTTGGTTATCTTATTTTCGAGGAACAAGGGGGCACATTTGCAAAGTTCTTAAATTTTCAGTTGGGTTGTCCAGTGCCTTCGGGCATGCATGCCACATTAGAGCTTATCAATAGTTGATGCATTTTTTTTCCTGTAAAATATCGATGGACCATGTTCAACCATCTGCAAGGGAGCACTGAGTGCCATAATTTTTATGTAATGTAGGCATACATGCGCTCCCAATTTGTTTGCATGTTCTAAAACCTGTCATGTGGAGCGTGGTTCAAACTTGGTGGCAGTCATGTGTTGTCCTTGTGTCCACTCAAGTATTATCTTCCAGTAGCCCAGGACTGTACTGGAACCTTTAGAAGTTTTGGATTAATGATTCAGATTGATTTTTTCCATGGAGATTCGACATTTAAACATCCACTCAAGCCAGCTTGTCAATTTTCCTGACTTCATTTGTATGTTCAACAGCTTCCTTCTTGTTTGTCTAGCTAAACATCAAGCGCTATCTGCTTATCTAATAATTTTTCTGTCATATGATTTGAGATGCTAGTGAAATATAACATTTTTCATGAGATAAGTAGAACATCATTTTGGCCGGTTAAAAAATTCTGAGATTTGATTGCGTGACTTCAATCTACTCTCTAGGAACTAGCAGAGATCATTTACTGTTTAACTGAAAATTTTCACATTAGTGCATGTAATTGTTTATATACCCTAACTAATGGTTAGATTTCTTTCTTCACTCCAGTTAGAATTCTAGCTAATGTGTTGTTCTATACACCTGTTTGCTCTCTGTAGCTGTTGAAATAAATTCTCCCAACATGCACTAAACCGTGCTTTCAGTTGTCTTTTTCTTTATGATATCATATCTTAAGACAAAATTTGATTATTTATTTACTACTAAGTCATCTAAATCGTTGTTCCTGTTGTCTTTGCAGATATGCCGAGCACTTGCTTACATACATAACTGTGTTGGCATCTGCCACCGTGATATAAAACCACAGAATGTTCTTGTGAGATTTTAACCCCTTTATTTTCTATGCTTAATATGTTGTGCTGTACAGATCCTCAAATATAAATTAATGGGATCATGGAAAATAAAACATAACTAATTGGTACATGAAGGAGTTGCATATATTAACATTGTCTGCTTTTAACTATATGAAATATGCACAGCAAACTCTATATCCAGTAGAGAAGGTGCACAATGTAGGTAATAAAGCTTTGCTTTTTTATGTATCTGTACTTCCCTGAAAATATTAGTCATAATTCATAAATGAACTTGGGGCAATCTTATTTTCCCCTTTCGTTCAATGAGCTTTCATATGTTTACTGTTGCATATTTCTGAAGAGCATAAAGTATATTGCTCATTGGGACTGAGATTCTGGTTCATATGTATCCAAATATCTTAATTATTGGTTGGTTCCACATACATGATATAACATTCTGAAACTGAAAAAAGCAATCCACATGTGCATTATTTAGTTTCCTATAGCTGAGCCATCCCATGTGCATTGTTTGGTGCCGATGCTACATGTTATCAACTTATCATATTATCAAACTGTATGTTACTGTTTATATTGTTTTGCTTGTTGATGATATTGGCAGGAAGAGCACGTTGGTTATGCGTAGTCATTTTTGTTTTTTATTGAAAGAGAGAATATCCATGGCTCCACATATTTGGATTGCATCAACTACCACTAGGTCCACTACTAGTACTATGATGCCAATTTTTTTGACATATACAACAGCAGGATTTAAGATTAAGTCTCATATATAAGATTATTAAAACGGTATAAACTGCACATATAAAGGAACATTTATGCAGACAAACTGTTAGTACTTCAATTATTTCTTTTAAAACCGTGATCATGCATGTACTTACAGACTGAAATTCACTAAGTTTTGATGGTACTAATAAGGTCTTCCTTCTCGCTGTAGGTTAACCCACATACACACCAGCTCAAAATATGTGATTTTGGCAGTGCAAAAGTTTTGGTAAGTTCTGAATTTGGCAGAAATTTATATTCACAAGCATTTCTGTTTTCTGAATGGACACACTGGGTTTTCTTGCAAGGAAATGTGAACTTAGGCAGGTAGCCTACACATGATAGTCTTAAATTGCAGCTTTTTCCCCCCGAATGTGCAGGTCAAAGGAGAGCCAAACATCTCCTACATATGCTCAAGATATTACAGGGCACCAGAGCTCATATTTGGTGCAACTGAATATACTACTGCCATTGATTTGTGGTCTACAGGCTGTGTCATGGCAGAGCTTCTGCTTGGACAGGTTTCATTCATGCATACAATATTTTGCTTTTGTTCAGTTTCTTATTCTAATAACATTCATCCATGCAGCCTCTGTTCCCTGGGGAAAGTGGAGTTGATCAGCTGGTCGAGATTATCAAGGTAACATTTTTTCTATGATGTCCTAAACTGTTCTCTCCTGCGACCATTGATCTTGACAATGACATGTTTAGTCATAGCGCCTTACAGGTTTTGGGTACTCCAACAAGGGAAGAGATCAAGTGCATGAATCCGAACTACACAGAGTTCAAATTCCCTCAAATTAAGGCTCATCCATGGCACAAGGTATTCTGCCCATCCTTGACAAAACTAATGCAATATCGATGTCCGATTTGGTACATACTTTTGGGACAGGGAGATCTTTTAACACAAACTACCATGCTGTTAAATTTTGAAATATTTGTTGAAGACAAAAATGATTAAAAGCCAACTGGCAATGAAATCCAATTTCTGTGTTATCATTTGCACTTCTACATTCCTATTAGTTGGGTCCGGCGTGTATGAGCAGTGTCCATGTTATGTGTGTGTTCAATTGGAAAACTAAACAATACTTTCTCAGTATTCTTCTTGTAACTCAAAAGTTTTATTTTTTATCCAGGTTTTCCAAAAAAGGCTTCCACCTGAAGCAGTGGACCTTGTAAGCAGGTTTCTGCAATACTCGCCAAATCTTCGGTGCACCGCTGTAAGGCCACATGAGATTTTGGTTGTTATGGTGGCCTGAACATCCTGATGTGGTATACTGTTAGATTTCTCTCATCTAACCTATTTAATTATTCTCCAGATGGAAGCCTGCATGCACCCTTTCTTTGATGAGTTGAGAGATCCAAACACTCGTCTACCTAATGGGCGTCCTCTTCCTCCTCTCTTCAACTTTAGAACACAAGGTATCATAGCTGAATGAAACAGCAATAACAGCTTATGAACCTTAGCCTTTGCTGATTTGATTCTCATCAACCTAAACAATAGTATCTTGATTACTACATCTCTCTGCCTCTTCTAACACCTCATGTAGACAGTATTTATGTGAGCTGAGAGAATTATTTCATGAATTCTTCTCTATGTTCAAAATGGTACCTAGCATTTAGTTGAACAAACTGAAGCCAATGCTCGATCTTCCGCTTCCCAAAATAGCAGAATTGTTCCGTTAATTGTTTGTTCACCTCAACGTCAAAATGAATCCTGTTGCTTTGAATATATCCTCAGCTAAACTGATCCACCATGTGCAACATTGGCAGAGCTAAATGGCATCCCTCCAGAAGCCATCGAACGTCTGGTTCCCGAGCATGCGAGAAGGCAGAGTTTGTTCATGGCGCTGCGCACCTAGTTCTCTAGCTCTTCTTTTTAGCAGTTTTTCTTCCTGAGGGAAGCTCTGTAAAGGTGTAGTGGCTTCTTTGTGTCCATCTCAGTGTGGATAGGTCTTTGGCTAGAGCTGTTGTTGTTGCTGTTGTTGTTCATGGCAGGATGTGGTGTGAGTGAGGTTGGAGAAGAAGAGGCTTGTGCTTGGTGTGCTTGTGCAGTTGGTTTGAGGTTGGAATCTATGCTTCAGGGTTCCAGGCTGTGTAACTCCAGTTCTCTTTGGACTCTGGTTTGAAGATTGTGTGCAGTAACAGTGCTTGGTTCAACTTCAGAGTAGCCTGGTGATGAAAAGAAAATCATTCATAAAGTTTTGTTTATGTTCAATGCTTCACCATTCATATTGTCGATGCAGATGCAGATATGTTCAACTTCAGAGTTTTGTTTATGTTAAATGCTTCACCATTCAGAAAATCATTCAGAAAGTATGCACAAAGGATCTCAGTTTTCTTATAGATCTTCAGAAGATTTACAATAGAATGATCTCTCTAAAATTTTCAGTGACTAACTGGCTGTGCCTACATGAAATCCTATGAAATCAGAATCTTTCTATCTCCCTGAAGAGAAAAAAAAAAGAAAGAAATTGAAAAAAGAAGTTCAAAATCTTCAGCGCAAAAAACCACCAACTTCGTACACACGCAAGAAAAGACGATCACGACCGTCCGATTTGACGAGTGTGCCTCATCTTGCAGGGGAAGTAAGCATACCGTCTCCTTTCTTGCAGTGGAGGAAAGAAACCCAATCCCGTCGCCCCCTCCTCGCTGTCGGATCAAGATCCAACGGCCGTGATTCCTCCTGTTCGTCCTCTTTAACACCCCCACCCCTTCTCCTTTCCCATTTCCTCCGCCACCTCTTCCTCGCCGCCGCCGCCTCCTTGCCGGATCACGCAAAACCCTAGCTAAACTCTCCGCTTCCGCCGCGAGCGCGTCTCCCTCCGGCGAGATGAACTTCAAGGGCGCGAAGATGCCGAACCCGCCGCCGGCGGCCGCGGGCCGGCTGGTGAAGGTTGGGCTGCTGGGCGGCGCGGCCCTCTACGCCGCCTTCAACAGCCTCTACAACGTCGAGGGAGGCCACCGCGCCATCGTCTTCAACCGCCTCGAGGGCATCAAGGACAAGGTAACCGTCGATTGGAACCTCTCGCCTTCTCGCTACATCGATCATGTAGTAGACTAGTAGTGAACTTGTGATGTGATGCGATGCGATGGCGACGATGGATGGGTGCGTGCCTCACTGATTTTGTTGCTGGGGAAGTGAGTTTCAGAGAGCTATGCGTGTGCTTGTGATTTGGTGGGTTGCATTTGAATGAATTGTGGTTGGTTGTGTGCTCGGTGTAGGTGTACCCTGAGGGGACTCACTTCATGATCCCGTGGTTCGAGAGGCCGATCATCTACGATGTGCGCGCCCGCCCCAACCTCGTCGAGAGCACTTCTGGAAGCCGTGATCTCCAGATGGTAAAATTCTGTCCTTGCACTTGGGGTTTGTGATTTGCTAATGATCCATGTACTAGGTCATGTCGTTGAGATGAAGTGATTTGTAGCATGTAAGGTGATTTGTTGGTTGTGATTTGCAAATGTTAGCAAAGTTGTGTGAGTGTTGCTTGCTGTGCTTGCTTAAGCACTTAATTTGGGTCCCTATACTAGGACTTGTCGCTAAGATGATGTGTTTCTTGTATGTAAGATGCTCTGTTGGGTATATCTGAACTGCTTAGCATTTTCATCATGTGATTAGCATTTTGAGCATGTGGGTGGTTTGTTACATTGGTTTAGAACCAACATATATGTGTGATTAGCATTGCAATGTGTGTTATGCTTTGCCTGCAATGGAAGCAGTACACATTTTTTGTTGACAGGCATCTAAATTTTAATTCCTCATAACTTAAAACACTTATTGACCATACAAATTGGTTTGCTCATGTGTACCTGTGTGCAAATTTCTTGTTTTAGACCTTTGCTTCAAAGTAACATTGATAGAGGTCAGTACCAACACATTTTTAGTTTGATACAATTTGATAACTTGGACAGGTGAGAATTGGTCTTCGTGTCCTTACAAGACCGTTACCAGAGAAGCTACCAACTATCTATAGGTCCCTTGGGGAGAATTTCAATGAGAGAGTTTTGCCTTCAATCATTCATGAAACACTCAAAGCAGTGGTTGCACAGTACAATGCCAGTCAGCTAATCACACAGAGAGAGGTACTGTCTTATCATATCTATCTGTGTTTAAATATGCTAGTTTAAGAGCTAATAGTAGGATATATGGTAAATTGGTAATAACTACTACTTTATCCAACACAGGCTGTGAGCAGGGAGATTAGGAAGATCCTGACGGAGAGGGCTAGCAACTTCAACATTGCTCTGGATGATGTGTCCATCACAAGTCTCAGCTTTGGTAAAGAGTTTACTCATGCAATTGAAGCCAAGCAGGTTGCTGCACAAGAAGCTGAGCGTGCAAAGTTCATTGTTGAGAAGGCTGAACAAGACAAGAGGAGTGCGATCATTAGAGCACAGGTAAGCAAAGATGAAATGGATTATTGCTGGTTTGGATGACTTTCACCATATTCCTTGATAAGTTTACTGCCTGTAGTTTTAGTGACAATTGTTAAGACATATCAATGGCACTGTTTATCTCTTCATCGTTTCATATATTTCATTGTGTTTGGTGTGGGTTGAGTCTGACTGTGACGCTTGCTTGAACAGGGTGAGGCTAAGAGTGCACAGCTTATTGGTGAGGCGATTGACAACAACCCTGCCTTCCTCGCTCTCCGACAGATTGAAGCTGCCAGGGAGATCTCTCACACCATGGCAAGCTCAAACAACAAGGTGTACCTGGATTCCAAGGACCTCTTGCTTGGGCTCCAGCAGCTGAATGTGGACAGCAAAAACAAGAAGTGAAACAGTTTCTTGTCATTAGATGATCATTACAGTTTCTGATCATCAGATGATCATTGTTGGTTTTCTCCATGGGAGAGTACTTTTAAGAAAACCGCGTAGTCTTTAGCTTAAGTCAAAAAGGTTATCTGGTTTCAACAGGTGGCATCCTTTTTCATCATTGCATTTGAAGGAGTATTCTCAAGTGAAGTGGAGGTTATCATTTTTGCTGCTGTAAAAAATTATAACTTGAATGCTCTCTTCGATATCTTAGTTGCCATGGCCACTTTGCCAGTCCGTCTTTGTTATTTTGAGTTCGGTCGCAGTAACGCAGGCTGTGCCTCTAACATCTGGCTGCTACATTTCATGCTTGTTTCCTATGCTAACCTTACTCCTTGGCTAACTAGGCAGCAATGAGCATCGAATGGCTAGAACTTGCCTGCCATTTTTTTAAAATCGATCGGGGATGTTGTAAGTTCTGAATAAAAATGGGTGAAATCTAAAATGTGTTGATAGAGGGCTGCAAGGAGATTTAAGTGATGAACCGATGAAGGCACAAGGCAGGCTGCCTTACAGGTGCTTGTTCAGCTGCAGCATTGGTGAATGGTGATGTCTCTTAAGATTGAAATGTTGCTACTAGAAAATGGGCTATCTCCTTAATCTTCGTGGAGAAATTTAGAAGTTAAAATTTTACATTTTAAGACGGGGATACAGTATAAGCCATTTAGAAATGCGCCTGTCACTTCCTGCAATTCGGCATCCTGCGTGCGATTATTCACTCCGTTGTATATGCTCAGACAATGCCAAAAGTAAAAAGACCTATTCGCGTCCTTTTTTAAAAAAAGAAATACTCGCAAGTGTTCTAGTTGTAGTCATTGCTGACGAGAACGGCCGTAACGTGTCACGTGAGCTACCTGATATCCTCCCTTCCTCATCTACCAGCCCACTCAACTGCTGACTCAAGTGATGGTACATTAGTCTTCTCAGAAAACTTTGAATTAATTCCTCCAAAACTTTGTATAGGTTAGTCTTCAGAGAAAGATCCTTTGAATTAATTCCTCCAAAACTTAAATAAAAGCTCATGTGGAAAATTTTGTGGGCGTGTCAAACTTTCTCACCATGGCTTTTTTGCCAAGAAATGGGTTACTTACCATTCAACGCCTCTCTCACTATATTTACGAGCATTTGTTTCCTTTTTGTCATCCCGTTTGATTGATCGGAGCATCCGGTAGCCATGAGGACAAAGACGTTCGTGTTGTTCCCGTCTCTGGGCGTCGGCCACCTCAACCCCATGGTGGAGATGGCCAAGCACCTGCGCCGCCGCGGCCTTGCCGTCGTCGTCGCGGTGATCGACCCGCCCGACAACGACGCCACCTCGGCCGACGCGACGGCGCGCCTCGCCGCGGCCAACCCTTCCATCACGTTCCGCCTCCTGCCGGCCCCGGCCAGCCCGGACGCCCGCGCGCATCCGGCCAGGCGCGCCCTCGACACGCTCCGGCTGGCCAACCCCGTGCTCCGGGAGTTCCTCCGCTCGCTGCCCGACGCAGTCGACGCCCTCCTGCTCGACGCGTTCTGCGTCGACGCGCTCGACGTCGCGACCGAGCTCGCCATCCCCGCCTACTTCTTCTTCCCCTCCGGGGCCAGCGCCCTCGCCGCCTTGCTCCACCTCCCGTATTACTACCCCGACGTGCCGTCGTTCAGGGAGATGGGCATGGAGCTCGTCCGCCTTCCCGGCATGCCGCCGTTCCGCGCCGTCGACATGCTGGCGACGGTGCAGGACAAGGAGAGCGACGCGACCAAGGTCCGGCTGTACCAGTTCAAGCGGATGACGGAAGCGAAGGGCGTGCTCGTGAACAGCTTCGATCGGCTGGAGCCCAAGGCCCTGAACGCGCTCGCCGCCGGCGTCTGCGTGCCCGACAAGCCCACGCCGAGGGTCTACTGCATCGGGCCACTGGTCGACGCCGCCGGCAAGAACGGCGAGAGACACCCGTGCCTCGCGTGGCTGGATGCGCAGCCTCGCCAGAGCGTCGTGTTCCTCTGCTTCGGCAGCAAGGGCGCGTTCCCGGCGGCGCAGCTGAGGGAGATAGCTCGTGGGCTGGAGAGCTCCGGCCACCGGTTCCTGTGGGCAGTGAGGAGCCCGCCGGAGGAGCAGAACACTTCGCCGGAGCCTGACCTGGAGCGGCTGCTGCCGGCGGGGTTCTTGGAGAGGACGAAGAACACCGGCATGGTGGTCAAGAACTGGGCGCCACAGGCGGAGGTGGTGCGACACGAGGCGGCCGGCGCGTTCGTGACGCACTGCGGGTGGAACTCGACGCTGGAGGCGATCATGTCGGCGCTGCCGATGATTTGCTGGCCGCTGTACGCGGAGCAGGCGATGAACAAGGTGCTCATGGTGGAGGAGATGAAGGTCGCCGTGGCGCTCGACGGCGACGAGGAGGGAGGCGGGTTGGCGGCGGTGACGGCGGAGGAGGTGGAGGCGAAGGTGAGGCTGGTGATGGAGACCGAGGAAGGGAGAAAGCTCCGGGAGAGGCTGGTGGAGACGAGAAACATGGCGCTGGATGCCATCAACGGAGGTGGATCTTCTGAAATTGCATTCGATGATTTCCTGAGAGATTTGGAGAAGATGAGCAGCTGATCAAGCAGGATTTCACCATGACACGACAACTATTATTGATCATAGAAAATATTCATCCAGTAAAAACAGGTGTGGCATGGTGTTCTTTTTTTTTCTAATTGACGACAGAAAATATTGATCCAGCAAAAGCAGTTGTGGTATGGTGTGCTTTTCTATCATTCTCCAATGTAATTGTCCCTCGCGTCCAATATGTCAAAGGGAAACTCTTTTAAACATTCGGATACATTCGTATGAACGTCCATCCATTTTTTAAGTGTCAACTAAATGAATATAAAAAATTCAAAAAATTTAACAAGATAAATTAATATGTAATCCTTACTTCGGAAGCAAGTACAATCATTTCTCTATAAGAAAATGAAATTATATATGTGGTCTTTAAACCACACAAATTACATGGAAATCATTGGCTCCACTGCAAATGCATATTCTCTAGAAGGTTAATCCAAAATAGATGGCTTGTACAGGTTGAGTCGTTGGGAGTTTCAGACTTGAGGCCGAATTATAGGCCTAGCCATGCACGCAGCATCGCGCATTCACGTGGGCCGGAATGCTTTGGTCACCGCCCCAACCGGAATAAGTTCGATTCCCTTAACTAGTGACAAAATCTTATTTGTATCCCTGAACCACAATACCAGATATATATTTGACCCTCAAACTATTAAAACTGCAATTTGACTCCCTCAACAGTTTTAGAGAACAGTTTCACTGACGTGATGACTACGTGACGATGTTGACCTGATCTCGTCCTACGTAACGCTTATATGGTATGAATACCCTATTTTGGCTTATGTGGCGAGTGGGACTCACATGTCAGGCCTCTGTCCACCTCCAACCTCCTCTCTCTCCATCTATTCCCCATCTCCTATCTCTCTCCTCCGTTCCCATCGTCGTCGGCTAGGGAAGGGGCGGAGGCGGAGGCGACGGCAGCATCGCCCGTGGGCGCGAGGAGTGCTACTTCCTCCCCTTCAACGACCTCATTGCCGCCGCCCACTCCTACGCCATCCCCTTGACCCCCCGCCATCATCATCTTCTATGTCGACGGCCTCCAATTCGCTTCGCTGCTTGAGCTGCCACTGCCATGGCGGGGGCCAGCGAAGGTGGCGGTGACAACGACGGGGAGCACTACTCGTGGCTGATTCGGGAGCTGCACGTTGCTCGTCATCATCAATCACCCGCTCGGTCGCTCCAGCGGCGATGCTTCCTCGGCATCAGTGGATGGGGAGAGGAGACGGAGCCGACAAGATCTCTGGGGATGCGGCGGCGGTAGCGGAGCTCGAGGGAGTGGTCGGCGGCAGGCCAGAGTGGCGACGGTCTTCTTCCTCCCTCCTTTCTCTCCCTTCTCTCTCTCTTTCTCTTTCAGTCTTTCTCTCCCCTTCGCCGGTCTGCAGGGGACGGGAGCTGGATCGGCGGTGACAGTGGGCAAGCAATAGTAGGGCGGCGGCGGTGGGCCAAAGCAGCGACGGTAGTCGGGAGGGTGGCGATGGAGTCGACGGCGGTGGCCACCACCGTCGTCACCACCACGAAGCACGTCGCAGAGCGGCGGCTGCGATAGCGCGACATAGGGCGGCGGCGATGGCATGACGTGGTCGGTCGAAGCCCCATCGACGCCGACGGCGCAGTTCATCGTCGTCGTCGTCTTTGTTGGCGACGTCGTCCGAGCCTAAGCCGCTCCGCCACCGTCGCCGCATGGCGCTGGTGGAGGTGAAGCAGCGGTGGAGCTGGCGGTTCATGGTCATCGCCTCACCTCCCCGCCGCCACTCGGACCCCCACACACCGCCGCCGCTCTAGCTCTTCCCGCAGACGGCCGAAGAGGGAGAGAAAGCGAAAGAGAGAGAAGGGAGAAAGGGAGGAGGAAGAAGAAAGAGAGGACGGCAGGTGGGTCTCATATGTTAGTGCCCCCCACAATATTGTTGTGTGTGAATGATAAATGGGTCCTATATTTTTTAAAAAATTTTAATACCACATAAGCGTCACGTCAATGTCACGTAGAACGAAGATCAAGTCAACATCGTCACGTAGTCACCACGTCAGCGAAACCGTCCTTCAAAACCGCCGAGGGAGTCAATTGCACTGGTTTTGATAGTTTAGGGGTTGAGATATCCGGTATTGCGATTCACGAATACGAATCAGATTCGGTCACTAGTTAAGGGAGTCAAAGTGAACTTATTCCGCCCTATCACCAAGTATCGGACGATCCAGCTCTCAATGGGCCGAGCACAAAATGCAGAGATGAGGAAAAAGGGGTCAAAGGGGGTCGGAGTTTTAATCTCCGAACCCGCTCGAATTGGATCCGCCAGACAGATCGAGCTAACTGTGAACATCCACAAAATGCAGATGCAGGTGTGACCACAAGGAGACGTGTGTCATGCGTTTATGCGTTTCAACACCTTAAGCTAGAGCCCTGAATACAAGGCTGCAAGATTACCGGCCGGCGAGCGACTCCAGCTCCGGCTGGCATCATCAGAGACGGACGCGATCCCGGCGGCCGGCGTGAGCACCTTCCAGTGCCACCTGGACGATCTCTTCGTCCGTTGTGGAGAAGAAGATAGCCATAAATGCAAAGCGCTCATGGGAGAAAATGAGACTCCGAACCCCCTTTGGATCCATCTTTTTTGGCTTCAAAAATGATGTTTCGCTCACTTGTCCAACGGATCAATGGTACTAACTAGTAGTACTACTTGCGTGCGCTTCATCGACAGAAAAATTCAGAGAAGGAACCAGAGAAAGAAAGGGCTAGGTTTTTGGTATACAGAGATTTTCTTTAGGCGCTGATCGATAGATTTCTTCACCATGTGTAGCTATATTAATTAGCTTCAAATGTGCATGCATGCGTGAGCGTGATAAGGAGAAGAGAGCCATATGTCCTGCAGCTGAGAAGGAGACATGCATGCACATATGATCCATGTCGGAAAAAAGAAGTCAAGGAGGTTCGGAGTTTTTTTCTTTTTTTCTTTTTGAACTTAGGAGGTTCGGAGTTTTAATCTCCGACCCTCTTTGGGCCTGACGGTTTCCAGGAAAGAAGAAGTTTATATACGCTTCATCAGCACAAAAATGGCATTACACCTCCAAGCTCGCTGTCGCCGCCGCAGTTCCTGTACGGGGCCGGCCAAAATTTGTTGGAACATGGAGTGCCAAAATTTAACGTACTGGGACTGACGCATGCATTTGCTCGCTCGTCGTCTCTGCAGGTTCCGATTACAATTTCCCTGGCAGGCTGCCTTAATTAGCTGAGTGAAATCTGTTTCATTGTTCAATCTATTAGCCTCAATCTTTGTCATGAATTCCTGATGAAGCATAATCTTATTAGCCTGCGTCAGCACCTGGACGATCGATCTCGGCATACGTCCCGGAGAAGAGGAAAGACGGGGGAAAGTGTTTTTATCCTCGAGAGGATATTTTTTTGTTTTCTGCATGTTATTTAAATAGTAATAATTTTTTTAAAAAAAATTAATAATATAGATTAATATGAAATATATCACTTCACAAATATGCAAGTTCAAATTTAACTTTTATAAATTGTAAAAAAATAACAAATATAACTGTGAATGTACGTTAACTATTTTTATTTTAATTTTTTTTTGTAATTTATAGAAGTCGAATTTGGTCTTGCATGTTTATGAAGTGATGACTTCATATTTCATATTAATCTATGTTGTCAATTTTTTTAAATTTTTTTGATAATTATTTAGGTGATATGCAAAAAAACGAGAAGATGTATCCTCAAGAAATGAAAATCCATCTTCATAAAACGGTACGTAGTATTTTCAGAGTCAAAGGGGATTGGAGGTTTAGCCCGTGTTTAGTTTCAAAAAAATTTTGAAAAAAAACGTCACATCAGGTCACATCAGATATACGGACACACATTTGAAGTATTAAACATAGTCTAATAACAAAACAAATTACAGATTCCGCCTGTAAACTGCGAGACGAATCTTTTGAGCCTAATTAATCCGTCATTAGCAAATGTTTACTGTAGCACCACGTTGTCAAATCATGGTGCAATTAGGCTCAAAAGATTCGTCTCGCAATTTACACGTAAACTGTGTAATTGGTTTTTTTTTTCGTCCACATTTAATACTTCATGCATGTGTCCAAATATTCGATGTGATTGGTTTGAAGTTTGAAGTTTGAAGTTTGAAGAGAACTAAACAGGGCCTTAGTCTCCGAACCCCCTTGGATCCGGACGGTCTCCAGCTCCGGCTTCAGAAATGATATTTGGCTCACATGCAACGGGTGGATGGTACTTCACTACTTATGTGCGCTTCATTACCAGAAAAATCCTGAGAAATTCAGAGATTAAGGAACCAGAGGAAGAAATGACTAGATTTTCCCCCAAATATATACAAAGAATTTTATTTTAGGTGCTGTTGAGTCCATTTCTCCACCATGTATGGCCATATTAGCTTTACTATGCAGCATGCATTACAAGGACTTAACGAGAAGGAGACATGCATCAGAAATGCATTCATGTTGCATGCATGGTGGGAAAAAGACGTCAAAGGAGGCCGGAGTTTTATTCTCCGAACCCTTTGAACCACGCTGTCCGGCTCCGGCTGAAGAAAAGATATTTACCTCATCGATCTGCAACTGTGCAACGTATGATAATTACGCTCCACCGGCAGAAATTAAAATGCAAAAAAGTTCAGAGAAGGAATAAAAAGAGAGAGTGCAATCAGCATACGTCGAATTAATGGCTAGAGCATGGCTTTGGTTTTTGCAAAGTCGATAAAATTAACAAGGAAAAATTTATAGGCGATTAAAAACCGAGATGGAAAAGCTGAATGATCGATGGCTTGCTATTATATCTTCTGAACCGCCAACACACAGGCAACATCAGCAGACAGCAGTAGCCATGAACATAAATACAATGGTGGGTAAGTGGGCATGCATTACATGAATTTGACCGAGCTAACTGTCAACATCCATGCTGGCGTTGTGCGTATATATCTATGCGTCGTGTCAACACCTGAAGCCCTGCAAGACCGGCGAACTCCGGCCGGCATCGTCGGACATGGACGCGACACCCGGCCGGCGTGAGCATCTGGACGGACGGTCTCGGCGTACGCTGCGTCCTGGAGGCTGATATATGCTGCGGACGAGTGAGAGAAATAAAGAGGTCAAAGAGGGATCGGAGTTTTAATCTCCGAACCCCTTTGAACCTGACGACGTCCAGGAAATATGCTTAATTATATATATATTTTTAGCAAAGGGAAAAACCCTCTATTTCCATTAAAAAATGTAAAGGTTCTACACAGAGAGTGTATTATGACTGAAAACCCCAGGTCAAGTGCTCGCATCCAACAAAAGAAAAAAAAAACTGTTTGCCGACTGGCAACAGACAAACAATGGACCTCCAGCATGGGAAACTAAAACAAAACTACTCCCAACTTAAGCCTGAAGTGAGACACAGAGCATCTATTACATACTGAAAATCCATTAAACTTTTTAGAAAAACGCTCCCAAACCGCCATCTAGTGCATCCACGATTCTACCACCGTCTTAAGGGACAATAGAGCAGCGCTTCTTCTTTGATCTGTCTCCACCTGCCTCGGCTCGAACTCCTCGATTCGCCTCAAAAGCATATCGAACTTATCCTCACTTGCCATGGCAGCTTGTTTGGTGAGCTCGGTGGGAATTGGTGAGCTCTGGTACTAGATCGTTAGCAACCCAAATCACCAATCTCAACACCAACTCAATTGACAATCCAGCGGTACAAGTAGCAGCAAAGTCTAGTTAGTGCATAACAGAATTGGATGAACAACTAGGGAGATACAAGTGGTGGAAGATGTTAGAAGCTTCTAGAACAAGTAGAGGAAGAAGGGAGGTAGGAAGAGATCGACGAGGGAGCGACCGGCCACCCAGGTCGCCGCCGCCGCCGTCGCCAAGAGCTTCCGCTCACCAATTGATTTGTTTGATGATTTCCTGAAAGTGCTGCTCCTACTTATGTATGGCTGTCTCTTGGGCTTGCTTGGACTTCTTGAAAAATCGTTGATCCAGCCCATGTTGCAGCCTATCTGACATCACGTAGGACGAAACGAGCTAGGTCAAAATTGCTCGGGGAGACAAAATGAACTAGTATTGATAATTGAGACTTGAGAGAGACTGTATATCTAGGCTTTACGGTTAAGGTATGAAATTCGGATTTCAGACTAAACTGAGGGAGGTAATATAGACTATGGATCTTGGTGGGCCAACACGTGCAGGTTGGTTACCGGCCGTGGGCCGGACTTCTTTTCGTTTAGTATTTATTTCTCTCTCTTTTTTTTTTGGCGAAGTGTGATGTGTTTGTCAAGGCTAGCTGAAGCAAGCAAGCTAGCATATCACCTGAAGCTATCAATCTCAGAGAAAAGATTCTTTTTTGTAAATCTGATGTAATTCCCTTCTGTTAATTAATGAAATTCATCTTCATAAAAGTATTCTATGGATCACGGTAGACATCAATACAGTATACAACTCAATCGGACTTGCCCTAAGCAAGCTGTAAACTTTTAATTAAGAAAAAACAGAATTATACAAGCTTTATACCAACACTTACTTTCAATGTCTAAAAAGACTACTAGGCCTAAACTGCGTGTACAAATATCTCCATGCTTTCCATAAACTTAATAGTGACGTACGTGACTTAGCAAACTAACCCCCCAGAGAATTACAGTCGATCTCGTGCCGTTTATCTTGCGTGATAGGATCTGACGCTTAATCTGGACCGCTCGCTCGTTCCCGCCAAAAAAACTGATTACCGAGTCCGTATCGGTCTCGATCACGCGTGCGCCGCCGCCTTATCCCGACGATAAAAGGAGCGCCACGGCTACCATCCCTTTCTCTTCTTCACCTTTGATCTCTCTCTCTCCACCTCCACGATTCAGCTCATCGATTCAGAGCTCGAGTTCACCGTTTCGTCATCGATCGAGGGCAACTCGACATGGCCGACGACGAGATCGCTCTTGAGCCAGGCTACGCCTTCCACCCTTCCGACGACGGCCTCATCACCCTCTTCCTCCGCCCCAACATCGCCAAGGTTCCCTTCGAGGACCGCCTCATCAACCACGCCGACGTCTACTCCGCCGATCCGGCGGAACTCGTCAGCGAGCACAGACCGGCGCCGGGCACCCAAGGGAGCAGCAGCGTCTGGTACTTCTTCTGCTCCCCGCGCTACACCAGCAAGCGCAAGAGCTCCGGGAGGCGGCAGCGTGCGATCGGCGGTGGCGGTGAGAGCGTGTGGAAGTCGGAGGGCGGCAAGAAGGCCGTCAACGGCGCAGATGGCCGCCGCGTCGGGTACCTCCAGAAGTTCTCCTACGGTGTGTACGAGTCGTCGTCGGGGTCGGCACGCACCTTCACGAGGCTAGGGTGGTGCATGACCGAGTACGGCCTCGACGACGCCACCGACGGAGCAGACAAGCAGGTGCTCTGCAAGGTGTACCGCTCGCCTCGCGCGGTCTGCGCGGAGGCGCGCACGGCGGCGGCTTCCGCCGATTCGTCATGCTCCAAGAGGAAGGCGGACGACGGCGTGGATCACCTCAAGGAGGCGCCACCCAGCTCGCGGCCGCGGCAAGAGGAGGCCGGGAGCGAGCACGACGAGCAGTCGGAGGAGCTCCTGCCGGAGTTGGACCTGGATGCGCTGCTGTCGGCGCCGATGGACGACAACTTGGGAGTGGAATTCGACACGGCCACGACGGAACAGTATATGAGGTATCTGTTGAACGACGAGCCTTTGCCATGGGCTCCGACGATGGAGGTTGTCGACGGCGGAGACGAATTCATCCAGACGGCGAACGGACCTTGCATGGAAGACGAGATCATCGAGCGGCTGGCTGCCGGAGAAACCCTCGACGAGATTCTTGGCACGGACCCTGGTGAACAAGTTTTTGCTTGATCTGCAATCAGCGGCTGTAGCACTAAGTATAAGTAGTGTAGTGCTTTTGATCGAATCGATCGAAGTAGGTTTAGTTAGAGACATGAATGGATAGGTGTATTTGTTTGATCCGTGCCTTGACACTGAGCTGCATGAAGATATGCATTGCTCGATCGATCGATCGATCGATCTGTAATTGATGAGAAGAGTTGAATTGATTCTTTCTGTAAAGCGTGATGTAATGCCCTTTTGTGAAGTGAACTAATGAAATTCATCTTCATCAGAGATTCGGAATGATTTTTTTCTTTTTGATCGAATTGAAGCAGGTAATGCATATGCGTTGCTTGTTTCCTCGATCGATCTGTAATTAATGAAGAGAGTTGAATCGATACTTTTCTGTAAAGTCTGATGTAATTCTCTTCTGCTGCTGTAAGAAATTATAATACGAATGTTTTCTTCGCTTCAGATATCCTACATTAGTAATGCAGGCTGACATGCATGCACGCTGGCTTTCTCGGTGTTCATCATGATGAGCTCGCCCACCTTATATTGGGCCGTGTCGGCCCACCTAGACCGTATCGGCCCTATTTTCGGCGATCCGGGTTCATGATGGGCCGGTCCATGATCGCTATCCAATTCCGTAACGTCTCGTGGGCTGGGCCCACTCACACTCGACTCACCGAAAGCCCTGTGAGGCCGTGACGGTGCGAGTATCTGTCTCGCTCGTCGCCGTCGTGGGGGTCGCGAGACCGCGGCGGCGGCGGGCGGCGAGGGGGCGCCGGAGCGGAGGCATCCGCAACCGCGAGGCGAGGGATGGCACGCGACGACGGCGAGCGGCTGCTTGTGGTTGTTGGCGCTTCCATGGCAGCAGCAGCAGCAGCAACAACAGCCTACGGATTCTGTTTCTCCCCCAAATGCCAAGGCATCCGCTCCGATCCCTTTTATTTGAGTTCGCCATTGTAGGAATTTCTTCAGTAGTTCAGTTCCACCCCGAAGTGCTTGTCTTTTTTTTTTGTCTCTAATTGTCTCATGTGAATTGCATGGAAGGAACTTGGGAGAGAGTTTTGCTATGGAATTCGATGGTATTTTCCAGCTCTCTGGATGGATATGCAACAGAAATTCCGTAGGATTTGGTTTACTGTGACCTCCGCACAAATATCTTTAAATCCAACTATCTTTTTAGACCTTTTATATGCTGAATTTCCGGTGTGGTTCCATTGATCAACGCCTTCTTTTGCAAGTTACTAGATTTTTCATAAATCCACACAGTATGTAGACAGCTTTGATACTGCATTGACTAGAATTGGATTTGGTAGTCGTTGTCACAATTGGGCATCAGATTCAAACAGATCTTCTACTGCTTACACACGAGACTAACTCTTGTCTCAGACAGCAGAAGTCAAACAGAACTTTAGTTGTTCATGATGGTGTGTTTCGTTCTGGTGGAGAAGGACTACAATATGTTCAACCAAAAAGAAAGGAAATTCGTCTCCACCACAAGTCTTACATGTCGTCAAGAGAGTGGTGAAGAGTCTTAAAAGCATCCCAAGATCATCTGCAAATTTCCACATGGCTAGCCTTGGTTGACTTGGCAAGGTTACTGCAGTTGTCTTCTTTTCTTTCTTTTAATGAATGGGAGGACTTCTGCTCTGGTTGATATTGGTTATCCACATTTCCATTCCTCTCAGAGGATGTATACTAGCATATAATATTGGGTGCCTTCTTGTTTCTCATCTTATGGGTTCAACAAAAGAAACTGTAATAGCTAGCATGCAGCTGGTTTTGCTATGGATCATAGCATCCACTGTCATGTTGGTAGCATCTGGAGGACCTCCTCCCACTGCTGCTAGTCTTGCTCCCTGCCCCAAAACATGTGGAGAAGTAAACATCTGGTATCCTTATGGTATCGGGCCTGGTTGCTTTCGGCAGGGCTTTGAGCTCACTTGCGACACCACCAGCAATCCTTCGAAGCTCTTCTTGGGAAACACTACAACTCAGGTGATTAGCCTCTATCCTTCAGGAACTGTCCTTGCCTCTATCATGTACACTATCCCCATGATTCCTGGAGTTGGCACCTACAACTTGTCATGGGACTCTCCTGGGAGGAATCTCAACGTTGAGACCTACAATTACTTGGCGTTCCTCGGTTGTGCGATCGGGGTTTACCTGTTCCATCCAGATACTGGTAACCTTGTGGGTCATTGCACGATCAAGTGTGCCTCCATGGAGGAAATGCGCATGGCAACCGAAGGAGGAATTTGCAATGGCATGGGTTGCTGCACTGTCACATTCCCGGTGTTATTTCGAGGCTTTAGAGTGACCATTGTTAAGAGTAACGAGACAATACCACAGCCCTTCGACAATATCACTATCAAGGCTTTCTTAACCTTCCATCCTTACATTTTTAGCATTGCGGATCTCCTGTCCAATAAGATAAATGCAAGCACCGTTGGTGCTTCCATGGCATACCTCTCGACTGTCATCGCAGATGAACCCAATTGTCCAACAGCTCGGTTGGATAATAAGACACAATTTGCCTGTGGCAGTAACAATTGTATAGATGTGGCAAATGGAGGTTACTCTTGTGCTTGCCCAGGAAATTCTGATGATGGCAATCCCTACCTTCTTGATGATTGCAAACAAGGTACCTATGCAACTCTAGCTCCTCTCTAAACAGATGTTCCTTTCTTTATTGATTGTTAATTCACTACATATTTTTTTTGGTCATATATGTTTCTTAACTGGAACAGAGTTTAACCCTACCCCGAAAAAGAATTGTTCTAGATCATGTGGTAGCACAAATATTCCTTTCCCGTTTGGGCTTGAGCCAGGTTGTTTTGCTAAGAGGAGATTTCAACTGAGTTGTGCATCAAATCGCACTCTTATTGGAAGACCACCTGCAAAATATGAAGTGACAAATATATCATTAGATGAAGGACTCCTGTATGTTAACAAGCTTTCAGAATTTGAAGATGCCAACACAAAGTATTTATCAGTATACTATGGTGGTTCTGGATATTTTGGCCAACAATTAATTTATGGTTTGGAAAAGTCTGATTTATCTGAAGAGTATGGTGTTTGGAGGTGGTCTGTGACCAATTTGACATGTGAAGATGCAAAAAGCAAGAGTGCATATGCATGCGTTAGCACAAACAGCAAGTGCCTTGATGTTACACATGGGAAGCTATATATTGGTTATCGTTGCAAGTGCTCTCTTGGATTTGAAGGAAATCCTTATGTCCAAAATGGATGTACAGGTACACATTCCTAATGTATCTAGTGCATTCGATTTTCTTGTATGTGGCAGGAACATGGAGATTTAACACGGAATGTCTGAAGAGAGTGATATGTTATCCAATGATTTTTGTAGTTTGGAAGTTGTAGTTAATGTGCATTTAATTGAAAACGAAAGCATATAGGGGCCATCAAGGGTTTGATATATTAAAGTTCACATTTTTAGTTTTCTATTTGCAGATATTGATGAATGCTCTATACCAAACTATTGTAATGGGACATGTTATAACTTTAAAGGAAGCTATAGTTGTTGTCCTCATGGTATGTCTTATGATCGAGTAAGAAGGCAGTGCACTTCCAATAAGAGGCAAAATATTGTTTTGGGTATGTCAGGTTTTTATTATATTGTTTGCTGTATCTATGCATTCCAATTGTTGAAAATGTTATCAAACCCCTCAAAGAATAACTTTTCAATTGTTGCAATTACTCATGTAGGACTTGCCATTGGGATTAGCAGTGGTTTTGGAGTTCTAGCTCTTACATTAATTGCAGCTATATTATTCAAAAGGTGGAAGAGAAGCACTCGGAAGAAAATTCGAAGGGCATACTTCCGAAAAAACAAAGGCCTTCTCTTGGAGCAGCTGATCTCATCCAGTGACAATGTTACTCCTAACACAAGAATATTTTCTTTGGAAGATTTAGAGAAAGCAACCAACAACTTTGACTCAACACGTATCCTTGGATATGGAGGCCATGGTACTGTTTACAAGGGGATTTTATCCGATCAACGAGTGGTTGCCATAAAGAGGTCCAGAATTGTGGAGCAGAGTGAGATTGACCAATTTGTTAATGAGGTCGCCATCCTTTCCCAGATTATTCATCGTAATGTGGTGAAACTTTTTGGTTGTTGCCTTGAATCTGAGGTGCCTCTTCTAGTGTATGAATTCATCTCTAATGGCACACTTCATGGTCTTCTTCATGGTGATCTGAGCACCAATTGCTTGTTGACATGGGATGATCGAATGAGGATTGCTCTAGAGGCTGCAGGGGCACTTGCTTATCTCCATTCCTCTGCTGCAATGCCAATCTTCCATAGAGATGTGAAATCAACTAATATACTCTTGGATGGTACCTTCACTGCTAAGGTTTCAGATTTTGGTGCTTCTAGGTCCATTTCCATTGATCAAACTCGCGTAGTTACAATAGTACAGGGGACATTTGGGTATTTAGATCCAGAATATTTTTATACAAGCCAATTAACTGAGAAGAGTGATGTTTATAGTTTCGGCGTGATACTTGTTGAACTCCTAACAAGGAAGAAGCCAATTTTTCTCAACTGTCTTGGTGAACAGAAAAATTTGTGCCATTGTTTTCTTCAAAGCCTAAGAGATAAAACAACAATGGATATACTGGATTCTCAAGTTGTAGAGGAAGCTAGCCAAAGAGAGATTGATGAAATTGCCTCAGTTGCAGATATGTGCTTAAAGACTAAAGGAGCAAAGAGACCTAAAATGAAAGAAGTGGAGTTAAGACTGCAACTCCTAAGAGCTGCAAGATCTAGGGCATACAAGGAAGATTTACAAAGGAGCAGCGAAATAAAGCCATTATTAACTCCGAAGTACAAATGTACTTCCATGAACAGCACCAAGAATGTTGAAATGGGCCTTGCTGCTAATCCAGAATCTCAGGTTGTCTCTAGGTGCTATACCATGGAGAGAGAGATGATGTACTCTTCACAGTTTCCTCGCTGATTGTATTTGTTTCGACCTTTGTAATGATTTTTTTTTTTGCTTATTTTTGTAGACTTACAAAATGAATGGCACAGACCAGTCAATTTTATCTTAGAATTTTTCGTGGGATTAACTATTGCCCCTGGTCAAGCACAATAGCTGATGAGTAATGACCCTCTGTGGAGTGTGGTTAGTTGCAACAGCTCTATCTATCGTTTACTCTGTATGCATTTGTTTGTGTTGACCCAGCAGAAAAAATATTAATAAATTGTATAACCACAGCAACAAGAACGCGAATGGTCGATATGTCCGAGTGGTTAAGGAGACAGACTCGAAATCTGTTGGGCTTTGCCTGCGCAGGTTCGAATCCTGCTGTCGACGCTTTTTATGGTTGATTTTTTTTCCCTTTGTTTTGTTCATTCTTTTTTTTTATTATTATTTTCAACTGTGTCTCTTTCTTGAACATGCAAGTATTTCCTTCAGTCATGTTCATTGAATTTATTTTCTTTTCAGCTTTGTCACTTTCTTGATCGTGCAAACTATTGACAGTTTGACACTCTACTACAACCTCTAATAACATTTCTAAGGCTGGGTTAGTTTCTTTGCTTTCCCAACTCAGCCCCTCGTTTTTCGCACGTACGTTTTTCAAATTGCTAAACGGTGTGTTTTTTGCAAAAAATCATATTGTTTCATTTTTGAAAAAAAAATTAGCAAATTCTTAATTAATCATGTGCTAATGAGTCGCTTCGTTTTTCGTGCGGAGGGAATAAACTTTCAACATTAACTACCGAACACACCCTAAAAGCTAGTGTAGAGTAATACTACTACTACTGTGATGATGAACTTATTGGACACGTAGTTAGTTATACATTGCGCTCAGCCCATAGCAAATGTTGCCATTTGTTAGTGCCAAAGTGCTTATGGATACCGTTTATGTTAATTTTAATTCAAAGATTGTGGTTTTTGCTAGTTGACACCATTAAAAAGATATTTTGCTTTTAGACATCTTAAAACACTGGGTAATTTGCTGAAGCGTGTCGATGCGAGGTGAAGGGAGTGAGGGTTGAGACGAGGACCTGCTGTGCTTGACACGCAGCACCACGATTTGTAGACGGTGGCGAACTCGGCATGGTCATCGCGATGGACGCGCTGAGAGATGTCCTCGAGGATCACCGGCCCAATTGAGCCGGGAGAAGGATGAAGAAGATGAGGGCAAAACTAGCATTTTACGTGGTTTCTCTCTTATCAATTGAATAGAAATTGTATTTAAATGCGTCTAATGTTCTGTAGCAAATTATCACACTTTTAAAGTGTTCTCGGATAAATTCATGTTGTTTGAGTGTCTACCAGCAAAGGCCATACTTTCTGGGTGTTTTGTAACAAATTTTGTCTAGTTTTACTAAATTCATGCATATAGATGTCATCTGAACTGCACATCAAACATGCACAATTGCGCATTGGCAACAGGAAAAAAAATCACTGGCAAAATGAAAATGGAATAATTCCTTTGGTTTTTTTTACGTATGATATTGTTGATATTTGGACATGTAAAATGAATATGAAGTAATTCCCTTTGGTTTTTTATATATGATGTTGCATTCGTCTTACCTCTAATGATAAAATAAATTATAATAAAGATAAATATAGTTAAAAGCATATTTAAAAGTTAAAAGTATCGCGTATTAAAAAATTAAAGGCATTGATTATATTTATCTATGAAATTTATTTCTCAAGAGAGAGAGAGAGAAGTAAAATTCTTGCTCTGCAAGAATAGATCGGCCCGGCCCACGCACCGCATCCGCTCTCCTTCGGCCCATAGTCCAAGTCCCAACCAAAGCGCTGCCCTGCGGCGTCCTCTCCTCCCTTCTCCGCGTCTTCCCCCACCTTCCTCTCCTCCGCCGTTCGCGTCTCCTCTCTTTCCACCCCCCGTCTCGCGAAACCCTCCTTCCCTTCCCCCATGGCGGAGTCGCTCGAGAACGCCGCCCCTGCCGCGGCTCCGGCCCCAGCGCCCGCGCCCGCGCCCACCCCGACCCCGCCGCCGTCATCTCCGCCCACCAAGTCGGGGATCCCGCCGCGGTACGACCTGGACGCCAAGTGGGACGCCTGCCTTGACCTCTCCATCCGCCGTGTCGCCTACTCCACCCTGGGTGGCACCTTCGCGGGCCTCCTCCTCTTCCGTAAGGACTCCCGCCCCCTCCTAAACTCGCCCTTACCTTCCCATCGCGTGCGATTTCGTGAGATCTGGTTGCGGCGCGCTCGGTATTCCGGCATTGGCCTAGGGTTGACGCCGTTGCTCTCGTTTCACCGTTCCGATCGGCTTACTCTGATGAGGGCTTGGCTAATTAGGGTTACATTACATCCAAGTAATGCACGTTATGTAGGAACTGGTTGCTTTATATTCCGAGTAATTTATTTCATGCAATATGATGTGATTAGGTGTCGCATTCAGCGTGGCTGAGCTTTCGTGTACCATTCTGCCACAATGATTGTGGGATTTGACATGTGCAGGCGAAAGTTCCTTGGTCTTAGTTTACTGTATAACATTGAGAGCGCATTGAGATGCAAATCAGAAAAATAAGCCGAATGTGAGGATGCCTGAATCATGTATCCATTTCCTCGTTTTGTTCTGGGGGCTGTGCCTGGATTGCTTGTTAGGCTTTGGTGAACATCAATTACAAGTTTGTGTTTCTTTTGTATGGGCAGCTCCCATGCGTGGTAGCTTGTTCACGACAAGTTTTTGCTGAATTGCTTTCAGAGACAAATTATGCTTTTGCCAGTTGGCTGAAATTTCATGAAGAGTGTAAGCGGGTGTGACTACTAGGATTGTGGTATATAGGCAACATAAATCTTAGGCTGTGACCACATTATGCATGTCAAGGCGCAGATCCCTTCTTAATCATGTTTTAGCCATTGATAGCATTAGTTCTTATACTGCCTAGAATATGTTTGAAATTTGATCAGTGGTTAACTGGTGGACCTCCTTATGGGGGAGATCAATCACAGTATCTTTTTGAGTGCCAAATGATGAGGTTTTGTATGGTTTGCGGTCTGGTACTAATCCTTAATATTGGAATGTTGACTGTGCTTTATGTGATCAACACTTAGCATTTTAGCTTGATGCCTCTCCAGTTCTTTTTTCAAATGGTGATGCACACATATTCTAGCATGCATGTTTAGGATCTTTTCCTAGGTGAACCTCAAATGCTCAATCTCAAATATGACGGGCTTCACATGATATCTATACTGAAGTCATTATTAGTTATGTATTAAGTTTTCCTGTATCTTTTTGTTCATTTGAATAACATGGACCTTTTTCTTGCATTCAGAGCAGATATGACATCCAGATACTCTTTAAACAATTGAACACGTTTGCTGAGATCGCCTTTTAGTCTTTTACATCTTAAGTACTTTAGCTTTGACAATTTACCATCTCGACAATTTCTGTGTTTATGTAGCAACTAACAATACATTTTCTTTGAACCTTCTTGGATTAGCATTCATCATATTTTCTCCTGAATTAGTTAGAAATGGCATATATCCAAAAAAAAAAAGAAGCAAAGGGAGTAGTTCTGCCTTAAAATACAAGGGAATAGACATTCATTAAAATACTAGTAAATTTATGGATTTGTTGGCATGCATATTTGACCAGTATTATTTTATACAGGTAGCCCAACTACTCGCTGGGCATCAGTTGCGCTTGGAGCTGGTGTGGGGATAGGAGCTGCGTACACTGAATGCTCATACTTATTCAATGGTGCTCCTCCAAAGTGGTCACCCAAAGTTTCGACCGTTCCTTCTGCTCATTCTGAAGTAAGTGTTTTCTCTATTTTTATCCTGGTTGTATATGTTACAGTTATCAACTCTTCGTGTTTCTGGAAAGAAATTTGCTTAATATTAGACCATGATAGCATCTCCTCACAATATTGCTGTTCCCATTTACTGGTGAAATTCATTTGCAACTTAACTTTAAGGCACATAACAGTATATAACACATAGCATGCACTGTATGTTGGCTAACCTGGCAGGAAGGGTAAATTCTCTTTTCTGAAAGTAACTGCTTAGTGCAATATCAATACCTTTATGAATGCATGTACTGAGTTCCTGACTGTCCGCGATTGTCAAAAGGCTAGGAATTAGGTACATGCTGACACTGACCTAACAAAAAATAGAGCACACATTTGGTGTGGTTGGGAGTAATTTACCAACTTTCAAATAAGTTTAGGCCACTCCTTGCGTTTCAATACCAATGCCCCTTTTCTATAGCTGGAGGTTTTTCTTAATTCTGCATTTGTCCAAAATTATATAGATGATCTCACGGCAGTTGTGTTTTTGCCAGTTTGGGATTAGTTTGTTTTAGAGCAGCCTCGGGTGTGAGGAGGGATAGAGATCTTGTTTGTTGAAGCCACTGATTTCCAACAGTCCACGTGTTTATGTTGTGTTGATATTCTTTTGGGGTGAAGTGAAAGTATTAAAAACCCTCTGCAGAAGCTATAATGGCTATCTCATGAATCTAGTACTTTCAGGGTGCATGTAGCAAGTTTTGTTCCTCGTCAAATGACATTGGTGATTATTTGTAACGTCTCTAATTCAAAATATCCTTTTGAATGCTCATTAATTTCCTTATCTTGTATTTAATCAGGGGAAAGACAAGTAAACGCTGTTGGTTGGATCAGTCCATCTCGGTGGAGTTTTTGGAGTGTTGTTGAACTAGCTATCTCATCATCATCATCATGTCTGATATCGCCAATTCTGGTCTACTCTTAGTATCGCCTCAAAGTTAGCAAGTGCCTGCTGATTTTCCTTTACACTCTGCAAAACTATTCCAATTGTGGTCGGATGACCCATGGCTGCGTACCTCAAATGATGGTTTTGTGACTTGCAAATAATCTGTTCATCATGCGAACTTGTTGCAGCGTGCACATTACTATATCTGTGAACAAAATCAAGTGTAAACTTTTTCATGCAAAAATGATTTTGACGTTGACTTGGCACGTTTGCTCCATGGGTACATTTCGTGTGGATCTGAAATTTGGCCGGTGCTCTCATCGAGAAGGGGCTTGAAGTTAAGTTAAGATTAGATAAGGGAAATGTCGGGACCCCAACCCAACCCTTTTTCTTTTATGAAAGTTTCATTAAGCTATTTAGGCGAATACAAACGTCCTTATGAAATTTTCATTAAACTATTTTAGACGAATATAAACGGGTGTGAATATTTGAAATTAGGCAAATTTAAAAACGTCAAAAACAAACGGGATATTGACAAGCGAAGCAACTGTCTCTGCGAACCGACGCGTCTCCGTGCACTTGTCGCCCCGTAGACCTGACCTGACCTGACCGCTCGTCCATGGCAAATCCAAAAATGGATTAATGCCAACCCACGCTCTCCCACCTCGTCCGTTTATTCTTCTTCTTGTTCGGCTTGGGCCTCCGTCCCGCGCCCCCGCGCCGCCGCCGTCTCTTCCCCCTTCCTCCGTTCCCCTCTTCCATGCTGTAACTGCTCACATTGTCTTGTTCCTACTCCTTTTCTAGGACACCACGTTCGCCTCGCCGCCTTGCATTTCCGATCATTTCATTTGTCGCCCTGCCCTGCCATTGTTGCCATTAATTGTTACGCAAGCACGAGAGGAAGAGGAGCATGCCCCCCTGCGCGATATGGGGAAAAGCTCCGCCGAGTTCTCCGCCTCGGCCGTGCTCCTGCATGGCGACCTCGACATCTGGATAACCGAGGCCAAGTGCCTCCCCAACATGGACATCATGTCGGAGCGGATGCGCCGCTTCTTCACCGGCTATGGCGCCTGCGGCTCCTCATGCGGCGGCCACTCCGCCGACAACGCGCGCCGGGCCGGGGGCGGCGGCGGTGTCAGGGCCAAGAAGATCATCACCAGCGACCCCTACGTCTCCGTCTGCCTCGCCGGCGCCACCGTCGCGCAGACGCGGGTCATCCCCAATTCGGAGAACCCCAGGTGGGAGGAGCGGTTCCGCGTCGAGGTCGCCCACGCCGTCTCCAGGCTCGAGTTCCACGTCAAGGACAACGACGTCTTCGGCGCGCAGCTCATCGGCGTCGCCTCGCTCCCCGTCGACAGGATCGTCTCCGGCGCGCCCGCCGAGGGCTGGTTCCCCATCGACGGCCACTGCAGCAACCCGATGAGGCCGTCCCCGGAGCTCCGCCTCTCCGTGCAGTACAGGCCCATCGAGGAGAACCCCCTCTACAGGGACGGCGCCGGCGCCGTGCCCAACGCGTACTTCCCTCTCCGACGAGGTGGGAGCGTCACTCTCTACCAGGACGCCCACGTCGCCGACGGCGGGCTGCCGGCGATCGAGATCGCCGGCGGCAAGGCGTACGAGCACGGCAGATGCTGGGAGGACATCTGCCACTCCATCGTGGAGGCGCACCACCTCGTGTACATGGTCGGCTGGTCCATTTACCACCCCGTCAATCTCGTCAGGGAGCCCACCCGGGCGCTGCCCCGCGAGACGCCATCGACGCTCGGGGAGCTTCTCAAGGGGAAGGCTCACGAGGGCGTCCGCGTCGTCATCTTGCTCTGGGATGACAAGACGTCGCATGACAAGTTCCTTCTCAAAACGGTATATCTATGATCTATCCTATCTTCTTCTTCACTTGTTCTGATGATGAATGTCGTCAAACTCACAAGAATTCGGAAATGATACTGTCATGGGACTTGGATGAAGAATGGTCTGATAGCTAGAAATAATTCAGGTTGAATGCAGGATGGTGTCATGCATACACACGACGAGGAGACCAAAAAGTTTTTCAGGCATTCAGGTGTTCACTGTGTGCTGGTTCCTCGCTATGCCAGCACTAAGCTTAGCATTTTCAAGCAGCAGGTCAGAAATCTTTGTTTGATATAGCGCTATAATTTAACTGCCTTATTAGTTATTACTTGTTATTGAATAGTATAATACCTAGTACACATTCTCTCCAATTATGCCTGCTATTACAAATCAGATACAAGATGTCTGTGGATTAATGTACCATGCTACAATGTTCTCACTAGTTCATGTTCTGTTGCTTATCTGCATTTGTCAGGATGAATAGTCCTCATGTTCTTTCTGAGTTTGAGAAAGCTACAGTATTATATATTCATGCAGCAAACTCATGCCTTACCATTTGTTCATTTGCTTGTTAGTTCATAAAAACCTTTCGATGATGCTTGCTAATGTAATATTTCTCTTCTCCAGGTAGTGGGAACTTTATTTACACATCATCAGAAATGTGTGATTGTTGATACACAAGCTACTGGGAACAACCGCAAAATCACTGCTTTCATTGGTGGTCTTGACTTGTGCGACGGCAGATACGATACACCTGAACATAGGCTTTTCAAAGATCTTGATACCGCTTTCAACAAGGACTTCCATAATCCTACATTTCCTGTAAGTTCTCTAGTTCATAAGCTGTTATCAGATCATAGAGTTCCTTCATAGATCCTTACACAAATTCATGTGAATTGCTAAATATCTCCATAATATGTATTGGCAGCACGTTGTACAATCTGACTTTTCTAGAAAATATAAGTTATCTATCTGATAAGAATCTGAACGCTGAGGGTCCTTTCTCCTGATCTACAGGTTAATTCATATGGACCAAGACAGCCATGGCATGATTTACACTGCAAGATTGAGGGCCCTGCTGCCTTTGATATACTGACAAACTTTGAACAGCGGTGGAGAAAAGCAACCAAATGGAAGGTCAATCTTAAGAAAGTTGCAAGTTGGCATCATGACACGCTGATAAAAATAAACCGGATGTCCTGGATTGTTACACCAGCTGCAGATGAGGCTAATGCACATGTTTGTGATGAAAAGGACCCAGAAAATTGGCATGTGCAGGTATAAGACTTTGTTTTAGTCTTATATGAACTACAGTAACATCTTAGATGCTACTTCCTCATACTTATTTTGGTGCTCGGCTAGGTGTTCAGGTCAATTGATTCAGGTTCTGTAAAGGGGTTCCCGAAAATTGTTCAGGAGGCAGAGTCTCAGGTTAGTGTCCTTTGCCATGCACCACAGCACCAGTTAAAAATGCATCTTTCAACAATTATTTCTAACTGACTAGTTATTTCCCCTTTTCTTCTGCAGAATCTTGTCTGTGCAAAGAATCTAAAGATAGATAAAAGCATACACAGTGCATATGTCAAAGCAATCAGGTCTGCGCAGCACTTCATATACATTGAGAACCAGTATTTCATTGGGTCATCGTTCTTATGGTCCTCACATAAAAGTGCAGGTAAATCTGTCTTCAGTTTTGCTTTAGGTGAAGCTTATAAAATGCCATTTCACTACAATTTTCTTTGCTTGGCAACCAACAGTTAACGTCTTCTAGTGTTCTAGACTCAGCCTAACAATCGCATACAAGTTTATGCTATGACTTGCGAACAGCAATTGGATTGTTCAGATGCATGATGGCAAACGACAAATTTGAACCTGAAATGGCATAAGAGATAGGATTAGTGTTTCAGTACCTGTTAGGCTGTTTGTTACTCACATTTGGTAATGACTAGAAGGGCATTCTGCATTCATATTACGTTTGGAATGCTCTGGTGAGATCAGGTGCTGATAACTTAATACCTGTGGAGCTGGCCTTGAAGATTGCAAGCAAGATCAAGGCAAATGAGCAGTTCGCGGTGTACATTGTCCTACCAATGTGGCCTGAAGGCATCCCAACCGCGGCACCGATGCAGCAAATCCTCTTTTGGCAGGTCTGCTATCCTTATTCATGCAAATTATTCATGCAAATTACAAATTTTTGATCTGCTATCCTTTTGAAGGGCCAAACTATGTCTATGATGTACAAGATTATAGCGGACGCTCTGCAGATGCAGGGACTCGTTGAAGCTCACCCTCAAGATTATCTGAATTTCTACTGCCTCGGCAAGCGCGAGCTCGCCGCCGGTGACACCATCATGTCCCAGACGAGCTTATGCAATGACAACTCCACTCTGGTACAGCAGGCAGGATACGTGGTAAATACATGTATTGCCATGTGAAATACTCCTAGCTGATCATTGATATTATTGCAAACAATTATCCAGCGCACGGCACAGAAGCTCCGGAGATTCATGATCTATGTCCACTCGAAAGGGATGGTCGTCGACGACGAGTACGTCATCATCGGATCGGCCAACATCAACCAGAGGTCCATGGAAGGCTGCAGGGACACCGAGATCGCCATGGGCGCCTACCAGCCACACTACAAGTGGTCTGTAAACGATGATGACGACCCTCCTGCTCCTCGTGGACAGGTAATTCTTCCAAATTAAATTAAAGCTTTTTCTCCATCGATGAAATCTATAAATCCTATATAAGTGTCACCATTAGCTTGGATTGTGTGTAGCCGCATCATCAAGAATAGGCTGACCGTTAGATTTCATCTAAATGGCTGAGAAGTGCATGCATACCCGATGGTTTAGTGCTTGCATGCAACCGTTCCATCTTCTATTGGGTAATGATGTTATTTTCTTTATCTTAGTAATTAATGGTGTCAATAGATGCATCAACAAACTGTCAAAGGACGTGAACAGTTCACAATTCTTCAATCCCTAAGACCCTGTTTGGATCCTTTAGTCCCTGGACTAAAATTAGTTCCAGTACTAAAAACTTTAGTCCCCTCCTGTTTGGATCTAAGTACTAAAAGGGACTAAAGGTCATTAATTGCACTGTACGAAGACTATGTTACCTCTAATCATGTAATTCGCAAGGATAGGAATCAGACCATGCAGAGGTAGTAGGTGAAAAGAAAAGATTTTAGTCCCTATAAACTCCTCCCATAGGGACTAATGGACTAATGCACTTTTAGTCCCTTTTAGTCATTCCTGTTTGGGATTTTAGGGACTAAAAGGGACTAAAGTGGAGGGATTAATGGATTAGTCTCTTCAACCAAACAGGCCCTAAGTTAACTCCATTGCACTATATATATTTGCACCAGATGTCACTCATTCATACAGCATGCATCTACTTTTGATGCTCCGCACACTGCCCATCCGCCGGTCAATCCACGTAAACTTCTTCATCAATAACATATTCAAATTCATGTACGCGATTGCCTATGTGCACGAACAACCAAGTCAGCAGCCGATCTCTACTCCAATCCAGCTGATGATTCTTCTTCTTGTTGAGTGCTTAACCGTTGCTTTTTTTTTCTCAAGTTAGCACAAAGCAATTTGCTAGGCCGTGCATGATATTAGGCAAATCCTAGAGCCCAACACAAGCTACGTCACTCTCATTGATTATTTACTACGTACTTTTCAAGTTTCATATAGTTTTTATGACAAGAATCGCTTATTTAAATTAAATTTCATGGAAAGTTAAAGAGGGTGCATGCTTTCTCTTTTGCATATTTTCTTCCACCTATACTCTTGAAGGATGTTCAATTGTCCTAAATACCATCCTTTTGGTTATCATGTATGCTTCTAAATGTGTTTTAAAGAAACCAAAGAATTACAGTGTTATAGCATACTTTTAAACACAACATATGTTGCTTTACATATATATATTCCTCTAATTCTGCCATGTTATATTTTGAATAAGTCCGCAGCAACGCACGAGGTATCCGCTAGTTATCAAGAGCATGCTGCTTGACGAGAGATAGATATATCATGTGATGTGGTTGCAGGTGTACGGGTACAGGATGTCGCTATGGGCGGAGCACCTGGGCGCGGTGGAGGAGTGCTTCAGGCGGCCAGAGACGAGGGAGTGCGTGAGGCGGGTGAGGGAGATGGCGGAGGAGAACTGGAGGGCATACGTGTCGCTGGAGATGGAGGAGACGAAGGGACACCTGATGGGATACCCGTTGAAGGTGGACAAGGACGGCCGCGTCCGTGCTCTGCCAGGCCACGAGTGCTTCCCCGACGTCGGTGGCAAGGTCCTCGGCACACAAACGTCGCTACCCAATGCCCTTACCACCTAGTAATACATCTCTGCTTGCCTCTGCACCCAAGGTGATGGAACCATGGATGCATGATCATACTTAGGCTGTGTTCGGGAGGCGTAGTTTTGCACGAAAAACATGATGGTTTATTAATGTATAATTTATTAAGTATTAGCTAAAAATAACTTGAAAAATAGATTAATATGATTTTTTTAAAGCAACTTTCATATAAATTTTTTTAAAAAAAATGCACCGTTTAGTAGTTTGAAAAGCGTGCGCGTGAAAAACGAGAGATGAGTTGGGAAAGTGAACAAAAGAACTCAACCTTAGCGGGGTTTAAATCCCAATTCTTACTAATATTACGATTGCATTTTTTTAGTAGAGATTTACTAGTATTATATTAATCTTTGTGAGTGTATGAGTGTGATGTGTGCACGTGTCGGCTTGTAATGTGTTTTCTGAGGGGGATAAGGCATACTATGTCGTTAGTCTCCATTTCTTAATTTGAGCGTGCGTGAGAGGGTACATTTGCAGGTATATGAGTGTGACGTGTGAGCTCGTGTGCATACGTCTTCCATATTATAATAATTGAAAAAAAAACACTTATCCTTTGATAATTAGGATGAGCTTACAGGATTTAACAAATAGACCCTGATGTGTGGGCCCAAATAATTTCACTACTTCGGCTTGCACTCGGCAAGGCCAAACGGGGAGTGCCCGTGCTTATTGCTTAAACCCACCCAAAAACCTCGCGGCGTCGGCTCGATGCTGCCGCGGAGGCGGAGGAGACGACGCAGTCGCCTTCTCCGACAGTCTCCCCTCCAATCCAACCCAAATCATTCCTCCTCCCACTCGCCGCCGGCCGCCGCAAGCTTCGCGAAGCCCAGCCGGCCGCCTCCTGGAGCCGTCGGCGTACGGCCGCCTCCTCCTGGCCGCGTCGAGGACCCGCGCGCTGTCGCTGGGCAAGCTCCTACACTCCCACATGCTCCGCGCCGCCTACAGGCCCGGCCTCTTCCTGCGCAACAACCTCCTCGCCGTCTACTGCCGCTGCGGCGACATGCGGCACGCCCGCCTCCTGTTCGACGGAATGCCGCGCAGGGACGCCGTCTCGTGGAACACGCTCATCGCCGGGTACTCCGGCCTGGGGTCTTACCGCCTGGCCCTTGACGCGTTCCGGGACGCGCGGGCCAGCGGAGATGGTGTGGATAGGTTTACGTTCGCCGCGGTGCTTGCCTCGTGTGCCGGCGCGGGGGACTGGAGGAACGGGCGGGTGGTGCACGGGCTGGCCGTGGTGAGCGGGCTTGCACGGACCACGTTCCTGACCAATTCGGTCATTGACATGTATGCTAAATGTGGGATGATTGATGAGGTGAGGCTGGTGTTTGATCGAGCTGAGGAACGGGACGAGGCTTCTTGGAACCTGCTGTTGTCAGCGTACGTGAGGATGCGGTGGCCAGAGGTGGCAGTGAATGTGCTTGTTTGGATGCACCGGTCGGGGGTGAAGCTGGACGGTTTTGCTTTGGGTGGAATCCTGAAGGCTTGCTCTGAGCTAGGTGATTCAGAGGATGTTCGGAGGATGCTGCACGGTTGTGTGGTTAAGGTTGGTTTGGACTTGGACGTGTTCGTCGGGAGTGCAATGGTGGACATGTATGCGAAGAATGGGGGATTGGAGGAGGCGATCAAGGTATTTGATTGCATCCCTAATCAAAATGTGGTAGTTTACAATGCCATGATAGCAGGATTTGCTCGGTTGGGTAATGACCCGTGCCCTGAGATTAGAATCGAAGCAGTCACGCTTTTCTCAAACATGCTCAAGAAGAGGATAAAACCGTCAAAGTTTACGTTTAAGAGTGTGCTTGAAGTGTGCAATTTGACCAATGCAGTGCGATGTGGTAGGCAGATACATGCCCATGTCATACTCAGTGGGCTTCAAGGTGACGAGTTTATTGCAAGTGTGCTGATTAACTTGTACTCAAAAGCACGGTCAGTAAATGACAGTCTGAGATGCTTCGATATGACCCTTAAAGAAGATGTCTTCATATGGACATCCATGATTACAGCATTTGTGCACAACGAGCACTTTGAGAAGGCACTATACTTATTTAGGGAGCTTCTCTACACCAGAAAAGGGACAGATCAATTCACCATATCAAGTGTGATGAGTGCCTGTGCCGCTCTTTGTGTACCAACAACCTGTAAGCAGATACACTGTCATGCAGTCAAAACTGGTCTCGATCAATTTACTGTCTGTGGCAATTCCCAGATTGCTATGTACAGGAATATAGGTGATCTTAAGGCTTCAAAACAGACATTTGAGCAGATTTCATGTCTGGACACTTTCTCATGGTCCGCTATGATCCTGAGCTATGCGGTTCATGGCTATGAAAGCAAGGCCCTAGAGCTCTTTCAGAAAATGAAGAATCATGGTGTCATGATGAATGAGATTGCTTCTCTTGCTGTTCTTATTGCTTGCAGCCATCAGGGGCTGGCAGATGAAGGTCTCAGGTATTTCATTTTCTGAAACTGCGACTTTCTCTCTTTATTATTTTTCCTTTATTCTTTCTCATGTTCTTGATGACTTCCTCCTGCCTCTTTTACTGATAGCAATTTATACGTAATAGCAAGGGAGAGATGCTATTCTGGTAATCTTCAGAGGGCAATGACAGCATAGATGGCAGAAAGAAGTCCTTGAAAAAGCATGCCAGCTATACCCAGTCAGTTTAGACCATGCATTCATTTAAGACAAATACAAAATTTGCCTGTATGGTAGAATCATACGTTCACACTTACCCTTACCCTCAAGATCATAAATCAACAGTGCATATTGCCTGCATTGAGGCATGCATTCAGTTTCTTGTGTTAACTCTAGCTAAAGATATCCTGTGTTATGCCTTTTTGAACTGTCAATGTCGAGGGATTGGTAAAGATCATCAGACTTTAAGTGACACTGCCAATGCCGGTCCCAAGCCCGGATGTAAAAGGTGGAGGGTTTGAGTTTCATATACTTTTTCTACACAAAATCATGTTGTAGCCTTGAAGCATTACTGAGTATAGATGGCTGGAGTAGAACTTAAGTATAGGATGCTAACTGCATCAAGGTACTACATGGGTACATTCATTGGAAACATTCCATTTCTGGTACCTCATCACATTCCTTAAGTCTTGGTCACTGCTAATCATGGGTTTTTCTTTTGTAACCCAGGTACTACGAGAACACGATACCAGATGATGGGTTTTCCCCGGATGTGAAGCTCAAAGCATGCATGGTTGACCTCTTTGGCCATGTTGGCAAGATAGCTGACGCTGAAGATTTCATAATGAATTCTGGATCAGAAAATAACCCGATACTTTGGCATGCACTATTGCGTGCCTGCAGAGTCCATGGGGACAAAGAAAGATGTACAAAAATTGGAGAGAAACTGATGGAACTTGAGCCGTTTTCTGCTAGTTCATATGTCATGTTGTATAACTTATACATGGATGCTGGAAAAATCTCATTGGCTATGAGGACGAGAGGCCTAATGAGAGAGCGAGGCATCACTAACGAAGCTGGAATTAGTTGGACCGAGTTTGGAGGATCCATTCATAATTTCATTGATGGAGATAACTCCTGTTCACATAACACAATTCACACAACCTTGGAGGAGTTGTTGGTCAGGGTGAAACAGAAGACTGAGCATGGTGGAACAAACATTTGGGAGTTAGAATTCCAAAGCAGAAAGCTTAGTGAGAGCTCAATCAGCAGACATGGTGAATTATTGGCAGTGGCTTTTGGGTTGACTACTTCGCCATCTGTTGCTCCTGTAAGAGTTATGAAGAATCAGAGGATATCCTGGGAAAGCCACGAAACTCTGAAGTTGCTATCAGAAGGTGAAAATAGGGAAATAACTGTCAGGGATCCAACTCATTTTCATCATTTTACTCGAGGCTCATGCTCTTGTAGAGACTATTGGTAACTGAAATTGATGCCTCATCTTGAGAGTAGGAGACTTACAAGGGTGAGAACTTGGGACTCAGGAAACCGATTTTTAAGGTGAGCTTTCTACTGGCAGGTCATGGAGTTTTGGACGCAAATAAACCAAGCCAGATGATTCAGTTGTGGTCAGGATAATAAGACTAAAGTCAACTCAACTGAAGTTGCATTGTTACAGCTTGTGGCTGTGCTTGAAGATGTCGATCTCAAATCTTCATTACTTCATGGTTAACAGCATCACGGCTCGAGATTTTTTACTCTGACGAAACCAAGAAAGGAGATAAAGTGCTTCCTTCCCTGTTAGTTGCATCATTTTGACTAGCACACCTCAAAGGTTCTCATGCAGTTTTTTGTGGTCTCATGCTAGGTTATACATATTTTTTTCACACAATCTAGCAGTAGAGTTTCCTCGTTAGGGACTGATTGATCACTACTTAAGAAGCAATTACAGTTACATGTTACACGCCAGTGAAGCATTGGCAGTCATAATTGTATCAATCAATAAAACTTAAGGTTTCTCTATACCAGTTCAACCAAGCTTCTGTTGTGAAATAAATATCTAAGAGATATGTTTCTTGTGGATCAATCTGAACCGGAGTAGAGATAAGATTTATCTTCTTCTAAGACCCTATATATACAGGGGCAGGGTGAGACATCTATGATTGGTTTGTACTCGAGATCAGATCTATAATGAAGAGAGAGCTTCACACTATCTGTGTTCATTGTCTACTTCTGCAATGTTCTTGAGGGCAAAGGAAAAGGCATGGGTGTTTTACATCTTCTCACGCCTCTACTGTTGTAGGAGGGAAGGAAACGGATCCGGTGATCCGCTAATAAGTGCGTTGATTTACAATAGCTTCCACGTGCTACCCTCCTACTGTAGAAACCACAGTTCCCTGGGTGATCTCTAAGCCGTTGGATAATGCCTGCCAACATCCGTGTCATCGAAAGTGCGTTCCTTCTTGCTGTGAGGGCCCACTGCCCAAGCCTTGAACTGTCCGTTCAGTTTTCCCTAACTCACAATCAGCCTGTATACTGGCTGACCTTTCAGCTATAGATGACCAAATGGGTTGCCCGACCCGGCCCGGGCATGACCAGGCACGGCCCGACCGGTCGTGCCATGCCCGCCCACGGACTGCACCAATGACTCAGGCATGATCCAATAGGACTCGGGCCAGCCCGAAAGCATGACAAGCCCACAGTGCTCCTTCTTGGAATAAGTCTATTTTGCCTCTCTCAACTCTTTGGGCCATGTCTTAGATGGCTGGAGTAAGTCTATTTTGCATCTCTCATCTCTTTGGGCCGTGTCTTATATGGCTAAAATAAGTCCATTCTGCCCCCCTCATCTATTTTACCTCCCTAATTGATGGGTCGTGCCATGCCGAGCCGACATGTCATGCCAAGGTAGATGCTCAGGCACGGCCCAAACTGTCGGGTCAGGCTAGCACGGACCCAACAACAGTCGGGCTATGCTATGTCTGGGCCGAGCCATCGGGCCTCAGACCTTTCGGCCAACTATACTTTGAGCTCTTCTAAGAAATAATACCTGAGGCAGAAACCACGGGTAGCCTTAAAAAAAAAAAAACTCAAGAGTATCACACTCTATTCCCCGTCTTCACCGATTCGTCTTCCGGCGGTGACACCGAGATGTTCCAATCCTATTCTGCCCTCCTTCCTTCGATCGGCCTCGTCCTTGCGGTTCCCCGTCTTCGACGATTAACCCTACGCCGCCGCCTCCATTGCTTGCCGTCGTTCTTGCTTTTCCTGTAAGCTGGCGTGCGGCGGCAACGTCCTCGCCCCCGCACGATCAACGGCGCCGGTCCAGGTACATAAATCCCTACCAGCCGGAAAATCCATGTGATTGCCGGCTCCGACTGTCCGACATGGTCGCTACCATACTTACCAGCTTGGACAAATAGTTTGGCGTTTGGGATTATAATCCTTTTTTTGTGATATGTTTTGCAGCACTGTGGCAGATTTTAATGGTGAAAGCTTGATCCCTAGGTATAGCAGCCCTGTTGTTAGATTCACCATTTGCTAATTTAATTTTGCCCTACCGCAGTGATCATCCAGTACTACAGAAGAGTTGCTAGAAGCAGCGTCCTCCTTTCTTGTTACACCTCACCTTGGTAAATGCACTACAGAAGAGATCCCCTATTTTATTTTATTTTAATGTGCTTCGGACTATTTTTGACTTATGTGTTTTTTTTTGGAGCAAATAGGTGTAGTTATGCGATTCCTTGCAAATTGGTGTGTGCTAAAGAGGATCTGCGCTAGGGAAATTTGATTATATGTTAATCAGATGGTGAGAGAATGAATTAGTTTCTAATTTTGTGTTATGCAGAGGAAACATTGCTCTTACTGAAATGGTTCTTTAGTCATGCAACCAGCTAGAATATACAGAATGCATAAGATGAAGAACAAGCTTTAGTCAACTCCTTTGGCCCCTCAAAGCCATGACCGACATTGTTAGCTTCTGAGCTATATTTTCGACCTACAAAATAATTGTTGATCAGCAGCAATGCTTCAAAATCTCAAGGTAGACATTTCCTCTAAATGTATATATTTCTCACTGCACTTCATGTTGTTATTACCATCTTTGCTATTAAGTTCAAGTTGCCCTGATTAAGTAAAGCAATTAATCTACAAAGAACGGTAACTATATTATTGTCCATATCTGTTCAACAAGTGGATCCATCTATTTACAAGCTTGAGCTTCCTGGCATAGCACTAGGTTTATTTTCTTTATCATTTTGATTCAGAATAGATGACACGACTGTTGGCTAATTTGCTCACAATGCTTTATCATCGCAATTTGTGTGCTGAGAGGAATGATATCTTGAACTAATTATGTGATAATTGCAAGATGGAATACAGCTCAAGATATTGTACATAATATCTTCTTAAATTTATATTGTTCGCATGAAGAAAAGATGTACTTATGTATTTGTTAGGTCTATACATAAGAAAGTCAACGGTCTACATCGCAAATGGAAAGCTACCCTTTAGAATCAGCCATATTATTTATTGAACGCCTATTAATACATTAGTAGCTTATATGGAATTATTTGTCATTGTTGATTCCCGTTCTACACTGCATTTGGTGTTTATCATGCTTCGCTTTGTCAGTTGGCAACTTGGCGTGATTGGAAATATTTAGGCTGTCTGTGCACACATTATATTCAAATGGTTGCCTTTTGATTATTCTGTGAATGGAATGACCGTGTTCTTTGTTTGTTGCTTCAGGAATCAAGATTTGGCTTAAATGGGGGAAAAGATAAAAATTCTTTAGTGGAAGTTTCAGATCCAACACTGACTTGGTATGATGCTTCTGTTATCTATTCTTAGCACTGCTCTTACTAATTTTTATTGATTAATTTACACACTATTTAAGTTTGTGTTACCATGTCAATGTTTTGCTGGATTCTGCTATCATGCTATCGTGCGTAGTGTAGGTGGTATATGTGATAATGAACCTCTTTGTTATTTCGTCTTTTACTGCAGGTTGAACAATGGCCCATGAAGTGGAATATGATTTGTGGTAGGCAGATTAAACAAGTGGGTGTGACTTAGAGCATAACAATACTCAGCCAACGCGCAAGACAATGTGCATAATTTAAACTTCTTTGCCATAGGAATATTATGCCTAGGGATGATGGAGCAATAACATAAGCCCAAGTATGAAATGAACAGTAGAGATTATGAACTTGATCATTAGTATGGCTTACTATCTATTGTATATTAAATGTCTTTTAAACTTCCTATAAATGATCTTAAGTTGTCACGTGTCATCCTACAAACGTTCCTATGTCATCACGTGACGTTTTAAGAAATCCTAAAAATTCTTATAAAACAAAAAAAATCTAGTCGTCGATCTACACTTAAATCGGTGGACCCATTATTTTAACCATTAGATTTATTTTTAAGAATAAAAAATCCAACAATCGATGAACCCATTAGATCTATTAAAAAACAAACGCCCATTGGTTTTTGTGCTGGCAACACATATTTTTTATTACAGATTGGCTTGAAATACATAAATTTCTAACAATTTGGTAGGGATCACATGTCAAAACAACTAAGTAGTCGAAGTCATGTAAAATAGGTAGAACAATTTAGACAAAATCAAATTCTGGACGAGAATATGAGATTGAAGGGGAAAAAAAGGCTACACGTACAATGTGAGACTGGCGAGCCAGATGAATTTGTTGTAGTTGTTCCAAGGCATTTTTAGGATATGATTTCCATCGTAAAACAATTTGAAAATTGTATAATTCGAATAATACATGTCTTCAGGATAATAGCTTATGCTACAACTAGCGGTCTACTCTCAGAAAATCCCAAAAATTAGTTTTCTATTTAAACCATTGATTCACATATTAAACAAACTTGCACTGTGGGATGGCACCTAGTGCTAACTAATCTACCTAGGGCATACCATGCATGCTTTCATAAGCCAGACTCCATGTCACACATCCATGGGCGTCTAGCACAATTTACGTGCACATTCACCACACTTGACATAGGAGAATATTTGCTAAATATGCGGTCTTTAAATAAACATAATTTTTAAACCCCATGATTTTGGATCCATTTGAACTGTTGTACTCTTTACCATTAAACCAACAGTTCAAATATTCATATTAACTATGTTCTTACAGGTAAAATATATGTCCTTAACTAAATTTGAACTTATATATGTCTTTTATATATTGTAACTAGGCTATTATATACATGTACATAAATCACTAGCTACTTTAACAAATAAACACTATAATTTGTTGGAGTTATCACGTGCTACTAAGAGACACCGGTAAATTTGTATTTTTAAGATAATAAATATGGTTTACATCTCTGGCTTGTCATAAGGCTCACGTCCCATTATTAGCACTATTAGAATCTCTGTTGCAGAAATGAAAAAGAAATGTAGGGTGATGGTACAAACCCCCACTCCCATTATTATCTAAACTAGATAATTAATTTATGGAGTAGCAAGAATGGACCCAATGGTAACTTACTGGTCACACTAGGGGTGAGTTCTTCATCCAACTTTCTTAACTCATATTTTTTTTCACGCGTACGTTTTTTAAACTGCTAAACGGTGTGTTTTTTGTAAAAAGTTTTTATATGAAAGTCATTTTAAAAATCATATTAATTCATTTTTTTTAAAAAATTAGTAAATACTTAATTAATCATGTGCTTGTTGGCGCAGAATTTCGACCCGCCTTGCAACCAAACGGGTTCCGCGTTACCACGGCGGCCTGGGAGATCTGCTTAACTCCAGTGCAGGTCCAAATGGCTTGCCTAATCGTGTGCAGAGCGTGCCAGTTGATTTGATCTGCAATCAACAAGAAACAAGTAAACCATGTCAGAAAACAACGGCCGATCGGCCGATAGGCCGATGACACATTGTCATAGCCCAGCCGATAGGGCAAAGCTATATCGGCTTACTCATGATAAAGTAAAATTAAAGCATAGATCTTATCGGCCTTCAACAACATTTTGCTGTCGATTAATGGCATCAGCCTATAAGAACAATAAAGATAACTACGCTAGCTAATACTCTAGTGAAAATCTACATGAACCAATCAACCAATAAAAACATATCAATTACAGATAAACCCTAGAGAATTATCCATAACAGATGCATTCCTATTAATCAATCCATTTAATGTAGATGACAGATACACATGAAAACATTATAATAAACACGTGTATCAGATAAAACTGGCTGAAACCCCAGTTATATCCTTAATTACAACCGAAAGCAGGCTTTGTGTTAGATCTCAAAATAGGACTAAGGTCGATAGCAACTCAAAGTGTGAATCGAAACTTAACACAAAGAAAATCAAGCCGTCGATTGCTTTTGGGGATGGTAGATGCATTGAACAATCTAACCAAGCATAATAATTAAACCGTCGTCGGCAATAAACCCTAAAACGAATAGATCGCCGGCGAAGCATAATTAAGACGCCTGTCAAGATTACTCAAAACATGATAGACGACGATCACATTATCGAGGCTTAACGTGCCTAAAGCGACACACTAGCCCCGACGATTCCGATCGTCGGGAACGAGTTCTTACCTTTGCTCTGGGAAGGCAAGAACTCGTCAAGGTCAACCTCTTGCGAGGGTTGGTGATGCGCCGAAGTAGATTGAACTGGTTTGTTGTATTGGATTGTGAGAGAGTTTCTATGTACAAACTACCGGGATATTTATACCCGAGATTACAACAGGGTCCTTGTAGGACACGATCTTATCTCTAACAAACAACAAGTCTTTACGGCAGACTCTTGCCACAGATTAGATCTAAACCTACTTGATTTACAAGATACAATTGCCTAAAACCGAGCTTTATCTCTATTTGGCAACTTCCTTAAAGCTTATCTTGAGCCCAGACCAAGCCCACGCTGACTCTGTCAACTTACAACCCGTATCGGCCAACAATCACATCGAATCCGTATCGGCCGATACGTCCTTTCTGGCAGCACCTTCCCAGTCTGATACGGTTACCGAGTCCGATACGAAGCCTCGTCCGACTCCAACTCAATCCTTCTTCTCTGCTTCTGTTTCCTCTTTCACTTCCAAGTCGATTACCAAAATCCGTCGTTAACACATGCCCCCCAATTCCGCTTCATTATATAATGTGGCGGAATTAGCTCCGAGGAACCCATCGACTTCCTTACTAGAGCTTGGCTGAAAACCGCGCAAATCCAGATTCACATCCCTCCGCCGCCGATTCGACAATCCCTTCGTGTTCCTCAACTCCGGCGACCCCTCGGCGTCCCATCGACATCGACCCCCTCAACAGCGACCCCTTTCGACGACAACAATGGCCTCCGCTCCGTTCTACGCCTCCGAGGTTCCTGTGGTAAGTCAATCCCTTCTAAATCCACATTCTCACTTTTCTGCCGATTTCTTCAAACTAGGGATTCAAAATTTTGCCTCCTGGGTCTTATATTTTCATCGTCGTTCTTATGACCTAGGTCTTCAAAAACCAAATCCTGATCCCCACCGACGACAAATCACATCGCTTCTTACTAGGCCCCATGGGCAACTGCGACCCGACTTGGCTGATTAATGCTGAAACAGACAGAATCCCCTTTAGGCAAGCCAAGCCCAATATTTCTTCATGGAAACATACCTTCAGATCCTGGCCGTCGAAGCTTAACGGATATAGAACCTGGCATAAGAGAATCGCTGCAGCCAAACAAATCCACTGGGACGAAATAGGAATCGGCCAATGCATTACTTTATCCCTGGCCGATACCAAGAAAAACGAGCCACTCATGTCGGCCGCCAGTTACTTCTGGTCTAGTACCTTAAACGCCTTCCTGTTCAAACAAGGTCCAATGACCCCAACTCTGATTGATGTCAAGATACTAACAAGATTGGACATTGACTCCGAAATCAATCCCTTCAGCCTCCTGGTGAACAACAGTTACAAATTGAAAACCAAGAAGATCGGAGGCTGGTCCGGATATAACTCTGAACACATGAAACAAGGATCAGTCTCGGAAAGAGAACATGTGGCTTTCCTGACACTGTGGTTGGAAAGATTCGTTTTCTGCGGATCGACCTGTGGCCCTACTACAAATTGTCAACACTTGGCTCAAGCTTTGGCTGACAAGAAGCAAATTCCTCTTGGCCGATACCTCTTGGGAGCTGTCTATCGGCTACTCCATACCTCCACTCAAGACTTAATGTTGAAGCAAACTGTGGCTCATGGAGGACCATGGTGGTTTATTCAGCTTTGGCTCACCATCCACACCAACACCATAGTTGATCGGCCACCACTATCGGACTCTTGCTTCCCATCAAAATATGCCGATCATGAAGATCCCAGGACCAGAAGATGCATCCTATGGGGGAAGCAGCCTCCGTTTATCCAGGAGCAGACCAATCGGCCGAAGACATGTCTACATGGTTCATCCGATTCTACACCGGTCCTCCATCAGTTAGGATGGACATGTTCATCTACACCTCGGACCGAGATTTTGAACTCCCTGACGATCTTCAATTGAGCTTGGTAAATGATGACATGGAGTCAAGGGAACTATTCATGATCGGCCTCACCCCATGCCTGCTCCCAGTAGGCATATTTCAAGGAAGAAGCACCAGCCTGTCTTACGAGTTTTACAATCCAATGGTAGCTGCTAGACAGTGCGGGCTTGGACAACTCCCCATCAATTTGTATCTTCATAGACTCCTAGAGAGCAGAGGCACAGTCCTATCGGCGCTGGTCATGAGCAAAACACTAGAAGTCAAACTCCCAAATCTTGGCGACTGCGACCGATTGCATTTGAGCGCCTTCGTTCACATCAACTTCCAGTCATGGTGGCAAGAATGGGCCGCTCATATTTTCCACCAATCGGCCAGATTAGCCCTCAAGTCCCAAACAAGCCGATCCCATCTGTGAGCAACAGTGGCCAAGGAATTTGTTATGCTCAAGCTGTGGCTCCATCAGGATCTACTATCCTGGAGTCAATCATCGGCCTTACTGCCCCAAAGGTATCATCATTACTTCAAGGGCCGATGATTAAAGAAAATCCCAAGAGGAAAGCACCAGCCAAGGGCAAATCTCAAAAATCCAGCAAGAAGGCCAAAACTGACGACCAAGCCGATCTCGAAGAGCTGGACCCCTCCATGGAAGAATTCCTTGATGAACAAGTGATGGAGGAGGAGATCAATGCAGCAGCCGCCGATGTGTCTGAAGAAGAAGATTCGTTGGCTGAGACTGCCAAGAAACCATTGGCCAAAAACACCACAATTCCATCGGTCGATGACCAAGCCGACGCTGCCCAACCAAGGAAGACTAGACATGCAGTCCGCAAGGTTAACATATTTCTTTTACTAGACTTCATGCGATCCCCTTCTTATTGGTATGCTATAATTTGATCTCCTTTTCAGGCTGCTGCGTCGTCTATACTCAAGGAGAGAACCCAATCGGCCCCTTCAAGAACCAAGAAGGCAACCTTTCAGAGGCGTAAACGAGCTAAAGCTCGATTGAGGACCCCTTCTCCTTCTCCGCCTCCCTCGCCGATCGCTTCGGTAAGAGTTACTTTTACATTGTGCCTCTAGTAACATAGATCTGTTCATCAATTTCTTGCTTTTCTCCAGCCAGGAGCCCCATCACCTGCACCACATCGGCCAATCCCCTCGCCTATTGTTTCATCACAGCAAAAGGAAGCCGATGCAAGCACCACTGACGCTCCAACACAGGTAACCAGGATTACTCTGATCCCTTTTTCGCCGATCCCTGCTAGACAAGGCTAACCTTGACCCATATTGATATTTGCAGAACCTAGCCGATATGTTCTCCTTTGATATCGGCCAGTTTCTTGATGATGAAGACAAGGAACCTCCTGCCACAACCAAGACATCGATCTCCGACGAGCTAAAGAACCAGCTAGCCGACATTGCCAATCGGCTGGAATCCTCTCTAGAGTTCTTGGTGGAGGATTGCACTCCCATCAGGGTTAGAGTACAAGCGATTCAAGATCAACTGCCTGAAGGTCTGATGGAGATCCTGACACCGGCCATCTTCTTGGAACAATATCGCATCAAGCTTCATAAAGCTAAAGAAAGGATTGCGGAGAGGCGGGAACGCGAAAACCTAGAATCGGCCTTATCCGCTAGCAAGGCTCAAGTCAATTCTGACAAGACCAGATTGGATGAGCTAGCTGTGGAGCCGATTGTCTTGAAGAATAGACTTGAAGAACTCCAACGCCTCGAAGCAGACCTCATCTCCAAGCTAGAAGCAACTCGCAAGGAAATCCAAGAAGTCTAGGCCGGGATAGCTGCATCACCCAAGGCTATAGAAGACCAAACGGCAAAGTTAAAGGCATCGACCAAGTACCTTGCGACCCTGAGCAGATCATTGAAGCCAATCCCAGGGTCGACGGCCGATGACGCCCAAGTCATAGAAGATATCGAGCAGATTCGCCGTAGAGCCATCACAGCTATTGCAGATTTCATCGGGTGATGTAACATATTTAGTCTTTATATTATATAAACACAAATCTCATCGGCTAAGCAGCCGAATTTGGTCTAAATGGATCTGAAGACATTCCATCTTAAAAAATTTTTGTGAAGTCCATCGTACAAACGGATATCCCCTTATTACAATCAATCTCATCGGCCAAGCAGCCGAAGTCGATCTCAATCTGAAAAAGGCCAAGTCTGAAAAATTCCTTGAAATTCCAAAAAATTCTGCAAAAAGTCATATATATATATGCCCCCCAAATTTTAGAAGATGAGGGCTCATGTTGTAAAATTTGAACTAAGGACGATAGTATATATCAGCCATCTAGAGACGATGCATAGCACATCGGCTGTTATCATAAATCGGCTGAGGGGCCGATCATGAATCAATCCAGACGCTAGGATAATATTTCTTTAAGTACTTGCTATTAAGAGCTCGTCCATAAATCTCACCATCTAGCCCCTTAAGCAAATAAGCATTGTGAGGGACACATCGATGAATCTGAAAAGGACCTTCCCAATTAGGTGACCACTTGCCGAATTTATTATCTCTGGAACCAATTGGCATTATTAGCTTCCATACAAGATCCCCTTCCTCTAATGACTTGGCAACAACCTTTTTGTTATAATGACGAGCCACTTTGTCTTTATCACGTTTAATTTTTTCTAATGCCCGTAATCGGACATGCGCCAAGTCATCTAACTCATCGACCATAAGATTATGGTACTCATCGGCTGTCAAGTCGTCTTACAAAGCAATCCTTCTTGAGCCGATGTTGGTTTCCTATGGCAGCACAGCTTCATGTCCATAAACCAACTGATACGGAGGCACTTGAATCGCACCATGGCAAGCCATCCGATACGCCCAAAGGGAATCGACCAGCGTCGCGTGCCATTGCCTCGGCTGTTCGTCGATTTTCCTCTTGATTAGCTTGATTAAAGTCTTATTAGAAGCCTCTGCCTGCCCATTAGCTTGCGCGTAGTAAGGAGAAGAATTTAATAATTTAATGCCCACGCTGTCAGCGAACTGGACGAACTCGTCGGACACGAAGATTGATCCCTGATCGGTGGTTATTGTTTGAGGTAACCCAAACCGATATATGATATATTCCTTGACAAACTGAATCGCATCTTTGGAATCAACCTTCTTAAGGGGAACGGCCTCAACCCACTTTGTGAAGTAATCTGTAGCCACCAAGATATTTTTGTGCCCCTTACTTGATGGCGGGTTAATTTGGCCGATCATATCTATTCCCCATCCACGAAACGGCCACGGCTTTATGATTGGATGCATAGCCGATGCCGGTGCTCGCTGAATTGCTCCAAATTTCTGACAATCTTGATATCCTTTATAATATTTGAAACAATTCTCTAGCATTGTGGGCCAAAAATATCCAATGCGTTTCAACAGCCATCTCATTTTATGGGCCGATTGATGTGTTCCACAAATCCCTTCGTGGACCTCGCTCATAACAATTTTGGCCTCTTCAGGACCTAGACACTTGAGCAAGACACCATCAACCGTCCGATGGTATAAGTCATTATCTAACAGAACATACTGCAATACTTTGTATTTCATCTTCCGTGACGCCGATTGGGAAGGATTCTTCAAATAATCAATGATAGCAAATCTCCAATCGTCGGCGTCCACGGCGGCGACTCGAACCCGTACATCCTTGGCCATCGGCCTGTATCCCGATGCCCCCTGAGCCAGATCATTGGCCTCAAAGTTTTGCTTCCTGGGTATATGCCTCATTGTCACGATCTTGAATGCCTGAAGCAACTCCTTGCACTCTTCGTGGTAGACCTTGAGAATGTCATCCTTGCACTCATAATCCCCAGAAAGTTGATTAACTACCAGCTGTGAGTCACTAATGATCTCCACAGAATCGGCCTCAACCTCTTGTAATAACTGTAAGCCTTTGAGAACAGCTTCATACTCTGCTTGATTGTTTGTATAATAAGGCTTGATAGTAAAAGCAAATTCGAAGCTTGCCCCCCGAGTGACTAGGCCGATACCGCATCCGTGTCGGCAGACAGATCCATCAAAATACAGCGTCCATGGTACGATATCTGCATATGCGACTGAATCATCCCGGTGTTGAACAATGAAATCGGCCAGGGCTTGTCCTTTGATCGCTTTGGCCGATTCATATCTGAGGTAAAACTCTGTTAAGGCAAAAATCCACTTCCCAATTCTTTCTTTTAATACAGGGGTCGATAACATGTATTTCATCACATCGGCCTTACTTACCACAATGCACTCGTTGGAAAGTAAATAATGCCTCAATTTAGTACATAAAAAATATAAGCACAAACATAATTTCTCCACCGGCGTGTACCTTGTCTCGGCGTCTAACATCCTCCTACTGAGATAAAAAATAGCTCTTTCCTTCCCATCAATATCTTGAACCAAGACTGAGCCGATGGATTTCTTATCGGCCGATAGGTACAGCCTGAATGGGACCCCTTTCTGTGGAGGGATTAGAACTGGGGGAGAGGTTAAATACTCTTTGATATCGTCCAGCGCATTCTGTTGCTTATCACCCCATACGAATTCGTGATCGTCCTTTATCTTCAACAGTGGAATGAATGGCTCTATTCTGCCTGAAAGATTTGATATAAAACGCTGGACAAAGTTGATCTTTTCGAACAGAGATTGTAACTTGGTCTTGTTTTCTGGAGGCTTGATTTTCTGGATGGCATCAATACTCTTCTGTGTAATTTCAATTCCCCTCTCATGGACCAAGAAACCCAAAAACTGACCGGCCGATACGCCAAAGGCACACTTGTTAGGGTTCATCTTTAAACCATATTTCCTTGCCCTTTCTAGTACCGTGCATAAATCGGTCAAGTGCATATCATACTCTTTTGACTTTATAACGATATCATCTATATAAACCTCAATCAAAGAACCGATAAGATCATGAAAAATATAATTCATGGCCCTCTGATAAGTAGCTCCAGCATTTTCCAAGCCAAAGGTCATAACAACCCACTCGTACAGGCCGATTGCCCATGGGCATCTGAAAGCTGTCTTATGAATGTCTTCCTTAGCCATAAAGATCTGATTGTAGCCTGCGTTTCCATCCATAAAACTGATAATCTTATGCCCAGATGCAGCGTCGACTAGCAAATCGGCCAATGGCATAGGGTACTCGTCCTTTGGTGTTGCCTTGTTTAGATCTCTGAAATCGCTACATACCCTTAGCTTGCCGTTCCTCTTCAATACTGAAACTATGTTGGAGACCCACTCCGCGTATCGGCAGGGTCTGATAAAGTTGGCGTCGTAAAGCCGTGTGATCTCTGCTTTGATAGCTTCATACATATTGGCCTTAAATCTCCTAGGAGATTGTTTAAATGGCCGATAGCCTAGTTTGATAGGTAGCCGATGTTATACGATCGATCGGCTTAATCCTGGCATCTCATGGTATTCCCATGCAAAACAATTTATGAACTCTTTCAGAAGATTTATCAGATTATTCTTATATTCCTTTGGTAGGCTAGCACTTACATACGTCGGCCTAGGCCTATCACCTATTCCTATATCAACCTCTTCAAGTTCGTCGGCCGACGTGAAGCCTTGTTCCAATTTTTCATCTAATTCATCCACTGCATCGTCTGTGTAGGGACCAGCTTGTTCGTCTTGGACAGTGGATGGGACATCTTTGTTAAAGCAACTGCTTGTCTTGATCTTCAATCGTCTCGATATCGCAATCAGTTACTTTGAGGAAATCGGTGTCCCAGACTCGCCCGGACAAGCAATCGATTCCCTCCATCTCCCAAACTGCGAGATCGGCGTTGGCCACGTGTACTGACCGATCGGCTTGCATGATCTCGACCTGGTCCCCTTGCCATTGTATCAAACATTGATGCATTATTGAAGGGACACAACAGTTTGCATGGATCCAGTCTCGTCCCAACAACAAGCTGTAGGAACCCTTTCCATCGAAGACGAAGAAGGTTGTGGGTATCGTCTTGCTGCCCACGGTGAGTTCCACGTTGAGCACCCCCTTCGCCTCAGAAGCGTTGCCACCAAAGTCTTTTAACACCATATTGGTCTTGATAAGGTCTTCAGGTACTTTTCCAACGTTCCTGAAGGTTGTGTATGGCATCAAATTGACCGCCGCGCCACCATCGACCAGCATCTTCGTCATCAGCCGCCCGTTGATAAATCCCTTGATGTATAACGGCCGCAGGTGCCTGTGGTTGTCGTCAGCTGGCTTGTCGAATATGGCTTGGTCTGGTGACAACTGTAGTCTAGCTGAAGATTGTTCGTTGCCGGCCATTGCTTCATCGGCCGCCTACACGCTGTATTATGCTGGCAGAATAAAAACCATGTTGACAGACGCCAATGCCACTCCTTTATCTTTTGAAGCCGCAGAAGCCCGAGCTGTATCGGAGGTGCCCTCATCGGCCGTGACCACCGTGGATTTTATCCTCCACTCTTTCTTGGCCTTGGTAGGCCGATGGGCTATTGTCGCCTGTTGCTCTTGGATTTGCTCCTTCCTTCTTAGTCTCTGAACCCACCGTTTTTGTGTCTTGTTGAACACATCGCTTGGGCACCATTGGGGGTTCTGGATCTGCTCCTCGGCTTCGATCTATTGCTCTTGGCGCATCGGCCCCAGCCTTTCATGCACAGATTTTCTTTGCTTGGCCGGCCGATGCGCTTGCCTGCTTGAGCTGCCCTTATAGGAATCTTTTGCCTCATTGCACGCAGGGCACCCCTGGATGGATGGCAACCTCATCCCCTCATTCCAGCAGAACCGGAAAAACTCGCACTCCCAATGTGGGTCGTAAGAGTTGTCTTGATCGGCGTAGTTTTGAGCTTATTCTTCCTGCCTCCGCTGGTACTTTCTGATTAGGCCCTCAGAGGTCTGATAAGGTCGCTTGCCGGTCCGATGGCCACCGCCGTCGGCCCTGTCTGTCCGCACCATGTTGATTGGGAACGGGTGTCTTTCTATCTTCATCGGCTTCTTGGCGTCATCGATCTTAATTCTGCCTTATTCGATAGCCGATTGGATCTGTTGTCTGAAGATCTTGCATTCATTGGTATGGTGTGAATAAGAGTTATGCCACTTGCAATATCTTCTCTTCTTGATTTCTTCGGCCGATGGCAATACGTGACCCACTGGCAGTTGAATTTGCTTTTCTTGCAACAGTAGATCAAATATCTTATCGGCCTTGTTGATATCGAAGTCAAACTTGTCTTCTTTGCCACCCTTTTTTGCCCATTGGCAAGTTGTCGGCTTCCTCATCCGGGCCCACTCGGCCAAGTCGACGTCGACATCCTCCTCATCATCATCATCGGAGGCATACTGATAGACCGTATTGATCTTCTTTGCAAACTTCTTTGCCTCCTGGAATCGTTGCTTGTGGGCCGATACCCTCTGTGCTAGCTGAGCTAGACTGTCAAATTCCTGTGACGAGAACCTCTCTCGTATCGGCCCGAGTAATCCTTGAAACGCCAGATCGGCCAATTGAGAATCGGTCAAGCTGAGGCTGTAACATCTGTTCCTTATGTCCCTAAACCTTTGGATATACTCTGGGACCGATTCGTCAAGTCGTTGCCTAATGGCGGTGAGATCGAACAGTTTCATTTCTTGTACACCATTGTAGAAATATTTGTGAAACTGTTTCTCAAGATCTATCCATCCTCTGATGGAATTGCAGGGTAAAGATGAAAACCATGTAAATGCAGACCCTGATAAGGACAGAGGGAAAAACCTCACCCTCAACGCCTCGATAGCCGATGCTTCTCCGCTTTGTGCTAGGAATCGGCTCACATGCTCATACGTCGAGACATTGTCTTGCCCGGAGAACTTGGAGAAGTCCGGGATCTTGTATCGGCTTGGCAATGGTACTCTGTCAAATTCCTCGGGGTACGGGTGCCGATACACCGTAGAATTCTCCTTGGGCTTCAAGCCGAACTGATCTCACATCACTTCGGCTATCATATCAGCCCAGTATCCTGCGAGCCGATACGGGAGGTCTTGCTGATATAATTGTTGCAAGCCCTCTGCCTGATACTGCCTGGGAGAGTACGGCTGATAATGGTGATGAAGGTTCTGCGCGCCGTATTGCCCTGTGGTATACTGCTGGTAGCCTTGTGGCGCGTTGTATGCAGCTTGTGGTGGAGGGTTGTTGAACATAGGGTCTTGTGGCTGTCCGGCCGATGGCTGGTTAATAGGAACTTGCTGCATCGGCTCGATCACTGGTTGCTTTCCCTTGGTTCATTATGCATATTGTTCTTCCGTGACGTGCTGAGGGCTCCCTCCTGTCTGCCTGGTGAGGACCAGTGGCAGTGTTATTGTTGGCTGCGCCGATGGGGGTGGCATCGGCGCCGTCTGCTGAGTCGTGCTCAGGTCGTTCCTCAAGGTCCGATAGGCAGGAAACTTATTCTCCGGGTGTTGGCGTAGAATTTAGACCCGCCTCGCAACAAAAGACGGGCTCTACGTTTCCACGGCGGCCTGGAAGATCTGCTTAACTCCAGTGCAGGTCCAAATTGGCTTGCCTAGTCGTGCGCAGAGCGTGCCAGTTGATGTGATCTGCAATCAATAAGAAACAAGTAAACCATGTCAGAAAGCAATGGTCGATCGGCCGATAGGCTGATGTCACATTGTTATAGCCCAGCCGATAGGGCAAAGCTGTATCGGCTTACTCAATATAATAAGCAAATTGAAGAGATCTAATCTCATCGGCCCATGCCAAAAGCGTGTGACAAATTAATGGAATTGGCCGATGACGGTTTCATGAGGATAACTACACTAGCTATTACTCTAGTGTAAACTTATACAAGTCAATCGGCTAACATAAATACACCAACCACAAAGAAGTCTTTAAAAACACTCTGTGACCGATATGTTTATTTTCGTCGATCCACATGTATAAGTGGCAAACACATGCAAGAACATAGATAATCACATGCATTAGATAAGACCGGCTGAAACCCCGGCGCTATCCTTAATTACAATCGAAAACAGGCTTCGTGTTAGATCTCGAAACAGGACTAAGGTCGATAGCAACTCAAAGTGTGAATCGAGACTTAACACAAAGAAAATCAAGCCGTCGATTGCTTTTGGGGATGGTAAATGCCTTAGATAATCTAAATGAGCAAACTGATTCAACCATCATCGGCAATAAACCCTAAAACGAGTTAACTGCTGACGAGACAGAATCAGAAGACCGCGTCAAGATTAGCTAACACACGACAAACGACGATCACATCATCAGGGCTTAACGTGCCTAAAGCGACACGCTAGCCCTTACGATGTAAATCGTCGGGTACGAGTTCTTACCTTGCTCTTGGGAAGCAAGAACTCGTCAGAAGTTAGCCTCTTGCGAGGGTTAGCGATGCGCCGAAAGTAGATTAGTTTGATTGTATGATTGATTGAGAGAGTTTCTATGTACAAACTATCGGGATATTTATACCCGAGGTTACAACAGAACCCTTGTAGGGCACGATCTTATCTACAACTAACAAACAAGTCCTTGTGGCAGACTTAAGCCACAGATTAGATCTAAACTACTTAATTTACAAGATACAACTGCCTAAAACCGAGCTTTATCTCTATTTGGCAATTTCCTTGAAGCTTATTCCGGGCCCAGACCAAGCCCACGTTGACACTATCAACTCACAACCCGTATCGACCCACGTTAACATCGAATCCGTATCGGCCGATACACTCTTTATGGCAACACATCCACAGTCCGATACAGTTACTGGGTCCGATACGAAGCCTGGTCTGACTCCAATTCAATCTGTCTTCTCTGCTTCGGTTTCCCCTTTTTTTTCCAAGTCGATTACCAAATTTCACCGTTAACACCGGGAGATAAATTGGGCCTTGAGGCTTGTACTGGTGGATCGACCCATCTAGGATCGATTTGACCGTATTGGTCAATGTGTTTACCAGGATCCCTGATTGGTTGACTAGCGCAGAGTGAACCGCGGAGTCAATCCTGTCTTGCAATGTCGGCGCCGCGGTATCCTCGGTCTTGACGGTGTGATCGTGTGCCGCCGCCGACGTGACAGCTTCATCTCCAGGACTCGGTATTATCACCTTAGACTTTTGAATCAAGGTGCCTTGCCGAGTCCTAGAATATGTCTGCAGGTACATATTCTGGAACTGCTCAACCAGCTTGTCCATCTCGCCTTTTTGTTCTGCGTTGAGCTGATCGACGGTTACGGAGACGACGTTATCCTCGGAGATCTCGGCCTGCTTCGACATTTTGAATGTTCTTGTTGCTGTTGCAAAGCTTGCGTTCTTGAGGTCCCACTGGGCGTGCCAAAAGCGTGTTGGCGTAGAATTTCGACCCGCCTTGCAACCAAACGGGTTCCGCGTTACCACGGCGGCCTGGGAGATCTGCTTAACTCCAGTGCAGGTCCAAATGGCTTGCCTAATCGTGTGCAGAGCGTGCCAGTTGATTTGATCTGCAATCAACAAGAAACAAGTAAACCATGTCAGAAAACAACGGCCGATCGGCCGATAGGCCGATGACACATTGTCATAGCCCAGCCGATAGGGCAAAGCTATATCGGCTTACTCATGATAAAGTAAAATTAAAGCATAGATCTTATCGGCCTTCAACAACATTTTGCTGTCGATTAATGGCATCAGCCTATAAGAACAATAAAGATAACTACGCTAGCTAATACTCTAGTGAAAATCTACATGAACCAATCAACCAATAAAAACATATCAATTACAGATAAACCCTAGAGAATTATCCATAACAGATGCATTCCTATTAATCAATCCATTTAATGTAGATGACAGATACACATGAAAACATTATAATAAACACGTGTATCAGATAAAACTGGCTGAAACCCCAGTTATATCCTTAATTACAACCGAAAGCAGGCTTTGTGTTAGATCTCAAAATAGGACTAAGGTCGATAGCAACTCAAAGTGTGAATCGAAACTTAACACAAAGAAAATCAAGCCGTCGATTGCTTTTGGGGATGGTAGATGCATTGAACAATCTAACCAAGCATAATAATTAAACCGTCGTCGGCAATAAACCCTAAAACGAATAGATCGCCGGCGAAGCATAATTAAGACGCCTGTCAAGATTACTCAAAACATGATAGACGACGATCACATTATCGAGGCTTAACGTGCCTAAAGCGACACACTAGCCCCGACGATTCCGATCGTCGGGAACGAGTTCTTACCTTTGCTCTGGGAAGGCAAGAACTCGTCAAGGTCAACCTCTTGCGAGGGTTGGTGATGCGCCGAAGTAGATTGAACTGGTTTGTTGTATTGGATTGTAAGAGAGTTTCTATGTACAAACTACCGGGATATTTATACCCGAGATTACAACAGGGTCCTTGTAGGACACGATCTTATCTCTAACAAACAACAAGTCTTTACGGCAGACTCTTGCCACAGATTAGATCTAAACCTACTTGATTTACAAGATACAATTGTCTAAAACCGAGCTTTATCTCTATTTGGCAACTTCCTTAAAGCTTATCTTGAGCCCAGACCAAGCCCACGCTGACTCTGTCAACTTACAACCCGTATCGGCCAACAATCACATCGAATCCGTATCGGCCGATACGTCCTTTCTGGCAGCACCTTCCCAGTCCGATACGGTTACCGAGTCCGATACGAAGCCTGGTCCGATTCCAACTCAATCCGTCTTCTCTGCTTCGGTTTCCTCTTTCACTTTCAAGTCGATTACCAAAATCCGTCGTTAACAGTGCTAATGAGTCGTTCCGTTTTTCGTGCAGAGGAAATATTTTTCCAAACCTAACGAATGAACATAGCCTAGAGCTCCTTCCTTCGTAGTAGCGTAACTTTGCAAACAAGCAGACACACTCTCAAATGTCTTCATGTCTTCTCATGAAGGGATTCTAGTGCACTGCATGAGAAATTGCAAGAACCCGATACCTCCTAATCAAACCTATTATACAATGCAGCCCATCTAGGACTGTGTTTGGAAGGAGGGGTTAAGAACCCGTCCAACCCCTTCTCTCCGGTACGCAAAACGATATATGCATTAACTTATGATTAATTAAGTTTTAATTAATTTTTTTTGAAAAATGGATTAATATACTTTTTTAAAGCAACTTTCATATAATCTTTTTTATAAAAAATATACCGTTTAACAGTTTGAAAAGTGTGCGCGCGAAAAAGAGAGAGATGAGTTGGAAAAGTGAACTCCCGAACCTAACTTGTTATGTAAATATAAGAGACATCCTCAAAGTCATTTACATCTATACATTTGAATAAAGAAACTAATAAATAATTTTAGAGAAGGACTAACTAGAACATAGGATTATGACCAATGAGCACTGGGCGCAGACTGCATAGTATGCATAGTATGTAATGTAGACATTATATATAGGTTGAAATATAGAAGTTGCTCAAGTACATTTTTTATTACATTGATGACGCACACATCATCATAGATAATACCTCGCGCGTTGCTACGGGAATTGATGCATATAAACGGATGTGAAAGATGTGCATGGTGAAAACGTAAAACAGTTGATGGTGATCAAATAAAAGAAATGATGATTTTCCAAACTGATTATTAGGTTCCTTTTGTTCTTAAATATTACCATCGATCTGTTTCTAAAATTCCAGTATAAGTACATTGGGACCGATCAAATACCAAGCATCTTTGTAAGATGCAGTCTTTTCGACATCAGTCAATGGTAACATTGTAGGTTGCAGAAAGCTGACCCATGGAGGAATAAATCAATGCAAAGTGTAAAACAGTGGGAAGGAAACATTGTATATTTAAGAAATTGTATTTAACGTAGACCAAATCGTACGTATGTTAACTTTTTAGCAAAAGGTGATGTAATTCAATGATCAAAACCATTTGAAAAATCCATTTTACCACAAACGACGGTACTTCACACAGGTGAATTACCTAGCAAAGTGAAATTATATCTTTTTGATAAACTAAAGAAATATGCAACCTGTGATGCATGGAGCCAATAGGAAGGAGGATCCACACAATGACACAACATAGATAGTTCATAAGCGAATGTTTCATAAGATACTCAAGTACATGAACATTACCTTTGTGAACGGATGCACAATAAGAAAAAAATTGAGAATATAAAAGGCTCCTTAATATAAGTTCTGAACTGGCGTTATCACATACCCGTGCACTATTGCAAATGGATATCAGTTAATACTCCATTTGTTCTTGATCAATTCAGTCGATGCCATTGCACCATGAGAATAAAAAGAATTGATGCTTTAAAAAAAGGCAAAAAATAGAGCAAGGGCAACATAATTCTCATTAGTCACAAACAAATGAAATAGGAAGACAAAAAAAACCAGGGATAATAATCTTCATTGACATGAGGGAAAAGATGTGCTGGAGAATTGATCGAAAGAAAAAGGGGAGGCTCATCTTCCTTGATTCACCAGCCATGTAGAAGCTTCAAGCACTCCCGAAAAAATTGAACCTTTACCGTAGACTATTTGCCATCTGTTTCTGAAAAAAAAAAGGAAAATAGAAGTTGAGCCACCCACCGATCAAAACAAAGAATGAGTAAATTATGAAAATTAAAAAACGATAAAGGCACTTCGGTTCAAACGCTACCGCTGATTGACGCGATTTGACGATGAAGCAGCCAAAGCTCCCAACAGATTCAACAATTGTCGAGGTGAGGAGCTGTAAATTTAAACCGAAGACCTAAAAAAAATGTCGACCCTAAACAGCTCAACTCCAAGGCTGCCATTGAGATTGAGGAAGCTCTACGGCCTGTTTGGAAAGTTTCCAATAGCTGTAGCTTTTTTTAGAATTTTTAGCTGTTCGAAGCTCTCTCAAACAGTTTAGATTTTTACTCAGATTTTAAAAAGTTGTAGTTATAAAATATAAAAAATAAACTAGAAGTCAGCTTGTCCAGAATCTTAAACATAGTTTTTCTAGATTTTCATCAACTGGCTTTTCATTATCAGTTGTTTAAAATTTTAAGCTCTTCAACAATTCATTTCATTATGGTAGATAGTGTCCCATTTATTTTTTTGGTTAGTTTTGTATGAAACGAAGAAAGTATGTGTTAGTTGTGAATTGAGTTTTCTCATGTGTAAAAGTTAGGTTGTGCAGTGCTCACCAGGAGAATAGGGAGCTGATTTGTTCAACGTTGAGATTTGATCCGATGGCTGGCCTTCTTTCAGACGATGTGGCTTAACCATAATGCAGGAAATTGCTATTAACTATACAGGCTTTGTTCGGCTCATTGTGTTGGACACTCATCAGCACCATACGAAAAACGGAGCGATCCTTAACGCATGATTAATTAAGTATTTACTAATTTTTTTTTGAAAAATGAATTAATATGATTTTTAAAGCAACTTTTGTTTAAAAACTTTTTGAAAAAAACGTACCATTTAACCGTTTGAAATACGTGTGCATGAAACACGAGAGAGAAGTTGGAAAAACATTGAACCGAACACAACCTAAATAAGGATATAGGTATACTAGATGATATCCTGCGTAGTGCTACGAGATATTCGGAGATAACAGAGAAGTTGTAAATATTAGAGAAATGGATAATCTAGATAGCATGTAAATGCATCATTATATTAGTGTTAAAATATTATATGATAATCTGATGCTATTTATTTTTTCTATAAATATACTCATTATCAGTTTTTATTATATTCTTAAGTTCTGTCGGAGCGGACTACCTGATATAATTGCAAACATCTTTTCAACAGGAACATTATGCAAGAGCAGGATGATGCAGCAAACCTACAGAAGAAGCGCTATTAACAAATCGTATTCAAACATAAAGCGAAGGGGATCCTATCCAGGGAGGGATTGAGTTGATCCCTCCCATCCATCTCACTCAAACCTTAGGGCTAAAATCCTCGAGAGGAGGTGGCGGCGCAACGAGAGGAGGCGCTGCGGCGCGTGGCGTGACTCGGACGCGACGGCGACGGCGACGGCACGCTCTCTCCTCCGGCAGCTGTCTCCTCCGGTGGTCACCTTCTCTCCGGTGAGTTCCTCCCCTTCCCCTCTCCCCTCCTCTTCTAGGGTTTCTTCCGCCGCCGCAGGTGAGCCGCCGCCTTCCGACTCCCTCGTCCTCGTTGCTGGTAGCGTTGTGCGTGTCGTTGCTGGTTGCTGTCCGGCTCCTCACCCATGCGCCCATCCCTCATTCTCTCGGCTTGGAGAGGGATGAGGGTTTTAGCGTTCTTGGTAGGATCAAACTCGGTTGGATCTGATCTCGTGGTTGGTTTTTGGATAATCTCATTGTATTGCAGATTTAGATGGTTTCTTTGGATTTCTGTCATATGCTACTTATTCCAAAGTTTTAATTTTGTCATGCTATTTATTATTAAGCAGTAGGATGACTTCCTTTGAGATCTTTAATAACTTCATGCTTATCAAATGGCTCGCTGATTTTGCTTGTCTTTCCTGAACCTCCATAGCAAAAAAAATAGTTCATTCTCCAGAGGCAATTTTGCTTGTCTTTCCTGAACCTCCATAGTTTATAGAACAATAGTTAAACATGATGGATCAATGCCCATATCTATTTCAAAATGTTTGTTTAGTATCTTTATGTATACTTAACACTACCAAGTTCTTTTGTCATGTTTTTCAGGGTTTTGGATGCATTGGCTCCTACCATTGGTACTGGTTGTTAATAATAAGTTTCAACTCAATCCCTCCCTGGATAGGATCCCCTTGGGGATTAAATCCCAAAGAACCGAACAAGGCCTAACAGAGTTTGTAACCCCATATATATATATATATGAACTAAAAGAAACACATGATGTTTGACGGACGAATTCAGAAAAGAAAGAAACCAATCCGTGGCATAAATATAAAGTTAATCAGAACTAATATTAATAAATACAGTAGTTAAATATCTCTGTCCCTCGCCGCTGCCGCTGCCGCTTCCTCCCCTCTCCCACGGTAAGCCCGCGCCGCTCTCTTCCTCTCCTCCGTTTTGCGTCTCACCCACCGCCCGCCCGCCGCCTTCCCGGCCGATTCTGTCAGAGACCGTGCCGGGGATCGCCAGTGGTGTGTTCGTGAGCGCGCGCAGGCGTTGATCTGTCTCCATTCGCGTTGTGGCGATGGTTTTGGCCGCCGATGCGACGCCCTGGAACGTGAGTGCCTCTTCTCCCACTGCCCGTCCATCCGTGCTCGCCTCCGCGTATTGGCCGAGCGGTCTCTGGCCGCCACCTTCCCCTTGCTGCCAGCCGTGCGCCGTAACGCTCCTATGGCACTCGAAACCTATTTCACTGACCTAGGTTTATGGGTTCCTCTTTGTTAGATTTCTAAATTTTTTTTATGTTTGTCCATGTGATGCTAAAACCTTGAATGTTTTCATCTACTATTGTCAGTTGCTACGTTTATTGTTGCATAGAGGGTCATTTCTATACCAATTGCAATTGGTTGTGAACCTGAAAGGACTTGATAAACTTGAGTCTAGTGGCGATACGTGGAACAGACTCGGATGAGGTATTGTTGCAGATGCATAGCTTTTTCTGGTGTTCCGATGTGAATTTTACCGATGCAATGAGGGGAGGATTTTTGTTAGCGGCCATGATTTTTCTTCCCTCGTGGTACATCTTTATTTGTCCATTTGCAGTACCAGTTAAGCATGGAATCTAAAATATTATACCAACTGAAGTATGGTTGCAGTTTAGCATTAATTTTAGTTAGTCATATAGTAGTATATGTTAGCTCTCATTTGATCACCATTTTTGTCTCTGACCCTCCACCAGGTCACCAATAACATGCCATTTGATTTCACCATATTGTCATATACTCCTTCCTTTAGAAATTATTATAATCAAGTACTCCCTTTTCCTTTTTTTTCTTTTTTTTTTCTTTTGCTTGTCAGATAGCATGCTATCTATTACTGGTGCTCCCTAAATCTATGATTTTTTTCTCCAGTGATATTGGCACTTAAAAACTGTTTCTTGGAGTTCATAACAGTGGTTATATAGCAATGATTGATGATGAGGCTGACTTTGGCAACATCACTGATGCCACAGAAGGGCAGGCAGCTGCAAAGTTCCGTCCGAAGGCACGGGCCAAGCCCCGTAAGACATCTTTGCCATCCAGATCCCTGGCACCTCATCCTACTGTGGAATCAACAGATGAAAAGGTGGAAACATTAAATAAAGATAGCACCTCACAAGAACAGTCTGTTGATAAAAAAGCAGCATCATTAGGATGCCATGGTAGTGAGACAGATGGTAATGCTTGTGCTTCTGGGGGTATACTTGACACACCTTCTGAAGATGTGGTGACAGTATCCCTGGGGCTTGTGAATAATTCTGATGTGGCATTGGATTCTTCAACAGTTTTTGCTTCTTCTGTACATAAAGTTTCCCAAAATGAAGAGAATAATGATGATTTATCTCATGTGGCTACACACAAAGAAAGTATGGTGGTTTCAGATACCCAAGCACCACCGACCTGTTGCAATGCCAAGACAATTGATGATTTGGCTGACTTTGAAGGATTGTGTGATGATACTCATGTTGAGGAAGAAAGAATTGCAAAATTCCAGCCGAAGATTCGGGTGAAAACCAGCAAGGCCGCATCAAAATCTCAGAGGACTAACCAAAAGGCAGGAGCTTCCACTGTAGATATGGTCTCCCAAAACAAAGAAGATGGTAAAGATCAGGAAGGATGCAGCGACAAGCAGCTGTGCCCTCCTACTAGGCATCAAGAAAGTGTACAGATCTCATATTCTCAAGCACACCTGAGAACTCATAACAGTACAATCGATGATGTTGCTAACTCTGATAGTATTATGGAAGAACCAGCTCAAGAGGAAATGGCTGCAAAATTCCAACCTAAACTGCGACCAAAGGCTGGTGGAGCTTCACCTGGGGTTGCTGAGACTATTGATGCTGCTTGTGTAGCTACTCCAGAGTTTGGGGTTTCCTCTGTAGATGTGGTTTCTCAAGATACAGAAGAAGATAGCCATAGACAAGGCCTCAGTGATGATTCATGCCAAAAATATATAGATGAAGAGGCTATTACAGCTTCAGGCACTGGGCCACCACAGGTTAGTGGATATTTCGTTGTTCAGAAAAAAATGGTACTGCTATTTCAAATAAAGACTGTGGCTCCATGCTCTGACTTTTGATTGTTTTTAGGATTTGGATGCTATTGTTGATTTAGACTCGCATGCTGAAATGGTAAATCCGCATCCTGATGGTAGTCCGTTGATCATTGGAGAGCCCTCAGGTGTGCTTATTTTACTTGTAGATCTTCCTTTTTTTTTCAAACTTGTGATGTTTCCTGTAGTCCAAAGAAAATTACTGTGATAATATTGTTCTGTTGAATTTGATATTTTTAAGTGTGTTGAAAGAAGTCCTTAACTAAATGAGCCTCAAGTTAAGCGTAATAGGAACCTATGCTTGTTGCTATGTAAATATTCCATGCTGAACTCATGTTTGAGCTGGCTTCAATGGTACTTCTTTTAAGAAGCTAACATATTTATTTTACAGCGGAAACTACTGTTAAATTTCAACCTTATTTTCGAAGGAAAAAAGGCAAAGGAAAATCAGTATCTTTTGTTCCACCAAATGTTTCTCATGCGCATACTCCTACAGATACCAATTCTGAGACAAGCAACTTTAGCCATTTCTGTAAAGATATAGCAACTGGTGAAAGTTTAAGCAACTTGCCCCAGCAAGCATCTGAAAAGGTAATTGCATGCTGAAATTCACACTTCTGGTTGGAGTGTGTACTGGCATGATATACTTGATTGAGTTTCTTTGCCTAAACATTGCAATTCTCTTCTCTTAAGCTGTCCGTTTTTATCAGATCTGTATTAGTGGCGAACATCATCCAGATGATCAAGAATGTAATGACCCAGAGAATCAGTACCATGAGGGGGAGCCATCTGATCATGTTATTGAACAAGAGCCAAAAAGGGATGTCAGAGAAACAGGAACATCAATGAAATTACGAAAAAGGGGAAAATTACAAAAAGATGGGATACCTGAGCATACCGCTGATGATAACATGGATGAAGACTTTGGTGAACATCCATCTGACGAACAAGATAATGATAGTGGTGATGAGTACACTGCTAGAGGCAAGCAGAAGGGCAGGAGAAAATCAAGGGAGAAAAATATTAACAAAGAACCTTCGAGAGGTACCAAGCGCACCTCGGGGGATTCCACTATAGAGGAATCACAGAAGCAGAAGCTTCAGAAAAATAAAAGTAAAGCATCTTCAGGGGGTCAGAAGAAAACATCAAAAGATTCATCGGTGGAACAACCTGAGAAGAAGCTTACACACCGAATTCGTCGAAAGAGAATGGAAGGTAGCTGGCTCAAATAATAAAGCATCAATTCCATACAACATGAGGTCTTAACTCATTTATTTTGGTCCACTGTTTTTTTAGAAGTCAAGACTTTACTAGAAACGCCTGATCACGAGATAGATCGCATGAAGCTAAGTGTGACACATCTTAGACTGTTACAGGAGGCGAGAGAACGTATTAAGGCGAGTTTTGTCATGCCACATTTATTAGTTCTGTTTATTGAACATTTTTGTGCTGTTGATATCCAATTTGTTTTTTGCTTCTATAGGGCAAAGAAATTCCATCAGGACCATCGTCCTCTAATCATAGGTATGGCACAAAATTTTAGTTTAGTATTATTATGCATAAATATTTTCTCTATGCAAACCAGTTATGTAGGAAGAGTAGGATTCAAGGATATATGTGTACATAATGTAGTACCATCCCTTATTAAATTAGAGATACTTTGGCAAAACTATCACAAAACTACACTTTTAGTATTGATTTTTCGACAACACTACAGATTTAAGGTATAGTTCGCAAGGCTACAGATTTAGCAACAACTTTATCACAAAGCTACATACTTAACAAGTCCCTTAAGGATAACGATGATATGAAGGAACCACTAGAATCTCTTGCTTTTGTGTTATGTGCTAAATCTGTTGTTTGCAATATTGCGGCTTAAAGATGTAGTTTTGCAGTACAACACCTTGAATCTGTAGTTTTGTGATAGTTTTGGCTTAAACACAGCAAAATAACCACTCACTGGTACTGGTATGGGTTGATGTGCGAAGTGTTTTTTCCTTTCCTTTTTTTTGTTTGAAAAAAGTTCAAATAAACTTAAACACTCTGAACTACTGAATCATGTATTGAGCACCCTGACTTTTGGGTTTGGTTCAAATAACCTCCTGAGGGGTTTTGCCTATATAACAAGTTGACTCAAGGTGCATTGACTCAGTGATTTTAACATGTTGGCAAGCTGCTTATACCACTAACAGAATAAGAAAAATATACCAGGAGCAAGGATGACGCTTCATCTTTACTCAGGTCATTTTTTAAGCTATATATGTTTATTTTATGTTTCCTTGTTTGTGTAGTGGTTTCATGAGGGTGCTATAACATGACAAATACATTGAGTCAGCACGCCATGCAGGCAAAACCACTTAGTGGGGTTGTTTGGACCAAACGGGAAAGTTCAGGGGGTAATTGCTTAAGGTGTTAGACAGGACTCTCAGGTTCAGTGGGATATTTGGACGTTTTCCTTTTCTTTTGGTCATGTAAACTTTTCTTGTTGAGATGTCTTTCCTGTTTCAGACAAGTTATTTCCAATATCAAATTGATGCTGCTGTTGTTAGCTTCATCATCTAAATTGTTTACTGCAATTTGATGGTCTGCTATACAGCTTCACTTGCTATCTTTCAGTGATATGTACATACCTGATGCAATTCTTATTTTAGATTGACCGCAATCTTTTTTGAGGCACTTCTAATAATTGTATCATTCAATTCAACTTCTTTGACTATTGAGCCTCTTTAAGTTTCAACATAGTCTCATTTGTCCTCTAACAAAAATCTCGCTGTGTTTTATTTAGGCATTGTTTTCTTTGTAAAGCGCAAGCCATTGGTGCACTTTTGTTTAATAATGTCTCAAATATATGTTCATGGGGAAGTTAATGGTCCACACAAACTACAGCTTTTAGCTGAAAATGATTTAGCCAATTCAACTTATCTGACCCTATCATGATCTTGGTTTGTCTTACCACAGCGTCTCCCAATTTGGAGATATGGATGATGAGTATAATGAACAAGACAACTGGGACAACGACAGGACTGAGAATCATGTGGTCGAAAATGCAACTAAACTGAATTACCATTCATACATGAACAGACAAACACGAGCCAAATGGTCCAAATCTGACACAGACTTGTTTTACCAGGTATTTGATAAATCAACCATTTTGATCACTATTTTTCATTTTTATCTTATACCAATTTTAAAAAGATATCTTTATTCCTGCGTATCTATTGGTGTTACATAAATTTGTATTTTCATATTTGTTCTGTTCAGGGTCTTCAACAATTTGGTAGTGATTTCGCAATGATACAGCATCTCTTCCCTGATAAGAGCCGTAATCAGGTGCGACAAAAATTTAAAGCCGAGGAGAAAAAGCATCCAATGCAAGTTCATGATGCCATAATGCATCGCTCGAGAGGTGAGATTGTTCTAGAAAATACCAGCCCATATTTTTGAGTTGTGATCTAGATTAACTTAATGCTTATCCTTTACATCTGTGCACAGATAATTTGTATTTTAAAAAAGTAATCGAACAGCTCAACATCGAAGATGTCCAGCCAGATATCAACAATACACATGAACAGGAGGGTGCATCAAATGAAGAGGACCCTGGAAATAAGGTTTCTTTTGAAACTAGCGTATAATTTCCTTATATCAAGTTCATTTTATTAATCTTGTTTCTTGTTTTCTGTGTTTTAAGAATACACCGGGTGGATTAATTAATGAGGAGGAAGAAAATGGTTTAGATTGGTCAGATAAAGAGCTGGACATGCACAGATCTGAGGTCGAAGAGAAGGAGCACGTTTCTACAAATGATGATGATGATGATCTTGGTGATGTTTTTGATTGGTACTAACGTGATTGTCATGATGAAAACCATGCGAACATTACTGAGGACCTCATGATTCTATCAATATTATGGGCCTCTTGAAAATTTATATTCTGGTGCTATGACCTTTGGGCTCTGGAAGGCCATATTCTGCATCAAAAATAATTTTGCTGACAGGATTTTCCAGATGACAATGAAAGCAGTACAGTTCCCAGGCTGAAGAACTGTATTTTTTTTGGTTTGCTGCTTATTTCTAGTTTGGTTGAAACTTAGAACCAGAATTCTAGTGCTTAGCAACACAGGGATCTCAATATTTGTTGCTTGAATCCTGGTTTCGTAGATTACTTGCAGAGTAGTAATGTATATATTGCTCCATCATCATTTGATATATCTGTCAATTGTTTTTTTTTGTCTTGTTTTTTTTTGTCTGCTCTTTCAATATTCTATTCTACCAGATACCATCCGTTCCAACGCTTTTTATTAAGTAACCATTAAAACCAATGGTTTTGTAACCATCTTCTGGAATTGTAACCAATGGTTTTGTTATCAGTTAGAACTTGAGGGACATTTGCTAAGAATTTAAGAAATAATCCAGGTCCTTGTAGCTGTTGATATGAACTAGAGTCACCCTGATGGCCTGATGTAAAGTTGTAAGCTGATGTATTTGACACTGGGGGGCTGGGCAGGGTCGTTTTTGGAGAATGACTGGTCTCCCTGGTAGTACTTTTTAGAATTTCTTTTAGAAATAATACTTTTTTAATATATAACTGTAAAAATAGAGGTTGATTGACTAAAATTATAAGTTTAGCATCCAATTGAACAATCAAAGTTCGACAGCGGTATATATCGAACAACCGCAGTTCGACAGGGGATAAAAAATTTTTTAAAAAGGAGAAAAATCACTGTGTGGTACTGTTTGATACTGTTTGTTACTGTTTATGCTAGACATATCGAACATTGAGAGTTCGATGCCATGACACTGTTTATGTATTTTTTTATTTTTTATTGGCCCAACAATCCTATTGAACTGTAGTTGTTCGACAGGATATTAAATTTACAAACTGGGTATTAAATTTACAATTTTATCTGATCAGCTTTTATTTTTACAATTTTTCATTAAAATAATATTATTTCTAAAAAAAATTCGTACTTTTTAGTTATAGAAAAAAAATGATGAAGCTCTTCTTCACAACATATCTTACTTTTTTTAATAGTTTGCTCATTATTTATGAGTTTTCTGCAGCTTTTTGCATCAATATATATATATATATATATATAGTACTCCCCCCGTTCCAATACATAGATACTTCTAGAAGAGTACAAATGGTGTTTATAGTGATTGTAGCGATGAAATGCCTAAAACACCTCTTATCTCCTCAAAACCTATTTGCATAATTTATTAGTATCTAACAAACACTATAGTACATATATAAGTTGCCATTATAAATTATTCAGTACCGCGCGCGTTACCCGCAGAAAATATAAGAACCACATGTTACATGGCAAATAAAGCAGTTCACAAATATTCTGTTATATCTTTTACATCAAATTGCATACTGGAAACTCAGACCCATACATTTGCTACATGGTAATAGCAGTGAAGACAACTTTTACATGGAGATTTGACAAAGTAGTAAGCTAGAAACAGTAAATCCATATATATATAGTGGATAAACAAATACTTAGTACCATGACTAAAAAATTGTATCAAAGGAGCTTCAATATTAAGGTTTATCACAACTGGATCATGGTCCTCTTCTCATGATCTGTCTAATGTAGGTTGGCTCATCTACATCTAAGGCATTTATATGTGAAGACACTTTTATTAGCACTCATTTGCCAGTGCAGATGTGTGTTGTGCACTCATAAATATTTATATTTTGTGGCAACACACATATGAGCCTCTTCCGAATTATACCTGTCTGATAATCCTGAAGTGGTAGGCACAGCTGGATTCTGCGTCAACAACCAAAGGAAGTTTATCACCATTTGTTAACAAATAAGACAGGTAAAGAAGCTAAAAAAAAAAAGAAGCGAAGCCCTTAGAGAACTCACAGGCAGAAACATAGTTTTACTCATGAGCTTATAAAGTGTAGAATTTATTCATTTCATTTTCATATATCATACCTTGCTAAAGGACACTAATGCCGATATCATTGTTGGATCTGCAAAAAGTAAAATAGATATAACAAAAAGGTGTTAATATGAAAATTTGATTCAAGCCTTCACTGGTGGAAGCATCTGGAACAGAAAGAAAGAAATAAAAGCATCAATAATTTTCACCTCAAAATAAAAACATTACAATCGAGAACCAAGAAAAGGCAGAGCAAGCTGAACATGTCCAATGCATGAGTTTTTTTTAGAAATAATATTGTTTAAATGAAAAATCGTAAAACTAGTGGGTCTTTGTAGAAAATCGCGGAAATGTGGACCTGTCGAACGGGGGGGGGGAACGATAGCCGGACATGTCGAACAGCGGCCCATCGACAGGACTTATCGACTTGCGGCCGGTCGATAGGGCGGCCTGTCGAACTCCCGCAGTTCGACAGGGCCTACCACCCGCGCGGCCCCAGCTCCTGTCAAACAACGGGCGGTCGACAGGCCCCCCCGCCGCGCCTGTCGACCAGCGGCAGGTCGACACGTCCGGCCCACCACCCCTGTCGGCCTACGGGCGTTCGACAGGGCCCTTTATAGGCGCTTCTGGACCACTTCGCTGCTGCCTTCTCCTTCCTCACTCGCTGCTGCTTGCTGCTTGCTGCTGCTGCTTGCTGCTGCTGCTGGGAGCAGCTGTTTTCTCCCGAGTGCGAAGGTTGTTGTCGCGTCCACCGCCGGTGCTTGCTGCCGTGGCATGCCATCGTCGTGAAGGTAGCAGCACTAGAAGGAAAGAGAAGGTGACATCCAAAAGCAGCTGCGGTGGTTAAGATATAATTAATCCCTATATTAAGTTGTAAATATCAATGCTATTACGAGACTTGTTATTTCGATGCTAGTACGTATAATGTGTGAATCGTTAGACATTGTTGAATGTTAGTATATATAATGTGTGAACCATTTGTCGTTGTTTAATGTTAGTATATACAGTTATTTAGTTGTATGTTGCAAATAATTTAAAGTTAGTATATGTTTGCTGAGGTGATTAGTAATTTCGTAATGTTGAGCAATTTGATGCTATATTTAAGTAGTCAAATTTAGTGCAGAGCTGTGTCATTCGGCTGGAGGGAATAACTACGTGGTTTGAAAGGAGACGTGCGCAAGTGCGCAGGAAAGAGGAACGACAGCGAAGGTATAAATTTGTAATCCCTTAGGACGGCGGTAATTTTTTTGGTTAATTATTGTTGGATGTTAGTACAGGTATTATACGTTTATTATTAGTTAAAATCGAATGGAGGTATTATACGTTTATTATTAGTTAAAATCGAATGGAACTTATATTGAAGTAACGAGATATAGTTGGAAATACGTTACAGCAATAATGTAAGCATAGAGCATGCGACACTTTATGGGTAGTAGCGTATTAATAGCAATTGGCATGCTATTTCAGGATGTCAGGTGATATGCCCGTTCGGGTGTATTATGGCGACGCTCCAATACAACTTTGTGATAGCGGGGTCGATTTGACCGTATATGCATTCGTTGATACTACCCTAAATACACCAGGCCAGTTGGTTTTGAACGACGTGCTAGGGTGGCTGCATAATATGTTCGGGATAGATCCTTTGATGGAGAAATTAATCATAAAAGCCGTGTGGCCAGTAAGGGGTGAATACGGATGGCAGTGGAGGGTAGTAGAGCTTGCATCTACCGGGAGTTGGAGAAAATTTGTGGCTAAAGTAAGAGAGAAAAGTTATAGCCTGGCAATATTGGTGCAAAAGAAAACAGATGTTGTTGGAACCGGCGAGACCAGCCGCACGGAGGTGGATCAAACTCATATCGTGGAAGAGATTAATATTTGCAGGAGTGGGCAAGAGGAAGCAGTGGAGGAGGTTACTGCACCGGTAGATTTAGTTGTGCCTGGTGGCAATTGTCCGCCTAACGAGTTGGATGACGATGAGCCGGACTCACCTTTGGCTGTTGATGCTGCGGAGGAGAACGATGCGGTAGTGGAAGAAATGGAACTGGAGAACGAGAAATATATTTCGTTCGTGATGGAAGGGCAAGATACAGCACAGTGGGACGAGGAAGCCAACACACCTGAAGATTGGACGACCATATCGATGAGCCATCTGGGGGTTAACGATGGTTTAGATGCCCACTGGCGATATGATTGTAAGAAGGTGCAAGTTGGACAGATGTTTCACGACAAAGGGCACCTACAAGACGCGGTGAAGAGGTGGGCTTTTCTGCAGAAGCGGGAGTTTAGGGTGAAGGTTTCAAATCGGACGACGTATGACGTGAAGTGCACGAAGCCCGGATACCCTTGGAGAGTGCATGGTTACAAGCCACAACATGACAACTTATGGGTAGCTTCAAGGGTTGAGGAGCATACATGTTTGTTGGACAAGACCCCTTTGGTACACAGGAACATGACGGCTGCATTCGTGGCACAAATGGTTTATTCGAAGGTTGTTAAAAAAACCTCTTTGTCGCCGTTCACAATAATGCATGACGTGGAGAAAGAGTACGGGTATGAGATATTGTACGACAAGGCTTGGAGAGGTAAGCAGAAAGCACTGGAGATGAGATTTGGAAGTTACGAAGATTCATACCACAACCTTCCCCCAGTTTTGGAGGTGTTGCAGGCCAGAAACCCGGGCACACATATGGCTATTCTCGATGAGGTTAATGACAATGGGAAAAACGTCCTTCGTCGTGCATTTTGGTTATTTGGATACATGATAGAGGCCTTCCGAAATTGCATTCCGTTGCTATGTGTTGATGGTACTTTTATGACAGGCAAGTATAGGGAAACTATTTTAACCGCAATCGGAGTCGACGCTGATAGCCATGTCGTCCCTGTTGCCTTCGCTTTTGTTGAAAGCGAGAACACATCGAGCTGGCTATGGTTCCTACGTCACATTAAAAGGTGTGTTGTTCAAAACAGACCAAATGTGTGTGTTCTGCATGACCGACATGCCGGCATTCTATCAGTGGTGCAGCAGCTAAAGGAACATGTAACTGAGGAGGTTTCCTGGATAGATTTGCATAGCAGATGGTGTATGCGACATCTCGGTGCAAATTTTTACAGACAATTCAGGAGTAAGAGGTTAATGGACCTGTTCAAAAAGTTGTGCAAGCAGAATCAGCAAAGAAAGTTCGACGCTATATGGGAACAGCTGGATCGGCTGACCACGTCTCACATGCAAGAGGTTCGAAAAAAACCAGTTGTTGCTCGACAAGAGGAGCCGGAAGGCCTGGATCCCGTTCCAAACGAATCACCATCTGTCACTCGATGTAGGAAGCGGGGAGGGCTACAAAGTGCTTCACTGACTGGATAGAGCATGAGCCAAGGGAAAAGTGGTCATTGTTGTACGACACCAATGGTTCACGGTATGGTGTGATGACAACAAATCTTGCTGAAGTGTACAACTGGGTGATGAAAAATACACGTCCTTTACCACTTGTTGCTATCCTGGAGGGCATCACAAGGGGTACACAGAAGTATCTTTGTAAAAGATACGCCATGGCTAGTCTTAACCTTGCCAATCCTAATGTAAGGTATAGCCCCGCTATCACACTGTACATGGAGGAGAAAAGCAAGAAGGGCGGAATGCACATGGTCTGGCCTGCTGGGAATAGGGAGTTGCTGTTTGAGGTATGTCTGCGTGACAAGAGTGGTGTCGGTATTGGGAGTACGGACATCACATTGGAGTGCACGTTGTGGCCAGACTATGATGCTTGCAAATGCAACTGCAACAAGCCTTTTCTTCGACATCTGCCATGCTCTCATGTTCTTGCCGCTTCCGCAAAAGGTGGTGTCGATGCGAACATATTCATCTCGCCTTACTTTACTAAGGAAGCATGGGAGAAGACCTGGCGCGGTGAATTGCGTGGTTGGCGTGCGGTGTGTGAATTCACTCGCCCACCCCTAGGGGAAGCCAACTGGGTGCCTGACTCAAATTTGCTGGTTGGCACGAAGGGGCGTCGCAAGACCCGTCGAATCAAGAACCACATGGATGAAGCTGAAACGAACATCCCTTCGCGGCGTCCAAAGGCTTGCATTGTATGCGGCGGAGACCATAGCCGTAAAGATTGCAGCATGTACAACGTAGGTAAAGATGTAGAAGGTGGCGATACTCGGCGTGTTCCAGGGCGGAGGTCGACTTCGAGAAATAATCCTTAGTTATTCGTCTTGTAATATTTATATTTACCAGTTCTACAGTGTGTTCAGTTGAACTTGTTAGTATTTAACCTGTACGATGATACTATCGCGTTGCATAACTTTTTCATGCTCCTTTTTTCATTTTCTGGCTTGTAATATTTATATGTACCAGCACCGCAGCGTTGCGTAACATTTTATTCATTTAAAGTTTTGCAGTGTGTCCACATCATTTTATCAGTATTTGACTTCTGCTATTAAAATTTCGCTTTGCATAAATTTGCACGCTCATTTTGTCATTTTTAAATTCATTTCTGATGCTCACGACACTGGTAATCATGCATTTTGCAGATATGGCTGCCAGGGATGACGTATCGCTGATCGACGAGGTGATCGATAAACATCACCGTTCGAGACGACTGAGTCAGGGGACGTTCTGCAACGTGTTGAAGATGCGGGGACCGGATCAGTATTGGCGTATCGATCCTCGTTGGGTTCCAAGGTATGTGAAAAACCATTTGTCACATCCTCGTTGGGTTCCAAGGTATGTGAAAAACCATTTGTCACATCGTGCTGTCACTTAAATTTTCTTGCATTGCTAATTATTCCTTTGTAACATGTAACAGGTTGAGAGCCGCTGGGTTGTTGACCTTCGCACGCTTGGTTGAGCCTTCACGTGGAAGGTCACCCCGTATCAACATCGATGCGGCCTTGCTGAGTGCTTTGGTGGATAGATGGAGGCCCGAGACACACCTTTCACCTGACAGTTGGAGAGATGGTACCCACTCTGTAGGATGTGTCTTTTTTGTTGGGTCTACTGATAGCAGGTGCAGCGGTTGGCCCGACACAGGTCCATGCTGGATGGGCGGATGATCTGTTGGCCAGTTTTGGTGGAGTGGTGCCTGCTCCACTAGAGGATCTCACAGATGGGCATGGGCCCACGAGGAGTTTGTTGCACCAGTTCCACCAGGAGGTGTTCCCAGAGGATCAGGAGGACTGGGTAGTGCGCCGACACTTACTCGCGTATCTACTATGGTTGTTTGGGTGGGTGATGTTCATGGGGACTCACGCTGACTCCGTGGACAAGCACTTCATCCACTACGCGGAGCAGATCGCCGAGCTACCTGTTGAGGAGATTTCGCAGTACAGTTGGGGGTCGGCTGTTCTTGCGGCGACGTACTCTGGTCTATGCGATGCTTGCAACAGGAACAGGATGCCCTCTGCTTCTAATGTTGTGGGCGCATGAGCGCTTTGACATTGGAAGGCCACACCTGGAGTCGTACGCAAGTTACGGCATCGATGAGATGTACAAGTCTGGACTTGAAGACATCGACGATCGTCCCACCATGGGATCGCTGTGGACACACCGCGAGGTAAATTGTACATTGCAATGCATTTTTCATAGCACTTTCTTATGCTGCGCTTTATCTCGATTTACGGGCACTAATCACATATTTCATGTTTTTGCAGCCGAGGTGGGTGAGCGGAACGACACGTCGTGTGTACACACAGTTCGTGGCGGACTTTGATCAACTTACGCCCGACCGGGTTCGATGGACCCCGTACACGCATCGCGATGTCGTCGAGCGGGCACCGCACGGTCTTGCAGAGCTCTGCACGCGCGACGTAGAGCTCTGGAGGACCACTTGTCACCTCGTGCTGGACGTGCATGTCGAGCCGTACCACGTGCAAAGGGTACTTAAACAGCTCGGCATGTACCAAGACTACCCTCCGAGAGGTGGACGCTCGCTAGCTGTTAGCCTCCACAAGTAAGTACTTGTCCGACAATGTTATAGGCAAGTGGTGTGTTTTACCCCATTGTATACGTTTCTTACGTGCTCATTACATCGTACGTAGGTACACCCGGAAGGGACTCGGTCTGTCCCACGAGGGGACCATTGTTCGGACGATCGCGCCAACGGTTGCGGAGTGGGAACATGCGGCGGAGCACTTGGTTCTCCAAACACCTCCAGACGACGGAGCTTCATACGGACAGTACCTTCGTTGGTACCATAGTGTTACGCGCTGGAGGTGTTTTCCGCCACAAGGGGAAACGTCTGTCCCTCACCAGGCGTCGATCACGGACACGTTTGCCCCACAACCTCGAGCTGCGTACAACTCAATGGTATGTCGTTGCTTTCGTTCATTATCGTTACATGTGGAACACGTTCAATGGTTCTAACGCCCTTGCCGATTCGTTCAATAGGCCGAGTTTGTGGAACAGGTTCACGCTGAGTCCAACACGATGCTACAAAGACTGGAGACGAGGCCTCAGCACGTCAGGCAGGACGACGTGACGTCCGTCCTTCGTAGTTTCCGTTCACGGGCTGCGGCGCTACTTCATCGTGTCTCCTGTCGAAGCGCGACTGATGTTGTGCAGCCTTCCAGGCGGGCAGGATCGCCACCACTACCACGACGCTCTAGTGTGGACCAGTTCCGCTCCTCTACTTCACGTCGCCACTACGACGACGCCGGTCCTTCGCACGCTCGGCCTTCACTTCAGGAGACGCCTCCCCCCGTCCGCCTAGGGAGATCGTCTGACTTTGGGGTTCCGGCATCGAGTATGCCACCACCGCGGCCTCAGGTACGACACGTTTGCCTTGCTTACCATGCAGTTCATATCGTACTCAACCTCCGTTTTATACCATATCTTAACCTACGCAACGTGAACAGCCACAGCAGGTGTACGATACCCAGGGAGCCTATGCGGAGCCAGATTTTCCCTACTTGTCGACAAGGGACTACCTGGCGCCCACACCGGGTTGGGGACTCTACGTTACTCCGCGCGCACCGGAGTCAGGGTACACACAGCACACAAGTAAGTATTGTTTACATCGTAGTTACCATCATCGTTCGCTTAATTTTTATGCATGGTTACTAACTATTAACATGTGGCATCGCCTCTATTTTGCAACAGGTCACGACTACGGGGTTTCCCAGGGGCATTCTGCAGTTCCTGCTGTCTCTCCTCGAACACAGTTCGTGGACGATTTCTTTGCGACGGATGCACCCGATGCGCAAGTTGGCATAGACTACTGGTACGGTGCTCCTCCGGTCACGCAGCCTACGCAGCAGGGGGAGTCCGTGCAGCCAGAGGATGCTACTCCACAGCAGCCAACACGACATAGGCACCCACCTGATAATTTGACATATCCCACAGAGCAAATCAGACAACGTAAGAAGGGAGGGCCTAGCAAGCGTGCGAGAGGGGGGCATTCTTGACTTGTAGTGTTATTTATGTGCTGAATTATATTTTTGTGCATTTACTACTCACGTCGTATTACATGTATGAACTACTTCATGACATAGACACGCCCGCACCAGATGTCCGCGCTGGTCGTGCCGTGCCCGCTGAGAGGCTGACGTACTCTCAGGGGCACATTAGGGTGCAGGCTAGGAGGGGTAGGGGTAAGAGGCCTCGCCAGTAGGCTACAAGTGCTACCTGTTTGTAATATTTACAGTTAGTAACTTTGTGTTACCTCTTTGTATGTAACTCTATTCGGTCGCCGCACTCATATGTCACGAAAACATTTCATGTCATTCGCTACATCTACTCAACGAAACAACGAAAAACTTTCGGCGCGTAACAGAGGGCTACGATTGGTCCCTACCAGTTTTTGGCCCGTGACAGACGTTTACGATACGTCGCTATCATCTTTCGGCACGTGAAGGCGTCCGGACTCAGCTTTTGCCGATGCTTTGTGTGAGCCCCCGGTTTTGTATACCGGGAACCCCATGTGTATTACAATACCATTCCCTGGATCAGTAGATGGTACACACATGGCACAGTTGTATATCTCAAGCTAACATCGTCTTACAGGTCTTACAATATATTAATAATACAAGGGTAGCCCCAAATGGAACCCGAATAGACCAAGCATGGTCGACAGCAACACAAAATACCAAAACAACTAAATGAAGTAGCAGAAGCGAAGCAGCGGCGGTCCATCTTATTCCACACGCATCGACTGGTGAACCTAGGTCCCTATTCCACCATCCTCGGTAACTCCTTGCCAGCATAGCACATGTACAGGTCAACACCAACACCTTTCTAAAAGATGTAAATAAGCAAGAGTGAGTACCAACCGTACTCAGCAAGCCACCACTACAGAATGCATATAATGTTCATAGGGGTTCAAGGATGGCTTGGTTTATTTGCATAAAGCTAGTTTTCACAAATTATTTCACAAACCTATGCCATAACAGTTTTAACTGAAAACCACGTTAAGTTGAAGTTACCATTAACCTGCGAGGGTTCATCCACCTTCCCCAAGCCTCGCTTGGTCCGGTTTACCCTCGCATCCAATTTCCACAGTTTTAACCACTACGACCTTTTTGCACATCAGGCAAGGTCACGCCTTCCATACCCATCATATTTTAAGCAATATTACAAATTGACGAGGCTAGTCAAGAGTAATACAAGTCCCGACGCTCATTAACCGCGAGCACGGCTATTCGAATAGTTTAATTTACTCACACTGCAGTGGATGTACGCTTTTAATCCCACACTCCGTGACACACCCAACACATGAGACTTGTCACGGCCCGGTTTTTCAGTTACCCTCGCATGGCGGCACCCGCTCCAAGGACTATGAATCCCCATTGCACCCCCGGCGCCACATTCCTACCTCGAGCCGGTTGTGAGGGGAGTCCTGGCGCTCCCGAGATTGAAGGTTACATCATACATATATAAAGCTTGACGTCATTAAACCACACACTTCCACATTTCCATACCGATATCCAGAACCTACCATGTCTGGGGTGCCACCCCACGAGAATAACCTAGTCCACCGGGTCTAACCCCACTCAAGAAGTGTGGTCGTACTCGGTTCGTTTCCTGCTTAGCTTCTTGACTCGGTCCTTAACTGACCAGGGTCGGCGGCTTACCGTTCCCAGAACCACCCATATTCTATCCGTGCCGCCCCAATCGAAATCACTTTTGTTTAATTAAGTTTTTGGGTTTTCGCAAAGGTTTTCATGCTGTGGGTGGCGCTTATGTCTCCACCCGATCTCTATCAATCACTCCCATTGAGTGATCAGTGTAACCACATCCACATATCCCACATATGGAGTGTATAACGTCTATGTAGGCAGGGCTAAGCAGGGAGTAAATAATCACGCGTAAAGTAATATACTCAGGTAACAAAGGTGTGTAAATACATAAGGATAAACAATATCAAAGGTAAGGCTTTAAGCAAATGTAGGTACGCGTTTTATAATTAGCATGCAATTTTATTTGCAATCAACACATTTATAAAAATAGGATCAACATGTTCGAGGAAGGGGGCGTAGTGACTTGCCTTGCTCAATTGGGGGTTCGTTCTCGATTAGCTCAGTTTCCTCCTCGCAGATGTACCCTGTCCGGTTGAATACTAACGTCACAAACTACTCGCTAACACAAAAAGAGCCAAAAATTCTAGAACAATCAAAAATAACCAAACTAGTGCCATTGCGTAGATCTTGATTTTAGAAAGATTTTGACGAAAGTTTCATTCAAATCCGACTTAAAACGAGGGAGATATGGAATTCGAAAGATTGAAAAAGTTTTAAAACAAAGAAAAGGGAAAGGTCTGACGGGTGGAACCGCCCTTAACTCCTCACGTACAGGTTTTGTTTTTAAAAGAGTGTGCGCATGGTGAGGTGAAGGGCTTGGGCGAGCTACAAGCATGCATGCATATGCATACACACGGCTAGCTAGCTGCATGCATGTGAGCTGCTTGCATGCATGCACACGTACAGCTAGCTAGCTGTGTGGCGCATGCATGGCCGGCGGCACAGCGGCGGTCGCTGCGGAGGGCAACCGCGTAGGGAACGGGTATGGTGTTGTGCCTCACAACGTCACCGTGCCGCGGCAACAACGGCGGTAAGGAAACAAAAGCAAGAGGAAGAGCAGGAGAGGAGCTCACCTTGCGGCAGCCGGGTAGCGGCACACCGAGCGGTGGTCCTCACACGAAACTACAGTCGTCGATGTACAGCCTGGGGACAGTCGGCCTGCGGATCGTCCTCGCACACCACGTGTTCGATCGGTGGCAACAAACGAACACACAACGTTAAGGAATAAATGTTAGCGGGTTAGTGCAGGTTAGGGGTTAGGGGTTAGCAAGTTAGAGGTCAACGGGTTAGTGAGTTAGAGGTCAGCGGGTTAGTGAGTTAGAAGTCAGCGGGTTAGTGAGTCAATGGGTCAAATGTTAGATGTTAGAGGTTAGCCGTCCAATAAGTTAGTCGTTCTCGGGGTTCAGATGACGGCGCGGCGCACGGCGACGTCGTTGCCGGAAGTAGTACCAGGGAGCAGCATTAGATTTTATCTTTTTATTCCTTAACCCAACAGGAATGAATGGCTTGGGGAGGCAAGATGGACTTCAATAGAGAGGGTTGGGTGAGTAGAAGGATATATGTTAGACTTTGGTAAGGAGGATGGCTTGTTGGTGGACTTTGGCCCGAGGAACAAGAGGGATGTAACATGGACTTATGGATAGGTTGTAAGGCTGTTTGGCCCAATGAGGTAGGGGGAGGCGTTGTAGACTTCTTGGCGGACTTTATGGGCTTCGGCCCGACAAAGAAGAGGGACGCGATTTAGACTTTTTGGAAGTCCGCGGTCAATGGGTGGCCCATGGAGAGAGATAATAACACGTGGGGCCCACTGGTGGGTCCCACCTCCTATTTTCTCTCTCTTTTCTTTTCTTTTTCTTCCTTTTTCCCTTTCCTTCTTCTCTCTCCTTATCCTTTCCTTCTCTCTCCTTCTTCCTTTCTCTCTCTCTCTTTTCTCTTCTTCTGCTGCTGCTTCCTGGGAGGAGAGGAGGGTGCCTAGCGGGAGGGGGCCGACGGCTGGGGGAGGCGGCCGGCCGGGCGACGGCGCGGCACGGCCGGCGGAGCGGCGCCGGCGCGCAGGGTGGCGTCGGCCGTAGGCGGCGCGCGCGGCAGCAGGCGCGGCGCGGCGCACGGCGCAACGCGGTGCGCGTGGCTAGGACGGCGGCGTGCGGCCGAGGCGATGGGGTCGGCGTGCGTGGCGCGGCACGCAGGAGGCGGCGGGGCAGCCGGTCGGGCGGCACGGGCGCCAGCCGGGCGCGACGCGGGCGCGGCAGTGCGCTGCGGGTCGACGACGTCGCGGCTCGCGCGGCCATGACCCGAGGCGACGCGCGACCGGGGCAGCGGCGGCTTCTGCTGGGGCGGCGCCGGCCGAGGCGGCGTCAGGGCAGGAGGGGAGGGCGCCGGTGGTTCGGGGTGGCGTCGGCATCCCGGGGCAGTGCCGGCCGAGGCGGCTCGGCGCACGGCAGGGGCGGTCGGCTGGCGTGCGGGCCGGCCACGGCGTCGGCCAGGCAGCGACGGCGGGGCTCGGCTCGGCCTGGGCGACGGCCGGGCTGAGCGTTCGGCCAGGTGGAGGCGGCGCGTGACGCAGAGCGGCCGTGCACGGCAAGAAGGCGGCTGATCGAACGACAACGGCGTTCGGCCCATCGGTGTGATGGCAACAGTGAGCGAAAAAGGGCGGCTTTTATAGCCGTCGCAGCCGGCGGACGGCGACAAGGGCGGCTCGGCCAAGCGGGGCCGACGGTCCTGTTGGGCGGTCGCAGAGTGAGGACAGTGGCCGGTGCGGCATGGGTGAGCTCGGTTCACACCTTTCGGTGTGGACGAGTGACACCGGCAGGCTCGTCGCGGTGCCATGGCGCACTGGACCGTGTGCAGAGATGGTCGTATGCTTGGCGGAGAAGGCAGCGACGGTGCCTAACCATGCTTAGTGTACAGTGCAGGACGGTGCCTAATCTCCGATTTGCAGGGACGATGCCTAACCATTGTTTTGCAGGGAGCTCAGGAAATAAAGAGCTGAAGGACGTGTGCATGCATGCATGCTGGGAAAGTAATAGAGTTTGCTTGTTGCTGCCTTGTGTGTTGGAAAAAGAAATTTGCTTGTTGTTGTTCTGTGTATACAGGGAGGTAGATGAGTATTTTGGCTTGCAATGAATGGAGTGAGTAGGAAGCAAAATAATTTAGAACTGGTAAAAATTGGACGAGCGATTTAGGACGCATTTCGGATTCCAAAATCCAAACACGAAGATTTTATTTGGAGAAAAGATGACTGGAGGAAAAACTCGGCTTCTGCAGGTTCCATCGGTTCACGATTAAATTCGACGAGAGAAATGGCCGTCGAATTTTGATATGTATCTGCACAAAAATATTTGTTGGCGGTAGGATTCCGGAACAAATATTGCTAGGATCTCCGGATGTAAGGAAAATTATTTGGAAAGATATTTTAGAGGGAAAAGAAATGGGAGTCTACAAGGAAATAATTAATTGGGACCTTTGGCACAGATTCTAGACACACACAAATAAACAATTAACAAGCAAACTAAAATTATGCCTAGGACTAGACTTTGTCTAAGGAGGTCATATTTTTGAAAATAGCCTATTAGGAATTTATATTTCGCAATTAAGGTTTCTAGTAAATATTTTACCAATAGACATTATTTTGCAAATAATTTACAAAAGCTTATCACTCTATATAAAGGTTCATACAAAATAATCAAAGCTATTTCTTTAGTGGAACGGTATTTGTTTTAATAAATTATCCCTTAATGGGTTTTATCCAAAATGGTGATACATATAGATATATAGCTTTATTTATAAAGCAAATATGCCTGAGGGTTTTTGTTTTTCGAAAATAATTGGCATATGCAAATCATAGTTCCTTGAATAAATAATTATTTGAAATAAAATACCGACATATCCTTAGACGTTCGTCTATTAGCCCACGTATAAACAAAAAACGACAGATCAAATTAAATTAATTCAGGCATGAATGTATTTTGAAAAAGATTTTTGGTTATTCCGAATTTTTAATTTCGTATTCCAAAGTCGAAATTTTCAGGGTGTTACACTTTGTTCGACACAACATTCAATTTGCGCTGCCACGTGAATGTGTTGTCAAATCCACGCTACTGGTGAACTCACGTTAGATGGATATGTGCCTGCTCCCACACGTCGTTGTCTTATCGGATCTGCTCATGCCACCCCGACCCTACATCCGCGAATCCGAGCTCCTCTTTGGTCCCATTTTGCTCATCTTCCACCACCGGCGCCATTGGCCGGTCACCCCCTCAACCTCTTGATACCCCAACCTCCTCCGTGCACGGTGCTTGTGGGTCGCCGTCAGCGTCATCGTCTGTCACGGCCCTAGGTTTCCACCGCTCGCGATCGTCCCTACCTCCAAGACCCATCATCGGGAGCTAGGTCGTCACCCCCTTGACAACCTCCATTGCAGTCGGCCACACCGCCAGGGGTGACTGGAACCCATCCTCTCCATGGCTTACATGTGGGCCCCATGTGCGAGAGAAATATGAAGATAGAGAAGGTTGACCTGACATGTGGGCCCATTGGTATTTCAAAACTTTCACGTGGTTTCTCTCTCCTATTCAACCAGAAATTAATATTCTAATGGGCACGGTGTTCATGAGCTAATTTCCAAATTTACAGAGTGCCTTTACCCAAAAGTCACTCTATGCGGTGTCCTACAACTAAAACTACAAAGTCGAGATGTCTTGTAGCAAAATTTACCAATAAAAAATGTTGTGATGAAGTGCAGTTGCAAGAGAATTGCACACAAACTGTGGTGGAATCTGACAAAAGATGGAACATATACTATTAAATCGTTCTACAATGCTTTAAAAGTTCAACAAGTGGATTTCCCCCACAAGAATATCTGAAAATTCAAAATACCTCTGAAACTAAAAGTGTTCATTTGGTAGAAAATAAAAAAAAGAAGGATATTGACCAAAGATAACCTATACAAAAAGGGCCGGAAGAAAGGGAATAAAATGTGTCAATTCTGTCACAAAGTGGAAACCGTTCAACACTTCCTTTTTTGATTGTCCAACAACTAGATTGCTTTGGAATGTGATCATTTGTGCATTTAACCTGAAACCCGTGCTTAACACACAACAGCTGTTTGGACAATGGCTATCAAATTTTGACAAAAACCTGAAACATTTGAATATATAAGTAAGTATTATTGCATTATAGTGACTATATGTCATTATATTCTCACTATAATTTATTTGATTTTTTATAAAAAAGTACTTCAATATAGAAAAGTTTTAGGATTTAGAAGTATTATACCAGATCTATACATAATAAACCCAAGAACTGGTATGATTTAATAAACTTTTTATTAAACTTATATAATTGTCTTCATACTTAGGATAATATAATTATAGTGTTTAGTAGCTATATACAGATCACAGGGTAGCTGGACAGAATTACCGGCTATTTTATACCTGGTAAACTTATATATCTCATATTATATAATTTATAAAATTATAAACACTATAGTAATTTATGTACATGTAGTGTCAAAACAACATATATTGTAAGTAGTTATATGAACAAATTATAGTGTTTATTTTAAAATAAATTATAGTGTTCTTACATAAATAGGTTAGCAATTTTGGAATTGTATATAGGACCTTGTAACTTGGCATTCCTCTGACCACTTTCTCTAAAAAAAAAACAATGGAAAGCTGCACTGCAAGTATTCAATTGCAATGGTACTATAGAAAATTTTGGGCAGTCTATCGATGCGGTTGAAAGTGAGTTCTGGCTTATTTAAACGCATTAATTGGCAGCAAAAGGTGTCGTGGTGTAGTTGGTTATCACGTCAGTCTAACACACTGAAGGTCTCCGGTTCGAACCCGGGCGACGCCATTATAATTTTATCCATTTTTTCACTTCAATCTATTTACTACATTTTTTTTTCACTTCAATCTATTTACTGTATTATCTTTTTATCTTTTCTTTTTCACTTCAATCTTTTTGTATTGGCTTTGCAGCTTGAAACTGCAGTTAATTACTAAACCAAACCATCTAATTTTTTACTTCCCTTTTTCTTTCACTTCAATCTTTTTATATTGGCTTTCCATCTTAAACCTGCAGACAATTACTTAACCAGAGCATGGGATATGTGTGTTAATTACTTAACGAAAGCATGGGATATTTGTAGTAAAGAAAATGTTAATTGCATCCCCATTAGTTAATTAATAACCTATGTTCGTTAGTAGTAGTACTCCTCTTTAGGACCAGGTCTGCTTCTTGCGACCCATTGATTCATGTGATTTGTCCTAGTAGCAGTGATTACGTTTAATCACATTCTGGCAGCTTAGTTGTCGGGGCGCTTGCCCTGTAACCGAGGTAGGAGTAGGAGTACTACCAGTTGACCCGTTCATTGGTCGGTATGGGGAATATATATAATATAGCTTTTTGTTCATGTGCAGCTCACATCACATGCGTTGTTTGGTTTTAGTACTTGGAAGATCACCAAGATGACAAAATAATGCTTGCTTAGGAAACATGACACCGTGAAGTCCTTTGGAAACAACACTATTGCTGTTCACATTATACCCCACGGCCGCACAAGATCCCCCACCATGGCGCATTGGCGCACTCTCAGTATCCAAGGCACCACAATCCATTTGGCTAGTGATGAAAACAACATTATTTTTTTTATAGAGACAGTATCGGTATAGTTAGAAATTTTTTATATTTATAAATTTAACTATTTAGTATCAACTTAAGCACGTTATTGATAATTTTTTTAAAAAAAACTAACTTTTACACATGGTTATAAACAGAAAAGCTAAAAACGATATCATTTTAATATTACTTTTACAGAAAATGGTAATTTCCGTAACATTTTTATCCCTACAGTCAGTGGTGAAAATGATCCGAAAGAGTCTTAAAAAAGGGTTTATTGTCTATATTTACCAATTTATTTAATGACAACATTAATAAGACGCGGACAGAAATTAGGAAAACAAACTTTTACTCGTTTGGTTGTAAATTTTTCGCCATCTTTTCCTCTCTCTAACACGTGGGTCCCATGGACCCACCACCTTCCCTAGCTCGCGCAGTCCACGTATGGCGAGCCTTAGAGCAAATACTATAGGCTTCTAAACACTTGTCTCAAGATGCCACATAGACTTGGAACCGGATCCTCTGACTTAGGAAAAACTAAGTCAGATGGCAGTAGTGCATCGATCCGCTGTCCATCTGTTAACGTCAAAATTTGATAAGATTCTTTAGTGGATTCAGTTAAGAGAATAACATAATCAGCCGATTGTAAGTTTATCCAGAAGAAACCGAGTTCAAGAAAGAATCGTGAAGACCACGGCATGGCAGCTTAATTTATCTATTAATTAGGCAGGATTTATCTTTAGGAAGTTTTGTCCAGTGTCCGATTAGGACTTGTATTGTTATTTTTATCTTTATGAAACTTATAACGTGTTCGATCAGGACTCATATCGACCTGAGGGTATAAATATGTACACCCGGGGTCTTTGTAATCTATCTACACAGATCAATATACATTTGCTTTCGGTACATCGCCACCCTCTTATAAGGTTTTATTTCGACAAGTTCTTATTTTCGAGCACAGGCTACATCGATTGAGTTCGACCTCCGGCAAGAAGTGAGTTCCGTCATCTTCGCTTGCGCTGGCATGGCTAGGACTTCCTCGGTTGAGTCCGATATTCTAATCGGGCTGACGCAAATGTTGCTTATCTGGTATATCATCTCCATCTTTAGTTTCATTACTATTTATAGTCACATCGGCTTAGTTAGGACTCTCGATTAGGTCCGATATTTTGATCAAGTTGATGTTTCTTTAAACATAATGTCGCTTTAGATAGATTTGTTATATCCATCACATTAGACAGATTTATCGGCTCATGAAGCATTATATTATCATATACAATCTCGTGCTGCATCGGTTAGGTCTGACCTACTAGATTGTTATTGATAATCTAAGTCTTGTTAGGTCGATAGATTTACGCTAATGTTTCATCGGAGGGTTAGTCGATCTTATCTGATGTGTTAAATTTCTCTTTGATGGTTTTACTGTCTTGGTTAAATTTAATGCATGACCACTTTGATCGGTATCATACCGACTTGCTTAAATCTATTTTGCAATTATCAACCTTATGTTGCATCGGTTGGGTTCGACCTATAGGGTTGTGGTTGTAAGTTAGATTTATTTAAGTCAGTAGGCATCAATCATTGTTTCATCGGGGTTTCAGCTGATGATTCTCTAAATATTGCATCGGTTTATAAGGATTATATACAAGTTGGTTTTAGCCGATTGCAGCAAAGGTTTTATTTATTACTTAATCATTTAGATTTAATAACATCGGAGTTCCAACCGATGTATGTTTTAACCATCGAGTCTACATTTAATATTTTATATTAATATCGAACGATTGGTTTGTTGGATATTTGCTTCATTATATCTATATCGGATGACTGGTTCATTGAATATCTACTTTGTCACATTTATATCGGCTGACGGAGCGTGAAGCTCCTCACCGGGAGACAGCGCAGGCCCTCCTTTGCCAGTTCGGCCGGGGGCGCAAGGTGAAATTCTTCGCCCCTGATCTATGGGATCCCAGTGAGAAAAACGCGTGGACGCAGGCGATTTAGACAGGTTCGGGCCGCTAAGGAGCGTAATACCCTACTCCTGTGTTCTGGTAGATCTGAGAGTATGATGGAATCAAGAGAGAGTCCCCCTTATCTCCTAGGCCTGAGCCTCCTTTTATATGGCAAGGGGCTACCACATGGGCCACGAGCTGCCCAAGAAAGAAAACATTCTTTTACATTTAGGGCTATCCTACCGTCGGAAGCAGCCTCTGACAGACGCCACAGCACGCCTTCGCTCGGTCAGCTGACCCATCCGAGGGACGCCCATTTCAGCCTTCATTAAATGGCGGATGACTTCCGTGTCCCGCTCACATTGGGAACGGGAAACATCTGACCGGAGCTGGGGTACCAACTCCGGCTGAGAGACGAGAGACAGAAGGCTCTCATCATTCTGATGGGACGGGGCGAGGCATGCAGTAGGTCGCCTGGCGCACGTGCGGTGCACAGGCATCTTGGCACCACCTAACCCGCGATCTGACCGGTCACGGACCGGATATGCACGCGCCACGCCGCATTAAATGCGACGTAGTGCGCCCGTCTGAACCGCTATAAATGCGGTTAGGTGAGTTCTGCCGCGCTCACCTAACCCGCGCACGTGGCATCCAAGCCGCAGGGGGTCGGGGCGCCCTAGGTCTCGGGGGAGAAACGGGAGCGGCCTGACCCCGAGGGAAACCGGGAGGGCAGCCGCCACGTCACCCTCGGGCCCGACCCCTCCGGGGGTACGGGCCACATGGATCCCTGTGGCCGCCCTTCCCTTTGGTCTCGATACCCCCGGGCCCGTGTCACCGACAGTAGCCCCCGGCGTTACGCCCGGGTGGCCACACTCGGGGGGGTGGGCACCTAGGCTTGACGCCACCCCTCGGGCCTGGTGACAAGTGGGACTGGCCCCCCGAGGGCGAGCAGGACTCCAACGGTCGTGAGCCGCGCACAACAGAGAAAAACGCCAGTCGACATTAATGAGCGGTCTCCTTGTAACGGCAACATTACTCGAGGCGGCGCGCGGATCAGGACACGTCGGTCCGTTTCGCCTGGGGACGTAATGATAGCGCTTTTTGCGGTAACCGAGCGCGATTAACGCGCACACGATCTGCCCCTCCTCGATCGCTACTGTCGCACGACTGACGCGTGCGCCAGAAGCGGGCGAGTGGGGTTAGTGGAGGCGTGGGCGCGAGAAACAAGGGGGCAAGGAGATGGGCGCGGGAAACGAGGAGCCGAGCGCGGCGGAGGCAAGGGTATAAAGGGCGTCGAGGAAGGGATTCGTTTTCTTCCTCTCGCCACTTTTTCCTTGCCTCTGCCATCCGTGCCGTAGCTCTCTCATTTCTCTCGCCTTCCTCTCGCCACACGCTCTCGTTCTCAAGCTCCCCCTCCGCCGGCGCCATGACGCGGAGCTCCGTGCCGCTTGTCGGCAGTGTGCTACCGCCTTCCCGCATCACCAGCGAGAGGCAGGCCGGGCTACCGTGCCGGTTCATGCCGGAATCTGCCACCTGGGAGGTGGTCGCGCTGGGTGAGGGACGCCTGGTGCCGCACTACCCAGAGCGGTCCGTCTTTTTCCTCTCCTTCGCCATGGTGGGCTTGATTCCGCCGTTCTCCACATTCTTCATGGCCGTTCTGGAGTTCTACGGCCTCCAGATGGCGCACCTCACCCCCAACGTGGTGATGACGCTGGCCATCTTCGCACACCTGTGCGAGATGTTCATTGGGGTGCGCCCATCCCTTCGGCTGTTTCGGTGGTTCTTCACCGTGCAGCCGGTATCGCCGCCGACGGTGGTCGGTGGCTGCTACTTCCAGCCGCGGGGGCAGGTGTTGAACCGCTACATCCCGTGCGTCCTTCGCAAGAAGTGGGACGACTGGAAGAGCGACTGGTTCTACACCCCCCTCCCCGACGAAGCGCGCCTCCGACTCCCGAGCCAGCCCCCAGCGCAGGCGCCAAGCTGGCGGGAGACGGCGGATCTGGGGGACGGCTACGATGCCGTCCTGGACCGCCTGGCGGGCCTGCGAGCCCAGGGGCTCACGGGGGCCATGGAGACCGAGCCGTGCAGGGGGAGCCTCATCACACCCCCAAAGTGGTCGTTCAGCCGGCCACCCCGCAGGTTCAACCTCTCTCCCACAGCGGCCACACTCTCATTCCCAAACCCCCAGGGCTTATTTTTGTTTACCGCTTTCTGTTCCATATTCTTCGTCTGCCTCAGCGAGACCCCGTTGTTAACAGCAGATTTTCGTAATCGACCCGGAGAGGAAAGAGGAAACTGAAGCAGAGAGGAAGGATTAAGTTGGAGTCGGACCAAGATCGTAACGGACTCGGTGAACGTATCGGACTGGGAGAAGCGCTAGTAGGAAGAGTGTATCGGCCGATACGGATTCAATATGGTTGATTGGCCGATAGAGGCTGGAAGTTGACAGAGTCAGCGTGGGCTTGGTTTGGGCTCGAGATAAGCTTCAAGGAAGTTGCCAAACAGAGATAAAGCTTGGTTTTAGGCAATTGTATCTTGTAAATCAAGTAGATTTAGATCTAATCTGTGGCAAGGGTCTGCCGCAAAGACTTGTTTGTTTGTTAGAGATAAGATCGTGTCCTACATGGACCTTGTTGTAATCTCGGGTATAAATATCCCGGTAGTTTGTACATAGAAACTCCCTCTCACAACCAAATACAACAACCAGTTTGTTTCAATCTACTTCCGGCGCATCGCCAACCCTCGCAAGAGGTCAACTCCGACGAGTTCTTGCTTCCCCGGAGCAGAGGTAAGAACTCGTGCCCGACGATCTGCATCGTCGGGGCTAGCGTGTTGCTTTAGACACGTTAAGCCTCGATGATGTGATCGTCGTTTATCGTGTTTTGGATGATTTTGACAAGTGTTTTAATTACGCTTCGCCAGCGATTTGCTCGTTTTAGGATTTGATTCTCTTTGTGTTAAGTCTCAATTCACACTTTGAGCTGCCATCGACCTTAGTCCTGTCTTGAGATCTAACACAAAGCCTGTTTTCGGTTGTAATTAAGGATAGCACTGGAGTTTCAGCCAGTCTTGCCTGATATGCATGATTTTCGTAAGGTTTTTTATGTGTATCTGTCATCTACATGAACAGATCGATGAATATAGATGCGTCGGTTGTAGATTAGCTATAAAAAATATCAAGCCTCCAACAAACAAGACCAAGTTACAATCTCTGCTCGGGAAGATCAACTTCGTTCGACGCTTCATATCAAACCTATCAGGCAGGATAGAGCCATTCACTCCGTTGTTGAAGATAAAGGTCGATCAGGAGTTTGTATGGGGTGATAAGCAACAGAAAGCGCTGGACGATATCAAGGAATATTTAAGTTCTCCCCCAGTTCTAATCCCTCCACGGAAAGGGGTTCCATTCAGGCTGTACCTATCGGCCGATGAGAAATCCATCGGCTCAGTCTTGGTTCAAGACATCGATGGCAAGGAAAGAGCTATTTTTTATCTCAGTAGGAGGTTGTTAGACGCCGAGACAAGGTACACGCTGGTGGAGAAATTATGTCTATGCTTATATTTTTCATGTACCAAGTTGAGGCATTATTTACTTTTCAATGAATGCATTGTGGTCAGTAAGGCCGATGTGATGAAATACATGCTATCGGCCCCTGTTTTAAAAGGACGAATTGGAAAGTGGATTTTTGCTTTAACAGAATTTGACCTCAGATATGAATCGGCCAAAGCAATCAAAGGACAAGCCCTGGCCGATTTCATTGTTCAACACAGGGATGATTCAGTTGCATATGCAGATATTGTGCCATGGACGCTGTATTTTGATGGATCTGTTTGCAGACATGGATGCAGTATCGACCTGGTCATCATATCCCCTCGGGGGGCAAGCTTTGAGTTTGCTTTCACCATCAAGCCTTATTATACTAACAATCAAGCAGAGCATGAAGCGGTGCTTAAAGGTTTGCAGTTATTACAGGAGGTCGAGGCCAATTCCATAGAAATCATTGGTGATTCACTGCTGGTTATTAATCAACTTTCTGGCGAGTATTAATGCAAGAACAACATTCTCAGAGTTTACAATGAGGAATGCAAGGAGTTGCTACGAACTTTCAAGATTGTGACGATGAGGCATATACCCAGGAAGCAGAACTTCGAGGCCAATGATCTGGCTCAGGGGGCATCGAGATACAGGCCGATGGCTAAGGACGTTCAGATTCAAATCACTGCCGTGGACGCCGACGACTGGAGATTTGCTATCATTGATTATTTGAAAAATCCTTCCCAGTCGGCGTCACGGAAGATGAAATACAAAGTGTTGCAGTATGTCCTGTTAGATGATGACTTATACCATCGGACGATTGATGGTGTCTTGCTCAAGTGCCTAGGTCCCGAGGAGGCCAAAGTTGTGATGAGCGAGGTGCATGAGGGGATCAGTGGAACCCATCAATCGGCCCATAAAATGAGATGGCTTTTGAAGCGCGTCGGATATTTTTGGCCGACAATGCTTGAGGATTGTTTCAAATACTATAAAGGATGTCAAGATTGTCAAAAGTTTGGAGCAATTCAGAGAGCACCGACGTCGGCTATGCATCCAATCATAAAGCCGTGGCCGTTTCGAGGGTGGGGTATAGACATGATCGGACAGATCAATCCACCATCAAGCAAAGGGCACAAATATATTTTGGTGGCTACAGATTACTTCACCAAGTGGGTTGAGGCTATTCCTCTCAAGAAGGTTGATTCCAAGGATGCGATTCAGTTTGCCAAGGAGCATATCATATATCGATTTGGATTGCCATAGACGCTGACCACCAATCAAGGATCAATCTTCGTGTCCGATGAGTTCGTCCAGTTTGCCGACAGTATGGGCATTAAATTGTTGAATTCTTCTCCGTATTACGTGCAGGCTAATGGGCAGGCAGAAGCTTCTAATAAGATTTTAATCAAGTTGATCAAGAGAAAAATTGATGAACAATCAAAGCAATGGCATACGACGCTGGCCGATTCCCTTTGGGCGTATCGGATGGCCTGTCATAGTGTGATTCAAGTGCCTCTATATCAGCTGGTTTATGGACATGAAGTTGTGCTGCCATGGGAAACCAACATCGGCTCAAGAAGGATTGCTTTGCAAGACGACTTGACAGCCGATGAATACCACAATCTTATGGTCGATGAGTTGGATGATTTGGCACACGTCCGGTTGCGGGCCTTGGAGAAAATCAAACGAGATAAAGATAGAGTGGCTCGTCATTATAACAAAAAAGTTGTTGCCAAGTCATTTGAAGAAGGGGATCTGGTTTGGAAGTTGATATTGCCGATTGGTTCTAGAGATAATAAATTCGGCAAGTGGTCACCTAATTGGGAAGGTCCTTTCCAAATTCATCGATGTGTTCCTCACAATGCTTATTTGCTCAAGGGGCTAGATGGTGAAATTTATGGACGAGCTCTTAATGGCAAGTACTTAAAGAAATATTATCCTAGCGTCTGGATCGATTCATGATCGGCCCGCCAGCCGATTTATGATAATAGCCGATGTGGTATACATCGTCTTTAGATGGCCGATATGCATTATTGCCCTTAGTTCAAATTTTATAACATGAGCCCTCATCTTCCAAAATTTGGGGAGCATCTATATATACCGGCCCAAAACTCTTCAAGTTTATCGGTCTTATCGGATTGATCCAAGTTTATGGACTTAAAATTCTTCAAGTTTTTCAAGTTTATGAGAATAATTCAAGTTTGGGGTTTCAAAACTTTTTCAGACTTGGACTTGTTGAGGTTGAGATTAAATTCGGCTAATGGGCCGATGAGATTAACTAAATTAGGAGGATATCTATCTACAAGAAGGACACAAAATATATTACATTACCCTATGAAGTTTTCAATAGCTACAATGGCCCTACGACGGATTTGATCAATGTCTTCTATGGCTTGGGCATCATCGGCCATCGACCCAGGAATCGGTTTTAAGGATTTGCTCAGGGTTGCCAAGTATTTGGCCGATGCCTTCAGCTTCGCCGTCTGGTCCTCTATGGCCTTTGGCGATGCAGCTATCCCAGCCTTGACTTCTTGGATTTTTTTTGCGAGTTGCTTCCAGCTTGGACACGAGATCTGCTTCGAGGCGGTGAAGTTCTTCGAGTCTGTTGTTTAGGACAATCGGCTCAACGGCCAGCTCGTCTAGCTTGGTCTTATCAGAATTGACTTGAGCTTTGCTGGCGGTTAAGGCCGATTCCAAGCTCTCACGTTCCCGCCTCTCCGCGATTCTTTCTTTAGCCTTCTGAAGCTTGAAGCGGTATTGTTCCAAGAAGATGGCCGGTGTTAGGATTTCCATCAGGTTTTCAGGCAATTGATCTTCAATTTCTTGTACCCTGCTCCTGATGGGATTGCAGTCCTCCACCAAGTACTCCAATGACGACTCCAGCCGCTTGACGATATCGGACAGCCGGTTCTTCAGATCGTCAGAGATTGACGCCTTGGCCGTGACAGGTGGCTCTTGGTCCTCGTCATCAAGAAATTGGCCGATGTCAAAAGAGAACATATCGGCTAAGTTCTGCGAACAACAAGATGGGGCAGGGTTAGCTCGGTCAAATAAAAATCGGCAAGGGATTTGAAGTGATCTGGTTTACCTGTGATGGGACATCGGTTGTGCCCGCATCGGCCTCCTTTTGCTGTCTTGAAACGGTGGGCGAAGGCGAGGCCCGATGTGGTGCAGGCGATGGAGCACGCGGCTGAAGAGGGATGAGCAAGGACGATCAGATCTCTATCATTAAAAGAATAAAACAAAAAAGATCAACTCTTACCGAAGCAATCGGAGAGGGTGGTGGAGAAGGAGAAGGAGTTCTTAATCGGGCCTTGGTTTGTTCATGCCTTTGCAAGGTTGCTTTCTTAGCTCTTAAAGGGGCCGATTGAGTTCTCTCCTTGAGCACAGATGACGCGGCAGCCTGAAAAGGATATCAAATTATAGCATGCCAACAGAAGGGGATTGTGTAGATTCAGTAAAGGAAATGCGCTAACCTTGCGGACTGCATGTCTGGTTTTCCTTGGTTGGGCAGCAACGACTTGGTCATTGGCCGATGGGATTGTAGTGGTCTTGGCCGATGGTTCTTTAGCGGTTTCAGTCGATGGATTTTCTTTTTCAGCTAGATCGGCAGCAGCTGCATCGACCTCCTCCTCCATTACTTGTTTATTGAGAAATTCTTCTACGGAGGGGTCCAGTTCTACAGGATCGGCCTGGTCGGCAGCCTTGGACTTTTTCACAGGTTTGTGGGGCTTGTCCCTTGCTGGCGCCTTCCTTTTGGTGGCTTCTTTGGCTATCGGCCCCTGGAGCAGTGATGAGACCTTTGGGGCAGTAAGGCCCATAGTCGATTCCATGACAGAGTTACCTGATGGAGCCAAGACCATTGCGTATGATATCTTTTGTCCACTGTTGCTTACAGATGGAATCGGACCATCGGGGACTTGAGGGCTGATATCTTGAATGAGCTCTGTTAAGTGAAATTTGGCCGATTGATGGAAGATATGAGCAGCCCATTCTTGCCACCATTCCTGGAAGCTGATATGGATGAAGGCGCTCAGATGCAATCGGTCACAGTCACCCAGATTTGGGATTTCAATCTCTAGTGCTTTGCTCATGACCAGCACTGATGAAACCGTGCCTCTGCTCTCTAGGAGTTTGTGGAAATATAAATTGATGGGAAGTTGTCCAAGCCCGCACTGTCTAGCAGCCACCATGGGATTGTAAAATTCATAGGACAGGCTGATGCTTCTTCCTTGGAATATGCCTACTGGGAGCAGGCATGGGGTGGTGCCGATCATGAACGATTCCCGTGACTCCATATCGTCGTTCACCAGGTCCAAGTGAAGGTCATCGGGGAGTTCGAAATCCTGGTCTGAGGTGTAGACGAACATGTCCATCTTAACTGATGGGGGACCGGTGTAGAATCGGATGAACCATGTGGACATGTCTTCGGCCGATTGATCTGCTCCAGGATAAACAGAGGCCGCCTCTCCAAAAGACATGCACCTTCTGGTTCTAGGATCTTCGTGATCGGCATACTTTGAGGGGAAGCAGGAGTCTGATAATGGAGGCCGATCGACTATGGTGTTGGTGTGAATAGTTAACCAGAGTTGGACAAACCACCATGGTCCTCCATGCGCCACCGTGTGCTTCAGCATCAGATCTTGGGTGGCAAAGTGAAGCAGCCGATAGACGGCTCCCAGGAGATATCAGCCAAGGGGGATTTGTTTCTTATCAATCAGGGCTTGAGCCAAGTGTTGACAATTTAGAGTGGGGCCGCAGGTTGATCCACAAAAGACAAATCTTTCTAACCATAGCGTCAGGAAGGTCACGTGTTCTCTCTCTGAGACTGATCCTTGTTCCATATGCTCAGAGATATATCCAGACCAGCCTTCAATCTTCTTGGTTTTCAATTTATGGCTGCTGTTTGCCAGGAGACTGAAGGGATTGATCACGGATTGGATATCTAGCCCGGTTAGCAGCTTGACGTCAATCAATGTTGGGGTCATCGGACCTTGCTTGAACAGGAAAGCGTTCAAGGTGCTGGACCAGAAGTAGGTGGCCGCTGACATAAGTGGTTCATTTTTCTTGGTATCGTGTCACGCCCGAAAATTTTCCCAAATTTCCAGACCATTTTGTGTATTAAGTCCCTGTCCAGGCATCAACCAGGGTACACAAAACGACAAATCAATAAACAGACCCAAACGTAAATAAAGCGATAAATATTTACAACAGAGGCACTTAGTCCTCACACCGAAAAGAAAACAGCAGCGGAAAGAGGCGATCCTAGCGGGGCTTCAGCTCCACTCCACAGGCAAACTCAACTGGGGTCTGAGCCTTGGTCCTCTAACTTCATCTTCAACTCAGAAGTATTAAACTTCTGAAAAGGGGGAAAAAATAGCAAGATTGAGTACAACCACCGTACTCAACAAGCCACACCAATGATGCAGACGTGCACAGGGGAGACAAAGGGAGGCTTGCGGCTATTTGCAGAAAAGCAATTGAAAACCTTTATACTTTAAAAACAGTAAAACAGTTGTTTAATTAAGGCAATATTAATTCTCCACTGAACAACGCTACCCCACGTTGAACAGGCCCAACCAATCCACCTGAACTACACCAGTTCATTGAGACAAATTATTAAGGGTGAGACTAATCATGGTGAATCTGGTCAATCGCCCATAACCGCGGGCACGGCTATTCGAATAGTTTTACTCTGATCAGAGGTGCGCAACTGTACCCACAAGACACGATCCACCGTATGTCACCGTGCCATGCCTGACACGTTACCATGCGAGTGATCGTGACAAGATCCTTCACATAACCCTCCCTAACCAATCGTCCCCACCACGGGTTTCGTCCCCACCTTTAAGTCCAAGGTAGGCAGCCCCCCCTCGTGCCACGGTGAATCCGGCAGCCGATCAACGGGTATGTCCCCCGCCGACCCAACTCCATCACGCCCACCCTCGTCTGGTACGTCGGCTAGAGACGGGTTATACTACAGATCCAGCAGTTGCCCATTCTTGCTTGTGGTAAGCACTGTAAGTCTTCCAGGGTTTCCCATGAAGCGGTCCTTAATTGCCATGGGCGCGACAAGCAAAACCATGCACCCACAGCCCACCATTAAGTCATATTTTAGTTAGATAATTACGACCAATAAAACATGATCAGATGTTTCGAGCACACGGCTATAAAAAATATCAAGCCTCCAACAAACAAGACCAAGTTACAATCTCTGCTCGGGAAGATCAACTTCGTTCGACGCTTCATATCAAACCTATCAGGCAGGATAGAGCCATTCACTCCGTTGTTGAAGATAAAGGTCGATCAGGAGTTTGTATGGGGTGATAAGCAACAGAAAGCGCTGGACGATATCAAGGAATATTTAAGTTCTCCCCCAGTTCTAATCCCTCCACGGAAAGGGGTTCCATTCAGGCTGTACCTATCGGCCGATGAGAAATCCATCGGCTCAGTCTTGGTTCAAGACATCGATGGCAAGGAAAGAGCTATTTTTTATCTCAGTAGGAGGTTGTTAGACGCCGAGACAAGGTACACGCGGTGGAGAAATTATGTCTATGCTTATATTTTTCATGTACCAAGTTGAGGCATTATTTACTTTCAATGAATGCATTGTGGTCAGTAAGGCCGATGTGATGAAATACATGCTATCGGCCCCTGTTTTAAAAGGACGAATTGGGAAGTGGATTTTTGCTTTAACAGAATTTGACCTCAGATATGAATCGGCCAAAGCAATCAAAGGACAAGCCCTGGCCGATTTCATTGTTCAACACAGGGATGATTCAGTTGCATATGCAGATATTGTGCCATGGACGCTGTATTTTGATGGATCTGTTTGCAGACATGGATGCAGTATCGGCCTGGTCATCATATCCCCTCGGGGGGCAAGCTTTGAGTTTGCTTTCACCATCAAGCCTTATTATACTAACAATCAAGCAGAGATGAAGCGGTGCTTAAAGGTTTGCAGTTATTACAGGAGGTCGAGGCCGATTCCTAGAAATCATTGGTGATTCACTGCTGGTTATTAATCAACTTTCTGGCGAGTATGAATGCAAGAACAACATTCTCAGAGTTTACAATGAGGAATGCAAGGAGTTGCTACAAACTTTCAAGATTGTGACGATGAGGCATATACCCAGGAAGCAGAACTTCGAGGCCAATGATCTGGCTCAGGGGGCATCGAGATACAGGCCGATGGCTAAGGACGTTCAGATTCAAATCACTGCCGTGGACGCCGACGACTGGAGATTTGCTATCATTGATTATTTGAAAAATCCTTCCCAGTCGGCGTCACGGAAGATGAAATACAAAGTGTTGCAGTATGTCCTGTTAGATGATGACTTATACCATCGGACGATTGATGGTGTCTTGCTCAAGTGCCTAGGTCCCGAGGAGGCCAAAGTTGTGATGAGCGAGGTGCATGAGGGGATCAGTGGAACCCATCAATCGGCCCATAAAATGAGATGGCTTTTGAAGCGCGTCGGATATTTTTGGCCGACAATGCTTGAGGATTGTTTCAATACTATAAAGGATGTCAAGATTGTCAAAAGTTTGGAGCAATTCAGAGAGCACCGACGTCGGCTATGCATCCAATCATAAAGCCGTGGCCGTTTCGAGGGTGGGGTATAGACATGATCGGACAGATCAATCCACCATCAAGCAAAGGGCACAAATATATTTTGGTGGCTACAGATTACTTCACCAAGTGGGTTGAGGCTATTCCTCTCAAGAAGGTTGATTCCAAGGATGCGATTCAGTTTGCCAAGGAGCATATCATATATCGGTTTGGATTGCCATAGACGCTGACCACCAATCAAGGATCAATCTTCGTGTCCGATGAGTTCGTCCAGTTTGCCGACAGTATGGGCATTAAATTGTTGAATTCTTCTCCGTATTACGTGCAGGCTAATGGGCAGGCAGAAGCTTCTAATAAGATTTTAATCAAGTTGATCAAGAGAAAAATGATGAACAATCAAAGCAATGGCATACGACGCTGGCCGATTCCCTTTGGGCGTATCGGATGGCCTGTCATAGTGTGATTCAAGTGCCTCTATATCAGCTGGTTTATGGACATGAAGTTGTGCTGCCATGGGAAACCAACATCGGCTCAAGAAGGATTGCTTTGCAAGACGACTTGACAGCCGATGAATACCACAATCTTATGGTCGATGAGTTGGATGATTTGGCACACGTCCGGTTGCGGGCCTTGGAGAAAATCAAACGAGATAAAGATAGAGTGGCTCGTCATTATAACAAAAAAGTTGTTGCCAAGTCATTTGAAGAAGGGGATCTGGTTTGGAAGTTGATATTGCCGATTGGTTCTAGAGATAATAAATTCGGCAAGTGGTCACCTAATTGGGAAGGTCCTTTCCAAATTCATCGATGTGTTCCTCACAATGCTTATTTGCTCAAGGGGCTAGATGGTGAAATTTATGGACGAGCTCTTAATGGCAAGTACTTAAAGAAATATTATCCTAGCGTCTGGATCGATTCATGATCGGCCCGCCAGCCGATTTATGATAATAGCCGATGTGGTATACATCGTCTTTAGATGGCCGATATGCATTATGCCCTTAGTTCAAATTTTATAACATGAGCCCTCATCTTCCAAAATTTGGGGGGCATCTATATATACGGCCCAAAACTCTTCAAGTTTATCGGTCTTATCGGATTGATCCAAGTTTATGGACTTAAAATTCTTCAAGTTTTTCAAGTTTATGAGAATAATTCAAGTTTGGGGTTTCAAAACTTTTTCAGACTTGGACTTGTTAGGTTGAGATTAAATTCGGCTAATGGGCCGATGAGATTAACTAAATTAGGAGGATATCTATCTACAAGAAGGACACAAAATATATTACATTACCCTATGAAGTTTTCAATAGCTACAATGGCCCTACGACGGATTTGATCAATGTCTTCTATGGCTTGGGCATCATCGGCCATCGACCCGGAATCGGTTTTAAGGATTTGCTCAGGGTTGCCAAGTATTTGGCCGATGCCTTCAGCTTCGCCGTCTGGTCCTCTATGGCCTTTGGCGATGCAGCTATCCCAGCCTTGACTTCTTGGATTTTTTTGCGAGTTGCTTCCAGCTTGGACACGAGATCTGCTTCGAGGCGGTGAAGTTCTTCGAGTCTGTTGTTAGGACAATCGGCTCAACGGCCAGCTCGTCTAGCTTGGTCTTATCAGAATTGACTTGAGCTTTGCTGGCGGTTAAGGCCGATTCCAAGCTCTCACGTTCCCGCCTCTCCGCGATTCTTTCTTTAGCCTTCTGAAGCTTGAAGCGGTATTGTTCCAAGAAGATGGCCGGTGTTAGGATTTCCATCAGGTTTTCAGGCAATTGATCTTCAATTTCTTGTACCCTGCTCCTGATGGGATTGCAGTCCTCCACCAAGTACTCCAATGACGACTCCAGCCGCTTGACGATATCGGACAGCCGGTTCTTCAGATCGTCAGAGATTGACGCCTTGGCCGTGACAGGTGGCTCTTGGTCCTCGTCATCAAGAAATTGGCCGATGTCAAAAGAGAACATATCGGCTAAGTTCTGCGAACAACAAGATGGGGCAGGGTTAGCTCGGTCAAATAAAAATCGGCAAGGGATTTGAAGTGATCTGGTTTACCTGTGATGGGACATCGGTTGTGCCCGCATCGGCCTCCTTTTGCTGTCTTGAAACGGTGGGCGAAGGCGAGGGCCGATGTGGTGCGGCGATGGAGCACGCGGCTGAAGAGGGATGAGCAAGGACGATCAGATCTCTATCATTAAAAGAATAAAACAAAAAAGATCAACTCTTACCGAAGCAATCGGAGAGGGTGGTGGAGAAGGAGAAGGAGTTCTTAATCGGGCCTTGGTTTGTTCATGCCTTTGCAAGGTTGCTTTCTTAGTTCTTAAAGGGGCCGATTGAGTTCTCTCCTTGAGCACAGATGACGCGGCAGCCTGAAAAGGATATCAAATTATAGCATACCAACAGAAGGGGATTGCGTAGATTCAGTAAAGGAAATGCGCTAACCTTGCGGACTGCATGTCTGGTTTTCCTTGGTTGGGCAGCAACGACTTGGTCATCGGCCGATGGGATTGTAGTGGTCTTGGCCGATGGTTCTTTAGCGGTTTCAGCCGATGGATTTTCTTCTTCAGCTAGATCGGCAGCAGCTGCATCGACCTCCTCCTCCATTACTTGTTCATCGAGGAATTCTTCTACGTGTTAACAACAGATTTTCGTAATCGACCCGGAGAGGAAAGAGAAAACTGAAGCAGAGAGGAAGGATTAAGTTGGAGTCGGACCAAGATCGTATCGGACTCGGTGAACGTATCGGACTGGGAGAAGCGCTAGTAGGAAGAGTGTATCGGCCGATACGGATTCAATATGGTTGATTGGCCGATAGAGGCTAGAAGTTGACAGAGTCAGCGTGGGCTTGGTTTGGGCTCGAGATAAGCTTCAAGGAAGTTGCCAAATAGAGATAAAGCTCGGTTTTAGGCAATTGTATCTTGTAAATCAAGTAGGTTTAGATCTAATCTGTGGCAAGGGTCTGCCGCAAAGACTTGTTTGTTTGTTAGAGATAAGATCGTGTCCTACATGGACCCTGTTATAATCTCGGGTATAAATATCCCGGTAGTTTGTACATAGAAACTCTCTCTCACAACCAAATACAACAACCAGTTTGTTTCAATCTACTTCCGGCGCATCGTCAACCCTCGCAAGAGGTCAACTCCGATGAGTTCTTGCGTCCCCGGAGCAGAGGTAAGAACTCGTGCCCGACGATCTACATCGTCGGGGCTAACGTGTCGCTTTAGACACGTTAAGCCTCGATGATGTGATCGTCGTTTATCATGTTTTGGATGATTTTGACAAGTGTTTTAATTACGCCTCGCCAGCGATCTACTCGTTTTAGGGTTTGTTGCTGACAACGGTTTAATTATTATATTTGGCTAGATCTTTCATTGCATTTACCATCCCCAAAAGCAATCGGCGACTTGATTTTCTTTGTGTTAAGTTTCAATTCACACTTTGAGTTGCTATCGACCTTAGTCCTGTGTTGAAATCTAACTCAAAGCCTATTTTCGGTTGTAATTAAGGATAGCACTGGAGTTTCAGCCAGTCTTGCCTGATATGCATAATTTTCGTAAGGTTTTTATGTGTATCTGCCATCTACATGAACAGATCGATGAATATAGATGCATCTGTTATAGATTACTCTTTAGGGTTTATCTGTGGTCGACATATTTATATTGGTTGATTGGTTCATATAGATTTGCACTAGAGTATTAGCTAGTGTAGTTATCTTTGTTATCCCTTATCGGCCGATGCCATTAATCGATTTTAACATGTTGATGAAGGCTGATGAGATCAGATTCATGCTTTAATCTTATTTTATTACAAGTAAGCCGATATAGCTTTGCCCTATCGGCTGGGCCACGACAATGCGACATTGTTTTCTAATGCGGTTTGCTTGTTTATCTTGTTGATTGCAGATCAAATCAACTGGCACGCTCTACACACGACTAGGCAAGCCTTTGGACCTGCACTGGAGTAAAGCAAACCTCCCAGGCCGCCGTGGAAACGTGGAACCCGCTTTCTTGTTGGGCGGGTCGAAATTCTACGCCAACACCCGTCCCGCCCCACGCATCACTCCAAGGTCGGCCGACCCGTGGGCAACGAGGCCGGGGAGGCGGCGACCACAGAGGCGCAGAGGAGGGAGGCCGACCTGCAGGAAGCCGCAGGCCACCTACGGGTAGCTCAGAAGGCTGCTCGGGAGGCGGAGGCGGCGCGTGCGCACGAGGCACCGGCGGCCGAGGCTGCCTCCCAGGTCGCGTCGGAGGCCGAGGCCGCCGAAGCGCCGGGGGCCGAGGCCGCCACCCAGGCGGCCCGCGATGACGCCGAGGGGGCGCACCCAGGGCCCGACGCCCCAGGGGGGGCTGAGGAAGAGCCAACCTCGGGAAAGGCCCCCGAGGCCAACACACCGACCGGCGAGCCGAGCCGGGCTTCACCACCACAAGGGCGGCCTTCCCCCTTTTCTTCCGCCACCCCGCTAAGCGCGGAGCCCCTCCTGCAGGCATTGGCTACGGCCAACAGCACGGTGTTGGACGGGCTAAGCGCCCAAATGCAGGCCTTACAGGCGGAGCGGGCAGAAATCGACGCGGCGTGGGCGCGCGTCGAGGAGGGACGACGCTCTGTGGAGGCCATGGTGGAGGCCGGCCGCAAGGCACATAGCCTGCACACCTCGCAGCTCGAGGCTCGCCGCAGGACCCTGGCAAAGATCGCCCGGGAAGTGGAGGAGGAGCGTGAGACAGCCCTCAACTCCACCGCCGTGCTCGACGAGGCGCGGGATGACTTCCGTCTCCAATGCGGGAGCCGGATTGCGGAGCTGGAGGAGAAGCTCGACGCCGCCCGCGGAGTTCTCGACGTCGCCGCTGCCCGGGAGCGGCGGGCGATGGAGATCGAGGCGGCGACCCGCCAGCGCAAGGAGGCCCTAGAGGCCCGGACCATGGCGCTGGAGGAGCGCACCGCCACTGTAACACCCTGAAGTTCTCCTAAATCGTAAAATTCGAATTTAATAATTTGTTTGAGAAATTGTTCAATTAATCTGGAGGAAAATCCAATTAAATAATGCATTAAATAAGTGGAAAAGGCATGGTGGAATTTTTCTTGAGTTCCCCATGACAAAATACATTAACAAGATTTTTAGTGGAATTTTCAGAGCCCTGGAAATAATTTTAAACCAATTAAAATCAAATTCGGATTTAAATTAATCCCAGGAAAATCCCTTTCTCCTTTTCCTTTCTTTTTCTTTTTCTTTTTCTTTTTCCTCTTCTTCTTCCTTTTGGGCCGTCGGCCCAGCCAGCCCAGCCGCCGCGCGCGCGCCCTCCTCCCGGTGGGCCGGCCCACGGGGCCGCCTCTCCCTCTCGAGCACGCGTCGCTCCTCCCCTCTCGCGGGCCGACCGCAAGCCGAGGCCCGCTAGCGCCGCGCCCCACCTCAGCCGTGAAGTCCGTTCGGCCTCCCTCCCGGTCTGGGCCACCGACAGGTGGGCCCCACCGGTCGGGCCCGTCTCCCTTCTCCGGCTGACGAAATCGGAGGGGAGCAACCGCCGGCCGCCGTCTCCGCCCACTTCCCCGCGCCCCGCGTGCTCCACGCACGTGCGCGCCCACGCCGCGCCCCACCCGCGTCCACTCCGCCCGCAACCGCCACACCAAGAGGAGCGGGATTCGAATTTGAATGCCGGCCGTTCCCTCTCTCCTCTCCCCACTCCGGCGAGAAATCCGCGCCCACTCGGCCCCGATCTCTCCTCCCCGCGCCCATATAAACACTCCCCGCATCCTCCTCTCTTTTTTTCCCTTTTTCGCCGCCGTTCTCGTGCTCGCCCACGCCGCCGCGCCGTTGAGCCCTAGCGCCGCCGCTTTCCCCCCCTCCGGCCGCCACTCCCCACTGCTCGCGTCGCCCCCGAGCTGCACCGACGCGTCTGCTGCGTACGCCGCGATCTTCCACACCTCGTCCGCCGCTCCGCGCCGACGGTTCGCGTCTCTCTCACCGTCCACGCCGTCGTCTTCTCCGGCCCGAGCCCGGCGAGAACCCCCTCTCTTTCTTCTCCCCTCCCCCTCTCCGGCCGCGCCGTCCTATCCCCGCGTGTGTGCTGGCTTCGTTGCTCTCCGCCGCCCTTGCGTCGCCTCCCTCCCGGTCGCCGCCGGCCGAGCCCGGTCACCGCGCGCGCCATGGGAGCCCCGGCCGAGCTCGGGGCCATGCCGCCCCGGCCGCCCACCGCCCGCGCGCCCTGGGCCGTCGAATTGGCCACTTGGGCCGATCTCGGCCGCTCCCCTCCGTCCCGTGTGGCCGGCCACGTGGCTGCCGCGTCGACGCCACGTGTGCGCCACATGGTGCACCGCCGCCGCCGCCGCGGTCCCGTGGACCGAGTCCACGGTGGACCGGCCGCCGCCGCTTGCTGACGCCAGCCCTGGGGTTAATTGTGCAATAAATTAATTAAGGTTTTTCTTTCTATAGTAAAAACACAGATAACTTCAAAAATTCATAACTAATTAATCCGAGCTCCGTTTAAGTCCATTCAAATTTCATTAAATTCATAAAAATGCAGAGAATCCATTAAAAATACTTTTGTGCTTTGTTTCAGTAGACTTATAGCATGTATTGTTGCTTGCTTTGTTTGTCGCGTAGATTCTGGCTTTTTCGACGCGCCCGTTTATTTCGAGATCGTCGCGGAAGTTGCTTCAGCTCAAGAGCATGGCAATTCATTCTTCACATTGATCATATTGTACCTATATTTACAAATGTCTTATTTTTCCGTAAACAATGCATCATTTCGCAATGTCATTTCATGTGGGGTTTTACCTATTGTACTCCGCCAATTATATTGATTATCATGTACCTTTGATAGCCTGGGTAATTAATCCATTGTTCGCTGATTTTTGGAATGCTTAGCCATGCTTAGCTAACTTAGCTCACTAAGGGGGATCACACTAAATAATTATTTAATGTAGTCCCTATGGTGACACTTTGGTTTAGGAGCCACCATGGTAATAATAATTAATTAAAATATGCTAATGGTGGGCTGTGGGTGCATGGTTTTGATGGAAGCACCCATGGCAATTAAGGACCGGTTCACGGGAAACCCTGGAAGAGAATTACCGTGCGTACCACAAGCCAGCGTGGGCAACGGCTGGGCTTGTAGTGTAGCTTGTCTCTAGCTGACGTACCCAGGCTAGGGTGGGCGTGATGGAGTTGGGTCGGCGGGGGATTTACCCGTTGATCGGCTGCCGGATTCACCGTGGCACGAGGGGGGCTGCTCGCTGCTGGATATAGGGAGCGAGGGCGAAACCCATGGTGTGGTACGATTGGTTAGAGGGGGTTATGCGAAGGGTCCTGTCACAGTCTCTATTCGGGTACTTTTCTAGTATCGCGACGCATGGTTGACATGATGTTGAGGCTGTGTCTTGTGGGTACAGATGTACACCTTTGATCAGAGTAGAACTATTCGAATAGCCGTGCCCGCGGTTATGGGCGATCAACCAGATTCACCGTGATTAGTCTCACTTTCATAATAATGAGAATTACTGGAACTGGTTTAGTTCAGGTGGATGGTTTGGGCCTGTCGCAACGTGGTGTAGCATTGGACAGTGATGGTTAATATTGATCAATTAATTCAATGTTTTACTACTGCTTTCAACTACAGTTTTGAAATGTTTACTTTGTGCAAATAAACCCTTGCCTGCCTTTGGAATACCTTGCATCATACCTTCCTTCCCGGTATGACTTGTTGAGTACAGTGGGTAGTACTCAGTCTTGCTTAATTTTTCCCCACACCAGAAGAGGACTATACGTCTGATGGAGGTTTTTCAGAGGAGTAGGCTTCGTCCGCCATCAAGGATGCTTGTGGAATGGTGCCAGCCCGCTGCAAGAGTCCCGTTCTAGTTTAGTTTGTCTTTTCGTTTTTCCGCTGCATGTCTGTAAGACTTTTACTCTGTTTGTAAGACGTGGAACTGTATCTCAACTCTGTCGTTTGTGTACCCTGGCTGATCCTGGACAGGGGATTTAATACACATTCAGTCTTGGAAATTCTGGTAGTGAATTTCCGGGCGTGACAGCCACACTCGGGGGGGTGGGCCTCGCGCCTGCTCGTGCAAGAGGCCGCCGTGCGCCGGCGGGCCGAGGCCCTTGACCATCGCGCCCGGGAGCTGGAGGCGCTGGAGGAGCGCACCCGCGCCCTAGACACGAAGGAGGCGGCACTGGCGGCACGCGAGACCGCCGCCACTACACGGGAGGCGACACTGGTGGCGCACGAGGCCGCCTCCGCCGAGCAGGAGTCCACGCTCGCCAAGCGGGGGCGAGCCCTCGAGGAGGCCGAGGCCGTGGCGCAGCGGCTGGCGGACAGCCTGCTCCTCCACGAGGCGGCGCGGGAGGAGCAGGCACGCCGTAATCTGGAAGGCGCCCGCGCTGAGAGGGACGCGCTGAACCAGCAGGCCTCCGAACTCGAGGCGCGGGCAAGGGAGCTGGACGCGCAGGCGCGCAGCGGCGAGGCGGCCGCAGGCCATGGCGATCTGGCCGCCCGCCTCACAGCCGCCGAGGGTACCATCGCCGAGCTGCAGGGCGCCCAGGACTCGTCCGCCGGGGAGGTTGAGGCCCTCCGGCTATCGAACGAGGTGGGGCCCGGCATGCTCCGGGACGCCGTCTCCCGCCTCGACCGCGCCGGACGTCCCGCCTCGACCGCGCCGGACGTCAGGCGGGCATCTGGCGTGGGCGGCACCCAAAGTACGTCGCCAACCGGGGGGGCCTCGCCCAGCGCCTCTCAGAGATGGCCGGGGACCTTGAAAGGCTCCCCGAGGAGATCGAGGAGATGGTTAAGTCTTCCTCAAGGGACCTCGCCCGGGGGGCGGTGGAGCTCGTGCTGGCGAGCTACCAAGCCCGGGACCCCGACTTCTCCCCGTGGACGGCGCTTGAAGAATTCCCCCCCGGAACCGAGGCCAACGCGCGCGCCCAAGTCCAGGATGCCGCCAATCAAATCATCCACGGCTTCGAGGGGACGGCCCCTCGGCTCGTCTTTGCTCTCGACTCCGATGAGGAGGAGGACGACGACGATGGTGCCGACGACGACATCGACGGCGAGGCCGGCGACCTGGGTGAGTGGAAGCGAGCCCCCGGGCCCCCGCATATCTTAATTTTTGGTTCCTTCATTTTCTGAGGCCTTTGGGCCAACGCTTGTACAAACTGACTTCATCTTATCTGCAATCAAACAAAATTTTAACTTCTATATTAGTTATGCTTGCTATATGCGTGTGATAAGGATGGTCTGTGTCGCGATCCCTTTGCATCTTTGGCTTGAGCGAGGGCTCGTGCTTGGGCCCTAGCCTCAAGCGGCGCGAGTCGGAGCTAGTGCCTTGGGGAGATCCGCATGTCGAGACTGGCCAGGCCGGGAGCACGGTGACCGAGGGTTATGGGGACCCGAGGGTCCTGAGGAGGCCAAAGTCGTTATGAGCGAGGTCCATGAAGGGATTTGTGGAACACATCAATCGGCCCATAAAATGAGTTGGCTGTTGAAACGCATTGGGTATTTTTGGCCAACCATGCTAGAGGATTGTTTCAAGTATTATAAAGGATGTCAAGATTGTCAGAAGTTTGGAGCAATTCAAAGAGCACCGGCATCGGCTATGCATCCCATCATAAAGCCGTGGCCGTTTCGTGGATGGGGAATAGATATGATCAGCCAGATTAACCCGCCATCGAGCAAGGGACACAAATATATCTTGGTGGCTACCGATTACTTCACAAAGTGGGTTGAGGCCGTTCCCCTTAAGAAGGTTGATTCCAAAGATGCAATTCAGTTTGTCAAGGAATATATTATATATCGGTTTGGGTTACCTCAGACGATAACCACCGATCAAGGATCAATCTTCGTGTCCGATGAGTTCGTCCAGTTCGCCGATAGCATGGGCATTAAATTATTAAATTCTTCTCCTTACTAAGCGCAAGCTAATGGGCAGGCAGAGACTTCTAATAAGACTTTAATCAAGTTAATCAAGAGAAAAATCGACGAACAGCCAAGGCAATGGCACACAACGCTGGCCGATTCCCTTTGGGCATATCGGATGGCTTGCCATGGTGCAATTCAAGTGCCTCCGTACCAGCTGGTTTATGGACATGAAGCGGTGCTGCCGTGGGAAACCAACATCGGCTCAAGAAGGATTGTTTTGCAAGACGACTTGACAGCCGATGAGTACCATAATCTTATGGTGGATGAGTTAGACGATTTGAAGCATGTCCGATTACGGGCCCTAGAGAAGATCAAACGTGATAAAGATAGGTTGGCCCGTCATTACAACAAAAAAGTTGTCGCCAAGTCGTTTGAAGAAGGGGATCTTGTATGGAAATTAATAATGCCGATTGGTTCCAGAGATAATAAATTCGGCAAGTGGTCACCTAATTGGGAAGGTCCTTTTCAAATTCATCGCTGTGTTCCTCGCAATGCTTATTTGCTCAAGGGGTTGGATGGCGAGATTTATGGACGAGCTCTTAATGGCAAGTACTTGAAGAAATATTATCCCAACGTCAAACTGAGATACTCGTTGTGCCAGTTGAGCTAGGCTGTCAAATTCCTGCGAGGAGAACCTCTCGTGTATCGGCCCTAGCAATCCCTGAAATGCCAAGTCGGCCAACTAGGAATCGGTCAAACTGAGGCTGTAACACCTGTTCTGTATGTCTCTAAACCTTTGTATATACTCTGGGACCGATTCATCCACTCGTTGCCTGATGGCAATCAGATCGGACAGTTTCATCTCTTGTACGCCGTTGTAGAAATACCTGTGAAACTGTTTCTCCAGATCTATCCATCCTCTGATGGAATTGCAGGGTAAAGAAGAAAACCACGTGAATGCAGACCCTGATAAGGATAGGGGGGAAAACCTCACCCTCAATGCCTCGATAGCCGATGCCTCCCCGCACTGTGCTAGGAATCGGCTGACATGTTCGTACGACGAGACGTTGTCCTGCCCCGAAAACTTTGAAAAGTCCGGGATCTTGTATCGGCCTGGCAATGGCACTCTGTCAAATTCCTCGGGATACGGGTGCCGATACACTGTAGAGTTTTCCTTGGGCTTCAAGCCGAACTGATCTCGCATCACTTCAGCTATCATATCGGCCCAGTATTCTGCGGGCCGATGTGGGAGGTCTTGCTGATATGATTGCTGCAAGCCCTCTGCTTGATACTGCCTGGGGGAGTACGGTTGGTAGTGGTAATCAAGATTCTGCGCGCCATACTGCCCTGCGGTGTGCTGCTGGTAGCCTTGTGGCACATTGTATGCAGCTTGAGGTGGAGGATTGTTGAACACCGGGACTTGTGGCTGTCCGGCCGATGGTTGGTGAACCGAAACTTGCTGCATCGGCTCGATCACTGATTGCTTTCCCTTGGTCCATTGAGCATATTGCTCCCCCGTAATGTGCTGAGGGCTCCCCCCTGTCTGATTGGTGAGGACCAGTGGCAGTGTTGTTGTTGGCTGCGCCGATGGGGGTGGCATCGGCGCTGTCGGCTGAGCTGTGCTCAGGTCGTTCCTCAGGGTCCGATAGGCAGGGAACTTATTTTCTGGCAAAAAAATCGGTCCCTGAGGCTTGTACTGGTGAATCGACCCATCTAGGATCGATTTGACCGTATTGGTCAATGTGTTCACCAGGATCCCCGATTGGTTGACTAGCGCAGAATGAACTACGGAGTCAATCCTATCTTGCAACATCGGCGCTGCAGTATCTTCAGTCTTGACGGTGTGGTCGTGTGCCGCCGCTGACGTGCTAGCTCCTTATCCTAGACTCGGCATAACTACCTTGGATTTTTGGATCAAGGTGCCTTGCCGAGTCCTAGAATATGTTTGCAGGTACATATTCTGGAACTGCTCGACCAGATTTTCCATCTCAGCCTTCTACTCTGCATTGAGCTGGTCGGCGGTTACAGGGACGATGTTCTCCTCGGAAATCTCTACCTGCTTCGACATCTTGAGAAGATTTGTTGTGGTTGCAGAGTTTGCGTTCTTGGTCCCACTGGGCGTGCCAAAAGCGTGTTGGCCAAACACAGCTTTTGGCGAACGGTGGAGCATGGTCTCTCTGGAAGTGAAGTTGAAAATCGAAGTCCCACTGGAAGTGAAGTTGAAAATAGAAGTCCCACTGGCGTGCCAAAAGCATGTTGGCGCAGAATTTGGACCCGTTCGACCACAAAACGGGTTCCGCGTTACCACGGCGGCCTGGGAGATCTGCTTAACTCCAGTGCAGGTCCAAATTGGCTTGCCTAGTCGTGCGCAGAGTGTGCCAGTTGATTTGATCTGCAATCAATAAGAAACAAGTAAACCATATCAGAAAACAATGGTCGATAGGCCGATGTCACATTGTTATAGCCCAGCCGATAGGGCAAAGCTGTATCGGCTTACTCAAGATAATAAGTAAATTGAAACAGATCTAATCTCATCGGCCTGTTTTATCATGTCTAAGGCAAATTACTAGAAGCAGCCGATGAGGATTTCATGAAGATAAACACACTAGCTATTACCCTAGTGCAAACTTATACAAGCCAATCGGCCAATATAAATACACCAATCACAAAGACATCTTGAAGACACCCTGCAACCGATACGTTTATATTCGTCGACCCACATGTATAAGTGGCAAACACATGCAAAAACATAAATAATCACATGCATTAGGTAAGACCGGCTGAAACCCCGGCGCTATCCTTAATTACAACCGAAAGCAGGCTTCATGTTAGATCTCGAAACAGGACTAAGGTCGATAGCAACTCAAAGTGTGAATCGAGACTTAACACAAAGAAAATCAAACCGTCAATTGCTTTTGGGGATGGTAAATGCCTTAGATAACCTAAACAAGTAAACCAATTCAATTATCGTCGGCAACAAACCCGAAAACGAGTTAACCGCTGGCGAGATGGAATTAGCAAACCACATCTAGGTTAGCTAAAACACGATAAACGACGATCACATCATCAGGGCTTAACGTGCCTAAAGCGACACGCTAGCCCCGACGATGCAAATCGTCGGGTACGAGTTCTTACCTTGCTCTAAGGAAGCAAGAACTCGTCAGGAGTCGACCTCTTACGAGGGTTGGCGATGCGCCGAAAGTAGATTGATTTGATTTTGTGATTGATTGAGAGAGAGATTCTATGTACAAACTATCGGGATATTTATACCCGAGGTTACAACAGAACCCTTGTAGGGCACGATCTTATCTACAACTAACAAACAAGTCCTTGCGGCAGACTTAAGCCACAGATTAGATCTAAACTACTTAATTCACAAGATACAATTGCCTAAAATCGAGCTTTATCTCTATTTGGCAACTTCCTTGAAACTTATTCCGAGCCCAGACCAAGCCCACATTGACGCTGTCAACTCACAACCCGTATCGGCCCACGACCAAACCGAATCCGTATCGGCCGATACGCTCTCTATAGCAACACCTCCCCAGTCCGATACGGTTACCGGGTCCGATACGAAGCCTGGTCCGACTCCAACTCAATCCTTCCTCTTTGCTTCGGTTTCCTCTTTTCTCTCCAAGTCGATTACCAAAATCCGTCGTCAACACATGCCCCCCAATTTCGCTTCATTATATAATGCGGCAGAATTAGCTCCAAGGAACGCATCGACTTCTTTGCTAGGTCTAATCTGAAAACCGTGCAGATCCAGATTCGAATCCTTCCGCCGCCGATTCAACAAACCCTTCACGTTTCTCAACTCCGGCGACCCCTCGGCGTTCCGTCAACATCGACCCCCTTCACAGCGACCCCTTCAACGACAACGATGGCCTCCGCCCCGTTCTACGCCTCCGAGATCCCTGCGGTAAGTCAATTCCTTCAAAATCCACATTATCGCTTTTTTCCACCGATTTCTCCAAGTTTTCTCCAAGTTAAGGTTTTTACTCTCTGCCCCCCGGGTCTTATATTTTCATCGCCATTCTCATGATTTAGGTCTTCAAAAACCAAATCTTAGTCCCCATCGACGACAAATCTCACCGCTTTCTGCTAGGCCCCATGGGCGACTATGACCGGACTTGGCTAATCAACGCCGAGACTGACAGAATCCCCTTCAGGCAAGCCAAGCCCACTGTTTCTGCATGGAAACATACCTTCAGGTCATGGCCGTCGAAGCTGAACGGATACAGAACCTGGCATAAAAGGATTGCTGCCACCAAGCAAGTCCACTGGGACAAGATTGGGATCGGCCAATGCATAACTCTGTCCCTGGCCAATACCAAGAAGAATGAGCCACTCATGTCGGCTGCTAGCTACTTCTGGTCCAGTACCTTGAATGCCTTCATGTTCAAGCAGGGTCTGATGACCCCCACCCTTGTAGATGTCAAGATACTGACAGGACTAGATATCGACTCTGAGATCAATCCCTTCAGCCTCCTGATAAACAGCAGCCACAAGTTGAAGACCAAGAAAATCGAATGCTGGTCCGGATACATCTCTGAACACATGGAATAGGGATCGGTCTCAGAACAAGAACACGTAGCTTTCCTGACATTGTGGTTGGAGAGATTTGTCTTTTGTGGATCGACCTGTGGCCCCACTACAAACTGTCAACACTTGGCTCAGGCTTTGGTCGACAAGAAACAAATCCCCTTGGGCCGATACCTCCTGGGAGCTGTCTATCGGCTACTCCATGTCTCCACACAGGACCTGATGCTAAAACAAACTGTAGCTCATGGAGGACCATGGTGGTTCATTCAACTCTGGCTAACCATTTACACCAATACCATGGTCGATCGGCTACCTCTATCAGACTCTCGCTTTCCATCAAAATACGCCAATCACGAAGACCCCAGGAGCAGAAGATGCATGTCCTATGGGGAAGCGGCCTCCGTTTACCCAGGTGCAGACCAATCGACCGATGACATGGCTACATGGTTCATGCGTTTCTTCACCGGCCCTCCATCAGCCAGGATGGACATGTTTATCTACACATCGGACCGAGATTTTGAACTCCCTGACGACCTCCAGCTGAGCTTGATAAATGATGACATGGAGTCACGGGAATTATTCATGATCGGCCTCACTCCGTGCCTGCTCCCAATAGGCATATTTCAGGGAAGAAGCACGAGCCTATCTTATGAATTTTACAACCCAATGGTGGCTGCTAGACAGTGTGGGCTCGGGCAACTCCCTATCAGTTTGTATCTTCATAAACTCCTAGAGAGCAGAGGCACGGTTCCATCGGCACTGGTCATGAGCAAAGCGCTGGAAATCGAGCTCCCAAATCTCGGTGATTGCGACCGATTGCATCTAAACGCCTTTGTTCATATCAACTTCCAAACATGGTGGCAAGAGTGGGCCGCTCACATTTTTCATCAATCGGCCAGGTTTTATATGACAGAGCTTATCCAGGGTATCAGCCCTCAAGTCCCAGACGAGCCGATTCCATCCGTGAGCAACAGTGGACGGAAAATCTTTTACGCTCAAGCCATAGCTCCATCAGGCTCAACCATCTTGGAATCCATCATCGGCCTTACTGCCCCAAAGATTTCAACGCTACTTCAGGGGCCGATGATTAAAGAAAAACCCAAGAGGAAAGCGCCAACCAAGGGCAAATCCCAAAAATCCAGCAAGAAGGCTAAAATTGATGACCAAGCCGATCTTGAAGAGCTGGACCCCTCCATGGAAGAATTCCTTCAAGAACAAGTGATGGAGGAGGAAGTCGATGCAGCGGCTACCGATGCATATGAAGAAGAAAACCCGTTGGTCGACATTACCCAATAGCCATCGGCCGAAACTGCTAAGATCCCACCAGCCGATGACCAAGATGATGCCCCACAACCAAAAAGGACCAGACACGCAGTTCGCAAGGTCAATAAAATCTCTTCTTTGTGTTTACATAATCTCCTTGTACTGTCATACTTTAACTTCATATCCTTTTCAGGCTGCGGCGTCGTCTGTGTTGAAGGAGAGAACTCAATCGGCCCCTTTGCCAAGAACCAAGAAAGCAACTTTGCAACGGCGCGAACGAGCCAAGGCACGATTGAGGACTCCTTCTCCTTCTCCACCACCCTCTCCGACTATCTCGGTAAGAGTTGATTTTTTGCATTATCTTTCTAATCACATAACCCTATTTACCAATTTCCTGCTTTTTCAGCCTAGGGCTCCATCACCTTCACCACATCGGCCAACCCCCTCACCTACTATGTCGACACAACAAAGGAAGGCCGATGCGAGCACCACCGATGCTCCAACACAGGTAACTAGGATTACTCTGATCCCCTTTCTGCCGGTTCCTGTTTAACGGGGCTGACCTTGACCCATGTTGATATTTGCAGAACCTAGCCGATATGTTCTCCTTTGATACCGGCCAGTTTCTTGACGATGAGGACAAGGAGCTACCCAGCACAGCCAAGGCACCAATCTCCGGTGATCTGAAGAACCGGCTGACCGATATCGCCAATCGGCTGGAGTCCTCGCTGGAGTACTTGGTGGAAGATTGCACCCCCATCAGGGTCAGGGTACAAGAAATTCAAGACGAACTGCCTGAAGATCTGATGGAGGTCTTAACACCAGCCATCTTCTTGGAGCAATACCGATTCAAGCTCAACAAGGCCAAAGAAAGACTCGCAGAGCGACGAGAGCGTGACCAACTGGAATCGGCTTTGTCCGCCAGCAAGGCCCAAGTTAACGCTGATAAAACCAAGCTGGATGAGTTAGCGGTGGAGCCGATTGTCTTGAAGCACAAACTTGAAGAGCTCCGTTGCCTCGAGGCAGAGCTGGTATCGAAGCTGGAATCGACACGTCGACAAATCCAAGAAGTCGAAGCCGGAATAGCTGCATCACCTAAGGCCATAGAAGACCAGACGGCAAAGCTCAAGGCATCGGCCAAGTACCTTGCGACCCTAAGCAAATCACTGAAGTCGATCCCAGGGTCAGCGGCCGACGATGCCCAGGCTATAGAAGACGTTGAGCAGATTCGCCGCAAAGCCATTGCCGCTATTGCAGATTTCATAGGGTGATGTAGCGTATTTTGTCCTCGTACTGTGTAAATATGAACCTTATCAGCCATGTAGCCGAATTTGCTCCAAAAATTCCAGTCTAAATATTACTTCTGAAATCCTTTTTGCAAACAAATATCCCTTTACTGTAACCAACCTCATCGGCCAGGAAGCCGAATTCGATCTTACTCTGAAGAAGAAAATTCCTTGAAAAATTCCGCGCTTGTATATATATATGCCCCCCAAATTTTAGAAGATGAGGGCTCATGTTGTAAAATTTGAACTAAGGGCGATAGTATGTATCGGGCATCTAAAGACGATGCATAACACATCGGCTGTAATCATAAATCGGCTGGAGGGCCGATCATGAATCGATCCAGACGCTAGGATAATATTTCTTCAAGTACTTGCCATTAAGAGCTCGTCCATAAATCTCGCCATCCAACCCCTTGAGCAAATAAGCATTGCGAGGAACACAGCGATGAATTTGAAAAGGACCTTCCCAATTAGGTGACCACTTGCCGAATTTATTATCTCTGGAACCAATCGGCATTCTTAATTGCCATACAAGATCCCCTTCTTCAAATGACTTGGCGACAACTTTTTTGTTGTAATGATGAGCCACTCTATCTTTATCACGTTTGATCCTCTCTAGGGCCCGTAATCGGACATGCGCCAAATCGTCTAACTCATCCACCATAAGATTATGGTACTCATCGGCTGTCAAGTCGTCTTGCAAAGCAATCTTTTTTGAGCCGATGTTGGTTTCCCACGGCAGCACCGCTTCATGTCCATAAACCAACTGATACGGAGGCACTTGAATTGCACCATGGCAAGCCATCCGATACGCCCAAAGGGAATCGGCCAGCGTTGTGTGCCATTGCCTTGGCTGTTCGTCGATTTTCCTCTTGATTAACTTGATTAAAGTCTTATTAGAAGCCTCTGCCTGTCCATTAGCTTGCGCGTAGTAAGGAGAAGAATTTAATAATTTAATGCCCATGCTATCGGCGAACTGGACGAACTCATCGGACACGAAGATTGATCCTTGATCGGTGGTTATCGTCTGAGGTAACCCAAACCGATATATAATATATTCCTTGACAAACTGAATTGCATCTTTGGAATCAACCTTCTTAAGGGGAACGGCCTCAACCCACTTTGTGAAGTAATCGGTAGCCACCAAGATATATTTGTGTCCCTTGCTCGATGGCGGGTTAATCTGGCCGATCATATCTATTCCCCATCCACGAAACGGCCACGGCTTTATGATGGGATGCATAGCCGATGCCGGTGCTCTTTGAATTGCTCCAAACTTCTGACAATCCTGACATCCTTTATAATACTTGAAACAATCCTCTAGCATGGTTGGCCAAAAATACCCAATGCGTTTCAACAGCCATCTCATTTTATGGGCCGATTGATGTGTTCCACAAATCCCTTCATGGACCTCGCTCATAACGACTTTGGCCTCCTCAGGACCTAGGCACTTGAGCAAGACACCATCAATCGTCCGATGGTATAAATCATCATCTAACAGGACATACTGCAATACTTTGTATTTCATCTTTCGTGACGCCGATTGGGAAGGATTCTTCAAATAATCAATGATAGCAAATCTCCAATCGTCGGCGTCCACGGTGGCGATTTGAACTCGTGCATCCTTGGCCATCGGCCTGTATCCCGATGCCCCCTGAGCCAGGTCATTGGCCTCGAAGTTTTGCTTCCTGGGTATATGCCTCATCGTTACGATCTTGAATGCCTGAAGCAACACCTTGCACTCTTCATTGTAGACTTTGAGGATGTCATCTTTGCATTCATACTCTCCAGAAAGTTGATTAATTACCAGTTGTGAGTCACCAATGATCTCTACGGAATCGGCCTCGACTTCTTGTAATAACTGCAAGCCTTTAAGCACCGCTTCGTACTCTGCTTGATTGTTAGTATAATAAGGCTTGATAGTAAAAGCAAACTCAAAGCTTGCCCCCCGAGGGGATATGATAACTAGGCCGATACCGCATCCATGTCTGCAGACGGATCCATCGAAATACAAGGTCCATGGCACAATATCTGCATATGCAACTGATTCGTCTCTGTGTTGAACAATGAAATCGGCCAGGGCTTGTCCTTTGACTGCTTTGGCCGATTCATATCTGAGGTCAAACTCTGTTAAGGCAAAAATCCACTTCCCAATTCGTCCTTTTAACACAGGGGCCGATAACATGTATTTCATCACATCGGCCTTACTTACCACAATACACTCGTTGGAAAGTAAATAATGCCTCAATTTAGTACATGAAAAATATAAGCACAAACATAATTTCTCCACCGGTGTGTACCTTGTCTCAGCGTCTAACATCCTCCTACTGAGATAAAAAATAGCTCTTTCCTTACCATCAATATTCTGAACCAAGACTGAGCCGATGGATTTCTCATCGGCCGATAGGTACAGTCTGAACGGAACCCCTTTCTGTGGAGGGATTAGAACTGGCGGAGAAGTTAAATACTCCTTGATATCGTCCAGCGCCTTCTGCTGCCTATCACCCCATACGAAATCTTCATCCTCTTTTATCTTCAATAACAGAGTAAACGGCTCTATTCTTCCTGATAGGTTCGATATAAAGCGCCGAACAAAATTGATCTTGCCGAGCAGAGATTGTAACTTGGTCTTGTTCGTCGGAGGTTTGATTTTCTTTATAGCATCGATATTCTTCTGTGTAATCTCGATTCCTCTTTCGTGGACCAAGAAACCCAGGAACTGACCGGCCGATACGCCAAAGGCACACTTGTTAGGGTTCATTTTTAAGCCATACTTCCTCGCTCTTTCAAGTACCTTGCGTAAATCGGCCAAGTGCATATCATATTCTCGTGACTTCACGACGACATCATCAATGTAAACTTCAATCAAAGAGCCGATGAGATCATGAAAAATATAATTCATGGCCCTCTGATACGTAGCTCCAGCATTCTTCAAACCGAATGTCATGACAACCCATTCATATAGGCCGATTGCCCCTGGGCATCGGAAGGCTGTTTTGTGAACATCTTCTTCGGCCATGAAAATTTGGTTGTAGCCTGCGTTCCCATCCATGAAGCTTATAACCTTGTGTCCAGACGCGGCATCGACCAGCAAATCGGCCAGAGGCATAGGGTACTCGTCTTTCGGTGTTGCTTTGTTCAAGTCTCTGAAGTCAATACATACCCTAAGCTTGCCATTTTTCTTCACTACTGGAACTATGTTGGAGACCCACTCTGCGTATCGGCAAGGTCTGATGAAGTTGGCATCGTAAAGTCGTGTGATCTCTGCCTTGATAGCTTCATGCATATCGGCCTTGAATCTCCTAGGAGCTTGTTTAAACGGCCGATAGCCTGGTTTGATTGGTAGCCGATGTTCTACAATCGATCGGCTTAATCCTGGCATTTCATGATATTCCCATGCAAAACAATCCATGAATTCTTTTAACAGATTTATAAGATTACTCTTGTATTCCTTTGGCAGGTTAGCACTTATGTACGTCGGCCTAGGCTTATCACCTATCCCTATATCAATCTCTTCAAGTTCATCGGCCGACGTAAAACCGTGTCCCAACTTGCCATCTAGCTCGTCCACCGCATCATCTGTGTAGGGACTAGCTTGTTCATCTTCAACGGCGGACGGCGCTTCTCTGCTAAAGTAACTGCTTGTCTTGATCTTCGATCGTCTCGATGTTGCAGTCAGTTACTTTGAGGAAATCGGCGTCCCAGACTCGTCCGGACAAGCAGTCGATTCCCTCCATCTCCCATACTGCGAGATCGGCATTGGCCACGTGTACTGTCCGATCGGCCTGCACGATCTCAACCTGGTCCCCTTGCCATTGCATGAGGCATTGGTGCATTGTTGAAGGGACGCAACAGTTTGCGTGGATCCAATCCCGTCCCAACAACAAGCTGTAGGAACCCTTTCCATCGAAGACGAAGAAGGTGGTGGGTATTGTTTTGCTGCCTACGGTGAGTTCCACGTTTAGTACCCCCTTCGCTTCGGACGCGTTGCCACCGAAGTCCTTTAATACCATGTTGGTCTTGATAAGGTCTTCAGGTACCTTCCCGAGCTTCCTGAAGGTTGTGTATGGCATTAAATTGACCGCCGCGCCGCCATCGACCAGCATCTTCGTCATCGGCCGCCCATTGATGAATCCCTTGATGTATAACGGCCGCAAGTGTCTGTAGCTGGCGTCACCTGGCTTGTCGAAGATGGCTTGATCTGGTGACAACTGTAGCCTAGCCGAAGATTGTTCATCGTCGGCCACTGCTTCATCGGCCGCCTGCACGCTGTACTCTGCTGGCAGTATAAAAACCATGTTAACAGGCGCCGATGTCGCTCGTTTACCTTTTGAAGCCGCAGAGGCCCGGGCTGTATTGGAGGTGCCCTCATCGGCCGTGACCACCGTGGATTTTATCCTCCACTCTTTCTTGGTCTTGGCCGGCCGATGGGTTATTGCCACCTGTTGCTCTTGGATTTGTTCTTTCCTCCTTAGCCTCTGAACCCGTCGTTTTTGTGTCTTAGTGAATACATCGCTTGGGCACCATTGAGGGTTCTGGACCTGTTCCTCGGCTTCGGTCTGTTGGTCTTGGTGCATCGGCCCTAACCTCTCATGAACAGATTTCCTTTGCTTGGCCGGCCGATGCGCTTGCATGCTTGAGCTGCCCTGATAAGAATCTTCTGCACCATTGCATGCAGGGCACTCCTGGATAGATGGCAACCTCATTCCCTCATTCCAGCAGAACCGGAAAAACTCGCACTCCCAATGCGGGTCGTAGGAGTTGTCTTGATCGGCGTAGTCTTGAGCTTGTTCTTCCTGCCGCCGCTGGTATTTTCTAATCAGGCCCTCAGAGGTCTGATAAGGTCGCTTGCCGGTCCGATGGGCACTGCCATCGGCCTTGTCCACCCGCACCATGTTGACTGGGAACGGGTGTCCTTCGATCTTCATCGGCCGCTTGGCATCATCGATTTTAATCCTGCCTTGCTCGATGGCCGATTGGATCTGTTGTCTGAAGATCTTGCATTCGTTTGTATGGTGTGAATAAGAATTGTGCCACTTGCAATATCTCCGTTTCTTGATCTCTTCGGCCGATGGCAATATATGACCCACTGGCAACTGGATTTGCTTTTCTTGCAACAGTAGATCAAATATCTTATCGGCCTTGTTGATGTCGAAGTCATATTTATCTTCCTTGTCGCCCTTCTTGGCCCATTGGCAAGTTGTCGGCTTTCTCATCCGGGCCCATTCGGCCAGGTCGACATCAACATCTTCCTCGTCGTCGTCATCGGAGGCATACTGATAAACTGTGTTGATTTTCTTGACAAACTTCTTTGCCTCCTGGAATCGTTGTTCGTGGGCCGATATGCGTTGTGCTAGCTGAGCTAGGCTGTCAAATTCCTGCGAGGAGAACCTCTCGCGTATCGGCCCTAGCAATCCTTGAAATGCCAAATCGGCCAACTGGGAATCGGTCAAGCTGAGGCTGTAACACCTGTTCCTTATGTCTCTAAATCTCTGGATATACTCTGGGACCGATTCATCCACTCGTTGCCTGATGGCAGTTAGATCGGACAGTTTCATCTCTTGTACGCCATTGTAGAAATACCTGTGAAACTGTTTCTCCAGATCTATCCATCCTCTGATGGAATTGCAGGGTAAAGATGAAAACCACGTGAATGCAGACCCTGATAAGGATAGAGGGAAAAACCTCACCCTCAACGCCTCGATAGCCGATGCCTCCCCGCACTGTGCTAGGAATCGGCTGACATGCTCGTACGTCGAGACGTTGTCCTGCCCCGAAAACTTTGAAAAGTCCGGGATCTTGTATCGGCCTGGCAATGGCACTCTGTCAAATTCCTCGGGATACGGGTGCCGATACACTGTAGAGTTTTCCTTGGGCTTCAAGCCGAACTGATCTCGCATCACTTCAGCTATCATATCGGCCCAGTATCCTGCGGGCCGATGTGGGAGGTCTTGCTGATATGATTGCTGCAAGCCCTCTGCTTGATACTGCCTGGGGGAGTACGGCTGGTAGTGGTGATCAAGATTTTGCGCGCCATACTGCCCTGCGGTGTGCTGCTGGTAGCCTTGTGGCACATTGTATGCAGCTTGAGGTGGAGGATTGCTGAACACCGGGGCTTGTGGCTGTCCGGCCGATGGTTGGTGAACCGGAACTTGCTGCATCGGCTCGATCACTGGTTGCTTCCCCTTGGTCCATTGAGCATATTGCTCCCCCGTAATGTGCTGAGGGCTCCCCCCTGTCTGATTGGTGAGGACCAGTGGCAGTGTTGTTGTTGGCTGCGCCGATGGGGGTGGCATCGGCGCTGTCGGCTGAGCCGTGCTCAGGTCGTTCCTCAGGGTCCGATAGGCAGGGAACTTATTTTCTGGTAAGAAAATCGGTCCCTGAGGCTTGTACTGGTGAATCGACCCATCTAGGATCGATTTGACCGTATTGGTCAATGTGTTCACCAGGATCCCCGATTGGTTGACTAGCGCAGAATGAACTGCGGAGTCAATCCTATCTTGCAACGTCGGCGCTGCAGTATCTTCAGTCTTGACGGTGTGGTCGTGTGCCGCCGCTGACGTGCTAGCTCCTTATCCTGGACTCGGCATAACTACCTTGGATTTTTGGATCAAGGTGCCTTGCCGAGTCCTAGAATATGTTTGCAGGTACATATTCTGGAACTACTCGACCAGATTTTCCATCTCAGCCTTCTACTCTGCATTGAGCTGGTCGGCGGTTACAGGGACGATGTTCTCCTCGGAAATCTCTACCTGCTTCGACATCTTGAGAAGATTTGTTGTGGTTGCAGAGTTTGCGTTCTTGGTCCCACTGGGCGTGCCAAAAGCGTGTTGGCCAAACACAGCTTTTGGCGAATGGTGGAGCATGGTCTCTCTGGAAGTGAAGTTGAAAATCGAAGTCCCACTGGAAGTGAAGTTGAAAATAGAAGTCCCACTGGCGTGCCAAAAGCGTGTTGGCGCAGAATTTGGACCCGTTCAACCACAAAACGGGTTCCGCGTTACCACGGCGGCCTAGGAGATCTGCTTAACTCCAGTGCAGGTCCAAATTGGCTTGCCTAGTCGTGCGCAGAGCGTGCCAGTTGATTTGATCTGCAATCAATAAGAAACAAGTAAACCATATCAGAAAACAATGGTCGATAGGCCGATGTCACATTGTTATAGCCCAGCCGATAGGGCAAAGCTGTATCGGCTTACTCAAGATAATAAGTAAATTGAAACAGATCTAATCTCATCGGCCTGTTTTAACATGTCTAAGGCAAATTACTAGAAGCAGCCGATGAGGATTTCATGAAGATAAACACACTAGCTATTACCCTAGTGCAAACTTATACAAGCCAATCGGCCAATATAAATACACCAATCACAAAGACATCTTGAAGACACCCTGCAACCGATACGTTTATATTCGTCGACACACATGTATAAGTGGCAAACACATGCAAAAACATAAATAATCACATGCATTAGGTAAGACCGGCTGAAACCCCGGCGCTATCCTTAATTACAACCGAAAGCAGGCTTCATGTTAGATCTCGAAACAGGACTAAGGTCGATAGCAACTCAAAGTGTGAATCGAGACTTAACACAAAGAAAATCAAACCGTCAATTGCTTTTGGGGATGGTAAATGCCTTAGATAACCTAAACAAGTAAACCAATTCAATTATCGTCGGCAACAAACCCTAAAACGAGTTAACCGCTGGCGAGATGGAATTAGCAAACCACATCTAGGTTAGCTAAAACACGATAAACGACGATCACATCATCAGGGCTTAACGTGCCTAAAGCGACACGCTAGCCCCGACGATGCAAATCGTCGGGTACGAGTTCTTACCTTGCTCTAAGGAAGCAAGAACTCGTCAGGAGTCGACCTCTTACGAGGGTTGGCGATGCGCCGAAAGTAGATTGATTTGATTTTGTGATTGATTGAGAGAGAGATTCTATGTACAAACTATCGGGATATTTATACCCGAGGTTACAACAGAACCCTTGTAGGGCACGATCTTATCTACAACTAACAAACAAGTCCTTGCGGCAGACTTAAGCCACAGATTAGATCTAAACTACTTAATTCACAAGATACAATTGCCTAAAACTGAGTTTTATCTCTATTTGGCAACTTCCTTGAAACTTATTCCGAGCCCAGACCAAGCCCACATTGACGCTGTCAACTCACAACCCGTATCGGCCCACAACCAAACCGAATCCGTATCGGCCGATACACTCTCTATAGCAACACCTCCCCAGTCCGATACAGTTACCAGGTCCGATACGAAGCCTGGTCCGACTCCAACTCAATCCTTCCTCTCTGCTTCGGTTTCCTCTTTTCTCTCCAAGTCGATTACCAAAATCCGTCGTCAACACAGATCGAATTCGGCTTTTTGGCCAATGAGGTTGGTTACAGTAAAGGGATATTTGTTTGCAAAAAGGATTTCAGAAGTAATATTCAGATTGGAATTTTTGGAGCAAATTCGGCTACATAGCCAATAAGGTTCATATTTACACAGTACGAGGACAAAATACGCTACATCACCCTATGAAATCTGCAATAGCGGCAATGGCTTTGCGGCGAATCTGCTCAACGTTTTCTATAGCCTGGGCATCGTCGGCCGCTGACCCTGGGATCGGCTTCAGTGATTTGCTTAGGGTCGCAAAGTACTTGGCCGATGTCTTGAGCTTTGCCGTCTGGTCTTCTATGGCCTTAGGTGATGCAGCTATTCCGGCTTCGACTTCTTGGATTTCTCGACGTGTCGATTCCAGCTTCGATACCAGCTCTGCCTCGAAGCGACGGAGCTCTTCAAGTTTGTGCTTCAAGACAATCGGCTCCACCGCTAACTCGTCCAGCTTGGTTTTATCAGCGTTAACTTGGGCCTTGCTGGCGGACAAAGCCGATTCCAGTTGGTCACGCTCTCGTTGTTCTGCGAGTCTTTCTTTGGCCTTGTTGAGCTTGAATCGATATTGCTCCAAGAAGATGGCCGATGTTAGGACCTCCATCAGGTCTTCAGGCAGTTCGTCTTGAATTTCTTGTACCCTAACCCTGATGGGGGTGCAATCTTCCACCAAGTACTCCAGCGAGGACTCCAGCCGATTGGCGATATCAGTCAGCCGATTCTTCAGATCATCAGAGATTGGTGCCTTGGCTGTGCTGGGTAGCTCCTTGTCCTCATCGTCAAGAAACTGGCCGATATCAAAGGAGAACATATCGGCTAGGTTCTGCAAATATCGACATGGGTCAAGGTTAGCCTCGTTAAACAGGAACCGGCAGAAAGGGGATCAGAGTAATCCTTGTTACCTGTGTTGGAGCATCGGTGGTGCTCACATCGGCCTCCCTTTGCTGTGTCGACATAGTAGGCGAGGGGGTTGGCCGATGTGGTGAAGGTGATGGAGCCCTAGGCTGAAAAAGCAGGAAATTGGTAAATAGGGTTATTTGATTAGAAAGATAATGCAAAAAATCAACTCTTACCGAGATAGTCAGAGAGGGTGGTGGAGAAGGAGGAGTCCTCAATTGTGCCTTGGCTCATTCGTGCCGTTGCAAAGTTGCTTTCTTGGTTCTTGGCAAAGGGGCCGATTGAGTTCTCTCCTGCAACACAGACGACGCTGCAGCCTGAAAAGGATATGAAGTTAAAGTATGACAGTACAAGGAGATTATGTAAACACAAAGAAGAGATTTTATTGACCTTGCGAACTGCGTGTCTGGTCCTTTTTTGTTGTGGGGAATCATCTTGGTCATCGGCCGGTGGGATCTCAGCAGTTTCGGCCGATGGCTCCTGGGTAGTGTCGACTGACGGGTTTTCTTCTTCATATGCACCGGCAGCCGCTGCATCGACTTCTTCCTCCGTCACTTGTACTTCAAGGAATTCTTCCATGGAGGGGTCCAGCTCTTCAAGATCGGTTTGGTCATCAATTTTAGCCTTCTTGCTGGATTTTTGGGATTTGCCCTTGGTTGGCGCTTTCCTCTTGGGTTTTTCTTTAATCATCGGCCCCTGAAGTAGCGTTGAAATCTTTGGGGCAGTAAGGCCGATGATGGATTCCAAGATGGTTGAGCCTGATGGAGCTATGGCTTGAGCGTAAAAGATTTTCCGTCCACTGTTGCTCATGGATGGAATCGGCTCGTCTGGGACTTGAGGGCTGATACCCTGGATAAGCTCTGTCACATAAAATCTGGCCGATTGATGAAAAATGTGAGCGGCCCACTCTTGCCACCATGTTTGGAAGTTGATATGAACAAAGGCGTTTAGATGCAATCGGTCGCAATCACCAAGATTTGGGAGCTCGATTTTCAACGCTTTGCTCATGACCAGTGCTGATGGAACCGTGCCTCTGCTCTCTAGGAGTTTATGAAGATACAGACTGATAGAGAGTTGCCCGAGCCCACACTGTCTAGTAGCTACCATTGGGTTGTAAAATTCATAAGATAGGCTCGTGCTTCTTCCCTGAAATATGCCTACTGGGAGCAGGCACGGAGTGAGGCCGATCATGAATAATTCCCGTGACTCCATGTCATCATTTATCAAGCTCAGCTGGAGGTCGTCAGGGAGTTCAAAATCTCGGTCAGAGGTATAGACAAACATGTCCATCCTGGCTGATGGAGGGCCGGTGAAGAATCGGATGAACCATGAAGACATGTCATCGGCCGATTGGTCTGCTCCTGGACAAATGGAGGCTGCTTCCCCATAGGACATGCATCTTCTGCTCCTGGGATCTTCGTGATCGGCGTATTTTGATGGAAAGGGAGAGTCTGATAGAGGTGGCCGATCAACCATGGTGTTGGTGTGAATGGTTAGCCAGAGTTGAATAAACCACCATGGTCCTCCATGAGCCACAGTCTGTTTTAGCATCAAGTCTTGTGTGGAAACATGGAGCAGCCGGTAAACAGCTCCCAGGAGGTATCGGCCCAAGGGGATTTGTTTCTTGTCGACCAAAGCCTGAGCCAAGTGTTGACAGTTGGTGGTGGGGCCACAGGTCGATCCACAAAAGACAAATCTCTCCAGCCACAATGTCAGGAAGGCTACGTGTTCTCGTTCCGAGACTGATCCTTGTTCCATGTGCTCAGAAATGTACCCAGACCAGCCTCCAATTTTCTTGGTCTTCAATTTGTGACTACTGTTTACCAGGAGGCTGAAGGGGTTGATCTCGGAGTTGATATCCAATCCTGTTAGTATCTTGACATCTATAAGGGTTGGGGTCATCGGACCTTGCTTGAACATGAAGGCATTCAAGGTACTGGACCAGAAGTAGCTAGCAGCCGACATCAGTGGCTCATTCTTCTTGGTATCGACCAGGGACAGAGTTATGCATTGGCCGATCCCAATTTTGTCCCAGTGGACTTGCTTGGTGGCAATAATCCTTTTATGCCAGGTTCTGTATCCGTTCAGCTTCGACGGCCACGACCTGAAGGTATGTTTCCATGCAGAAACAGTGGGCTTGGCTTGCCTGAAGGGGATTCTGTCAGTCTCGGCGTTGATTAGCCAAGTCGGGTCACAGTCGCCCATGGGGCCTAACAGAAAGCGGTGAGATTTGTCGTCGGTGGGGATTAAGATTTGGTTTTTGAAGACCTAAATCATGAGAATGGCGATGAAGATATAAGAACTCGTACCCGACGATTTGCATCGTCGGGGCTAGCGTATCGCCTTAGGCACGTTAAGCCCTGATGATGTGATCATCATTTATCGTGTTTTAGCTAACCTAGATGTGGTTTGCTAATTCCATATCGCCAGCGGTTAACTCGTTTTAGGGTTTGTTGCTGACGATGATTGAATTGGTTTACTTGTTTAGGTTATCTAAGGCATTTACCATCCCCAAAAGTAATCGACGGTTTGATTTTCTTTGTGTTAAGTCTCGATTCACACTTTGAGTTGCTATCGACCTTAGTCCTGTTTCGAGATCTAACATGAAGCCTGCTTTCGATTGTAATTAAGGATAGCGTCGGGGTTTCAGCCGGTCTTACCTAATGCATGTGATTATTTATGTTTTTGCATGTGTTTGCCACTTATACATGTGGATCGACGAATATAAACGTATCGGTTGCAAGGTGTCTTCAAGATGTCTTTGTGATTGGTGTATTTATATTGGCCGATTGGCTTGTATAAGTTTGCACTAGGGTAATAGCTAGTGTGTTTATCTTCATGAAATCCTCATCGGCTGCTTCTAGTAATTTGCCTTAGACATGTTAAAACAGGCCGATGAGATTAGATCTGTTTCAATTTACTTATTATCTTGAGTAAGCCGATACAGCTTTGCCCTATCGGCTGGGCTATAACAATGTGACATCGGCCTATCGGCCGATCGACCATTGTTTTCTGATATGGTTTACTTGTTTCTTGTTGATTGCAAATCAAATCAACTGGCACGCTCTGCGCACGACTAGGCAAGCTAATTTGGACCTGCACTGGAGTTAAGCAGATCTCCCAGGCCGCCGTGGTAACGCGGAACCCGTTTTGTGGTCGAACGGGTCCAAATTCTGCGCCAACAACGGCTTGGTTCTGGGCCCCGTTTGGCGGTTTAGACGACCCGGGCTGCCGAGGACAAGGACGAGCACAAGCAGACTGACTCAAGTCAAGATTTTTCAAAAGGAAACGATAACACAGGTGCAGTCCTTAGGAAATTGAAAATGCTTGTTATTGAAATGCTAGGAAAAAATTAAACAAGTATGTGCATGTAGGAGCCCCCGGCCAACCCTGCGTGCCCGAGGGGGACGCGGGGTTGGCCCGAGCCCGAGGCACCACACCCGACCCCCTCATGGGTAGAAGCGACGAAGATGCTCGATGTTCCACGGGTTAGGCAGTTCTGTGCCGTCACCCGTGGCCAATCGAACCGAGCCCGGCCGGGGGACGCCGATCACTCTGTACGGACCCTCCCACATTGGTGAGAGTTTGCTCAGTCCAGCACGCGTTTGGACGTGGCGTAAGACGAGATCGTCGACGCAGAGTGATCGGGCCCGGACATGGCGCTGATGGTAGCGCCGTAGGCTTTGCTGGTAGCGCGCGGTTCGGAGGGCCGCGCGTCGCCTTCGCTCTTCCAGGTAGTCGAGGTTGTCTCGGCGAAGCTGATCTTGATCCAGCCTCACAAAACAAGGTGGCCCGAGGGGACCTCAGGGTGAGCTCGGATGGGAGGACCGCCTCCGCGCCGTAGACGAGGAAGAAAGGTGTTTCCCCCGTCGCTCGGCTTGGGGTGGTTCGGTTCGCCCAGAGTACCGCTGGCAGCTCCTCGATCCACGAATCGCCATGCTTCTTGAGGATGTTGAAGGTCTTGGTCTTGAGGCCCTTGAGGATTTCCGCGTTGGCGCGCTCCATCTGGCGTTGCTTTTAAGGTGGGCGGGTGAGGCGAAACAGAGCTTGATGCCCATGTCTTCGCAGTAGTCGCCGAAAAGCTCACTGGTGAACTGGGTGCCGTTGTCCGTAATGATACGGTTTGGCACCCGAACCGAGCAGTGATGCCCTTTATGAATTTTAGCGCCGAGTGCTTGTCGATCTTGATGACCGGATAAGCCTCGGGCCACTTAGTGAACTTGTCAATTGCGACATACAGATACTCGAACCCGCCCGGGGCCTTCCTGAAGGGACCCAGGATATCCAGCCCCTAGACGGCAAACAGCCATGAAAGAGGTATGCTCTGCAGGGCATGAGCCGGCTGATGCGATTGCTTGGCATGAAATTGGCACGCCCTGCATCGTCGGACTAGGTCAGCTGCGTCGTGGAGCGCCGTCGGCCAATAGAAACCCTGGCGAAAGGCCTTGCCGACCAAGGTGCGCGAGGCGGAGTGGGCTCCGCACTCGCCTTCATGGACATCGACAAGAAGCTCGACGCCCTTCTCTCGAGGAATGCACTTCAGGAGGACTCTCTTGGCCCCGCGCCGGTAGAGGGCCCCTTCCACCAGCACGCAGCGCTTAGAGATGCGATTGACGCGTTCACTCCCTTCGCGGTCCTCGGGTAGAGTCTGATCTTTGAGGAACGCCTGGATCTCAGCTATCCAGGCGACCAATCTTGGGGGGCCGGGCTCGGCCCCCCCCCCTCGGGTCCCGAGGCCTGGACTTCGACGGGCCTTGGGGGCCGCGCAGGCGCGTCCGTCTCCCCTAGGGGGTCGGGTCGCGCCGACGGCTGGGCCAGCCTTTCTTCAAAGGCGCCCGGTGGGGTCGGGGCTCGCGATGAAGCGAGCCTCGAGAGTTTGTCGGCAACCGCGTTATCCCGTCTGGGCACGTGCCGAAGTTCTAACCCGTCGAAATGGCGCTCCATACGCCGCACCTCGCGGACGTAGGCGTCCATCTGCGGGTCAGATCACCGGTACTCTTTGGAGACCTGGTTAACGACCAACTGGGAGTCGCCTAGAACCAGGAGGCGGCGGATCCCCATTCCGGCCGCCACTCTGAGTCCCGCAAGGAGTCCCTCGTACTCCGCCATATTGTTGGTTGCCTGGAAATCTAGGCAAACCAAATATCTAAGGACGTCTCCGCTCGGCGAGGTCAAGGTGACCCCCGCGCCGGCACCCTGAAGGGCCAGGGAGCCGTCGAACTGCATCACCCAGTAGGTGGCGTGAGGCAGCTACGAGGGGCTCATGTTGGCCCCGGGGGCGGAGAGTCCGAGATCGGGCTCAGGAGCCGGGGTCCATTCCGCCACGAAGTCAACGAGGGCCTGGCTCTTAATCGCGTGGCGGGCTCAAAGTGTAAGTCGAATTCGGAGAGTTCGATTGCCCATTTTACCACTCGTCCAGTACCCTCTCGGTTGCGTAGGATTTGGCCGAGGGGGTAGGACGTGACCACAGTGACCTGATGCGCCTGGAAATAATGGCGCAGCTTCCTCGAGGCCATCAAAATCGCGAAGAGCATGTTCTGGGCCTGAGGGTATCGGGTCATGGCGTCCCGCAGCGCCTCACTAACGAAGTAGACGGGCCGTTGCACCTTCCGATGGGGCCTGTCCTCTCCATTGAGAGCATCGTTCCTGGGGTGCTCGTTGTCCAAGGGGCCTTGCTGGGCCCACTCGGCTTCTGTGCCGACGACCTCGGGGTCGGAGGGCGTTGGGCCGCACCTTCCCGCAGTGGCCCCGAGGCCTTCCTGGGGGTCGGGGGCATCCGGCGCCGTCGGACGAGCGGGCAGAGGGCCACATCCGGTCGTCAGGGGCCTTAGGCCGCCGTCCGGCTCGGGGGCCTCTCCTCCCTTCTCTGTCCCGGGTCGGGTCGACACAGGGTGGGAGCGCGCAGGCCGAGGGCTGTCCTCGTCGCGCTCCACAACAAACGCCACACTGACTACTTGCGGGGTTGTTGCCAAGTAGAGTAGCAGCGGCTCATCAGGCTCCGGGGCGACCAGGATCGGGGGGGAGTTGAGGTATGCCTTCAACTGGGTGAGGGCCCGCTCAGCCTCCTCCGTCCAGGTAAATGGCCCGAAGCGCTTAAGGAGCTTAAATAGGGGCAGCGCCTTCTCTCCCAGCCTCGATATGAATCGGCTTAAGGCAGCCATGCATCCGGTGACGCATTGCACGTCCTTAAGCTTGCTGGGGGGGCGCATCCGCTCAATAGCTCATATCTTCTCGGGGTTGGCCTCAATGCCTCGGGCAGAGATCAAGAACCCGAGAAGCTTGCCCGCAGGCACACCGAACACACACTTTTCGGGGTTCAGTTTTATGCGCGCGGAGCGGAGACTTTCGAAAGTCTCCGCTAAATCCAAGAGCAAGGTCTCTTGGTTGCGCGTTTTTACAACCAAGTCATCGACGTAGGCCTCAACATTCCGCCCTATCTGACTACCCAAAGAAATACGAGTAGTACGCTGAAAAGTAGGACCCATATTCTTTAACCCGAAAGGCATGGTTGTATAACAATAAGTTCCTACAGGGATAATGAATGCGGTTTTTTCCCCATCCTCCCTAGCCATGCGAATCTGATGATATCCTGAGTATGCATATAGAAAACACAAAAGGTCGCACCCTACGGTGGAGTCGACAATTTGTTCTATGCGTGGCAGGGGATAAGGGTCCTTAGGACATGCCTTGTTGAGGTCGGTGTAGTCGATGCACATCCGGAGCTTGCCGTTCGCCTTGGGGACGACGACCGAGTTCGTGAGCCACTCCGGATGGATGACCTCACGGATGAATCTGGCCTCCAAAAGCCGCGCCACCTCCTCGGGGATGAAGGCTTGGCGCTCCGGGGCCTGCCGCCGCACCTTCTGCCGGACGGGCCTTGCGTCCGGCCGCACGGCGAGACGGTGCTCGATCACCTCCCTGGGGACCCCGGGCATGTCCGCCAGTCTCCACGCGAAGACGTCGGCGTTTGCCTGTAGGAAGGAGACGAGCACGTCTTTCTATTTGTCGTCCAAGAGACCACCAATCTGGGTGGTCTTGGACGAGTCATCGCCCAGGGCGACCTCCTTCATCGGGACCTCGTCGCCTGAGGCCATCCGCTGCCTCGGGACGGGTGAGGTGGAGGCGCCGGGCCTCTCGTCGCCGCCCGCGGGCTTGGACACCGCGGCGAGGCGGTCCGTGCGCTGTTCCATACAAGCAAGCGCGACTTTGAGGTCGTCGTGGACGGTGATGGGGCCACTTGGGCCCGGCATCTTCATCTGGAGGTAGGCATAGTGGGTGGCCGCCATGAACTTCACCAACGCGGGCCTTCCCAGGACTGCGTTGTAGGGCAGATTGAGGTCCGCCACATCGAAGTCCACCCGCTCGGTGCGGAAGTTAATGGGGCCACCGAAGGTGACCGGGAGGTCGATATGGCCTAGCGGCCAGGTGTGCCCCGGCGTCACGCCGATGATTGGCTGGGACGGCCGGAGCTCCATCCCCGGGGCCTTGATGACATCAAAAGCCGCGGCGGAGAGGATGTTGAGAGCTGTGCCACTGTTTATCAGGACGCGCCTCAACTTCACGTTGCAGACGGTAGGGGACACCACCATCACGATCTGTCCTCCCCGGGCAACGCATGGTGGGTGGTCGGTACGGTCAAAGGTAAGGGTGACCTCCGACCAACGCGCCCGCCGCGTCGCCTCATGGGTGGGGACTGCGGCCAAAAGCTCTCGCTTCATGGCCTTGAGGCTTCGGCGAGAAGTGTGAGCGCACGCTCCCCCATCAACGGGGGCGACGGTGGCCTCGGGCTCCTGAAAGCCCAGGTCATCATTGCCATCGTCGCCGTCCTCAGCGGGGGCCTTCTGCTTGGCCTCACCTCGCCGGTTCCCGGTGGAAGTCGCCGGGGCCTTGCCCTCACGGTGTTCCTGCCTCTTCTCCTCCTCCCACTTCCTCGTTCGCTCGACCAAGTTTTGAACCGCGCGGCAGTCGGTGAGGTCGTGGAGGGAGGTGTTATGCACAGTGCACCACCTGCCGGTCGGGCGCTCTCTGCCGAGAGCGTCGGCCTCCTTCTTTTTGCCGCCCACGGGCCTCCCCTTTCGGGGGGCCCGCGAAGCGCCCTCGGCGGCGAGGACATGACCCTCGTCGTCGGAACGGGCCGACCTTTTCTTCCTCCTCCTGTCTCGCCGCCCTGAATGAGCGGCGGACTCGGGGGCAGCCGGAGCCGCCGCTCCAGAGCCGGAGGAGTTCCAGGTCCAGGCCTCCTCCTTGCGAGCCACACGGTCCGCGAGCTCGAAGAGCTGCGCGGTGGTCTGGGGCTCCTTGGAGGCGATCTTTTTGAGCATGCGGTTGTGCCGCACGCCCCCCCTGAATGCGTAGATAACCGCATGTGCAGGGATGCAAGGTATGGTGTTGCGGACTTGACAGAACCGCTGGATGTACGAGCGGAGAGACTCATCGTCCCTCCGCTGTACCGCGTGCAAGTCCGCCTCTTCGCCTGGGCGCGGATATGTGCCTTGGAAGTTCGTGGTGAACTGCTGGCACAAGTCCTCCCAGGAGTGGACCGACGCGGGTGGCACGTTCATTAGCCAACCCCGCACCTGGCCCTTCAGGGCCATGGGAAAGAAGTTCACCATGACCCTGTCGTCACCCCCCGCGGCTTCTATTCCAGTCGTGTAGATCTGGAGAAACTCAGCGGGGTTGACGCTCCCGTCATATTTTTCGGTGATGGTGGGCCGGAACCTCGGGGGCCAACGGACATTCCGAAGGCTCGCCGCGAAGGCTCGACAGCCGGCACCACCAACCGGGGACACGGGGGGCCGGTCCCCGTGACCGGAACGGAGCGGCGCCCCAGAGGAGGAGGCGCCATCCGTTGCATGGGCGGCGCGACGAGCGTCGCATCGGCGCTCGATATCGAGCCGGGCGTCTGGCCCCCCATGCATATTCTCATGAGTCGGAGGCGTTGACGTGGGAACCGCGGACGAACGGCGGGTGTCGGCCATCGCCCGTCGTGCCTTTCGCCTCGACGACGTAGAGCCAGCGGTGGCAGCGCCAGAGGTCCCGGCGGCGGAAGACCGCCTGCTGGTGCCTAGGCGCTACTGTGCCATCATGACCAGGTTGGCCACGTCATCCAGCCAACGTTGGGCCGGGGTCTCTGGATCGGGGACGACGGGAGGGTGACGCAAGAGTGCGCCCGCGGCCTGGAGCGCGCCCTGGGGTGTGCCGCCATCACCATAGGTGAGGCGGCGACGCACCCCGCCTCGCCGTCCTCCTCCGTCGCTTGCGGGCGGCGAGGTCGCGGATCCTTCGACTTCCTCAGGCGCCTTCCCTCGCCCAAGATTCCGGCGGGAGGGGGACAACGGGGTGCGAGCCCGATGGCGCGGGTTCTGCTCCCCACCATCACCGCTGGCGCTCAAAGAAGGGTCGTACGCCACTGCCTTTTCGGCCATAGGGCTTACCTGGCGAAGCTTGGCGCACATGAAAGGAAATAGGGGCTCAGAAAAACACGCGCGCGCCTCCTACCTGGCGCGCCAGATGACGGAGCGTGAAGCTCCTCACCGGGAGACCGCGCAGGCCCCCCTTTGCCGGTTCGGCCGGGGGCGCAAGGTGAAATTCTTCGCCCCTGATCTGTGGGATCCCAGCGAGAAAAGCGCGTGGACGCAGGTTCGGGCCGCTAAGGAGCGTAATACCCTACTCCTGTGTTCTGGTAGATCTGAGAGTATGATGGAATCCAGAGAGAGTCCCCCTTATCTCCTAGGCCTGGGCCTCCTTTTATATGGCAAGGGGCTACCACATGGGCCACGAGCTGCCTAAGAAAGAAAACATTCTTTTACATTTAGGGCTATCCTACCGTCGGAAGCAGCCTCTGACAGACGCCGCAGCACGCCTTCGCTCGGTCAGCCGACCCATCCGGAGGACGCCCATTTCAGCCTTCATTAAATGGCGGATGACTTCCGTGTCCCGCTCACATTGGGAACGGGAAACATCTGACCGGAGCTGGGGTACCAACTCCGGCTGAGAGACGATAAACAGAAGGCTCTCATCATTCGGATGGGACGGGGCGAGGCGTGCAGTAGGCCGCCTGGCGCACGTGCGGTGCACAGGCATCCTGGCACCACCTAACCCGCGATCTGACCGGTCTGCGACCGGTCACTCACCGTGACCGGTCACGGACCGGATATGCACGCGCCACGCTGCATTAAATGCGACGTAGTGCGCCCGTCTGAACCGCTATAAATGCAGTTAGGTGAGTTCTGCCGCGCTGACCTAACCCGCGCACGTGGCATCCAGACCATAGGGGGTCGGCGCGCCTCAGGTCTCGGAGGAGAAACAGGAGCGGCCCGACCCTGGGGGAAACCGGGAGGGCAGCCGCCACATCACCCTCGGGCCCGACCCCTCCGGGGGAACGGGCCACGTGGATCCCTGTGGCCGCCCTTCCCTTTGGTCTCAATACCCCGGGCCGTTGTCACCGACATCAGCCGATTAGTTCATCATCTTATTTTACCATCATTAGCCGATTGCATTTATATCATTATTTATTCAATGTCAGAATCTATATCGGACATATAGCCGATTGTTCAAAACCTTATCGACATCGGCTAGTACCGGCATCGGCTAGTACCGCTACATCGGCTTGTTAGCCGATCGGCTTTTTGGTCATCAACATATTTATCCATCTTGTCAGTTGCAGGATCAAACTGACTGGCACGCCCGCATCTCATCAACATTTAGGACCTGCACTGAAGCTAAGCAGATCTCCTGGGCCTTCGTGTGCCACACATGGGATCTACGTTAACACATTTTTTGGCACACTTGACGAGACAAATTTTGCGTCAACACCATCATGCATCGAACGCTCGCCATGAAGAGCCCAAGCATCGGCCGCTATTTCATCACTCGCGAAGGGAAAAAATTTGTCGGTCATCCACCACGCTGTCGTCTACTGCTCTTCGCTCGCCTCCGTCAGCCATCCACCGCGCTGCTGGCTACTGCTCCTCGCTCGCCGCCATCGCTTTCATGTCTTCGCGCGAGAAAAGAACAGTATCCCCGATCCTTAACCTTTCCCTACCAGTTTGAAAGAAAAATAAGAACAAAGAGATGCAAAGGCAAAAAAACAAGTGATTGATTGATCAAGTTCCTGGTTGCAATCAAGGTCACTACTGAGATGGAAGAAGAGACTAACATAGTGTAACATGATTTCAATATGTAAGTAAAACAACTACGTCTTATTATTTTTAGTGCAATATGAAGGATTCTAGTTACCCCTGAGTACTCTGTGAACGAGAGGTTAGATGAATATAATTTTCCAGTTTGCATGTTCTACTTCTACATTAAGAACATCGTGATGCCTGGTGAAGAAGCCAGACACACATATGCATAAGAGCTTGATTTCTCATACCTTCGATGAACCTGCAGTCTATAGAGCAACCAACCGTGCCCATGGCCAAGCCTCTCGGTGGCGGTGGTCCACAAAAACCATTTTGCGATGATGACCTGGCGACGATGCCCAGATGGCAGCGACGAGAGAAGCGCAGCAGCCGACGGCACGGTGGACAGCGGCGAGCGAGGAGCACGAGCCAGCGGTGCGGTGGACGGCGGCGAGCGAGGAGTAGGAGCTAGCGGCGCGGTAGACGGCGGCGAGCGAGGAGCAGGAGCCAGCGGCGCGGTGGACAGCGGCGAGCGAGTAGCGCATGGGCAACACCCATTTTTCCCTAAGCGAGTAGCGAGCGTTTGATGCTCAGTGGACGGTGAATCAATGAGCTACTACCCTCTGACGTGATTTTTCCAAAGTCAGAGAATCTTGTTCCCATAGACTCATATGATGAAGTGAAAGAAAAAAAGAAAAGAGAGAGAAAAAAGCCACCCCTTATCAAATATACAACCTTCATACAAACTTCAAGAAAAAAAAATGAAAAGGGAGAGAAAAGATTGGACAATCAAATAAAATAAAACTATTAGAATTAATGCATTAGAATTAACATAAATATAATTTATTATACATATTATCTCTTCATTAATAAATACTCTATATAGATAAAATTATATGTGACATCTAACTCCTCTGTAAAACTTGCTCTTACCATGTCACGCGGCAACTGGGCACCAGAGCGCGAGTTCAGTAGAATAACCAAGCTAAGGCTAAGCTTACTTCATCCTCCCATGGCCGCCGCCTCCTCCTCCTCCTCCTCAAGTGCCTCCCCCTCCTCCGCCTCCAAACCCTAGATCTCCCCACCTACCGCGCGGAGACGGGAGAGCCTGGCCATGGCGGACGCGGCGCACCACCTCCGCCGCAGCAACAGCACCGCGCTCCCCCGCGGCTGGTGCTGCTCCTTCTCCGCCACCCCGCAGAGCCCCGAGCACCACCGGGCGCTCTCCGCCGCGTCAGGAGGAGGGGGATTCGGCGGCGGCGGCGCGCGCAATAAGCTCCCGCCCAAGTCGCCCTCGGTCTCGCTGCCGTCCTTCCAGTTCCAGAGCTCCCCGTCGTCCAGGCTCGCGGGGTTCATCGACCCCCGCCGCATTCTCTCCCCCGGCCGCGTGTCCCCCATAGACCCGGACGGCTCGCCGGCGGTGGCGTTTGGGGCGAATTCGGAGGAGGATGCGCCGCCGAGGCCGTCGGTGCCGTTCGTGGCGGTGCGTGAAGAGCGGGAGGAGGAGGAGGGGAGAGGGCTGGATCTGAAGCTATGCCTCCGCGGGAGGGACGGGAGGAGCGTGGCGATGGAGCTGGACTCCGGCGTGCTCTGCGAGAGCAGCGCCTTCTTCGCGGCCATGGCGCCGCCGGAGGCCACTGTCGGCGGCGGGAGCAAGAGGATTGAGGTGGATGGGGTGGAGAACGTGGAGGCGTTCAAGGAGACCGTGGAGCTCATGTTCCAGCCCAATCCCTTGCGGTGGTTCGTCAGTGCCGGCGTGTCACGAGCAATAGGTGTGCTCCAGGTGACAAATTTCTTACCGACGATTGCATTTTCTGCGAAAACCATTGAGTTGGTATTAATCTTCTAACCAGGTTGTGCAGCCTAGTAAAATCTCGTTAGTTATGGCATGGACTAAAGCTCTATGGAAGAAATAACACCTACTGTAGTAGGGATGCACCATTTTGGGAGTGCAACTCATACTAGCTCAGCACTTCTTTCAGTTGATAGTGGAATGACCTATTACTGTGATTTAATGTTCATTTTAAGCAAGTTGTGCTGCAATTAAATTAGACTAGCTAACTAATTGTATCAACAATTAAATGAACTACCCAATTAATATATCTCATACTAGCTCAGGAGTTCTTTTAAGTTTTAGTTATTCTACCATGTTTGCTAATTTGTTACTATAATGTAGTGCACTTGTTTATTTAATCGGCCATTGTTACAATTATAGTATCATAAACTTCTATTGCATGTATAGCTATGGTAGAAGCCTTGAAAGGGTATGAGCTTAAGCACATTGAGCATAGTAAGTATGACATAAACTCATCAGGATATAATAACTCTAGTAATAAAAATGGAAATTTTAGCACAGTAGCAACCTTTGTCATGTATGGCTAAGATCCTTCTTAATCTTGTGACTAAAATTGTTCACCAACTTGGTTTAGGCTCACAACTTAGATTGCTTTGCCAATTATTTTGGTGTCATGTTTTTTGTCCTTAGCTGCTGATGGCTATGCAATCTCTTGTGCCACAGTACCAAGTGGTCTCCAGGGCAGCTCAGCAATTGACCATGCCATTAAGAGGGTTCAGATGTCCATATTATTAGTTAAAAATTGCTATGAAAACATGAAGAACTATTTAGTCTTTCTACTAAATATTTATTTTCTTCTTCCTGGTTTACTTATATTGTCATCTGATTCTGGGTCCCATAAACCTTATATGTCTTAAATTGCAGGTGTCTTCCTCTATAATGTTTGACAGAGGAATCAAATCATGTTTGGAGTACATTGAGGCAGTTCCATGGAATGAGAATGAGGAAGAGAAGCTGAAGAACCTCTTTACTAGATGCACTTTCGACGAAGAAGTATCCAAAGACGTACTGGCAAGATTAAAACCACAATGTCAGAGCAACTCGGGCGATGTTACAGTTCACCTCATCCAATCTGTCACCAGCAGCACCAACACTAGTGCAAGAAAAGAGATGCAATCTTTGGTCAATGGTCTTCTCAGCAAAAGCTCGGTCTATCAAAAGGACTTGTCTGGGCTAAACAAAGGTAGCCTTTACCAGATTTGCAGTTCCTGTTTGAACTCACTAGTGGAACATTTTAAGGAAGATCTCCATGCAGACAAGACAGGTAGTGATAGTAAGCCTATGATCAAAAGAGTCGGTAAGCAAACTGAGAACCTCAATTGGCTCTTTGATATTCTTTTGAACAGAGATATGGCAGAAGAATTTGTTGAGTTGTGGGCTAACCAGGAAGATCTCATCAGAATGCATGGGCAAGCATCAGCTATGGTCAGGTACGAGTTGAGTCGGATATCAGCTAATGTGTTCATTGCGCTGGGGAAAGGGAAAATTCAGTGCCCTAGCGATTTGAGGAGCCAGTTGTTCTACGGATGGTTTCAGCCAATGTTAATGGATTTTGGTTGGCTTCAAAGATGCTCCAAAGGGCTAGATATGAGAATGTTGGAGGAGAATCTCGGGCAAGCGCTTCTCACTCTTCCACTCCAGCAGCAACAGAGCCTATTTGAAGAATGGTTCCAATGCTTCGCATCCAGGGGCACAGAATGCCCGAATCTTAGTAGAGCTTTCCAGGTATGGTGGAGAAGATCATTTGTCAGATCATCCGTAGAGTCACGTCGTTGAGAGTTGAGTTCACTTGCCTGCTGATATATATCTTGTGTGTATCAATGTAAAATTAGAGTTGTTGTATTAGCTTGTAGAATATTCTTAATAAATTTAGCTTAGCTACTTCCATTATATGCAACTATATAAGCATAAAATTGGCCAAGAAAAAACAAAACTAGAAGATACTATGTAGCAATTCGGATATCGTTTGCCTTGAAGATGGCGTCGTCACTGTACATGATCTTATTCCTGGGAAAATATAGAGACTGCATCAGAGAGTATGCAGCCCTTCCCATGTTTCATACTTCATATACTAGATTCATGCTACATGGTATTTTATCTACATTGATGCACTCCAATCTCCATGCATGGTTTATTTGGCTTAATTTAGCATGATGGAGTCAGTGACTTAGCAGCTCTTGCCATAGATGAGCTCTTCTGGTTGGGCATCTTGGATGTAAAGCCAGTGGCAATCCTGGAAGGCACACCTGCCCGAGGCTTGCAGCGTCTCGCCGACGTCGTGGGGCTCCAGGAAGTATGGCGTCCACGACGGCGTGCCGTCCTCGAACGAGTTGTGCGTGAGCCGCCGGATGTTGGACCCATCGATGTCGACGGTGTAGATCTCGCCGTAGGGCTGGTAATGGTGAGGGTTGGAGACCGGCTCGGCGGAGACGGCGGCGTAGTCGGAGGTGAAGACGAGGCTCTTGGAGTCCGAGCTGAACCATGGGTGGTTGGTCCGGCCGCCGTCGCCGCTGTGCACCACCCGCCGCAGCCCGGTGCCGTTGGGGTGCACCATGTAGATGGCGAAGCTGCCGCTCCCCGGGGCGTGGCGGTCGGAGGCGAAGGCGATCCACTCGCTATCGGGGGACCAGTTGCACATGGTGTCCGACCATGGCCCCTCCGTCAGCCGCCGGATGCCACCGGCCTCGCCGTCCTCGGCGTCCATGATGTACAGGTTCTTGTGCCCCGACCTCCCCGACCGGAACACCACCCACTTGCCGTCCGGCGATGGGGACGGGAACGCGTTGTTCTCGCCTCCCACGGTGAGCTTCTTCATCGAGATGCTGCTGGACTCGTCGCCGTCGTCGTCGTCGCCGAGGGAGATCGCCACCACGTCCACCTCCGTGCTCTCGCTCGCGAAATCCGGCCCGATGCTGGTGTATATCACGCCTTTCCTCTTCCAGTCCCACGACGTCGAGAAGGCATTCCCGGAGAGGATCTTCCGGCGACCACCGGAGCCGTCGGAGTTCACGACGTACATCCCCGGAAGCCCGACGAACGCGATCTTCTTGCCGTCGTGCGAGAAGGAGGGGAACGACCCGTCGATCCTGAACAGCGAGAACGTGTCCGCCGGCCGTGGGCTCTTGATGTTCTCCAGCAGCAGCGGCGAGTCGCCGTTCCCTCTCCCCCGGCACCGGTGGTACCCGACGCGCGCGCCGTCCGGCGAGATGAATGGGTTGAAGTGGTGCACGCGCGGCGCCACGGGCCTGGTCACCTCCAAGTAGGCGTTCTTGCCGTCGCTCACGTCGATCACCTCGATGTGGCGGTAATCCGAGCCCGGCCGCCTGGTCGCCACCGCCACGAGCCCCGGCGCGCCGGGCGACGCAGCTGGCGTGAAGGCGTGGAATCCCGGCGGGGTGATTCGCTCGACGGACGCCGCTTCGACTCCGTCGTCCGTGACGGAAATCTTGGCGCGGTAGACGCCGTACCAACCGTCGCTGTCCCGGCGGTGGAAGAAGACGGTGGCCTCGTCGGCCCAGCTCGGCCAGCCGCCGTCGTGGATGGCAAGCGACCGCCGGGACCCGTCGGCGGTGCGGAAGACGTAGATGTCAGTGCGCAGGTCCTCGACCTCGCCGCTCCAACCGGCGGCGCCGGGCGACGCGACGGCGGTCCACTCACCCGAGGGCGACACGGCGGGGCTGAAGTCCGCGACGGCAAGCGGCGTGAGGCGGCGCGTGCGGCCGGTGGACAGCTCGGTGGAGTACACGGCGGCCCAGCTGCTGCGCGGTTCCGCGGCGGGGACGGCGGTGGAGACGTAGACGAGGTGGGAGCCGTCGGGGGTGAGCGATGGCCGGTCCTTGAGCGCGATGGGCTCCCAGGGGAGGAGCGGCGAGAGAGTCGCCGCCGCCGCCGCCGCCGCCGCCGTCTCGAGCGCCTCGCGGCGGGAGGATGGAACGGGGGAGAGGTAGAGGTTGAGGGAGCCGTTGCGCTCGGAGACGAAGAGGATGGAGTCGGCGGCCGGGGCGAAGTTGCCGTTGTAGTTGACGGAGACGCCGTCGGTGAGGCGGAGCTCAGCGTCGGGGTTACGGGGGGAGGGCGCGAGGGGGAGGGAGAAGATGTCGAACTCGTAGCGGCTGCGGCCGAGGGTGGTGAAGACGATGGTGCCGCCGCTGGCCGACACCGCCGGCGCCGGCGAGGCGAGCAGCGCGGCCGCGAGGAGCGCGGCGAGCAAGGGAGTGGCCATGGTCGGACTGAAGCGAGCTAGTGAGATTGCGTTGATATTTCTCAGCTTGTCGGATTTGGGGATTTTTTTTTGCCATTTTTCGCGGCTTCCGCTGGTGATGGTGTGACTCCAGAGTTCCAGACACGCACAAACAACCTTTTTTTTCTTTTTTTTTTGGGGGGGGGGGGGGGGGGGCGCGGTTGATGGCTATCAACATGATAAAGGTCCAGAGAAAAACTGAACCATATCTCGGGAATTCTGTGAAAAATTATGTGAATTTATTCCATTTGTTCCTGGACGGTTGGAGACGGGAGAGGCGAGCTACGTCATCCGGTGTGGTGTCCTGGTCAGGTTTTGCTGCTGTGTCTGTAACAAAGAAAGACGTGATAACAGCACACTAACCCTATCTCTACTAGATGCACACTCGATTATCAACGAATATCACTTATACAATATACAATATAGTTAACCATAAACATAAGCACATGTGAAAGCATGTGATAAATTCAGATGGATATGTTCACCACAAAAATCTAACACTATTTAAGATACGTTTACTTCGTCATAGTTTAATGATATGATACAACTTTTATTTTAGGACATAGGTCATTTTACTTCTATGCTAAAGCGACTTATATATAACGGGGAGTGGAGTATTGATGATAATTTTACCCTGGTTAAGAACGCATTTACACTGAGTTTAGTTCTGTGTTTGGTTGCTACCCTTTCATGCCTAAGAAATAACGATCCCTGAGGATAGCCTGAGATTCTTACTAGGTTTGCCTGAGCACATGTGTTCGGTTGGTGTCCTGTGTCCGAGAAAAGATTAGCTTGTCATCCGTTTATTGCTGTGTTCTTTTACTTGCTTTTCCAACTCATTTTTCTTTTCATGTGTAAGCTTTCTAAACTCATTTTTTTTTCATGTGTAACCTTTCTAAACGTTAAACGATATTTTTTTTATAAAATTTATACGAAAGTTGCTTCTAAAAACTATATTAATTTATTTTTAAAATAAACTAATACTTAATTAATAATGTGCTAATGAGTTATTTCGTTTTATATGTCGAAGAAATTAGTTCTTATTCCTATAAAACGAACGCAGTCTTATAGAACTCGTTTAGGAAAAGAAGGAGAGAGAGAAATTAATCTCCAAGACTCCAATCCCCAACGCCAGGTCCTGTTCATTTCTGGAGCCACAGGTGGTCGAATGAAAGCAATGCGGCCAACATTTTCTGAGGTAGGTTTGAGTGATGAAAACGTGTGTTGTGATGGACCAGTGGCCAACTGGCCAACCCCACGGAAGAAGATTTTTATCCAGATGTTTGCATGGACGACGAAACAACGTGCATTCCCGTGTTGGAGCGGGTAAATTGCCAAAACATCATCCGTAAAGTGAGCACTCTCCAGAACACTATTAGTAAACAAGGAATCTTCAAAACACCACTAGTAAACAGGATAGTCATGTCAAAACGCCAAAATTCACATATTAGATTGTTTTAAATGAAAACAGACATAAGGAGTGACCATTCTACCCCTAAGCCTTTTATTAGCCATATATTATCTCACGCCCCTCTCGGTAGCGCGCGCGCCCGCGCTCCCGTCGCCGACGTCCAGCCGCACCTGGCCGCAGGGAGCCGCCACGCCTGGCTGCCTCCCGGTAGCGCACGCGCCCCGCTGCCGGCATCCAACAACGTCCCCTACCCCCACCCCTCCCGATAGCGCACCGCGCCCCCGCCGCCAGCGTCTAACCCCCGCCCCTCTCGGTAGCGCGCGCGCCCGTGCCCCCGCCGCCAGCGTCCAGCCACACCTGGCCGCAAGGAGCTGCCTCCCGATAGCGCACGCGCCCCACCGCCGGCGTCCAACCGCGCCGCCGCTAGGGTTCCACACCCGTTCGTCGCTCGCAGGCAAGGAAGGAAGAGAAAAGAAAAGGCAAGGAAGAGGAAAGAATGATGATTGTCTAAACAGAGGATAAAAGAGTCATTATCTCTCGGTAAAAGGCAAGGAAGAGAAAAGAAAAAATGAAAATGGTACGATGAAACACACAATGGCTAAATGAGTGGTGTTTTGGAGGTTCCTTGTTTACTAATGGTGTTCTGAAGAGTGCTCACTTTACGGATGGTGTTTTGGCATTTTACCCTGTTGGAGCTGACAATAAGCTCAATGGGCACCTACGACAACTTAATTTTTGCTTAACCAATTTGGAGCTGGTTTAAGGTTTTTTTTTCTGAAATACTCATATTTAATTAAAAAAGAGAGAAAAAAGATTACTACACTACTAATAAGCCACATAATCCCAGTGGTCATAAGTTCACCTGTCATCCCTTATTTTTATATTGAGTTTAATTGATATTCATAAATCGTAATATCAAAAAATTTCATTTTTCATCTTAACAAAACCATATAATTTAGATCCATGATAGTATGAGCATTGGTTTTCGCTGAAGTGACATCCTAAATAAAAAATACTGTGGATCCACATGTCAGCACCCACTCATTTCTCTTTTTTTTTCCAACCACGCACATCGTCCGTGGGGTGGCGACGAGCTCGCCCGGGCTCCGTGCGAGGAAGGTAGAGGCGGGTCTGCGGGAGAGGGAGGGGGAGGCGGGCAACGAGCCCGTCACTGAAGCTCCACGCTGCGCCACTGAAGCTCCACGCTGCGCCACTGAAGCCCCACGCTGCGCCAGCGCCACCGGCCACCACCGCCGCCGCGGGCAGTCGCGATGCCGAAGAAGATGGGCGTCAACTCCATGACGCCCATGCGGACAGCGCGGCAACAGCAGCAACAGCTAGAAAGCGTGGAATTGGAGTAAATCATCCTCCGTCATAGCATCGCATGAATGGCTGTGAATGCAAAGGATTAATGGCGTCTTCTGGTTCGGTTGTCGATTTGGGGATATTAACAGTTTCATCCCTTGCATCAAGTTTGGGAATTGCAAGAAACGTTCTTGCGGAGCCAACAACACGAAGTTCTGATGAGATTGGAATAGATTTTGCAGGGATATGAATTACACAAGAAATCACATAATTGACCAAGAAAAGAACCACAAATTCAACTTCACGAATCAAGATTGATGTGACGCGCAACTAAAACACCATGAGAAAACGCATCGTGTGACGAGCAAAAAAACCCCAAGAAACCTAAGGGCGGATTGCTGTTCGGCGCAAGTGCCTGCACGCGGTGCAATGGCGGGAGCTAAGCGGTGCAGCGATGACATCGCCGCCACCATCACCGGCGGCGTGGCGGAGCAGTGGGAGCAGTTGGTCGGCGACCTCGCCTCAAGGTCGGTTGCGCTCGTCGTCTCTCCCAAGCTGCGTGGCCGAGCTCGCTGTCCCCCCTGACCCCGGCTCTGGATCGACCGTCCATCCCGCCTCCCGCCGCTCCTGCCTAGCGTAGACGGCGATGATGTCTCCCCGAACACGAAGAAAGGAAGGAAAGGAGAAGAGGTGGCCACTTACACGTGGGCCTCACAATTTTTTTAGTTTTATTTTGCTGACTAAGATGTCACATCAGCAAAACCATTCATTTATATTGCTATGGGACCTAATTTGAATGATTTTATTAAAATGAGGGGTGAAAATTTCTAATATAACGGTTAAGGGATGTCAATTAAACTCAACGTAAAGATAACGGACGACAAGTGGACTTATTCCTCGGCACAGTACAACGTGATACTCCTCAAAACGGCACAACTATCGAATGGCCCGATGTCACACCCTGAAGTTTTTCCTAAGTTGTAAAAATCAAGTTTAAAAATTTATCTGAGAAATTGTTTAATTAATCTGGAGAGAAACCCAATTAAATAAAACAGTAAAGAAGTGGAAATGGCAAGGTGAAATTTTTCTTAGAGTTCCCCTTGACAAAATACAATAACAGGATTTTTAGTGGAATTTTTCAGAGTTCTAAAAATAATTTTAAACCAATTAAAATCAATTCGAAATTTAAATTAATCCCAGAGCTTTCTTTTTTTTTCTTTTCTTTTCCATTTTATTTTCCCTCTCAGGCCGGCGGCCCAGCCCAAGCCGCCGCGCCACTCCCGCCGCGCCCCTTCCTCTTCCCGGGCCGCTCCCACCGCCCCTCCTCTCCCTCTCAGGCTGGCCCAAGGCCGCCCGAGGCCCGCACCGCCTCTCCCCGCCCCGGGCCACCGACAGGTGGGGCCGACGCCCGGGCCGTCTTCCCCGCGGACAGCCGCCGCCGCCCACGCCGCCCGCCTTCCCCGCGTGCCCCGCGCCCACAACCGCCGCCCACACCCCTCTCCCGCGTCGCCCGCGCGCCACGCGCGCCCGCTCCCCCACTCCACACCGCTTTTCCCCGCGTCGTGGAGGCGAGATTCGCGGCCGAATCTCTCTCTCTCTCTTCGCCCGCGCCGAACTCCGACGAGAAATATGGAGCCCACGCGCGCGTCCTAGCCTTGGATCCCCTTTAAATCGTCTTCGCCGCGCTACCCTCTCCTCTTTTCCCCAAGCACCGTCGCCTTTCGCAAACCCTAACGCCGTCGCCCCTCGCGAAACCCTAGCGCCGCTGTCGTCGTCTCCCCCTCCGGTGAGCCGCGCCTCCCCCTCTCTCTCTTGCTTCTCTCGGCCGCCGCCGCGCGCGCTCGCTCGACCGCCGTCCGCGCGCGCTCGCTCGCCGCCTCCGGCCGCTCCCACACCGCTGCCGCCTGCGTCGCCGCCCGCGCCGCCCACGCCGGCCGCCGTGCGCGCCGCCGTGCCATGGCTACGCCATGGTCGCGGTTGGCGCCACGTGGCCGCCGCGTCGGCGCCGCGCGTGCGCCGCGTGGCCGCCGCGTCAGCCCGCCGCTCGCCGCGTGGCCGCCGCGTCGGCGCCACGCGTACGCCGCGTGGCCGCCGCGTCGGCGCCACGTCGGTGCCACGTGTGCGCCACGTGGTGCGCCGCCGCTGGCGTCAGCCCTAACCCCGCTGACGTCAGCCCTGGCGTTAGTGACATCAGCCCTGGGTGTTATTGCGCAATAATTCAATTAAGATTTTCCTGTTATAGTAAAAACACAGATAACTTTAAAATTTTATAACTAAATCATCCGAGCTCCGTTTAAGTCCATTCAAATTTCATTAAATTCATAAAAATGCAGAGAATCCATTAAAAATACTTTTGTGCTTTGTTTCAGTAGACTTATAGCATGTATTGTTGCTTGCTTTGTTTGTCGCATAGATTCCGGCTTTTCCGACGCGCCCGTTTATTTCGAGATCGTCGCAGAAGTAGCTTCAACTCAAGAGCAAGGCAAGTCATGCTTCGCATTGATCATATTGTGCCTAAATTTACAAATACCTTATTTTTCTGTAAATGCTGCATTATTTCGTAATGTCATTTTATGTGGGTTCTTTCCTATTGTACTCAGCCAATTATATTGATTATCTTGTACCTTTGATAGCTTGGGTAATTAATTTTTTATTCGCTGATTTTAGGTGTGCTTAGCCATGCTTAACTAACTTAGCTCACTAAAGGGGATTACCTTAAATAATTAATTAATGTATTCCCTATGATGACACTTTGGTTTAGGAGCCACCATGGTAATGATATTTAATTAAAATATGCTAATGGTGGGCTGTGGGTGCATGGTTTTGATGGAAGCACCCATGGCAATTAAGGGCCGGTTCGCGGGAAACCCTGGAAGAAATACCGTGCGTACCACAAGCCAGCGTGGGCAACGGTTGGGCTTGTAGTGTAACTGGTCTCTAGCTGACGTACCCAGGCTAGGGTGGGCGTGATGGAGTTGGGTCGGCGGGGGTTTACCCGTTGATCAGCTACCGGATTCACCGTGGCACGAGAGGGGGCTGCCCGCTGCTGGTTTAGGGAGCGGGGGCGAAACCTGAGGTATGGTACGATTGGTTAGGGAGGGTTGTGCGAAGGGTCCTATCACAGTCTCTTTTCGGGGTACCGTGGTGGTATACCGGCACGCGGAAATGTGTCGTGGGGCTGTATCTTGTGGGTACAGATGTACACCTCTGATTAGAGTAGAACTATTCAAATAGCCGTGCCCGCGGTTATGGACGATCAACCAGATTCACCGTGATTAGTCCCACTTTCTTAATAATTGGATTTACTGGAACTGGTTTAGTTCAAGTGGATGGTTTGGGCCTGTCGCAACGTGGTGTAGCGTTGGACAGTGATGGTTTAATATTGTTCAACCAATTCAACGTTTTACTACTGCTTTCAACTGTTGTTTTTAAATGCTTACTTTATGCAAATAAACCCCTGCTTTCCTTTGGAATACCCTGCATCATACCTCCCTTTCCCGGTATGACTTGTTGAGTACAGTGGGTAGTACTCAGCCTTGCTTAATTTTTCCCCACACCAGAAGAGGATTATGCGTCCAATGGAGGCTTCTCAGAGGAGTAGACTTCGTCCGCCGTCGAGGATGCTTGTGGAATGGTGCCAGCCCGCTGCAAGAGTCCTGCTCTTAGTTTAGTTTGTTTTCGTCTTTCCACTGTATTTTTGTAAGACCTTTACTCTGTTTGTAAGACGTGGAACTGTATGTCAACTTTGTCGTTTGTGTACCCTGGCTGGTGTTAACGACCAAATTAGGTAAATCAAGTATTGGATTTGAAGATAGAATCGAAGCGGATTTGGAGGAAGCTAGCGGTTACCAAAACAGAGCAAGAATCGGTTGGTGACTGAATCGGCTACGGTGTGTATCGGCTGGTGACCGAGTCGGCTATCGTGACCATCGACTAAGACAGAGTCGGACAAGGATAGCCGATGTAGCCGATTCCGACGAGAGGATAACAAAGTCTTTGTAGGGTTCGGTTGATGAGCTTCATAAGGATTCCCACATACGGATTGGGTCCGAAGAAGGGAGTTGTATCTATTAATTAGGATATAATGTTAGTTTCCTAATAGATACTGTCGGTTAGAGTTTGTATTAGGGAATTATCTTCAATATGAGTTGTAATAGAGATAAGAGTCGTGTCCGACAAGGACATATTGTGTAATTTTGGGTATAAATTAAACCCAGCCGATCGGCTATCATTGGTGGATTTAACTGCGTTTTCTTTGTTTCTTATTGGTTGCAGGATCAAACCAATTGGCACGCCTAGAACCCGAAAGAAATATTTGGACCTGCACTGGAGTTAAGCAGATCTCCCAGGCCAGTGTGTGTTTTTTTACATCAACACGCTTTTGGCACGCCCGGTGGGACTTCGAAGAATTTTCATCATGGTAGACCTCCAGACAACTGACGTTGACCCAGAGAATATTATTCCAATGACAGTGGACAAGTTGACGTCGGAACAAAAGGCAGAGCTGGAAGATATAATGAACAAGCTTCAAAACCAGTACTTACATTCTTTTGTCCAAACTAGATCGGGAACGGTGGTTCAGAGATACAAAGTAGCTTTGCCCAACAATGAAGAGCCAGAGTCAAGTTCTGGGAAGGAAAAAGGGGTTAAGCAAGAGGAATCTCCTGAAGAACCCAGGAATTTGCAAGATCGGATTGACTATGCTGTGCATCATGCTTTGATCAACCAGTCAGGAGTGCTTGTCAACACTTTAACAAATATGATCAAGTCTGTGGTTGATGGTACTATTGCTGAACACCAAGCCAAAGGACCAATTTTCTTACCAGATGGGGTCTTCCCGCAATATAGGCCGCTTATGACCAGCCAGCCAAAACCTGCTACAAATATAGCCCCAGGACAGCCGATGGCATCAACATCGGTTACAGTTCAACAAGAGATACCAGCGTCGGTACAGAAGCAAGTAGAATTTAATCCTCATGTACTGGTCCGACAACAACCTCAGCATATAGGGCAAAACATACCTCAAATATCAGCTGAGCAAGTTGCAGCTATGTTCAATCCCAATCAGCCAGTTGCTCAGCCGATCCTACATACACCAGCAAGACAGCAAGTACCAACCTTCCAGCAACAAGCTGCCACTACTCAATTTGTTCCTAATCAACAAGATTTTAGTGCTCCACGAATGCCTCAGACCCACGCAGGTGGCAATCTTAATTATCAAAATCAACTTCATTCACCATAGGTGCAATATCGGCAGAGAACGTCTCCTCAACCATATCATCAGCCGCAGTTTTACCAAGATGAGCCGATACAGCCATAGCATCAAGATGGAGCTCGGCAGAAACCTTGGGCCGATATGATAGCTGATGTGATGAGAGAACAGTTTGGATTAAAACCAAGGGATGGTGACAATCTGTATCGGCATCCATATCCAGAGTATTTTGAAAGAGTGCCATTACCAAGCCGATACAAGGTCCCAGACTTTTCAAAGTTCTCAGGACAAGATAATGTATCAACTTATGAGCATGTTAGCCGATTTTTAGCTCAATGTGGTGAAGCATCGGCTACTGACGCTTTAAGAGTCAGGCTATTCCCTTTGTCTCTGTCTGGATCGGCTTTCACATGGTTTTCATCTTTACCTTATAATTCTGTTCACAGTTGGGCCGATCTGGAAAAACAGTTTCACAAATATTTCTACAGTGGAGTTCATGAGATGAAACTATCTGATTTGACAAACATTAGGCAGAAACGAGAAGAATCTGTCCAAGATTATATTCAAAGGTTTAGGGAAATCAGAAACAGATGCTACAGCTTGGCGTTGACAGATTCTCAGTTAGCCGATTTAACCTTCCAAGGTTTATTAACACCAATCAAAGAGAGGTTTTCGGCTCAAGACTTTGATAGTTTGGCTCATTTGGCCCAGAAGATAACAGCACACGAACAAAGATTTCAAGAGGCCAATAGAGCATTCAAAAAGGTGAACTTCATTAATTCTTATGTTTCTGATTCTGAGGAAGAGGATGTTCCCGAAGTAGCAGCAGCCGAATGGGCAAGGAACAAGAAGGTGATTCCATGTCAATGGGTCAAGAATTCTGGAAAGGAGGAGAAATATGATTTTGATGTCAATAAAGCTGACAAAATTTTTGATCTTTTGCTTCAGGAGAAACAAATTCAGCTGCCTGCTGGTCATGTGATTCCATCGGCTGAGGAATTAGGGAGGAGGAAATACTGCAAGTGGCACAATACAGGTTCTCATAGTACTAATGAATGTAAAGTATTTCGGCAACAGATCCAGGTGGCCATTGAGCAAGGCAGGATAAAGTTTGATGACTCCAAGAAGCCGATGAAGATTGATGGTAATCCTTTTCCTATCAACATGGTTCATACAAGTGGGAGGACAGCCGACAGAAGGGACAATCGGCTCAATAAGTTTGACTCTACAAGTATGATTAATAAATATCAAAAGAGATATGATCGGCAAGAAAGGCAATATTATGAGGATGATGATAGCTTTGATCTACATTGGAACTGCGAGTTTTTCATATTTTGTTGGAATAAAGGGATGAGATTACCATCGATAGAAGACTGCCCAGGTTGTGCTAATGCCGATGAAAACTATAATGGGAGTTTTAGCCGATTTCATTCTAAAGAGGATCGGCTGATGCAAAGGAAGTTGCCTGTTCATCAAAGGTTGGGCCCGATTCATCAAGATTATTTCCAGGAGGATGATGTTGAAGATACTTCAAGAGCTCAATGGTGTCCTTCTGGGATTTTTTCTAAAAGTCAGAAGAGAAGGGTTCAGAGGATGAGGAGCAGGGAACAATTTCATGAAGTTGAACAAGAAATCGATCATCGGCTGAAGAAAACAAAAACAAAACAGCAATGGCGTGTTAAGAGTAAAATAGTACCAGCCGATGAGAGTGAAACCGATGAAGCGAGAAGGGTAATTAAAGGAAAGGCCATTGCTTCTTCATCGGTCAACATGGTATTTGTGCTACCCGCGGAGTTCGAGGCTAATCAAGACAATGCAGATATCATGGAAGAATCTTGTGCAAGATTGATATTGTCACCGGAACAGGCTATTTTTGAGAAACCCGAGGGAACAGAGAATCGGCACCTCAAGCCATTGTATGTCAAAGGATTTGTTAACGGTAAGCCGATATCCAAAATGTTAGTTGATGGTGGGGCTGCAGTGAATTTAATGCCATATGCAACATTTAAGAAATTGGGAAGGAGTTCAAATGACCTCATTAAGACTAATATGGTTCTTAAAGATTTTGGTGGCAATCCTTCAGAGACCAAAGGAGTTCTTAATGTAGAATTGACAATCAGCAGTAAGACTGTTCCTACTACATTTTTTGTCATTGATGGGAAAGGTTCATATAGCTTACTGCTTGGAAGGGATTGGATTCATGCTAATTGTTGTATTCCTTCAACCATGCATCAGAGCTTAATCCAATGGCAAGGTGACAAGATAGAGGTTGTTCCAGCCGACAGGTCAGTACATGTTGCTAATGCCGATTTATCTGTTTGGGAGATGGATGGAATTGATTGCTTATCAGGAAAAATCTGGCAAGGAGATTATCTAAAAGTGTCTGATTGTGGTATACAGCCAATTGGAGATGGAGAACCCCAGTTGTTACTTTGAGGGTGTTGTGGAGGGTTTCGATTTCTATACTGAAGATGCTGTAGATGATCTTGATGGTAAGCTTGGTCAGGGTTTTATGTCGGCCGATGATTTGGAAGAAGTTGACATTGGGTCAGGAGATAAGCCTAGGCTGACATTCATCAGTAAGAATCTATCATCTGAATTCAAACTTACATTATTAAAGCTTTTGAAAGAATACAGCGATTGCTTTGCTTGGGAGTATTCTGAGATGCCAGGACTTAGCCGATCGATTGTTGAACATCGGCTTCCTATCAAACCAGGATATCGGCCATATAAGCAACCACCTAGGAGATGTAAAGCCGATATGTATGATGCGATTAAAGCTGAAATTACTCGTTTATATGATACTGGTTTTATTCGTCCATGCCGATATGCTGAGTGGGTTTCTAATATAGTTCCAGTAATTAAGAAAAATGGCAAGCTTAGGGTTTGCATCGACTTCAGGCATTTAAATAAGGCTACTCCTAAGGATGAATACCCAATGCCGATTGCCGATCAATTGGTAGATGCTGCTTCAGGACATAAAATTATAAGTTTTATGGATGGCAATGCTGGATATAATCAAATTTTAATGGCAGAAGAAGACATTCATAAGACTGCTTTTAGGTGTCCTGGTGCAATCGGCCTGTATGAGTGGATTGTGATGACTTTTGGATTAAAAAGTGCTGGAGCTACATATCAAAGAGCCATGAATTATATCTTTCATGATCTGATCGGTTTGTTGGTTGAGATTTATATTGATGATGTGGTAGTGAAATCCAAGGAGATTATTGATAATGTAGCCGATCTAAGAAAAGTATTTGAGAGAACAAGGAAATATGGCTTAAAGATGAATCCTACTAAATGTGCTTTTGGTGTATCGGCTGGACAATTTTTGGGTTTTCTTATACATGAGAGGGGTATTGAAGTACCACAAAGGAGTATTAGTGCAATACAGAAAATCCAACCTCCAGAAGACAAGAAACAGTTGCAATCTTTGATCGGCAAGATAAATTTTATCAGAAGATTTATTTCTAATTTGTCTGGGAGATTAGAGCCTTTCACACCTTTACTCAGACTTAAAGTCGATCAGGAGTTTACATGGGGGGCAGAGCAACAGAAGGCTTTGGATATTATTAAGAAGTATTTAAGTTCTCCTCCAGTTTTAGTTTCTCCACAGAAAGGGATGCCTTTCAAATTATACTTGTCAGCCGATGAGAGGTCAATCGGCTCGATCTTAATCCAGGAGTTCGAAGGTAAAGAGAGGGTAATCTTTTATTTAAGCAGAAGACTTTTGGATGCAGAGACCAGGTATTCTTCGGTGGAGAAGTTGTGCTTATGCTTGTATTTTTCATGTACAAAGTTGAGGCATTATTTGTTATCCAATGAATGTGCTATAATTTGCAAAGCCGATGTGGTCAAATATATGCTATCGGCTCCAGTATTGAAAGGAAGGGTTGGAAAGTGGATTTATGCCTTAACAGAATTCGATCTCAAGTATGAGTCACCTAAAGCTATTAAGGGGCAAGCTATAGCCGATTTTATTGTCGAACATCGAGATGACTCGATCGGCTCAGTAGATATTCTACCTTGGACATTATTTTTTGATGGATCGGTTTGCACTCATGGTTGTGGCATCGGTTTGGTTATCATATCACCAAGAGGGGCGAGTTTTGAATTTGCTTATACTATCAAGCCATATGCTACAAATAATCAAGCTGAGTATGAGGCAGTTCTCAAAGGTTTGCAACTTTTGAAGGAGTTTGAAGTCAATGCTATTGAAGTCATGGGTGATTCATTGTTGGTAATTAGTCAACTGGCCGGGGAATATGAATGCAAGAGTGATGTATTGATGGCTTATTATGAAAAGTGTCGGGCATTAATAGATGAGTTTCGGCTGGTGACGTTGAGATATGTTCCTCGGGAGCAGAATTTAGAGGCTAATGCTTTGACTCAGGGGGCATCGGGATACAAGCCGATGGTGACAGATGTTGAGATGGGGATTGTTACAATTGCAGCCGATGATTGGAGGTATGATGTGCTTCATTATTTGAAGAATCCTTCTCAATCGGTTTCAAGGAAATTGAGGTATAAGGCTTTGAGATATGTCTTGTTAGATGATGAATTGTATTATCGGACGATTGATGGGGTGTTGCTGAAATGTCTAAGTGCTGATCAAGCCAAAGTTGTGATGGGAGAAGTTCATGAAGGTATTTGTGGTACTCATCAATCGGCTCATAAAATGAAGTGGTTACTTCGAAGAGTTGGGTATTTTTGGCCGACAATGTTGGAGGATTTCTTTAAATATTACAAGGGATGTCGAGATTGCCAGCAATTTGGATCAATTCAGAGAGCACCAGCATCGGCAATGAATCCAATAATCAAGTCATGGTCGTTCAGAGGCTGAGGAATTGATATGATCGGCCAGATCAATCCACCATCGAGTAAAGGACATAAGTATATATTGGTGGCAACCGATTATTTTACAAAGTGGGTGGAAGCGGTTCCATTGAAAAAAGTTGATTCTGGGGATGCAATCCAGTTCGTTAAAGAGCATATTATATACCGATTTGGTCTTCCACAAACAATTACAACTGATCAAGGATCTATTTTTGTGTCAGATGAGTTTGTTCAATCTATGGAGAGTATGGGAATCAGATTGTTGAATTCTTCACCATATTATGCGCAAGCTAATGGGCAGGCAGAAGCGTCTAACAAAAGCTTGATTAAGTTGATTAAGAGAAAGATTGCTGATTTTCCAAAGCAGTGGCATAACCGATTGGCTGAGGCATTATGGTCTTATCGGATGGCTTGTCATGGGTCAATTCAAGTTCCTCCATATAAGTTAGTCTATGGGCATGAAGCAGTTTTGCCATGGGAGCATGTCATCGGCTCAAGGAGGATTGATTTACAAGATGAATTGACAGCCGATGACTATCATAATCTTATGGTAGATGAGTCAGAAGACTTGGTTCAATCCAGAATGTATGCTTTACAGAAGATAACAAAAGATAAGGAGCGTGTTGCGCGACATTATAATAAGAAGGTGGTACCGAAATCTTTTGAGGAGGGAGAATTGGTTTGGAAATTGATTCTGCCGATTGGAACTCGTGATAATAAGTTCGTCAAGTGGTCACCAAATTGGGAAGGACCTTTTCGGATTTACAAATCTGTCTCTAAAGGAGCTTACATGTTACAAGAACTTGATGGAGAAATATTTGGAAGAGCTCTTAATGGAAAATATTTGAAAAAGTATTACCCAAGTGTTTGGATTAATTCATGATTCGGCTGTATCTTGTCGATACATGGTAGCCGATGTGTTGACATCGCCTTTAGCTGGCCGATATAAGTTATATCGCCCTTAGCACAATTCTTTTTAGTATAATCGGTTGTTTCATGGTTATTTTTTCTTAGCCGATTGTAATTTTGTGATGTTTCGTTCTCCATAACAAAATTAGGGGGCATATACATACAAAAATTTCAAAGCAAAAATACAAGTATGGAGTTTATATTATCATCAGCGGATTCATGTTACAAGTTTTTGGATAGCCGATATGGCCCTTTGCCTAATTTGTTCTATTTCTTCTATGGCTTGGGCATCGGCTGCATCACTTCCTGGGATGACTTTCATGGATTTGTTTAGATCGGCTAAGTGTCTGATTGAGGACTTCAGCTTGGATTTTTGTTCTTCAATGGCTCTTGGTAAATCGGCAAGCTTCTGTTCTTCTAGTGATAACTCAGCGTTGCAGGCTTCTAATTCAGCCAGTAGTTCAATCTTCTTATTCTTTAGCCGATCTATATTGCTTTGGATAGAACTTGGCCCAGAGATCATCTGATCAAGTTTGGCTTTTTCCTCGTTTATGGATTGCCGATTGGCATGGATGGTTGCTTCAAGGTTTTTTCGCTCTCGTCTATCGGCTATCCTCTGTCTTGATCTTTCCAGCTTGTGACGATATTGTTCAAGGAAAACTGCTGGAGAGATGATTTCGGCTACATCGTCTGGGATCTGATCTTGAATGTCTTCAAATCTTGCTCTAATTGATCCACAGTTGACAACCAAAGCATCAAGGGAACCTTCAAGCCGATGAGCAATATCCTTGAGGGTAGCTTTTAAGTCATCGGCTATAGGAGCAATAGCCTTGCTGGATGTTTCTTCCTCTTCATCCATGAATTGCCTAATGTCAAAGGAGAACATATCGGCTAAGACCTGAAAAGAAAAGGTTATTAGTCAACGAAATGTTTAGAATGGCCGATTTATATTTTAAACACAAATGCTTACAGGAATAGCAGGAGTCGGTTGGTCTTCAATGTGGTGGCTGTCTCTAGCCGATGGAGTATGTTCACTTGAGTCATGATGGATAGGAGTTGGAGAGCGGATCGGCTGAAATATAAAATGAGTTAATACTTGATGAAATGAGATTTAAACAAAGTTTTGAAGGAAGTGTTACCGATGGAGGCGGTGCAGGTTTCTTCTTGGCAGCCAATTTCTTTTTCTACAGAAGAAGAGTTAACACTGAGATCGGCAAAGAAAATTATGAAAGGACTGAAGAGTACAAAGTGCATACCCGAGGTTGATATGTCTTGTGGATCGGCGTTGGTGAAGTTTGCTGAGGAATAGGGATATTGATTGTTGGAGTTTCTTCTACTGTTTCACTCAGCTCGGCAGCTGCTTCATCAATAGCTTTTTCTATATCTTCTTCATCTGGATCATTGGTTGTTATGTTTCTCTGCTTTTTGGTGGCTTTCTTCTTTGTAGCCGGTGGATCGATAGCCGATGACCTGGTCCTTTTCTTCTTACCAGCTTCAGAGGGAATCGGCTCACGTGTTTGTCCATGGAGCAGGGAAGATGTCTTGGGAGCATTATAGCCGATGGTTGAAGGAGCCAATCCACCACCGTTGGGGAGAACTCCAGCAGCATAGTTGATATTGACTCCGTTTCTGCTGACATGAGGAGGAGAGGACTCTGTGGTCTGCAAACAAAAGAAGAAAAGGAGTTAAGTTATTTTCTAAAGACAATCGGCTATCTATAAGGATATTGAAAAAAGAAGTATGTTTACCTGTGGAACCATGTCTGGAATGATGTCAGTCAGATACATGGAAGCCGATTGGTGAAAAAGATGTTTTTTCCATTCAACCCACCATTGATCAAAAGTGGAACTCCTTAGCATAGCCAATTCAATGTTTTCCAAACTTCCAAGGGGAGGTCCTTCTATGCTTAATAATCTATCCATCATCAGAGCCGATGAGATTTCTCCTCTGGCTTGGATTTTTTCTGAAAAGAACAAGCCGATTGGCATCTGCCCCATTCCCATTTGTCTGGCAGCGCTCATAGGGTGATAGAATTCATAAGATATCTGGATGTTCCTGCCTTGATGGATGCCAACAGGAAGGATACAGGGGGTGATAGCTGTTGTAAAAACTTCTCTGGATTTCTCAAATTTTTCAGAGTTTATTTCATCAAATCTAAAATCAGCTGGCAATTCAAAATCTGCAGAGAATTCATATGCAAACCAATTTCTAGAATCTTTTGGAAATCCATCATAAAAGTTGTCGAACCAGTCGACGAAGAGTTCAGCTGATAATTCTGATCCGGGATATGAAGATGCTGCCTCTCCAAACGACATACATCTTCTGGTTGTGACTTCATCTCCGTCGTCATCTTTGGTCGGCTCAACCAAAGGAAAATCAGCTTCGGGCAAGGCTGGTCTCTTGGCAATTTTGATTGTATGCAGATTAAGCCATAACTGCAATAGCCACCAAGGTCCACCTGTGCCGATTACTGAGTTGGTAGCAAGCTTAGCCGATGCATTGCTCAAAATCTGATATAAATAACCCAGGAGGTATTTGCCTAGTGGGAATTGCTTTTTGTTGACTAGAGCTTCAGCTATATGTTGCCAGTTGGTGGTTGGACCACAGCTTGAACCACAAAACAGAAACTTTTCCAGCCACATCAAGAGAAAGGCTGCGTGTTCTTTAGGAGTGACAGGGCCAGATCCCATATTCAGAGAGATGAATCCACTCCAGCCTCCAATGCTTCTGGTTTTGAAAATAAATTGGTTTTTGCTGTTCAAGCTGATAGGGTTAGCCGATGAGGTGATGTCTAGCCCAGTTATCATGGTGATGTCCAGAAGAGTTGGGGTCATTGGTCCTTGGTTGAAGAGGAAGGCATTCAAGGTGTTGGACCAAAAATAGCTGGCAGCCAATAGCATGGGTTCATCTTTGGCTAAATCGGCTATGGTTAGGGCTAAGCACTGAGCAATGCTGATTTCTTCCCAGTGAGTTTGTTTGCTAGCCGACATCCTCTTATACCATTCAGACCAAGTCTTGACAGCCGATGGCCAGGATTTAAAAGTGTTGCTCCAATGGTTCAAACTAGGGTTGGTTAACTTAAAGGGGATCCTGTTTGTCTCGGCATTGATGATTTCTATGGGGTCTTTGTTGTCGATTGGGCCCAAGAAGTACCGATTGGGATGAACCAGGCTTGGGATTGCAACTTGGTGGGAGAGATGCTACAGAAAAGAAAGGGGAGAAGAAATAAATTGCGAAGGAAAACTAATCTATGAGTAGAGATGGGATTCGGCTGATGGGGTTACCTCAGGGAACTCGATGACCGGAGCGCTTGAAGGAGCTGCGGAAGATGACATCGTCGGAGATGGAGTTGTTGCTGATGAGAGAATCGCCTATGTGGTCACCGGAGAATCCGATGAAGCTATTGCAAGAGTTGGAGGCGATTACGGTTGAGGCGGTGAAAACGGGAGTAACGGCGTGAAAACCTCCAAGCAGTGGTTGCTATTTAAGAAGGCGTGTGATAACGGTTGAAATGGAAACAGAACCCTAGATCGATTCGGAGAGGATTCGAGCAAATCCGCAACATTCCAAATATCGCGGACTTGGGGGGCATGTGTTAACGACCAAATTTGGTAAATCAAGTATTGGATTTGAAGATAGAATCGAAGCGGATTTGGAGGAAGCTGGCGGTTACCAAAACAGAGCAAGAATCGGTTGGTGACTGAATCGGCTACGGTGTGTATCGGCTGGTGACCGAGTCGGCTATCGTGACCATCGACTAAGACAGAGTCGGACAAGGATAGCCGATGTAGCCGATTCCGACGAGAGGATAACAAAGTCTTTGTAGGGTTCGGTTGATGAGCTTCATAAGGATTCCCACATACGGATTGGGTCCGAAGAAGGGAGTTGTATCTATTAATTAGGATATAATGTTAGTTTCCTAATAGATACTGTCGGTTAGAGTTTGTATTAGGGAATTATCTTCAATATGAGTTGTAATAGAGATAAGAGTCGTGTCCGACAAGGACATATTGTGTAATTTTGGGTATAAATTAAACCCAGGTTCATGTAAAGAAAAGAACGAATCAATACAACAATTTCGGCGCATCGCCACCTTTACTCTTTCACTGTTTTCGACGAGTTCTTGCTTTCGAGTTGGGCTGCATCGGCTTCGATCTCCGACAAGAGGTAAAACTTGTTATGGCGGCTTGCGCTCTCGGGATTAGTGCTTCCATCTTTATGACACTCTGATCCTGTTTGTGTGAATCGTCGAGTTATCATATATATTGTATAATCTGAATTGATATCAATATATAACTTAGATCGGTTGATATCTGTTTCACAGAAAAGCAACCGATAGGGTTATATATCGCTGTTGATCTAGATTATATAATATATCTACCATCTCGAAAAGGTTTTCATCGACTTGATCATCTAGACATTATGTTTCTTTACATATTTGGTGCTGCATCAGTTAGGTTTGACCTACTAAATCATGTTTAGAACCATAGTTTCTAGCCTGTCTATGGTTGCTAATAGAGATAGCGTCGGGGTTTCAGCCGATCTTACCTGGTTTAATTATCTTGTTATCTTGATATATTAAATCTGCCCTTTATATCGAGATATTAACTTAGTAAAATATATTGAGCTTGTTGTCAAATCTGGTTAGGATCATCTTAACATTAGTTTGACAAGTTGTTTAATATATTTTGTTCATGATAATATCTCTGTATAAAATAGTATCGGAGTACTAGCCGATACATGTTAGATTTACCTAATCGGCTATGCTATGAACATGTATAATCTACGCTTTATAATATATTTAGACATAAGTGATTCATACTGTCTCGGCGCTCTGTCCGATCTATCCCAATCACTTGGTTTAAATATATTCTGAGACTTAGATTATATTTTGTTGATATCTACAGCCGATTGGGTAGATTTAGCTTTATCTTGCTTTATCTGTTATAGCCGATTTAATGCATCTTGCATCGGCTCAATGCTCAATGATATGTCATCGGCAAGCCAGCCGATCGGCTATCATTGGTGGATTTAACTGCGTTTTCTTTGTTTCTTATTGGTTGCAGGATCAAACCAATTGGCACGCCTAGAACCCGAAAGAAATATTTGGACCTGCACTGGAGTTAAGCAGATCTCCCAGGCCAGTGTGTGTTTTTTTACATCAACAGCTGGTCCTGGACAGGGATTTTAATGTACATTCAGTCTCGAAAATTCTGGTAGTGAATTTCCGGGCGTGACACCCGAGTCCTTCACATAAGGAATAAGTTCATTTGGGATCCCTTAACTTTACACCGAATCCGATTTTTATCCTTGAACCCAAAAACCAGATACAACTAGTCCCTAAACTGTCAAAACCGATGCAAATGAGGTCCCTCGCCGGTTTTGGCTGACGTGGCATCTATGTGGCTGGTTTGACTAAGTCTTCATCCCACGTGACATTGACGTGGCAATTAGATCCCGAAAAAATAATAAAAATTATGGGCCCACATGTCAGCTACACACACAAAATAATTACAAAACAGTAGGACCCACGTGGGCCCACATGTCATCCTCACTCCTCCCTCTTCTCTCTATCCTCTTTCTCTCCGGCCGGTGGAGCCGGGCGGGCGGCGGCCGAAGCAAGCCGGCGGCAAGAACTACCATAGGGCGCAGACGGCAGTGTTTGGTGGTGTTGTGGAAGAGGGCGTTGGCGTCGGTGTGCCCTCTGGGAAGACCAGCTTGGGGATCAGGAGGAGGCTATGCTCGAACGCCACCAAGCGCGGCCGGAGGAGGAGCATCAGGGAGGAGGAGGTGACGGTGGTGGGGGCCTTCGCCGTTGCCTTATTGAGGGGCTCGTCGACCATTGCTGGATAGAGAGAGAGGAGAGAGAAGGAGGAGGAGAGAGAGAGGATAAGATCATCGCGATGGTTGCCGCTCCCCACCCTTCTCCTTGCTAGCTGTCGCCCTTCTCCCTCTCTGCGCACGCTCACCGGCCGGTGAGAGAGCTCGAAGGACGGAACTCCTCCTGTCCTCACCACTCAACTGGCGATTCATCCTGCACGCCCTTACCCACTGCCACTGTAGCTGGGGTGGGATCCGTCGGAGAGCGCACCGCCGTCGAGCATGGTGACGTCAACGGCCTTGATGATGAAGCTGAACCCCTTCTCTCCTCTTCTTCCCAGCAATCCCTCCTCCCTCCTCAAGCTGCTCGCCGGCGAGCTACCGCTGCCGCCTGGACTCCTCTCCACGTCGGCACGACCGCGGCAGCGGAGGCGGAGGCAAGCGCTGTGGGCGTCGAGGAGAGGGGCGGCGGCCGTCGACATAGGCCCAGGGGGGCGGGAGTGGAAAAGGCCATACCTCTCCACGCCGCCCTTATCTTCGTCGGGTGTCGCCCTTCTCCTTGCTAGCTCCTCTCCCGATGGCCGCCGCGCTGTTAACGTCAAAATTTGGTAAGCCCGAAATCATCATCGCCCTAGAATTAGTATCGGCTTCAGAGTTCTGGAATCGGCCGATAGGAATTATCACTTGCGAGCAGTCGGATTCTTAGCAAATTTGGTTAAGGAAATTATTCAATTAAAGAAGACTTATCCAGAAGAAGCCGAGTTCAAGGAGGATACGACATGGCAATTTATCTATTAATTAAGCAGAGTCATTTAGTTTTCCTTTTATTTTTAGGAAAGATTGTTTAGAGTCCGATCAGGACTTGTATCTTTTATTTTATCTTTAGGAAAGTTTGTGTCTTGTCCAATAAGGACTAGTATCTATCCATAAGTATAAATATGTACACCCGGGGTCTATATAATCTATCTCTCGATCAATATACAATTTTCGGCGCATCGCCACCCTCTTTTCCGAGGTTTTACTTATTGACCGGCGGAACTTGGCACCTGACGCGGGGCTGCATCGGTTTCGATCTCCAGCGAAGGGGTAAGTCCAACGTTCCGTCGGCCCCGATGAATGTATCGGCTACATTGGTGTTGTTCAAGGCTACATCGCTTCGATCTCTTGGATTGCTCTGGTTCTGTCGATATATTTGTCTACTTGATATTTCGATTCTATCTTTAATAGCATTGTGTTTAGAGACACATCAGTTTAGTTGGGACTGTCTTCGGTTAGGTCTGATCTTCCGTCTTAGCCGATATATCTCTACAATCACAATGATGTTTTAGATAGATTTGTTATATCCATCACATTAAACATTAAACAGATCTATTCGCTCATTAAGTATTAGATTATTATATACAATCTCATGCTGCATCGATTGGGTTGATAATCTAAGTCTTGTTAAGCCGATAGGTTCATACTAATGTTTCATTGGAGGGTTAGCCGATCTTATTCGATGTGTTGATTTTTTTTTTGATGGTTTTACCGTCTTGGTTAAATTTAACACATGACCACCTTGAAAATTAATCAAAGGCTTGATTGTTTAGACTTTATGTTTCTTTTCATACTAAGTGCTGCATCAATTAGGTTTGACCTACTAAGTCGTGCTTAGAATCATAAAAGCTAACTTGCCTTTGATTGTCAATAAGGGTTTCATCGAATGAGTTATCTGGACGTTGCATCGGCTTATAAGGATTACATACAAGTTGGTTTTAGCCGTTGACAGCAAAGGCTTCATTGATTATTTAATCATTTGGATTTAACTGCATCGGATCTCCAGCCGATGTATGCTTTAACCTTCGGATCAACAGTTATTTTATCATATCATTATTGGCCGATTGGTTTCTATTGGATTATATTATAATTTTATTACATTATTATCAGTCGATTGTCTTTGTATCATTATTTACTCAAGTATCAGAATCTACATTGGATATATAGCCAATTGTTCAAATTCCAATCGACATCGGTTGGTATCGACATTGGCTAGAATTACTATATCGGCTTGTCAGCTAATCGGCTCTTTGATCATTTGTTTATATATCTTGTCAGTTGCAGGATCAAACTGACTGGCACGCCTGCATTCAATCAACATTTTAGGACCTGCACTAAAGCTAAGCAGATCTCCTAGGCCTTCGTGTGTTTCGACAAGGTTCGCGTCAACCCAGATTTGACACTATTAGCTGGATACGGATTTTTTATCAACGCGCGCGCTGCCCCTTCTCCCCGTCGGCCACCGCCCTTCTCCCCACCGCTCGTTGGCCGTCACGCCTGGAGAGAGGAGAAAAGAGAGGAGAGTGGAGAGAGATGAAGAGAGGGGAGATGGGGAGAGAGGAGGAAGAAGACCGCTCGGGAGAGAGAGAGGAGGGAGTGTGAATGACATGCGGGACCTACATGGGCCCCACTATTTTTAAATTATTTTTTTGTTTAACTGATATGTGGACCGACGGTTTTTATTATTTTTCAGATCAAATTGTCACGTAAGCGTCACGTCAATGCCACGTAGGACAAGGATCAAGTCAAATCAGCCACGTAAGCCAGCCAAAACCATCATCCAAACTGTCAAGGGATCTCGGCTGCACCGATTTTGTAAGTTGAAGGACCCGTTGTATCTGGTATTGCGGTTCAAGGACAAAAATCGGATTCGGTGTAAAGTTAAGGGATCTCAAATGAACTTATTCCTTCACATAATAAGCCGCATAGTCCCTTTAATCTGGGCTTCATTTTTGCCCTTCCCAATGGCAAGTGTTAGTGTGGGCCTGATCTGTTGAATATCAATCAATGCGGCCCAGTTTAGTAAACGAGAGATAACGTAGTGGGCTGTCCTTCTCGGCCTTTCATGGGCTCCCTCCCGTTAGTGCAAGATGGACCGAGTTCTATTCGGTGGGCTTTCCTACTGCTCGTGGGCCTAAACTGGTCGGCTACGCAGCGTACTGCGCTCTCTCTCTCTCTCTCTCTCTCTCTTGTCGTTTTGTTGGTGATCGCAGTATCGCCATGTCATGACAAATCGGGTAGTTGCTCATGTCAACTAGGACCAACACAACTTAACCGCACATCAAAAAGATCGACCAGCTAGCTACTACTCCTCATGCATTTCTTTTTCAACGCCTCTCTTGTGGCATTGACGTACTACCTTATGATCGAATATTAATTTCACTGATCAATTTGGCTAGCATTGATATGCATTACATGTTAGCTTTAGCTTTTTACGATTTTTTTTCGTTTCAAAATATAACAATTTAATTTTCGGTTAGATTCGTATCTGATATGTATATGATATTGTGCAACATGTTCGTTTTTTTAAAATTATAAAAATGTTTGTCGTGCGAATTTAACATGCTCGCTCGAAAAAGCACACACACGCGAAAAGGTAGAGACTTGCACGTGATGCCCAGCGAGAACCGATCGAATTCGCGCACGTATGTACGTACATACGCTGGCCTGTCTTTCTCCTGTCTGTCTTATACTACCTACCAACCAGCCTGCACAATCGAATCGTAGATGCTTACATATATACGTGTATTATGGTTGTGTTTAATTCATCTTCCTCGTGTTTCGTGCGTACGATTTTTAAACTGCTAAACGGTACGTTTTTTAAAAAAAATTTCTATACGAAAGTTACTTAAAAAATCATATTGATCCATTTTTAAAAATAATTAGCTAATACTTAATTAATCACGTGCTAATGAATCGTTTCGTTTTCTATGCGCAGGAGTTGTGTTTCCAACACATAACAAAAAAACACAGCCTAATTGTTCTGGATACTGTATGTACTAGTGTACGTATGTGTAGGCAGGCCAAAGCCCAGAGCAGGTGTGCACATCATATAATAGTACACTCGTCTTAGCTTCATACAGTATTTGCCAAAACGACAAAACCACACATTCCGACATTATATTCCACCTAGTTTACTAGTAGGACTAGCAATTAAGCTAGTACTACTACTAGCTCGATACAATTTATTCTGTTCTGTTCTACTACTTCTGCAAACAACATGTGTTTGTTAGCATATATGGATACGTGTGTGTGTGTGTAAGGTACGTAGCGTACTAGATGTTGTAATCAAGTTAGTTGGTTAACCACTTAACAACTCGATAGATCGCCATACACATACCCATCGTCACGATCGAATTAGTTGGTGTAAATCAATCGATCGACCGAGTCCGAGTGAGATATGCATGCATGATGTTGAATTGTTGACGACTACCGATCGACCGGCCAAATGATTAATTGTTTTGTGTGCATCTCTCTGCTTGTTTTTCTTTTACTGCATTATGTGTCACTCTGCAGATCGAGCTCTCTACACGTTACATCCTGCAACCGCTCTCCAACTAACACACTACACCTGCGTGCTGATGCTGGGTTAATTTTGGCTTCTTGTCGATTAATAAATCTTAGTGATCATCGATCTCCATCGATCACTTCTAAATCAAGCAGCTATGTATCTAGCTACATTGGATTAATTATTTTCGAATGATCCATCTCACACTGTGCACCCAGTGACGACCATATCTATTGATTTTTTTAAAAAAAAGAATAATAGAAACTTTCATTCAACTCGGATAATTACATCAAATTTAGTCACGAGTTTGGTACTATACATACTGATACTACCTGTCTTTGTTCCAAGGAAAGTTCCGGCCGCCAAACGGAACGGACCGACCTCCTACTTGCCGGCTGAAAATTTGACTTTGTACTTCTCTTCCAGGACCGATAATTGATTAAAGAGAAAGAGAAAATAAAATGGCATACTGTTCCATTCAACTGGGAATTAATTGTGCAGCGATTAGTTGACAGGAAAATGACCTAGCAGCACAGCCATGGATGCTTAAGCTTGCATGTTTAATTAATAAATGTTGCGGCATGCATGCGTGACAGCAGCTAGCGATGGATCACAATCACATCGATCGTTTTGATCTACTCATCGTGGCAACATGATGGATAGGTTTTTGCTTCATCTGCTGTTGCTCTGTGGAAACTTCACACAAAAGAGAGGTAAAAAGGTTATTCAGCAAGTGAAAAAAGAGACATAAAGCAGAGCGGAAGGAAGGTGCAGACCGTGTTCTTTACAGAAGAATATAATTGTAAAGGAAAAAGTATGAGGTAATTAAGTCACTTGACAGTGAAATTAGGAGCTAGGCAGCAACTAGTAGCTAGCTAGCATCCAGCTGTACTTAATATATATTTAGCTAGACCTTTATATCCTTTTGCTTTAACAGTAGATCATTAAAAGAACTCCAATTGATAAGTTAATTCTAGAAGAGATTTTGGCTTTGCCTGATCGATCGATGGAGAGTATAGTAGATTAGTAGTTGGTGCCTTGGTGGTCATGCGTGATGCATATATGCCTGTCTGCACATGCTTGCCCAGTTGCCCCTGTTCAAATTTCATTTCATATTCGCCTCTCATCAACTGTAAATAATTCAGAAGCTGGTTGTTCAAACCGTATAATAATATATTCACCCAACTAATCGGACGTATGCGTACTCACGAGCTGAACAATACATTACTGCTCAGTCGATCCCCTCCACAGCACGGAGTTGTATTTTTAGCTTTTTAGATAATGGAGAATGAAGTTGTATAGGACTCCTAATTAGTAAATTAGCTATACTCCTACATTAGTTAATATAATTATAGCAAGTTGAGTTATGTTTGCATGTGTGTGAACTGTTCCTAACTAATCAGACCATATTAAGCTCTGCATATGCATGTTTGGTCTAGCAATTACTCGACATTTACTACTTGAGCACGTGGAATTATGTCATCTCCATCCATTTCATCAATGAGGAACAAGTCGTGCGTTGAGCATGCGTTTGCACTGTGGACCGTGCTAGCTTCATGAAATGTCTGCCATTTTTTTTGTAATCTGATAGTACTAATTTTCATTCCTCTGAACCCAAACTAGACCAAATATGATCAGTTAATTAGCAGAAGTACAGAAATGAAACGATCAGCCGCTGGATCTATCGACCTCAAGCTCAGTCGTTCTGAGGTCTGCACTTGTAAAGAATCAAGAAAGCTACTACTACTACTGCCGAACTTTTTCAGTACTACTCCAGCATATGTAGACAGGCAGAGTATTAATTAATTGATTAGTCATGTACCATCACCCTTAATCATAAAGTTGTCAGCTTTACATCTGCTAAGCCTAGAATTATGCTGACATGATGGAGTTTTAGCTTTCTACTCACGTGGTTAATCATGTTGCAGCAGCAGTTTTCTCCTCATCTTTTAATTTCTGGAAGGATTACGACAGTGAACCGGACTTGTTCTACAGGCCTGCAGCGATTGCTCTAGGATTACCGATTGAGGTTAGGCCGGTGAGGTGAACCATCATATATCCATCGATTACATTAATTATACAGTTGATTAATCTCTGGTCAAATCTGAGGAGGATTTGTTTAAGACTCGAGCATATCTACTAACAAACAACTGAAAGAATACATGTAAGGTATCCCAAATCTCAAATAAAAAAACAATACATGTAAGGTAGATATATAATCCAAGGCAGATAGCTACCGTGTCTGAACTTCTGAACCTGCAAGTTCAGTAGAGTAGCTGTTTTTATTTTTCTAGGGTGAGATTCAGAAGCGTGAACTACCGTGTCTGAACTTGTGAACAGAAAGTGATCCAGACGATGGAGAACCACAATTGGGAATGATTCTTTTTCGTCCAAAAGGTAAATAAATGAAGTGTGAACCTGCAGAAGAATAATCCACGTCAACTTTTCCTACGAGAGGAGTCTGAAACTGTGAAAAAAAATCAAAGCAATCAAGAACAGCATAGCAGTAGTAGAGGCAGCTCGATGGTCACGTGCGTGTGTGCCAACAGAAATCGAACAGGCAAAGCTTCAGACTCCCGGAGTACAAACACGGCACCAAATAATACATAGATATATTTTGCATTGCTCATCTCTCCTGACCTCACGTTGGAATAAGACTGGATTATGGTGAGGACAAAATTAATTAAACTATCAAGAAGGGTCCACTGAATCGACATCTTTGTATCGTTGATGACAGGTACATGTATTGTGCATTTGTGCATTGACATGGACATGTTCAGTGGAGTACTAGTTCACCTCACGTTTTTTACTCGTCAGCGAACCCAGGAAGAAGAAGAGGAGGAAGAATATGCTGACCAAGCTGACCACCAAAGCGTGTACACACGTAGCATGATGTGTACTGCTTTAATTGCAATTTTCAGAGCTTTTCTTTACAGCTCTACTATTTCATAGTGTAATTGGACACCTGATAATTGATAGAAAAATGTAGTAGTAGTATTTTAAACATAAAATAAATATACTACAAAAATAATTTAAATGGTGTATTTAATAAGATTAATTTTATATTGTTAATTGTTGTTGTGTTTTTCTACAAACTTAATTGAACTTTGAAAAATTAACTTAGGACAAACCCAAAACGCTTTATAATACTTCAGTATAGCACAGAGGGAATTGTGCATTAGTGTTCCTATATCCCTTCTGCTGTAGTGAAAGCTGTTGCACAAATTTAGGATTAGTTAGATGAAGGTGACAATGCATTCCTGTTTGGTGGTGGTACTACCACTAAATACATGAACAAGGGAAGCAAAGACAATACACATTTGCAACAATTATAATCCTCCTCCTACTCTACAGATATACTCCTGCAATTTGCTCCACATGAGATGCATGGAGACTATACAGCTAATTAAGGCTGCGTTTATTGTATGCTGTTCAGAACTAATCTTTCGCGTACATAAAATAAAATAAAGCAACTCATTAGCACATAATTAATTAAGTATTAGCTATTTTTTAAAATAATATATTAATATGATTTTTGAAAACAACTTTCGTATAGAAAATTTTTGCAAAAAACACACTGTTTAACAGTTTAAAAAACGTGTACGCGAAAAAGGGGAGGTGAGTTAAAAAAGTTAGGGGGAAAAACACACTCTAAGGCTATTTTGGACCAGAGAAGTTCCCAACTTTTCTCCTCATGTTTCGCACGCACGCTTTTCAAACTGCTAAACGGTACGTTTTTTCTAAAAAGTTTTTATACGAAAGTTGTTTTAAAAAATTATATTAATACATTTCTCAAAAAAAATTAACAAATACTTAATTAATCATAAGAAAATGCGTCGCTCCATTTCACGTGTGCGGGAGATGAGTTCCCAACCTCACCTCCCATATGCAGCCTAAGTGCTAATGCATGATCTGCTCAGGTGACCAACTACAGCTAATTAAATTGCTAATTGCTGCACTATTTTTTTTTACAACGACTCAGGACTGCAAGAAATGCAGTGGGCTCTCTCGTATAATACATGCACACCGACAGACGACAGGACCAGTTACTACTGCTGTACTAAATCCTGCAAAGACGTTGTTGCAACTTGCAACTACTCCGTGCCGTACTAATTAGTTTTGTTATGAAAAAGGTGCAGCGTAGTTAACACAACTACCTATCTCATACGCCAATAGATTTCAGATCAGCCTGAGATTTCAATTAGATTGCTATCCGACTTGCTGACTGCTTGCTGAAGCTTGATCAACATATTTGTCAGCTGATTACTATAAAAAATATTTTTTGGGAGTAATCATTTTTTTCCTTATTTCATAGAGGCAGTAGCGCTATTTATTTAGTATTTGATTATTTGATTTGATCAAGCATTTCATTGGATGAGTACTTTGAAAGTCTGAAGGAGTAGGAGGCTAGGACGACCGTTGTAAGCAGTTTGCTCCATAAATACTCGATGCATGATTAATTGTGAAGGATGTGCGTGTGCGCAATTAACGCTAAGCTTGTACGCAACAATTAAACAATCTTCCTCCCAAGCTCGAAACCTCACTGATTGAAAACTACTACTCCATTAGCTAATTAATACGTGTGTTAAGTCAAGTGCACCCTATTAGCTAATTAATTGTGCATTACACTCGCCGTTTCACGCACATACTATCTTAATTAACAACTAAACTTGCAGACAATACATTTTCCTTTCGGGCGAGCAAAACATGCCGTGTGTTTGTGTGTGTTACCCCTAATTATGTAACTAAATCCACATGCCAACAATGTTCTTCTTGTCATTACTTGGTCTTTAATTTGACATTCTGTTCATATTTGCAATATATTGGTTCACAACTTCACAAATACGACTGTCGTCTGATTTGTACATTTAAGGTCAGGCCGGGTCCTACAAGCCTAGAAGGTCTATGTGTTATTTTATTTTAATTTGTTTGTTTTGTTTTATATAATTGTTTCACTTGATAAATAAAAAAATATGTCTTTGTTGCTAAGACAATGGCGGAAGCAAGCATCTTGATTAATCCAGTGGAGATATGCAAGGGATAATCACCACAGGACAATGTATTGGACAGTCCTTTTGACTAGTTTTGGCTCTTTGCGGTGCTGGTCATTGGATTATCAAACCATGACTTGCAAGTTAAGGCTTTGTCATTATCTAATGATTCTTTAACCATGAGAGTGTTTGTTCCAGAAGGTTAAATGTCTCAGAACAAGACAATTAGGATTTGGGAGCAGGAAAGTATGGTCAATTACGTTTCTGACAGTGTTTTGGTAGTTGAAAATGCAACAAGATATTGAAACAGTGAACATGCATGCTACCTACAGCTAGGAGACCAGCGATGCAGCAAGTGACCTTGATGCTCAGTTCCAACAGACAATCCATTAAACAAAGCCAGAACTACCAATTGGAAGACCCAGCTTAGACCTGCAGCGACCCTTAATTCTCCCCATTAGTTTGGGACTCGGATAAGTAGCTGTCAGATCTGACCTAATTAATGGAAGGAAAAAGGTTTGGTCATCTGACCTCCCAACAGACTGAATAATTGGTTCCTAACTGCAGTCCTATAGGAGTATCTTGAATCTTGCATAGTTTCATTCTTGTTACTTCTTCCAAAATAGAAAGATCACAGGAAAAAAAATAGAACTCCATTACTGGAAATCATGCACGGTGCTATCTCAGGCATGTGAAGTTAGCCCTTGCATTAGTTTGGAAAATGAATAACTAATCATACTATAATCAACAAAGTTTAGGCCACGTTGAAAACATATTTTTGCGTGAATTATTGGAGCAGATTATTTACGTGATAAACACAATAAATAGATATTTTAATAAATAAATTTCACAAATAATATATATAAGTGTTTTTTAGAAATTACTCTCTATGTTTTTAAAAAAGTCCAATTCATATACTCCCTCCATCCTAGAAATTATAGGATGTTCTTTTTTAGAAAAATCAAATTTAATAGCTTTTGACTAATAATCATACTAATCATATCTATGTTAAGGACCCATTTGAATCAAAGAATTTATAGAGAAATTTCATAAGATTGAAATCTTATAGGAAACTTTTTTATTTGGTTCTTTGATTCAAAAGATTGGAGTTTTCCAAATCCTATAAAATTCCTATGGAATGGCTCATTGCATGTAGGTTTAAGAGAAATTTTAGGCCCCCTTTGATTCAAAGAAAAATTATAGAAAAATTTTGTAGGATTTTATTCCTATAAGTTTTTTTCTATATAACCCTTTGAATCAAAGGATTGAAAAGGATTGAATCCTATGAAATTCCTATAGAATGTCTCATTTCATACAAGTTTTAGAGAAAATTTAACATGAGACGGTACCTCATGAAAAATTTTCTTTGAGTCTTTATCTCTCCTAAAATTCTTGTATTTTTTCTATGGTCCAATCAAACGGTCATTTATGTATTTTGCAATCATATGTTTTACACTTGCATTCCTGTCAGAATTCTTTATTTTTTCTATTCCTCCGTTTTTCCAATCCTGCGATTTAAAGGGACCTTTAGTAAGAGATCCAATATCTTGAAAAAATCCTTTGAGTCTGCGTCTCTCAGGTGATTCCTGTATTTTTCATGCGATCCAATCAAACCATCATTCTTGTACTTTTTTTTATGTTTTGTAGTCTTTTGTTTTACACTTATATTATTATCAGAATCATTTGTTTTTTTTATTCATCTATTTTTTTCATTCCTGCAATTTAGAGGTGCCTTATGTATTATGCATGTTATATTATTATATTCATGTTTCAAAGTACTTTTATGTGACGCTAAGTTCATATTTTTTGGAAATATAATATAAAATAAATTACTAATTAAAATATATTGTTAAAAACCATATAAAAAATATAGATGTTCTTTTATCGGCGGGAGTAGGAGTATTTTTTTTAGATACGTTTAGTAAGTAAAAAAATGCGGAGAAAAAACGGTCAGGTTGCATCAGAGATCACAGTATCGTCGTCGCTGTGACTAAATGCAGCAGCAGTCACAGATGACTAAATCAAAGGTTAGCAGCAAAGTAAAGAAAGGCTTTTTCCTTGGAATCTTCCCCCTTTCACCTCCTTGCAAATCCCACGCGCCTGTTCTTCCACGTGCATCTGTCAGTGACACATTACTACTGCCACAACTGCCTCACAAAAAAAAGAAAAAAAAGGACGAACTAATATTCGTAGGATACTAGACATACTACTACTACCTGTAAAGAAAAGAGAAAAAAGAAATGAAAAAGGAGGCAGGCGAATTGCTCAACGGAACGGTGAAAGAGCGGTTGCCAGCGCCAGCCATAGCAGAGGAGGCAGCCGCGGGCTATAATGGTGGGAGAGAGAAACTAGAGAGAGAAAGAAACCACCACCGCGTTCACGACCCCGAGAAGAGAGAGAGAGAGAGAGAGAGAGGACGCGACGGTTGCCAAGAGAGGAGCCAACGGCATCGCCGCGGCGCTCGAGGCAAGAAACGACGCGAGCGGCCAGCGGCCATGGTGGGCTTGCCTTGGAAGTCGTGACGCGCTGTTTGCTGTTGAGAGATGAAGGTATCCAAGAAGCAGCAGCAAGGAGGAGGGACGATGGAGGAGGAGGCCATGGACGGCGCTGGCGGAGTGGTGGGCCAGGCAGAGGAAGGGTGCTCCGGGGAGGCGGCTGAGGGAGTCGCCGCCGTCACTGTTGCTGGCGCCGGGAAGGAGGGCGGCGAGGGGGACCGGGACCGGGAGGGGAGGACGCTGGTGGTGGGCGTGCGGGCGGACGCCGCGAGCCGGACGCTGCTCACATGGACGTTCATCAATGTCGCCGCCCCGGGGGACCGCATCGTCGCCGTCCACGTCGTGCTCGCCTCCGCGCCGGAGGCCGCCACCACCGCCGTCGACTTCGACACCATGCTCGCCGTCTACGAGGGCTTCTGCAATCTCAAGCAGGTCTCGCTTCCTCCTCCTCTCGCCCTCGACTTGTCACTTTGGCAGTTGCTCGCCACTTTCTACCAATGTCCATCCTTCTCTTTTGCTTCATTTTTTTTCTCCTCATTTGTTTTTGTTGATTTTAATCTCTCCTTTATTTTTGGCTGGTTTTGAAAGATTTGATTTTTAGCCCATCCTTGCAATTTTTGACCCATACTGCATAAATTATCCCAGTTGCAACAAATATTCAGAGAGTGGCTTCCGCTTACTTCAATAATGCGATTTTTTACCTTTATTTATGGCTTTCCTTCTGCAATTCACATACTCTCCCGCTTGTTCCCCTATGCAAATTGCAGTCTTTTTGTAGTAATTGGCTGCTTCGTCAAGCTAACTTTGGGTCTTCTTGTTGAGCAGATCAATCTAAAGCTCAAGATTTGCAAGGACTCCTCGGTACGCAAGGCGCTAGTTCGTGAGGCTAACCTTTTTGGGGCATCCAAGGTTATCGTCGGCATCGCCAAGAAGAAGCGCGGGATTTCGTAAGTGACATTTGATCCTCCTCGATGCATCCGCTACCAAATCTCATCAACTTTATTTTTCACCCAATGATGATATGATTGATGGCCAACTTCCATTTTGGGGGATTCGTCAGGTCCCTGCATTCCGTCGCCAAATACTGCTCGAAGAAGCTGCCGGCGAAGTGCGCGGTGCTCGCTGTGGACAGCGGCAAGATCGTGTTCCGGAGAGAATCCAATGTCCACTCAGGCAAGGTCTCCGCAGAGCTTCCTGGCTGTGGCGATAATGAGATGTATTGCGAGGTGCCGTTCCTAGCCCGTCAGTGTAAAGAGGAACCTTTACCTTTACATGAACCACCCAGAGATGGTGGTGGTGGGGGCGAGGAAGAAGAGCATGATGTTGGCACAAAGGAGACCCAGCCGGTGAATGCCGCCTCCATAGAACAGCAGCCTTCTGGTGCGGATCCTGCTGAGTTGTCGCCGGATCAGGTTCAGGGTGATGTTGATCCATCTGATAAGGGTGAAGAGTCGACTGCCGACCAGAAAGATGAGATTTCTGAGCTTCCGGGTGAGGGAGCTAGTGTTTTGTATTGTGTGTTGCCAGAGAGGAATGGCCATTCAGCTGCAACCACATCTAGTCGGCAATCCGATGGTTCGACCGAGCCACCGACTGAAGGGAATGGGGAACTGTACTGCATTTTGCCACCAAGAAATGATCATTCAGGCAGGAGTAGTGGTGATTCTAGCCGTTCAACTGCGAGTCGGAAACATGATGATTCTGCCAATCTGTCAGCCGAAGGAGATGGCGAACTGTACTGCCGATTGCCAAGGACTGGCCGTTCAGGTAGAAGTTCTGGGGGATCCAAGCGTTCCTTCGGTGCAAAAGGTTTGATTAGGCGCAGCAGTAGTTTCTCCAGTGATATTCAATTGAACTCGGAGACATCACCTAGCAAGAAGGATGGCTCAGTTTGCCCGAATGCAACTGAACAGACTTCATCCATGGTATCTACAGAAGCTGAGGATTCGCCAAAGAACGCTACACGGGATGTCGATACACCCTCTAGCTCTCCGATGTCTCTAAGAAGGATGATAGAGGGAAGGCCTGACCGCTGTCGACTTCGAAGGAGGATCTTCAGTCATCAAAGAAGCTCCTCTTTTGAATGGGCCAAAATTTCCATGGTTCAATGGGCAATGAGGCTCCCAAGCCGTTATACTTCGGTTTCAGACAACAAATCATTTAAATCAGATGCAAGTCCAAGGTTGAATTGTGATTCAGAATGTGAATCCACTTCAGCTGTTGACACAGAAACTATGTTTTCGTTCTCCTTATACGATATATCATGGCCTCCAAGTGAATTAGAATCACTTCAAGAGAAGTATTCTTCAACGTGTAGGCTGTTTACTTATGAAGAGCTGAAACTTGCTACGTCAAACTTCTCACCAGGTAATTTCATCTGGGATGTGCATTACTTTGATTCAGAGACTTTTTGGCAAAGTTGTATACTGATCTTCTTTTACACCAATGCAGATATGTTAATAGGAAAAGGAGGAACAAGCCAAGTTTACAAGGCACAACTATTTGATGGCACATTATCAGCTGTAAAGATTCTGAAACCTTCAGTTGATGCACTGCAAGAGTTTATTACTGAGGTGGAGATTGCAACCAGCTTGCAACATGACAATATTGTCTCACTAAGAGGATTCAGTTCTGATAACTACAGTCTTGTGTTGGTATATGATTACATGCTCCAGGGAAGCTTAGACAAAGCACTTCATGGTAATCCTTAAGATGAAATCTTGGCGTATTTGGTCTCTGACCTTTTTTCATAACTCATCTCTTACTTTGTGACTGTAACTGCTCTTCAGGCAAGCATGACAGCAAGGATAGTCTTAGCTGGGAGAAGAGAAACAAAATAGCAATTGGCATAGCAAAGGCACTTGAATATCTACATCATGGAAGTGTCACCCAATCTGTGATTCATGGAGATGTTAAGTCTTCAAATATCCTCCTCTCAGAGGATTTTCAGGCACAGGTAAATAATCAGAAGAGATTTGCGAATACTGAAAAATACCTGAAGCAGTTGTAGTTTTTTTTTTCATACAGTAAAAATTTTTTCAGATCAATGCTGCCTTAATGTGTTAGCAGTGACAAATTGCATTGAGCATTTGTTAGCCTTACTAGTTAATTTTCTGCTTGTGACATCATCTCTTTTGAAATTTCCAGCTTTGTGATTTTGGGTTGGCAAAGCAAGTGTCAGCTTCGACTCCCCACCTAACATGTACTGACATCACAGGAACTTTCGGGTTAGTATCATCTCTATGCTATTGTTAACTTTTGTCAAGTGTGAAATGTCTAAGCAAACTACTCCTGTGACAGATACTTGGCTCCTGAGTATTTTTCTCACGGGAAGGTCAATGAGAAGATTGATGTCTATGCATTTGGAGTTGTAATTCTGGAGATTATTTCAGGAAGAAGACCTATTAGAACAGGATGTGCAAAGGGTCAGGAAAGCCTGGTTGGATGGGTGAGTGCTCTATGTGCCTTAGCTGGCTTGCTCTGAGCCTGAGTAAGTGAGTAGTAACATGCCCTGAGCCAAGAACAAAATGGTAGCTGCACGTTCACTCACTGTTGGAATTAAAGCTGTCTAGGACCATTTCTGAACTTTTGCTCTGTTGACCTCACAATCATTCTTGCAAGAGCAAGTTATGAATTCTTTTTTTTTTGCTAATTCTTTGCTGACGGTTTCAGGCAAAGCCACTACTATCAAGCGGGGAAATTAAACAATTGGTTGATCTATTCTTGGGAAATGATTATGACTGTGATGAAATGGAGAGGATGACTCTCGCTGCTTCCCTATGCACAAGGACATCTTCTCATTCTCGACCTGAAATGTCACAAGTAAGACCTGAACAAATTACATGTATAAAAATACTTAACAACCTGATAGTTGACATCAATTTTCTCAACTCGTGATGTTCTGGCAACACAGATGTTGAAACTGCTTGAAGGAGACGACGAGACTATCCACTGGGCAAGGTCCCAGGTCACCGCTAGCTTCGACGGATCAGACGAGGAGGTTGTGGCTGCTCCTGACTCAAACATGCAGTCACACCTGAACCTCGCGTTGCTGGGCGTGGACGATGACACCCTCTCGCACTGCAGCACTGAACAGACCATGGACACTTCAGCTGACGGGTACTGGAGCCGGTCATCGAGCTTCGACTAACCTCCTCCTACTTCTTTCTTAACCACCATTTGTTCTGATGTGAGCCATGTGAATTGAGCTGTGTGTATAGAGTCCCTCAATTGTCATACCTTTGCTGCTGCTGCTGTTGTGTCGATTGGTTGGAATGGTGAATGCAAATTAAAAGGAAGTGGATTGGAGGATGATTGCACATTCAGATGACAGATGTAGTAGCCTAGGAGTTGTGGTAGATCTAACCCTGCTGGCCTTTGGCCCTACTTGGTATATATCACTCACTGATGGCTTCATGGTGCATCAAGATTGATTCTTTTTCCAAGTTGCTTTTGTTTTGCTTTTCCTCTCCAGATGCCATGACAGGCTGCCTGATACAGATGCTCCTTCTTTAACACCATTTGATGAAGAGCATACTGTATGTGGGAATTGGCCAGCCTCACCATACCATTAGTGGTTAGCAGGTTTTTCTCTCATTAAGACATCAGTAACTGATCTTGTCAGCTCTTGTACTGGTGCTACTGTAGAGCAAAGATCTGATTTGCAGTTCCAGGTGTAAATGTAACGTGGCATCAAGAACGCCGTTCTTGATGAACTGTTCGCAGTACAGGAATGGCTGGGCCAGATCAGACAAAACCAGAGTCTCATGAATACAGGGCTGACACCACATGCTCCCTACCGGAGCTCACTTCGCATCAACGCATGTGAGCCTTGTCACTCTGTTAAACTCTGAAGTTTCAGGGCACCTCCAATGCAAGGGTGCTAATCCAATGTGCTACCAGGCAACAAGGGTAAAACCTAACACTTGCAAATCTTTCACTATTCAGATATGATATGATGATCAAATTGAGAAGAGTGTTACAAGATCATTTGGGCCCCAGTTCACTGGGCTGTTGGATAACAATTGGGCCTAGCTATTTGCCCATCATCAACTGCAACTGATCTGGCCCAACCTAGTAACCGGTCCGTGTCCTCTCAACAAGACCTCCAAAACCGAAGTCCTCGGGAAGACAACGATAGTTCATATCCTATCTTCATACCCACTAAATCAAACCCACTAAATCATAAAGCTCAACTTGCAAAAATATCATTTTATCATCCACTAATAATTATTACATCTTAAATATTATGCAAGTATGTTATATTATCTATAATTCTATTATATAATTTATTAAATTTTAGAGTTTTAAAATACAAACATGTTAAATCATCATCCCACATAATTCACATAATATTACAATATATCTCTTCATTATTTTTTAATATCCTATGTACCTATATAGTTCATTCTCTCTTAGTTGATGTTATTTCTCTCTTCTCTTATTAGCATATCACATCAATTGTTTTTAGCTCTTAGATGATTAATATATGGTCCAAATTATCTTCCTTCTTTTCTTCTCTCATTAAGCCATATCACCTTAATTATTTTTATCTCTTAGATAATTAATCTATGGTCCAAATTATCTCCTTTTCTTTTCTCATAAAACCACATCACTTTACTTTTACATTTGAATTATCATTCTATATACCTTTTAAATTGTCATAAACCACATCAACTTATGTAAGCTTACGTCTTACTAAACTCTCGCAGCAACGTGTGAGGTTTCACCTAGTAATTCAGATAGCTATGTTCTGGAGTTGTCTCTAGGAGAAGCAGCAAATAATAAGCTATTACCTGTTAGGCCCCGTTCTAAACTTCAACAAGATTCAGATTATTCCTCGGTTTTCGTTAACACACTTTTTAAACTACTAAACAGTGCGTTTTGTGTAAAAACTTTTTACATAAAAGTTGTTATAAAAAATCAAATAAATTTATTTTTTAAGCTTTTAATAATTAAAATTTAATTAATCATGTATTAATGACTTGTTTCGTTTTACGTATGTACTTACTCTTCATCTTTGTTGGATGTTCGAACTGAACCTTAGCATCATGTATGATATATCCATTTATTTGTAATTAAAAGTTGATGCCTAGTATTCCTACCATCTAAGATAATAAGTATGCTCCAGCGAACTTGATCTGAGTGATCGGAGTGATGACATTTGGTGCACAAGACAACAAGCAAGGCAGCTTGAAATATATTCGTTACTACATAAATATACTGAATGGCACCATCAAACAGCTTGTTCCTCGCTGGATTGATCAACTGATAGCTTCTGATTTGTCCTCCTCTGCATCATGCTCATCATTTTGCACCTAAGTCCTCACCAAAAAAAAGAGGAACTTTCCATCAAACAGCTCGTTTGGAGGCTAAGATTGTAACTTTTTATTTGCAAACAAAAAAATTATTAAAACGGTCGAAAATATTCTTGGTTGATGGGAAAGTAATCATATTTACCAATTTTAACTACTACCTCTATTCTAAAATATAAGAAAGAACAAAATCACTTACATTTTAAGACGAAAAAAATATTTAGTGACGATTACAATATAACGCTGAAATAAATTAGAAAAATTAAATTGTATAGAGGATAAGAATCGGAAACGGTACCACTTCTACTGGGACGATGCTCGAGCAGTAGGTTGAAAATTTCCGTCATCGTTTTCATCCCTACGTCCAAATCGGCGTATGCATGGACCGATCCGCACATTGTGATTGTGTGGACATTCTCAATTCTGACTGCCAAAATCACGCGCCACCACTACAGTGAACCTTCTACTTGACTACTTATACATGCATGGTTGCTAATTGCATGGTCCGATCTGTAAGCAGCTAGCTGTAACACACGATCGTCTTATTTATTTAAGAGAGCGATTAGTGATTACTAGTACTGCTAATCACTGTCATCCACTGTACTGATGCTGTCAACGGCCACTGCAATTCCTCGCTGGTAACTATGGGTCTGTTTTGAAAACCTTATTCTGAGAAACTGATTGATATCTAAAAATATAAAAAAGCTTAAAAACTTTCTAGTTTATTTATTTTTGAATTTTATAACTACAGTTTTTTAAAATCTGAACGACAAGCTGAACTATTCAAGAGAGCTTCTGATTCTAATTCTGGGAGAAGCCGTAGTTGACAAAAACTTTCCAAACTTCCAAACAGACCCTGTGACTTGCATGCGCACGTCGCTTGCTTCTGAAATTACAGAGGAAGGCGAGGTGTAATGTGCAAAAAGTGGCTTTCGCTGCGCATAAAAATGCAAGAAACATCGAGTGATCAAGCTCTGGGTGTTCTCAAAAAAAAAAAAGATCAAGCTCCGGGTGTGGGTGGTGACGCGACGCCAATGGCGTTGGACGAGTCGTTCAAGAGGCCGGGCACTATCCCGTTCAAGTGGGAGCTCCAGCCAGGCGTCCCGAAGCAGCAACCACGCCACGGCGGAGCCGCCACCGTCGGAAGCGGCACTTCTTCTTCTCCGGCGCCGGCGCCGGCGGCGTCGCTGCTGCTCCCGCCGAGGCTTCTCGCGCTTCCTCCTGCGGCTGCGGCGTCCCATGGCAGCTCCGACACCGGCGCGAACATTCTCGCATCGACGACGCCGTCGCCTTCATCGTGTCACCGCCGGTCCATGTCAGCGCGGTTCACGGCGTCGCTGGTGCTGCCGTTCACGCGGCCGCGGCGGGGACGGTCATCCAATTCCAAGGACGAGGACGACATAGCCTTCACGGTGCTCTACGGCGACAAGATCGTGTAAATATTCATATATACATATTCGAATCTGAATGCAGCTCGTATATAAAATAAAAGTAACTCTTATCCTAATATCTCTTGTACAATTTGCGTCGCTTGAATTTGTCTAGAGATTCGTCCGTCCAATCGGCGAACAGAATATTCTTCCCTTACTGATGAGCCTTGCGTTGCCCGAGCACATGATTCAATAGAACGCTCAAATCAGAGGCGTGAGGCAAGAAATTAATTTGAGAAACTCGAAAAGGATCGACGAGGAGGAAGAAGATGATGGCTCAAAACTTAAAAAAACACCCATAATTACAAGGTTTATTTTGGAAAAATGCACCATCCGCTGATGTCCAATGCCGATCATGTTCAATCTAACGGCTTCGGACTGTCCAGCTACGGGCTCACTTTGAATTACAAATTGTATCTGTAATAACCAAAGTTGCCTGCGCCGCTCTTTTTAATCTCGACCGCACATATTTAATCGAACGGCCAAGAGCAGCCCAATGGGGCCAAGAGCACATATTTAGTCACCGACCCCCATCCGCCCCTTCTGAACAGTGAACACCAGCTTCTTTTTGATTCTACTGACTACTGCTTCTTCTCATCTTCTCTTTGATAGTAGTAGTAGTTACTAACTGGGATAGAAAATCCCAAAAAGGAAATCAAGCAAGAAAAAATATAAATTTTTGAGGTGTCCAAAGATTTCCTTTTTCTTTTCCTTTTAGAAGGTGTCTGAAGATTAGCGCCATGACATTGGCATTTTGGCATCTCTTCTCTTTGTTCTGTTAAATAATTGGGCCCAGCTATAACTGGGCCGTGTTGGCCTAAGGCTCTTCCTTCCTGATGCAAGGCAGATATCCACCAGGTTCGGTCGCAATGTTCAGATTTCATCCCTAAGATGAACCACATGGAGAAGACAAAGTTCGACCAGTTGCAGTGCACAAAACTTTGGATGGTGAGCATGCAGAAAGCTCTCAGACTTTGAGTACAAAGATAAGCACAACTTCCTGCCTAGCTTTAGCTTCCTTTGGGGGCTGAAGTTAACTGAGCTAGTGCTGCTTCCTTCTTAATCTCTTTGTTAATTACTTAATTTCAAGAGAAAGCGTAGCGTAGGGCATCACATAGTCGGAATTGGATTTCAACTGTGTGTAGTGGGAGTGCCACAATGCAACCTCAAACTTTGCTTCATTAAATCTGTAGCACCATGCATGGAATTTAATTCGCGCAAGTCTCTGAAGGCCTTCTCTGCATCTTCCTGCTTCATCATGAACCACTGTGCTTTAGTGGATACTGAATATATATTAACTAGTTAGTTAACATCTGAGACTAACTGAGAGCGAAGCTGTTAGGAGTAGTTTAATCTTTGATCCACGTCTGCATGCACACAGTTGTGAATAATTCACTATTCTTATCACTGATAGTGGCGACGGTTGAGTATCTTATCATGAATTCAAGATCAGACTCACCAGTCACCAATGCTTGCTAGCTTCAATGCTTTGCTTGTGGATATCCATGGAGATTTTGATCGATCGATGAGCTTTTGATTTGAGAAAAAAAGGGCTCATGTGTACTCGTGTTATTGCTACTTTACACGCGCTGGAGCTAGAAATAGTGATCAATCAATCAGTCGACATCTGCTTCGATCTGCGAGAGAAAGTGCGTCATCTGAAGAAAAGTTGAAAGTTCGTGGAGGTTTCAATTAGCTTGCGCATCTTGTGGTCCATGTGTGCAAACATTTTGTGAGTAGTGGAGATGATAATTACATGATAGATACACACACATATAGATATATGAATGAATGGTCAGAAGAAATAATTAAACCGCTAAAAAAGATCAATGTTAACTGAGACTAATTAATATATTTAATGGACTGTACTACCTAAAAATGGAGTGGATATGATTAATGTTCAGGTTGATCAGTCTCCACTCTACAGCCACAACCGTAGCATGCATCCAGTGAACTGGTCCCTGAATTGCTTTCTGCCGATACATCCAAAAATTCTCAAGTTGTCACTGATATTACGAACTCGATTATCTGGGGCTAATTATAATTATTCATGGTCCACTGGTCCATGCATAATTCTGTAGACTGAATTTTCGATCCACTGATATGATGACGATGATGATTAATTTCTACTACCAGTGCTCTCATATCTATCTTCTGTCCTCTTGTCACTCTCATATGTGCTCTCTGTCATACATCCACTCGACTGCATGCACTAGTAGTGTTATTTCAGCTAGACTAGCTAGAAGACTCAAGCAACTGGACGAACTGATCGATCAAGTCCTTGTAACAAAAGGGACTAGTCGATCTGCCCATGTTGTCAACACAACACTAGTAGTTAGCACTAGCAGCTTGAATGTGAAATAATGCCACTTGCATAGTACATGTACATGCATATATACGCACCTGCATCACTAGCTAGTAACTGCAAGCTAGCCTGCAAGCTAGTACCTCCGTCTCACAAAAACTTTATTTCTAACTATAAGTGTAGACAAATATTTATCTAATTGTATAGTCAGAAATGAATTTTATTTTAAAACAGATGTAGCAGATAGGAGCAATATTTATTTAGTTGTATAGTTAGTTAGAAATGAAGTCTTTTGGGGACAGAGGTGGTAGATAGGTGCGAATGTACTGGCCATTTGCACTGGTGATGTGTACACCATCCTCTTTGATTTCTAGATGCAGTGGATTATTTTCTCAAAGATAGATATCATGAAATCAGGGACAATAATCACTTCGTAAGCTGATAGCTGCCTCACTATACTGCACCAGTAATGCAAGTGCGCGCGCACACACACACACTACTCCCTAACAACCCTGCACCATCATTAGGTTTTTGTTACTTTGTTTAGCTCTCTGCTGTTTGTTTGTGAGTTTGTTGCGAGACTGTTAGTACACATGATATGATAGCAACGCGCACTAGATTAATCTCTGCTTAATTAGTTTGCATCATAGCTGTGACCCCATGAGTATATATGGATCCCGGGTTGAAATTTACAGAACATGATATAGATGATAGCTAGCTGATCCATTATCTTTCTTCTTCATCTACATGCTGTAGTTTGGCTGTACATATGTATCCATGCATGTAGGATCGATGTAGGGGCCAGATTGATTTCCATTATCTAAAAAATCTAGTAGTACACATGCTGAAATGAATTAAAGTTGTGAGACATGGGAGGATGCTGAGGTCAAGTCATGGAGAGGAGAGGAGAGGACCCATAGTAAAGAAGAGAGGACGAATTGAAGAAGAAAGGTAGCGGCAGAGACGACATACGTTGCATTTGCTATAGCTAGGCGCACCGTGGAAGATATATAACTGGTGCAGAAGACATTTACTCCTACACTCTATTTTGTTGTGTGTGTGTGTGTGTGTCATCGATACACTACTTACTAGGTGGTATCTAGGGCGGGTAGTGGTGGTTTGTGCTTCACTCCAAAGTTGCATTGCTGCATTCCACTATTCTAGCTACTGTTTGTAGTGGTTTACTTGAGCGCATTATCTCGTGAAAAAAAAATCTCAAGGTTTTACTGCAGAGAGAGAGAGAGAGAACCTGTAGCAGCTACCACAACTAATTGTAAACTTGCTAGCAGCTTACTATGCTTAAGTGAAATACATTAAGGTTGTTAGTAATCAAGCTGCTAGCTAGGTCGTCGATCTGACCTGAAAAATGAGGCATATGGGAATTGGGACAGCACACAGCAGACAACGCATAGCGCAGGATTGTGAATGTGAAAAGTGAACCAAGCAAGACGTAGTACTACATACTGTACACCCAAGTACTCCAGCTAGCGTGCAGTACAGTGGCCCTGCTGACCGTGTGCCCAGGTAGTACAGGGATCTGGACTCTGGACGAGCAAAAGAGAGAGACAACAAGACAAGATCATGCATCTGTTTGCAGCTGTTGCTACAGCTGCAACCAGTACGTTCTCCTACACTAGCTGCTTTGGTTGCATTGCATGGGGAGCAGCGAGTTGGCTGTGCTTTGGCACGTGAAATCGGACCGCCAATGGCAACAAGACGAACAAGACCACACATGCAGAGTCACCATTGAATTCAAAGTTGACTACATTATTTTGGGTCCTTGCAATCTATTTGCATGCATGCATATGCCTCATCCGTTCATCGCTATTCACGGCACGTACCCCGATTCGTTTCAAAATAAACAAATACTATAAATTATCTCTGTTTTAAAATAAATAAACAAAATTTTTATTTATCGTACTTAAAGTTTATCTATTTGAGAATGAAGACAGTAATTATTTATTTGGCTTGTGACGACTCGCGCCAAATTTTCAGTACATATATATCTGGTATTTGCAGTGACCATGTACTAGTATATACAGTATATATACAATATGTGTAGTGTACTATTTGCTGCTAGCTCGGTCAGCTAAGGTACATATGTTGTCCAAAACATGAGTCAATCAATCAACACATGCCGTACATACGTAACGTAGGGAGGCCCTTCCCTTGTCGGATCCACACATGCAAATGCATGCACTTGTCAATTTTGAAGCTTTGGCTACTGTATAGTACTGTGTGTGTAATTTGTTTGACCGGGTGTTCTGGCTGCACGGTAAGCAGCTAGCATATATATATAAGCCAAAAGGCACGTGCTGTCGCTGCTGATGACGATGATTACTTAACTAAACAGCTGCTTCTTGCATATACTCCTAAAAGTATTTTCAAAGGACAAAGAGCAAACATATTGAACACTGAACTGCTGAAGTATATATATCCCAGTCTGCCGCTTCATTTTTTTCATCACCTCCAATAACCATGCAATAGGCATCTTCACATAACATAATTAACACGCATCTCGATGTATATAAATATATACCCTGCATTAGTGAATCAGCAAGAGTAACAGTACTCTGTCTTGGAAAGACATGTGCAATATAACTTCATATCAATAGATATTTAAGGCCATGCATGGCCGATTAATCCAGGTCAGGTCCAATTCGGTATGATCATCTTCTGATCTGATTAACTCAATCAGGGCAAGATCGAGCAAGTGGAACATGCAGATGCAGTGCACCAATAATATTGACAGCAACAGAACCCGACAATTTCTTGTCCTGTCGAGATCTGAATCCCTGAATTCCTACGTCTCTGCATCCGGTTACCCTGTCCGTTAGCTTCCGGCCGGACCTCTGTGTCTGTGTGGGCCTTGCACTTGGAAAAGAAACCCCCCCCCCCCCCACACACACACACCGTCACAAGTGGTCAGAAAAAGGAAAGGTCCGGCGCCATGGAGCTGACTCCGGCGAGGCTAGAAAGATGCTCAATTTAGCAAACCATGCATCGCTTTCGTTTCAGTGTCCTGTCTCCTGTGCCCGGTCGTCGTCTTCGTCCTGGTTCCCAGCTAAGCTAGCTACAAGAGCTTATTTGTACAAGCCACAGATCGCGCGTCCTAATCACGATCTTGCCGGTTAATTTGACAGCACTAGGACATGCTCTACTCTATATTCAATCATGGAGGTTCATCGAATCGCAACAATAAATTTGTGGTGAAAAAAAACCCCGTTTATAGATGGATTACATCGCCGTATGATATAGTTGCACGTAACTTATGTTTATATTATAATTACATATTAGTTATATTTTTAATTATATTGTAGTTATATTTGATATTTTTAGGTTTTTTTTAAAAGAAAGACAATAAGATTGTCTTATATATATTGATAAAGAAGGGAGGGAAGGAATTCTTTTGTTGAATGTTAGTTAGGCTGTCCCAAGGAAAAAAATTGATTAGATTAAGCACGGCTTTATGTTCGCTCAAGCGTGCATGCGTCAAGCATCATGGTGTTCGACACAAACTAATCTCCGTCCAATATAGTAGTGTGATTTATCAAAACAAAAGTTGCTTTCCCCTTTTGATCCCAATCAAGCCGTTAACCTGATTGGCACTGCCGGCTCTATTTTTGCCCTTTCTGTTAATTAGCCGGTAGGCCTCTGATATGGCCGCATGCGCAAAAAGGTTCAGATATATTTTTCTTAGCGTTTTTAAATTAAGCAGTAAAACAAGCTCAGCCCATCCAATGTGTGATCATCAGACTGATGAGCACTGCATTTTCTGTCTTACCTCGATTACCAGCAGCAATATGTATAATCCCTCCATTCTCAAATATAAATGCTCCATATCATTTCTAAAATATAAACATTTCTAGGTTATTTAGCAAATACTCCATCCGTCCTAAATTATAGGACATTCCTATTTTAGAAAAATCAAACTTAGCAACTTTTAACTAAGTATTATGCATGTTATATCATTAGATTCGTATTTTAAAGTACATTCATGTGACACTATTTTCATATTAATTGAAAACATAACAAGAAATAAATTAATGATCAAAATATGTCATTAAAAACCGTGTAAAAAAATATATGCATTATAATTTGGGATAAATAGAGTATTAAAGCTGTGGAGAAAAAACTTTAGTACCTCTCACTAAATGAGGAGGGATGATTAGGACTAAAGGGTGGTTGGGTTATGAAATTTAAATGGTGGGAGATTGGTGGAACAAGTGGTACTCTGAATAGTGTTAGAAGTATACTCCTATATTTTAGTACAATTTTCAAATGCCAAACATGGTTGTATTTTGAAATGAAAGGAATATTCCTAGGTTGTTTAGTAAAGATTACTATGAGGAGAAAAGACTATGGTGTCGATCAGTCCGTCATTGATTCACTATGTTCGCATCATCAAGTTGACGTATAAGGTATAGCTAGCTGCATGTAGAATAAGGGCTAATGTGAAATGCAAGATTCTAAAAATACAACGACAATAGGATTAGAATTTGACGTGTTACTGAATCTCACTGGAATTTAAACACAGGAATATCAAATATGCCTTGTTTGGATGGTTCAAAGGGGAAAAAATACATAGGGATTTGATCGATTTTAAAGGGAGTAGAGAGATAAAGAGACAAGTTTCATTGGACTTCTCGAAGAAAAAAAAGAAAAAAAACATGTGTGAGCTCATTGTTTAGTTTGATATGAAGTTGGTATTTAGGAACACAATCCATCAACTCATAGGATTTAGTGAGCTCAAATCCTTCATGCATGGCTCCTTTGGATTGAAGGAAAATCAAAGGAATTTGAAAGGGTTACAATCCTTATGAAATAATTCCCTACAGCACCGTTTGAATAAAAGGAATAGGATCGAAAAATTCATATGGATTGCAATTCCTATACCCATCGTAGCATGCATGAGCTAACGCCTCATGTGTCTATTTTCCTTTGGTAAATACAATGCACATATTCTCTCTACTCTCTTCCACACATAATTTCCTACAAAAGGCATTACCTCTAGTGTTCGTCTATTTTAAAATCATGTAGTATTGCATAACATGTAACAATCTATATATTCCCATGTGTTTTCATGTTTCTGTTTTTCTTTAAGAAAAATCCTGAAGCAGCCCGGCCTTCGTTTGTTTCAAATGACATATAATTACAATCATCCATTTTTTTCAGAATCCTACGGTGCAAAAGGAGACGTAATTAAACGTGCGCAAGCAGGGAGGGTGGATTGATGTAGACCTGCAACGACGAGTGCAACAGATACGCATGGTTGACACGTACGCAGGCGATGATCAATTCAGGGAGTGAGGCAGGAGAAGCACATACGCATGCAGCGCAGGCCGGTAACCCAAGACGTCGACATGCACAGACGACCAATCGCTCGATCGCCATGCAGTAATACTCCAGTCTATCTACCGATACTAGCTATACTGCATTACACTCTCAGCCGTACTCATGTACATAGGCACAAAAATGTTTCAGCAGCATCAGCTACGCAAGACTAAACTGGAGGTGAGTTCGTTCGAAAAGAGAAGAGAAAATTAAAACGAATGTATTAATGGGGAGGTGGAATTTAGTGGGGAAAAAAATTAAAAGATTCGCGGAGTGAAAGCAATGCGATGCAAGCTGGGACAAGGAGGGACAGGCGGCGGACCGGCGGTGAAAGGCGAAAGCGAAGGCGGTGCGATTCTGTCCTCCCCAAAGGGGGAATATCGGAAAAAAGCCGCTTTCCACAAAGCCACTCACTCTCTCACGTCGTCGTCCCTACCATATGACATATTGACATCTCTCATCTCATCTCACACTATCCATCTATGAGTACTCCTGTATTTTGTACTAGTATTGTACTATGCCAGGTACTCCTAATTCGATCCATCGCTTTCTACTCTACTACACTCGTATAGTGCTAGCACAATGCAACTGGTAGTAGGCAATAAAATGGCAGTTGCATGCAATATCATACTCCACAAGTAACACAGCATCGATCCTAGCTACCATGATCATCCAGGCCGACCTCCTGATGTACACGTTGCATGTTCCGTCGCCATCGATCTCAACTTCTCAACAGTCCGCAAACACGCACAAATTCACACACACACAAAAACAAAACCACCTCACCAGAGTGCATGTAGCTATATATGGCTTGTTGATTCTGATATGATGATAGATCGATCGTCACTGCAGCCCTAGCTATTGCTAGCCACTTAACTTAACTGATTAAGCCCCTGTCATTTTCCGACCACCACCAGCAGCAGCAGCAACCACTCACGCCCAACTTGCAGCGCGTAGCACGGCAGCAGCAGCAGCATAGCGCAGACATTGCTTTGCATGCGCCGGATGGCATGGCCGCATGGGGTTCGCACACGTCCGCCGTCGCCGCCGTGTACCCAAAACCAAAAGCGTACGTGCTACATCCATCGCCCGGCCTACACGTCGACGGCGACCTCCTGATCGGCCGGCGCCGCCGCAATGAGCCGCTTGCACTCCTCGCCGGCGGGCGTCGCGGTGATCTCGAGGCTGGTGAGCTTCTTGGCGCGGAGGGCCTCGAGGTGCCAGTCGGTGCGCCACACCACGGCGAGGAGCACCAGCGCCACGCACGCGGCCTGCGCCGACAGGAGGCCGTACCACAGCCCGCCGAAGCCGACGCGGGCGCCGAACGCCAGGGACACGGCGACGGGGGTGCCGACGAGGTAGAAGGAGAGCAGGTTGATGCGCGCGCCGACGGCCGGCCTCGCCGTGCCGCGCAGCACGCCGCAGCCGGTGGTCTGCGGGCAGTTTCCCAGCTCGCACAGCCCCAGGATGGGCATCGCCGCCGCCGCCAGCCGCACCACCGACGCCTCCCTCGTGAACAGCTCCACCCACTCCCGGCTGAACGCCACCGTCCACGCCACGTGCACCACCCCGATCACCACCGCGCACCCCAGCGCCACCATCGCCGCCATCCTCGCCCGCCGCGGCTTCCCGGCGCCCAGCTCATTCCCCACCTGCCATCATATATATCATCACCAGTCAACAACATGCAACTCCTAATTCAATTCTGCACTCCAGTACAATATGCATGACAAATTGACAATTCACAAACAGTGGAAAAGAACAGAGATGAACAGCTACATCGGTGTGCAAATTCTGTCTTTTCTCGGAACGCCTGCTGTTCAGCTGTGAGCTTCACTGGCCCCCAATAAATTGATCAAGCACTGTTCATGTGCACTGTGCTGACATGCACGAGCATGACAAGACCAACCACCAATGGCCAGAGGAACAAACAAACAAAAACCACAAGCTTTTAAACCAAGCAGGGAAGATGATGAACATGTTCAAGATTTGGTTATACATCCATGCCGAGAAAAAAAAAGAGACGAATTTGTTGCTACAATGGTGGTATATGTTACTACTATACATCGAAAATTCAGTATTAGAGTATCTGGCTCATCAACACACACTTTAGCCACATGATTTTGCGGTTGACGAGTGTGTGACAGGAAGCAAGGATAAACTACTTGTGCTAGCGTTGCACTTATCTTTTAGTTGTGTCAAGATTGGGACACAAATCTGTTCACGAAGAGATATATATATATATATATATATATATATATATATATATATATATATATCTTAATAGATTCAGTCGTTTCACTTGTTTGTATCTGAACTTGAGCTATTCTATAAGTTCAGATACGGTGACACCAGCAAACAAGAGAGGATTAAAATCAGCTAGCTGGGCGCAAATTATGCTATATGCCTAGTACTATATGATGTTGCCAGTAGTAGCTCATAACAAACTCCTCACTGAATTTTCTTGGAAATATAACAACCCTACCCATTGACGAATTAACTCCAGCGACGTGAACTCAAAAGCAAAATCTCAGCCTGAGCTGTTCACACTCGGATTGGCACGAATCAAAATTCAGTTTTTTTAAAAAAAAAGGAAAAGAAAAAGTGGCAATGCGCCAAATATTCGTGTGTAAAGATGTTGGCAAGCTGACCATGGTTGTGGCTTTTATGGAGGATTTTAGTTTTCGTTTTCACGAATCTCGATGCAATATATTTTTTTTCCCGTTGAGATGCAATGAGTGAGTGATTAGTGCAAAGGTGATGATGAGGGGTGAAACGCGTACCCGAGTAGAGACACAGGCGGCAAGCGCCATGGGCACTGTGTACATGAGGCTCGTAGTCTGGATGAGCACGCCGGCGGCGCCGACCGCCGCGGCGGGGTCCGGCAGGTATCCGGCGAGCACGGTGACCACCTCGTACCACCACCACTCGAGGCAGACGCCGACGCAGCTCGGGACGGCGAGGCGGACGAGGCCGGCGAGGCCGCTCGCCACGGCGGCGGGGCGCGCCCAGCCCTTCCACGTGGCGTCGCAGGCGCGTGACCAGCGGATGTAGGCGAGCAGGAACAGGACCATGTTGGTGTTGGTGAGCGCCTGCGCGGCCGCGACGCCGCGCACGCCGAAGCCGAGGCCGAACACGAGGAGCACGTTGAGCGGGACGTGGAGCGCGACGGCGATGGCGGAGCAGGCGGCCATGGGCTTGGTGATCCCCTGCGAGCGGAGGTAGACGCGCAGCGGCTGGAGCACGGCGCTGGCGGCGAGGTCCGGGAGCGCGTAGGCGGCGTAGGCTGCGGCGGAGGCGGAGATGGTGGGGTCCTGGCCGAGCGCGACGAGGATGGGCCCGACGTGAAGCCAGAGCAGCGCGATGGGCAGCGCGGCGAGGGTGAGCAGCAGGACGGCGCGGTGGAGCGAGAGCGTGAGGAGGTCGTAGTTCTTGGAGCCGAACGCCTGGGCGCAGAGCGGCTCGAGGCCGGAGGCGAGGCCGAAGAGGACGCTGTGGCCGGTGATGTTGGTGAGGCCGATGGCGAGCGCGCCGCCGGCGAGGTCGAGCGGGCCGAGGCGGCCGAGGCAGAGCACGGACACCATCGCCCGCAGGTAGACGACGCAGTTGAGCGCCGTGATTGGCGCCGCCATCCCCCACAGCTCCCGCAGCTCCGACGCCACCGACGGCCGGTCCTCCCCGTCCTCATCCACCGCGCCGCCCTTGCCGCCCTCCCCTTTCTGCTGCTGCTGCGCCTTACCCTGCAGTGGGATGGCCATGGCAACCTTCGATCTTCGGATTCTTTGTAGCTTTGCTGTCTCTGATGACCACCGTGCCTGCGGGCTGCCTCCCTCCAGCTTTGCACCATCCACTATATATGGCGCATTCCATTGCTGCGTCTGCTCCTCCTCTCCGCTTTGTTCCTCATTCCTTTTTTTTTTCTTTTTGTTGTTGTCTTTTATTCTCTTTATTTTTTTTCAGAAGAAAAAAAAATCCCTCCAAGATACGAATGGCCGTGTATGACGCATTGACGCGTAACTTTGCCATTAGCCCATTAAACATCCCGCTGCTGCCGTTTCAATAGTTACTTTCACTCCCAGTATTATCTCGCAGTAAATAAAATTAGAGTAATTAAGCATGGATCGTTTGCAGGGCAGTTGGGTTGGGCGTAGCACCGTACAACAACAGAAGGTCGGCGCAAGTGGCCGCCGGCGCCGACTAGTCAGTGTCCAGTTCATTCACCACTTGACACACGTTGCATCAGCGAAAGATCGACGAGTGAATCTCTCAGAGATGGATTTTCTTTTCTTCTCTTCTCTTCTCTCTCCCATCGGATGCCAAGAATCCCCCTGTCAAAGCATCTCTACTCGCTTTTGTCCAGTCTATTACTTCTGCTAATCGGGCACTGTTTGAATCTCCATGGACACAAGCGAAATTTTCCTGTCGAGATAATCAGACAATCAACGGGTTCTTGTCTCGCTAACGACGTTTGGGATTCACTCTGAATCTGGATTTATTATACGCTTCTTCCAACACGAGGAGATGATCAGTCTTTTTTAGTGTCGCAACAAGTCAAATGGAATACCACGATTCTCCTTTAATTCTTCGCGTGTTTTGAGCAGGGTCCGAGTGATTACTTACTAATTACGGCCTGCTTGCATTTGGAAGGCCTGTTTGAGGCCCAAAATTGGTATAAGTTACAGGCACAAAAGTTTTCATATTGGGCTGCTTTGCTTGGTGGGTTGGTCGGGCTCAATCCAGGAGGAAAAGAAAAAATAAGTTTATTTTGCCTCCCTTAACTCTTGTTTCTGGTTAAATTCAACCATAAAATCGGGTATAATGCCTTCCTAATCTTCGAAAACCTGTGTAAATTGCCTCTTTTGGTGATTTGAAAGGCAGTTTTATCCAACGTGACATCTTTGACCTTATTAACTGGCTGAGTCAGCTGGTGGGTCTCACCTCTTTTTCTCACCACCGCCCTCTCCTCTCTTTCCTCTTCACTCTTCCTCCTCTCTAACTTCCTCCAAATCTCTAACCATCATCTGAAGGGCAGTACGGCGGTGTGCTGCTGCTGCTGTCGTCGCGCCAGTTGCAGGAGGACGAGCTGGTGGCGTCGGATCACATCCTCCCGGTGGGTGGCTGCCACGCCGCCACGCGTCACCGGCTACGGGGCCCTCACCGCAACCAACCGATGTGCCCGCGCGGCAACTGCGCCGCCCGTGGACGTACGCCATCAAGGGCATGCTGGGGCGGCGGCCGTGATCGATGGCCGGCCAACCATGATCCGGCCGGGCGCACGCACGACAGCCAAACAAATCAAATAAATCGTGCATGTGCTACTACTACTCCAAGTTTTAGTCTATGAGCTAGACTGTTAGACCGTGTGATTTAATTGATCAGTACGTCGAGAGTGTAATATGTATGATCACTGCCTTTGATGCCAGCATGTTTATTAGATTTATCTCCATTTGATTTCTCATTCCTGCGGCTAGCCTTTCAACGACCGTTACCAAAGTATATGTTGTCCTATTTGGCTAAAAAGACATACTGGCGCCACCAGTTCGTCCTCCTCCAGCAACTGGCGCGATGACGCTGCCGCCATACTGCCCGTAAAAAAAAGACATTATATCTGATTTTACGGTTAAGTGATGTAATTTATCACTAGAAGTAAGAGTGAAGGGAGGCAAAATAGACTTATTCGGAAAAGAAAAGCCCAAGCCCGGGTCCAGTGAGCTGCTGCTTTCTGCGGGCGTGTCGCGGAGTCGGCCACAACTCACAAACCAAACCCGGAGACGGCACACAGGTTTTAGCACCGGACGGGAGCTCTCCGCCGTCGCCGCCGACGCCGCCGGCGCGCGCCTCCGCCCACTCCGGCATGCTCTCCAGAGGAAGGTGCGCCGCGTGATCTCTCCGATTGAGCCTTCCTGCCTCCTCCTCCCCCCGCCCCTGCTCGTTGCGGTTAAATTTGGATTATTCCTTACTCATTCCGTGGGTTTTCCCTCCCCCCCAAACCAGATGCTTCCCGGCGGCTAATCGGATCCGGCCGCTGGTTAGGGCCTTCTGCGACGCGCCGCCTTCGCTCCAGGGTGCGTCCGCCGGGGTGCCCAGCTCGCAGGTACTTTCACCACTGGTGTGTACCGATTTTGTTGTCTAGTAGGGTGTTGTGAGCTGCTCTGTATGGAACTGAACTGAGGAGTTGATGTCGAACAAGCCTATACTTGTGTTGATTCTGGCCGTAAACTTGTAGGATCACACAGAGAAGGTTGATGATGTGAAAGCTAGACCCGATGAGCTCGACATTGCTATCGTTGGTGGAGGCATGGTGGGCTTGGCTGTTGCTTGTGCATTGTGTAGGTATTTTGTTCATGTACTTCCCTTTTTTTATTTGTCAATGGGCTCTGCTCACTGTAAATCGTTTTCAGCTGTAAGACTCCTTCCTCTTCCTGATTGTTGTAGGCTATGATATTGTCTAGATTTTTTTTTATCAAGGATCCTCAGTGACCTAATAGTGCAATTTGAAGTGCTATTAATGATTTTTTTTCATTGCCATGAATAGCTTTTCATGCTATAGTCAAATCGCACCTTAGACATGTGAAAATGATGATTGAAGGTTGTTTCAAATCATAAACACCATCTTTTACAAAAAGGATTAAGTTTTTCACCTGCTTATTTATCCACATGCAGCCAATATGCCATTGACTAAACATCTGAGGGTTGGCATCATTGATAGCAATCCTGCATTGAAGTCAAGAAATTATCTGAAGAAAGATGGTATACCTGATTCAAGGGTCAGTACTGTTACTCCCGCGACCATATCCTTCTTCAGAGGTACAGTTTTAATCTACTCCCTCCATTCCTAATTGATCATCATATAATTTTTTTGAGGATATTCCCAAATGATCATCATATTTGTGGTCATTCACTAAGTCTATTCGTTATTTGTGCATTGGAGTAAATGGACGTTAATGCATGCATCCATGCATACAAGTATTTAAAACCAACATGTAATGTTTTGATTTGCTATTGGCTAGGAAATAGTGGGGATGGTTCATGCATCGAGTTTCTTGCCGTAGTAAATGTAGTACGAGAGAGTTATTAGCTTTCCTTGGCCTTGGTGCACCCATGTAATATGATGATCAATTAGGAATAGAGGGAGTAACATGTGTTGAACTGTTGATATTATCTGTACATGTTCAGAATTTTTTATGCATTTGTACTTGGAATTAAGTTTTCTTAATATGGTTTGGTACTTTGTTGATGACGTCTTATGTTGGTTTTGGACAGATATATAAACATTGTGCTATAATCGTTTTTGTATTACTTCTATGTCTCCATTGTTTTGTAAAGTCATCTAGCTACATCATTAGTAGTTTATTTTATTGTCCTCTTTTTTGCTCTTGTGGATATTCTGCTTCACTACATAAGTTACTTGATAGGCCTACTGCCTACCTGTGATGATCACTATGCAATATTCGGCTGAACATTCTTTCTCTTGGAGTACGTACTACAATACCGTATTGCGATTGGTTGGAGCGACTTGTGAACTCCATTGATCTATATATGCTCACCATGTCTGTTGCATTACAGTTACATCACATTATATATTCTATCTCATGTGTGATCTTCACAATTTTTTGCTAAGGTTTCAGCTCTATTTTTGCACATAAATGTTGAGAAATTGAATGCTTGCAAAATATAGCTTGAGAAATGTTGTATCTGAACTTCTACCCTCCAATGTGCAAATAAGCTACTTTTACCTACTAGCAATGGTAGCGCACCATTCAACAATTTCTTCATACTTGTACTATGTTATATTGCAGATATTGGTGCATGGGAGCATGTTCAACAGCAAAGACATGCTTTCTTTGGTAAAATGCAGGTGATATACCTTGCTTGTCCTGATGAAACGATTTGTGCTGTAATGTATAGTGAATATCTTTTTATTTTCAATTTCAACTTTACTCTATTTTTGTCCAACTCATTTAACTCTATTTCCTCTTTGAGCCCACTTATTTCTTAGAAGTTCAAAATTCGGGTTGATTCTTATTTTCAATTCTGGTTGTTTCTTTGTTCTTGCCTTTATCTCAATGAAAAATTAAGTTTTCAGGCTAATCAGTTTTCCTAATCAGTTTGGATGTTCCACATCAGGCTAGCAATAAAAGAAGATCATTGTACTTAGATTCTTAATATACTCCTAATCAGTTTTCAATTGGCACATAGAAGAGTTGTATACCTATACTGTGCTTCTGGCATACTCGTATTTTTAGAAGTTTGGATGAACCCATACATGCAGGCATTAAAACTTGGATAATTTACCTTTTGTATTTTCCTCTTTGATGTTGAACTTGCAAAAATAAGAGCAGTTTCTTCCTCCATATAGTGGGCACTTCAGTTGAAGCACTAACTGGAATTCTGGATGTGCTATTGATTAACAGGTATGGGATTACACTGGATTGGGTTACACAAGGTATAGTGCAAGAGATGTGGGAAAAGAGTATCTTGGGTATGCTCTCTGAAAGAACCTGTGACTTATGACTAATTTCTGTCACTGGCTCATTACTAACTTCTTGATTCATTATTTAGATGCGTGGTGGAGAACAAGGTGCTTTGCAACTCGCTGTTGTTACGGTTACAGGTTTGTCTTCAATTGACATATTTGATTTATTTTATCTGCATGTGGAGCCTGATGTTTCAAAACTCGTCTAATACCACCTTTAATCTGAAAATGGAATTATATTCTTCTGTATACATTTTTTGACTAGAATTGGAATAGAACATTCTTACCATCTATGCATTCAAGACAGCTAAGTAAATTTATCAGGCCTTTATCCAAAAGAAACATCCTTTTATGGTTCCTTTCCTCTTGGTCAACCAATAGATTCTTATTAGCAGTAAAGGTTTTGTGGTAATAATACTCTCACCCATGTGTAGGACAGTAAGCTTACATAGAAGTTGATGGTTGGGTTGTTTGCAGCCAGATAAGCTTACCTTTATTTTTAGTAAGGTTAATGCTTAAAGATGTTTGCCTGATCAGGAGGAAAATGGAGACATTGAAACGATGATCTACCCTACCAGACTGATTTCTCTTGCGTTCCCATCAAAGAGCGGGCAAGCACCAACAAGTGAAGCATTATCGAGTGGTTACACTTCAGAAGAATTACATCGTAGTAACTTAGTTAAACTTGAGCTAAGTGATGGACAAACTTTATATTCAAAACTGGTGGTAATTGCCTACTATCTTCCTTTGCATTTATTCAGACTTTTGTCTTTGTAAATTTCCTTCAGTTGCCTACTTAAATGTATGGTTGCAGGTAGGAGCTGATGGTTCCAAGTCCAATGTAAGGCAAACAGCAGGCATAAAAACAACCGGGTGGAATTATCCTCAAAGTGCAATTATTTGTACAGTGGAGCATATTACTGAAAATGATTGTGCATGGCAAAGGTTTCTCCCTTCTGGTCCAATTGCTCTACTTCCAATAGGTGACAACTACAGCAATATTGTGTGGACAATGAGCCCAGAGGAGTCATTGCGCCATAAGTCAATGAGCCCTGAAGATTTTGTGAAGTCTGTGAACAATGCATTGGATTTTGGTTACGGTCCACATCCACACTCTGGTAGTCTTGATTATTACATGGAAAAGTTATTTTCTGACATTGGAAGTACTGCTGAATCTACAAAGGAATGCTTTGAAGTACCTCCAAAAGCAATTGGGGTAGTCTCTGAGAGAATGGCATTTCCATTATCGCTGAAGCATTCGCATGATTATGTTTCAAAAAGGTTAGCATTAGTTGGTGACGCTGCTCATACAGTCCATCCCTTAGCTGGGCAAGGTGTCAACTTAGGTTTTGGAGATGCAGCTGCTTTAGCAAAAGTTATCGCTGATGGAGTTTCTGTGGGTGCTGATTTTGGGGATGTAAGTACCTCTTGCTGCAATCTTTTGGGTAACATTTTATTCAAATACTAATGCAACCTGGATTCTATGAGAAAATATATCACCTTGAAACTTAAGTACTTAACTAGATACAAGTGAAATAACCGATCATGCTGCATCTGAAACATTGTAATTCATTTCCCCTTTAGTGAAGTGTAATTCTTGTTGGAGTGCACTATAAACAACATCATATATATCATCACATCAAACTGACATGATAAATGATTTTTATTTGACAGATTTCCTTGCTCAAAAGGTATGAGAATGATCGCAAAGCAGCCAATGTTGCAATGGCAGCGCTGCTAGATGGTTTCCAGAAGATGTACTCTGTTGATTTTGGACCCCTCAATGTGCTTAGGGCTGCAGCGTTTCATGGTGCCCAGTACATATCACCACTGAAGAAGAACATAATCTCGTATGCAATGGGCGACGCGAAATGGCCGCTGTTTTCATAGACAGTAGATCCTGAAACTTTAAATTTGTTAGTTGTTACTGCAGTGTCGATGTGTTATCCTAAACAAGTATAGTGTACTTTGTCTGTAGTGTTCTCATCTGCAGTAGAGTAGTAATGCATCAGAGGCACGTTGTAATCTTGCAGGGAAGCAATGTAGCTAGAAAGAAATAAATTGGATCTCCTGGTGTTCTAGGATTACCTTGAATGTACCCTCTTGCACTCCGGTAATTTGCTTGTGTTTTGACTTTTGAGCCACAAAGTTCAGATCTGTGCAATGCAAGATGATATTGAAGTTTTGACGAAGATCAATCAATTTGTGCAGATTGCACTCTAGGACCTCCTTTGCACGTAGATATTCTTTTTCTCGATTTCTACGGGAACTATATCAATCAATTCGTGTGAAAGTTCTACAATATTTGTGTGGGGTTACTGAATTTTAAAGAACGATTGTTCAACTGTTTTTTTTTCTGTTTTTAGATTTTGGATTTTCATTTGCATGCTTTCTAAGTTCGTTTTATGTAAAAAAGTTTCTTTTCTTAGAATATTTTTCTAAATAATTTTTTTTAACTTTGTATTAGGTAATTCATTTGTTTATATCGTCGTATAGCTATCATGAAAACCATATAATCTAGAGTATTAATTTGTGCTATGTCAAAGGGGGCCATAGGCAATGTTCACAAGTCCAGTTCATGGAACTTTCCCAGTCTATCTGAGCCATGTGGGCCCTAGCGCCTGGTGTTCCGATGATAGCATAACACTACCATTTTACCTGCTGTTAAAATGACAAAAAAATGAAAACAAAAAAGAAAAGCACAAAAAATAAACCAGAGTATAACTAGGGTGTGTTCGTGTTTCCCTTATTCTCGTGACACTGCGCACGAAAAACGAAACGATTCATTAACGCGTGATTAATTAAGTATTAGCTAATTTTTTTTAAAAAATGGATTAATTTAATTTTTTAAAACAACTTTTGTATAGAAACTTTTTTACAAAAAAAAATATCATTTAGTATATTGAAAAACGTGCGCGTAAAAAAAAACAGTGAGTTAGAAAGATGAGGTGAAAAAAAAAGGCTAATAGATTAGCTTCCTTGGTGGCGGGGTGTCGAATCGGATCGTGGCCGCGGTCGGAGAAAGCAACTCAACCCGCTGCTATACCCTCCCTTCTCTTGCCGACGACTCAAGACTCGAAAAAAAAAACGCGGACACCGTGTGCGTCCGCGAGAGGGAGGGAAGGGAAGGGGATGAGCTCGTCCACCTCCTCGTCGGCGTCGGCGGTGCCGCCGGAGGACGACGTCTGCTCGGTCTGCCACGACCGCTTCCGGATCCCCTGCCAGGCCAACTGCTCCCATTGGTTCTGCGGTTTGTCTCCTAATCTTACCTCGCCTTATCCCCTTCTCTCACGAAGAAAGCTCGATCGCTTCTGGACCTCGATCCAACTGTTTCGAGCGATTAGATTGGGAGATTGCGCCCAACTGTAGGTTTTCATTTGATTCCGGTCGGGTTTTTTTTTTTTTGCTTCCGCTGGATATAGAAATGGTTTCTGTTGGCTAGAATTGCCAAGGATGTGTAGATTACGCGGTTGTGCCCGCATGATGAGAAGGCTCTAATTTGCCGGTTTAGGATATTTGTGTGTGTGTATCGATGCCAAATGAGGGTTTATGGTGGTTTTTTTGGTAGGTCGAAATTTTGGAACGCGTAGAGCTGGAAGACTGGGAGTAGTGTGTAATACATTCTACACGAACTGTTGGAAAGAGAGGTCAGATCTAAGTTTGTGCCATACACTTGATACCAATGAACACCACAATTGCTCATCATGCAACTATGTGGAAAAGTCAACTTCATCCCTAAGCCAATCAAACACCATCTCAGTACTTATGCATCCAATGGGCGTTCACATTTATAGGACTTAACTCGGCGCCTTTCATTATGATTATTTGGGATAACCAAATGATGGTTCCTTCCCCTTAGTTGAATGGTATTCGTTGTCATGTTATGAAATGGTAGCTTTATTTTTATTCACTCCGAAAGAGCAAGTTTGTTTATCTTCTATGCTGCATGAATCAGGCTCAACATTATGAGATCAGTATGATACTGATAGATTATACTACCACCTTGTCTTTTACAACAGAGCTACCCTCTGCATCAGTTATTCTTTTTATTTCAGTTGGCCATAAGACTGGTAGCTCATATGCTTTTTGATCATGTATTTCCTACCCAACTATACTTCCTTGACTACTACTCTAGTATTACTGAAAGTATTAGTAGTAAGTATGCTAATTTTGTTGCAGGAGAGTGCATTATCCGTGTTTGGAATCATGGACCTGCTGTACAGCCTTGCAAGTGTCCCATTTGCCGTCGCCTTATTAATCTTCTGGTACCAGCTAATGTATCAATAGATAATGATGATGATCCGCAAATTCAGCATGTTCTAGGAGAGATTCAGCATTACAACCGCATATTTGGTGGAGCACCCCGCAGCCTGACTCAGGTTTATACATTGTTCATGAAAGCTGACTTACTTTGTCTTCAGATTTGGAAATTGGAATGTACATAGGACTAAACAAAATCAATAAATGTTGTATTTGCAAAAATAAAAAAAAACATCAGTAAATGTTCTCCAAGGGGATAGGTTTCATTTTCTCATAATTAGCTCATTGTTCCTTGCTTTAATGCTTTCCACATTCTTTTATAGGATTCATAGTGTAGTTTTGATGCCTGCACAGGTTATGATTGAGAAATCATCTGTCTTCTAACTCCTACAATGCATGCACATTTCAGGTACTGGCATGCAAATGGGCCTCTGCACCGTTGAGTTCTAAAAAATAGTAGCATGCATTTAATATTGTTGCTAGATAATCTCTATTAGGTCAGGTTACATAACGCCTAGCATTATATGCCTTTCTGTTGGTTCAGTATCTTTAGCTTTTTATTTCTTTGTGATTGAGTATCCCTATTCAGAGTAACATCCATTTATACATCATCAAACCAACGCTAATAGGAGCTTCTACTCTTGCTCTGAAAAGCAGTACTTCAACATTAATCAGGGTAAAATGGAAACATGTACACAATTACTCTGTTATGTTGCACAAGATTATAGATAATAGTGTGACATACCCTTTTTCGTCATTACTCTATTTATACATATTGACTAGAGTTGTCATAGTTGTTGTACGAGGAATGTGACTAAGGTGTAACATGTTGTCATATTTAACTATCTTTAGATATAACAAATATACGAGCATATCTAGTTGACTAACTGCAGTAGCTTTGATAGCTAATTACTTGATGTTTTCACGATCTTCTTTCAGAGGTTGCAAGACCTACCCTTTTTCATCAGAAGACTGTTCAGGGAACTAATGGATCCCCAGAGGACCCTCCCACTTGTCTTCAGGGCGAGGATGGTCATGATGGTAAGGTTTTATGCCATTAAAGTGTCTTTTGTTATCATAATATTGTCCTGTAAAGCTACTATATGTTTGTGGAAGTAAACATTGTTTCTCACTGATTCAAATTTGCAGGTAGCACTGAGTGCAATTTATGTCCTGAGCCCCGTCGACATTCTTCCTGAAAGTAAGTTCGATATTCTTCTCGGCGATCTGAATTCCAGTAACACTGAGCATACGATTGTTAATGTGTTGAATCTATCATAGGCGTGCTGGGGCTGTTTGGATTCTTCGATGACTTCCTCGTGCTGCTGATTGTGTTCCTCCACCTTGCTGCTGTCTACCGTTCTCTGCTGCTCTACCGCCACGGAGGCCACTGAATCGTTGCTGCACATTACGTGATGGCAGATGGAGTTGCGTCCCTGGCTGATGTTCTGAGACATAAGATATTTCATTTGTGCTGGAAGAGATTGCTAGCTAAGTAGATGATGATTGATGGTACGAATGATGGCGGCAGTAGCTTCTCCCCTTGTGTATTCTGTTTCGCTATGCTATGCCTTGTTTGGTGATATTCACATGGTGAATTTAAAGAGACAGATTGCATTTTCTTTAGTTTGATATATATATACTCACACGAGATTAGCAACAACAGTGAGCACTTGTTTCATCCTTGAATAGCCCCAATGGCATGGCTGCTCCAACAACTATGGGCCTACTATGGCATCTGACGGAGAAAGTTTTCCTCTTTTTTCCTTTTTTTTTTTTTACTTTTCTGGCGAGTGGAAGCAGACCGGCCGCTGGCGGAATTACGAATCATTAATGGTGTGTGCGGTAGTTAGTGGTGGGAAAATATTTTCTCCGCACAAAAAACGAAGCCGACTCATTAGCACGTGATTAATTAAGTATTTGTTAATTTTTTTTAAAAAATGGGTTAATATGATTTTTTTAAACTATAGAAACTTTTCGCTAAAAACATACTGTCTAGCAGTTTGAAAAGCGTGCGTGTGAAAAAAGAGAAAGGTGAAAAGCGTGCGCGCGGAAAAAGAGAAAGGTGAGTTGGAAAAGTTGAGTAAAGAACTCACCCTAAGGTTGAGTTCTTGGGAGCGACTTATTAGCACATGATTAATTAAGTATTTGCTAAATTTTTTTTCAAAAATGGATCAATATGATTTTTTTAAAGCAACTTTCGTATAAAAACTTTTTACAAAAAATACACCGTTTAGCAGTTTGAAAAACGTGTGCACGAAAAACGAGAAAAATGAGTCGAGAAGAGTAAAAAAGAACCCAGCCTAATTACTCCTCTTAAAAGAAGACAAACATACACTGCTCTCTACTCACAGGGCCTCGGTGGCGGTACACTTTTTTCCCCATTTTTCTTTTACAAATACACGTCTTTAGAAAATTCTCTTCTCATCAAATAATAGCGTATACATTCTAAAATCTGTTGAAATTCTATAGCTCGTTACATTCCGGGAAAAGAAAAATTTTCGTAGTCGTAGGCGCAGGCGTGGCTCTTGCTGATGCCAAGTATCTCCAGTAGTATGCGGCTGGAGGCGGGTCGGAAGGGCCACGGCTTTGCAGTCGTCCTCGCCTCCATCTGTCTCTCTCCCCTCTCCACCGGCAGAGACGCTCCTGTGGCGAGGAGGGAGCAGATTCATTCAGCCACAGGGAGACAACTCGAGGAGCTAGCAAGCGACTAGCGGAGCAGGAGGAGGCCAGATTCGCGCGCGGTTCCTCTCTCCTGTGCGTGCGTGCGTTCGTGCTCTCTCTCGTCCTCGAATTTATCTGTTTTTTTTTTACTTGTGATTTTAATCGGCTGCTCGTTAGTTGCTTCTTCATGCATACATAGACCATAGTCCCTGCCTCTCAAATTGTGTAACTGCTTGTGCTCTGGTGTCAAAGAGAAAGGAATTCAGTCGCGTGCTACAGAGCGCTCTTTTAATCGGCGAGCCAATGAAGGATATAACCTGGGGGTTGTGCGAGAGTTCATCTAGATTGAATCTGAGTCAGAATTTGGACCCCGTTTATCTCCTTATGAAGTTTCTGAGCACCAAACCATCAAATTCCCCTTCTGTCACCTCGCCTGTATCTAAGTGTCTGCTTTCCTCCATGCCATTAACTCTTTTAACCATTTGATTGATATGCAGGATGTTGGCGAAATCCCCAGCATTGCCTTTCTTAACTGCTACTGAAACTACTGCGATCAGCCTCTCGGCAAGCGTAAGATGCTCCATTAACTAATTAGCTCTGTTATTCGGTGATGGCCACCATCTTTCTATACGAATTTCTTGAAAGAATACTTCTCTTATGATCTACTACGAGTGTCAAGCGGAGGTGGAGAGCACAAGAAAACAGAAATTATGTTGTGTTTTTCAGAGATTCTCATCAGCATTTCCTGTCATGCTGAATCAACAATTATATAGTTTTCCGCCATTAATATTGAGCATGTGCACCTTTCAGTGTCAAGACTATTTTTCATTGGCACTCTTTATATGAATGTGCACCCCACATAAGAATAAATGTCTTGTTTCTGTGAAAAAAAAATTGTGCCAGTTGACTACTTTGGTATCATATATATAACAATGATGCCATATGAATTTGATGAAATGGCCTCTCAAATGCGTCTACTTAAACAGATGTGCATGGGGTTCTTCAGTCATCCAGTGGTTAGATACTTAGATAAACCTTTACACCTTGAGACATTCAGCAAATTCAAAATGCATATAAGTATTTATTTTGTTAGGTCCCAGGCAGCATTCTCATTGATTTGATGTTAAATACTAGATGCTTTTCTCAAACATCATTTACCAATTCTCTATTTGTTCAAAAATCTATGTTTTCAGTGAAGGGCCACGTACTGTGTTTCTGCACTTGGAGTTCTGTAATAAGTTATGCAGTGTTTTATACTTTTATGTTACCTCTAGTTTATAACAAGCTTGATATCTTCATTGAGAGTTATCCATTTTTATATATCTGTTTTTTTCTTGAAAAATGGTTCGCTTTATCACATTTAAGTTCCAGTTTGCTTCAGATTAATTTCATGTATTTTGAGTTATTCATGTTTTGTGTAGTGTGAACTCTTGAGTTCACCAAATGCGAGATTTTCCAAGAAGAAATATGGAGGAAGATTAACAATCCAGCCAAAAATTGAATTTGGAAAAACTCAAAATAGTAGGACTCAGAGAAAATGGAGGACATTCTCCGCTGATCAAGCTCAAGCTACCGTTGTCGATGCTGGTGACAGCAAAACATGGGAAGAAGCCAAAGAGATACTTACGTCATTGGATTACTCCATTGAAGACGCCGACAAAATGCTGAAGAAGGCATTTGGATGGATTCATTCACCATACTGGAGTGAAGAGAGAAAGAAGGAGGTTCCAAATGCTGAGGTGGTTAGTGGAGTACTGAACTACATTAGGACTCTTGGGCTCTCCGATGATGATCTTCGCAAATTGCTGAAGAAATTCCCAGAAGTACTTGGATGTGATCTTGACAGCGAGGTGAAACTGAATGTGAGCAAACTGGACAGTGACTGGGGAATAAATGGAAAAACACTCCGGAGTCTTCTTTTAAGGAATCCAAAAGTTTTGGGGTACAATGTGGACTGCCGAGGGGACTGCATGGCCCAGTGCACCCGTTGCTGGGTTAGGTTCTAGTTCTGCTCTACATTAATGTGCAGAACTTACAGATGAATGATAGGTTCCCAGCTATTTGTCTATTTCTATATCGGTTACTCAAAACCTCTCTTAACAGAAACAAAACACATTTATAGTAGATGGATTAGCCTCAGCCTGTTAGTTTTGTTTACATCTTGAACAGTACCTTTTCCATACTGTCTGTAAAAGGGATGTAAAAAAAACAAATATATCTGATACCTGAATTTTATGTGAATGCTTCAACGTTTGATTGTTCTTTTGGTCTGTTGAGGCAATGAGAGTACTTGGTCGGCCCCCTTCGGCCGACCCAGCAAAAAAGGCAATGAGAGTACTTGAATTGTGCTGTTCTGCCATTCTTGTCATTGTGCTTGATATATCATCAGTATCTCCTATTTGTGTGTTAAAAAATTCAGTTTCTCATTTGCATCTGATTACCTGATATATGTATGATGAACAAGTGTTTCACGGTTCTGAGTAATGAAATGCAATATGATATGTCAGTATCTGCAGATGAAAGGGGTCTCAGATTCCCCAATCTCTTGGCTTGTATCAATGTGTGCAGGATTAAGGTATGTCCAGTTTAATGCTCTCTTCTGGTTTCCCCTTGTTAGGGGAGAAAATGTTCTAACATGTTTTCTAATTGTTGTACATGCTAGTGTCAATTGTTTAAGCTTAAGCTTTGACATTATTCATCAGGTTGAAAGACAGTTAAAAGTTTCAAACCATCCTCTGTTCTCAAAAATCGAATGCTGCTGCTGCAAAGAGATCAATTCCATCGAATTCACAGTAATCGAGGCCCATCGGTGAGAGGCGTCCTCGCTCATCATCGAAGATGCTCTCGGAGAAGAAGTGGTTCGTGTCCACCATTCTGCTCACTGCCTCACCGCCGGCGTGCGGCAGCTGACCGGAGGCGGCAGGCGTCGTGGCGTCGTCGTCGTACTCCTCCGGCGGCAGCGCCGGCGAGTGGCCGTCGAAGATGGCGACGTGGGCGAAGAGCTTGTCCTTCCTGGAGAAGGAGGTGCCGCAGGAGCAGACCCAGCGGTCGCGGCCGCAGTGCTTCTCGTGCGTGCGGAGGTCGGCGAGGACGGAGAACTTCTTGACGTTGCAGCGGCGGCAGGTGAAGCTCTTGTCGCAGTGGCTCCGGCGGTAATGGTTCTTGACGCAGATGGGCGTCTTGAGCGGCTGGAAGTTCTTGTGCTCCCTGTTCCTCTTGCACCCCACGTACGGGCAGGAGTAGAAGCACCTCCTCGCCGCATCCGCCGGCGACGGCGACGGCGACGCGCCCCTGCCGGGCTTGGCCAGCGCGGCCGCCGACTTGTACTCGTCGCCGTGGCCGCGCATGTGCATCCGCAGGTTGGCGTCGCGCTTGAAGCCCTTGCCGCACACCGCGCAGAAGTGCACGTGCGGCGCCAGGATCTCGTCCTTCTCGATCTGGACCACCTCGTAGGAACCCCGCGGCGGGAGGTGCTCGCCGTCGCCGTCGCCGTCAGCGCCCTCGTCGGCGTCGCTCGCCTCGTGCTTGCCGTCCGCGTCGTCGTCGCGGCGCGCCGCGGCGAGGTTCTTGGAGATGGAGACGAGCTGCACGACGATGCAGCGGAGCTCGGCGGCCACGATCTGCGGCGGCGGGTTCGGCGTCGAGGAGATTATGCCGCGGAGGTGGCCGATCTTCTGCTCCAGGAAGGTCAGGTACGTCAGCACCGCTCTCGCGTCGCCGCTGGAGGAGTGCTCCTTCCCAGCTGCTGCTTCGCCGCCATGGCGAGCTTGCATCGTGCTACTGCTACTCCCATTAAAATCACACAGCTCCATGATCATCTGGGAGAAGTCTTGATCTTGCTGCAAGTACATCGCCTGGTTATTATTATTGTTGCTGAAATGATCGACACTACTAGTACTCATCATCCTCGACAACGATGAAGATGATCCTTCCCCTGAAATACATACCAACAAAATTGAATCAATGATCAAGAACCCAAATGGACATCCTGAACATGAAGAATGGAATGGCAATTGCATAACACTTACCTTGAGATGATGAGAATGACAATGCTGATCAGAGAAAGGTAAGTTCGATCGAGTTTCAGATGAAAATTTTGCTCCTGATCAGATCACTCTTGCTCTGCTTGTCGGTGGTGAAGTGTGCGTGGAGCTGACAGCTGAGCTAATCAAGGCAGTAATATATACTCTTGCTCCAATGGGTAAGGTATGGGTGGGCTCCATGGCGGCGGCGAGACTCAGTCGACGGCATGGTAAACTCTTGCGTCACTAGCCGGCAGAGATAATGAAGCTGGGCGTGTGACATGTCAATTTGCACGAGTTGGTTGACCGGTTTCTTCTTCAGGGTCTCGTGCCTTTTCTTCCTGGCCCTTGGTGCTCTGCTTTGGTCATGAAAGCCACCTAATTTTGCCCTTTTGAAAAGCAGAATGCTATTTTATAATTCTAGTGGCACACGTTGCGTTAAAACGCCCAATGGATGTGTTGACCTCTATTACTGATCACCATTACTTCACTGATCATTTTCTGCCATCCTCTGAAAAAGAACAGGAAGGTCACATTCCTTCTACAGCATAATAAGTAATAAGGTAAGCATGATTCATGCTTGGCAAGCTGAGTTGATATCACCGGTCTTACCATATCATGTTCCTCTTGAGTAGTATCTGTGAGTGTTCACACCAACCGATTTTAAGATCGGGCTAACTGTCTATTTGTGCTGTAACAGAACTGCTTACACACGATACTTATGCTCCACAGTCCACATACGCTACTAGTACATATTTTAGATAACTTAAAATTGTGAGAAATTTCGCTCACCTCCAACCTCTAAATCAAGGGAACTAGGAGAGAAGAGAAAGAGAAATTAATGGCAAAGGACTCAACGGCTCCTATGATACTAGGTTAGAGGTTAGGGATTTAGAATAGGGGTTAAAGGCAGAAGGAATAGAGGGGTTTCGAGGAACTTAAAGGATGACGAGAAGCGCTGAGGACCGGCGATCGGCCGTGGACGTGGGCAGGCAGCTTGAGGGGTTGGGGTGGACAGGGTCAATGATGGGTGCTTTTCATAGTCACAAAGTTCCCGGGTTGATGGGATCGTGAAACATGGTACGCTATTTGCGAGAAGTTTTTATAAGGTGGGAACGAAAATAACCCCGCGTTCCTGAGACGGGGACGGCGTTCCCGGGTCGAGGAACATTCCCACCGACCTTGTTTCCTGTGATTATGGCGCTTACAGATCTGCAGTGGTTAGAAAGATGAGCGTGGTGGTGGTGACGGCGTCTCGGCAGCACAAGCCATGGAAGACAAAAGACAAGCGAGGTAGGGGCACTTCACCGTCGCTTGGGCTTCAGGAGGAGGCCAGTAGGGCGAGCCTCGTTGACGAGTGACGACAGCGTGCGGGGGGCAGGAAGAAGCACAAATGACGACTCATGTGGCTCAATTAGATCTGGACTTCTGGAGTCACGTGGTGAGGGAGAGGAGGAGAAGATGCCCGGTTACTGTAGTATCACATATGAATCTCAACGTATTCTGGCTATACAAAAACAACATAAAATCAGGGGCAGTTTTAGGTGACTGAAAATTACAGAACCTCATTTCTTTTATTTCAGATTAGTCTTAAATGCATTACACCTCTCTAGCATGTTGTGTGTGAGGACAAGGAGACAATAAAACTAAGTTTTTTTTCCTACCAACTAATTTTGTTGCATCAGATAGAGATAAAGGTTAGAAATAAAGTAAAAACCACATTTGTTTTTTTAAGACCAAAGAGCTTGAGTTTTGTTAACCAGAAAAATTACAATCATATGCGAAATTGTCAACGAAAGCTTAGACGAACGGCTTTAACACTCTAGATTCCTCTCGCTAAAAACATGATGTAAAAAACTGCGTAGTTGGATTATAAATTATCAGTTAGTATTGTGTAAGTATATTTTTTCAACACAAAAGAATTTAAATAAATATGATACATCATATCTAAACATGTATAGATTTATGATGCTAAAATATGTCACGTATATTTAAAAATTTTTATATTTTGAAAATGGTAATGGAGAGGGGCGACCAAGTCAAAACGAAGAACGAAACGGCAGCAGTGCACCGCATTTGGACATGTAACAGCGTCCAGATTAAGTGACAGTGTGCCACGTATGTCCATGTACAGTTGCTCTCTGCTTAATTAAAGCCAAATTAATTTACACGGTTGGTCCAGTCGTTGTTATTGGCTTTACGGCTCCATGCACCTGAAGACGACGACAAAGGTTTCAGCGTGTACAGTGTGCACGGAAAACGAAACGATCCATTAACACATGATTAATTAATTATTAGCTAATTTTTTTCAAAAATGGATTAATTTGATTTTTTAAGCAACTTTTGTATAGTAATTTTTTGCAAAAAAATACACCGTTTAATAGTTTGAAAAGCGTGCGTGTGGGAAAAACAACGTGTGCGCTGGGAACTAATGCTCCCGAACGCAGCCAAAGGGTTTTTGGAACTTCTGATAGCTGTATTTTATTCTAAAATCTCTAACTGCTAGATTCTCACTTAAACAATCTAAATTTTTATTTAAATTTTAAGAATATGTAATTATATAATTCAAAAAATAATTAGATAATAGAAGGTGAGAAAATTCAATTTTTTTAATTTTCCCACTAGATTCTTAAGCTTCTAAACAGGGACAAGGAAGCTATTGTAACTTGGTTGCCCTTTCATGTAACTAACCGACCCTATGCTTGCTGCAGTTGAACTGTCACCAACTCCACGTGTCTGATTACTATTCTGGCCTATATTTTTGAAACAGCTTGTCCAGTCATGGTAGCTTACGTGGCAGAATCTTGAAGCTTTCACAACGCAGCTCTCACCAGACAGCAGCCATGCCTTGGTCGATCCGTGGCACAAACACTACTTCTATGAGAGTGGCTTCGCAGAAGCCGTGGAAAAGAACAAATCGGATCCCTATGATTGTGAGACGTTCAGTGTGATGGCTATGGGCTTTGGGCCGCACGCATGGCATGGTCCAATTGCTGACCGCGGCCGGACAAACGAAGCCGTGGGCCGTGGCCCATTAACTACATGTGGGCCGAAGAAGTTGTTGGGCCGTAGTCACGTTACAGGGGAGAGACTCGTCGGCTACAAGACTACCAACTAAATGTTCAGTCAGTGAAGAAAACGGAACACGTAACATTGTACACCACCCCCATCAGGGAAAAAAAACATTGTACACCACCAGAACATGATCTGACATTTCCCAAATATATGTGAATGTATTTCCCGCAGTTATAAAATCCTCTTTTCCTTGCTAATGTATCGATGCGTAATTATTTTGCGCGTTAAAAAAAGCATGCATTCGTCTATAAATTATCCATTCACGTCAATACACGCAAGTATTTGTACTACTATAACCGCCTACTATATATACCTTAGTTTAAATAAGATTAATTGAAGAAAAAAACAGTTTTTTCACGAACGCTCGGATTTACATATCATTATATTAGAAGAAAAGATTCTGAATACAACTTTGACACGCCGTAGCGGTCATGGAGGGGCTGGAAGAAAAACCAAACCAAAAAACGGGCTAACTAAACTAGAACAGACTCCGAAAAAAAAAGGCCGGGTAAGAGTTAGCTATCTAAAGACAACGACTAAGTGCCTAGAAAAAAAAAGGATCAATCCGTATAGTGTACAATCACCCACGCACACGCATAAGAACATCAACAACACGAGAAAACACTGAACTGTTACTGAAAAACACCAAGCGTTGCCACTGCATAAACCGATTGGATCTCCCCGTGGAATCGATCGATCAGCTGATGCCGTCGAAGTTGCTGCTCATGAGTGACAATGTCGCGCTCGGCAGCACCCGGTTCACCTGAGGTTGCTCTGCGATTAAACCAAACACATCATTGCGTTCGCACCATCAGGATCTGACAACACTGAAGCTAATCACTAATTAATTTGATTAGGACTCACTCTTAACCGCCTCCAGCTCCGACGGCGTGAGCCTCGCCGAGAACCCGCTCACGACGTTCTTGTAGTTGTATATGATGGCCCCCTTCGCCTTCTCCTCGCTTGATTCATTTCCAAATTCCAAATCATTTATCAGATGCGGCAGAATTCTTAATGCGGATCGGTTGATTTTGGATGCAGCGGCGATGATGCGTACCTGCCGAGCGCGGCGGAGAGGATGGCGAGCTGGTAGGTGGTGCAGACGACGCCGGAGGGCGGGGGGTCGACGAAGACGAGGTAGTTAGCAGCGCCACCTTCCCCGGCGGCGGCGGCGGCGGCAGCAGCCGTGGCCATGGCGACGGCGAGAGCGAGCAGGAGGGAGATGGCGGCGGTCGAAGGTTTCATGGCGAGATTGGCGAAGGATCAGCGGTGCCTCTCCTCGGATTGCTGTTTATGAGGAGCGAACGAGAGGTCCGTATTAAGCTGCGGGATATGCATTAATTTGCTCCAATAATAGAAGAATGTAGAGTTAATTATCTGCATTTTGGAAAAATGGAGCTTAACAAAATACGGAGTACAATTTTACACTCGTGTTCATTCAGATCAAGTAAGGATACAAAACTACGTATATGTATTTTACAAACAAGGTGACGACCAAAACTAACAAAAATACAGAACCGTCCGGACTCCCCTGAATCTTCATGGCCATTGTAGCGTTCTGCAAAGTGCAATGGCTAACTCCACACGCTGTTAAATACACGTACAACTTGAACATACAATTTTATAAACCCTTATTAATTCCTGTATATATTACCATTAGTAGGACTTGACTAATTTCTTCAGGTTTTCAGACAGCACAATCACCAATCCACCATGCATGCGCTTGATCAATTAGACTTCCTGTTTCATCATACGACGGGCGCAACGGCGGCGTCGGAGCCGTGCTTGGTGACGTCGTACATCTCGCCGTCGCCCCACAGCGCGTATGCCTCCTCGCCGTGGACGGCGTCGTCGCCGACCTCGAGCTTGTCGTCGGGCATGCGGAGCGGGACGACGAGGTTGATGGCGACGCAGATGAGCGACGTGACGACAACGTTCCACGCCACGACGAAGAGGCCCCCGGCGATCTGCTTGCCGAACTGCGCGCCGCCGTCGCCGCCGTAGAAGGCGCCCCTGGAGTCGGCGACGGGGAGGAAGAGGTTGCAGAGGGTGGGCTCGGCGAAGAGACCCGTGAGGAGGCCGCCGAGGAGGCCGGCGACGCCGTGGGTGTGGAAGACGCCGAGCGTGTCGTCGACGCGCTGCAGGATCTTGGAGCGCTTGTGGAGGATCATCATGGTGTACCACGGGATGCTGCCGGCGAGCACCCCCATCACCAGCGCCGCCCAACCCTGCACCACGCCTGCAAATACGTTGCTCTTGTCAACGGTCAACCAAGCTAGTTGTTTTTTGTTGTTATTTTTTACTATGAATTTTGTCTAGATTTATAGTGTTAGGTTATTTCTAATTCAGTATTAAATTATTATATTTTGATACGAAAAAAATATATGTTTTATTGAGATTGATATGAAAAGAATATATGTTTTATTGAGATTCGTGTATATATGGGTACTAAAATGAAAATTATAATATTATACTTTATTGAAATCTGTATTATACGCATGAATCTAAAAACAAATATAACGATAAGGGGTGTAGGTGTGTGTGGTAAACAGGAACACGGATCCTTTGCAATACTGTCTTTGTACTGTAGACCATCCTAACCGCGTAAATAGACTTTGAACGAAGGCACCGACGGAATGGGAGGCCGTAAAATATTCTACTTTCATTTTCAGTGTGCTTGGCTGATAGCTTGGCTGCTTGCGTACAAGAAAAACATCAGAAAAAACAAATTGGCAGCTTCAGACGACTTTGACTTTAGTAGTAGTAGGAGTTAGTGATAGGTATTGACATAAGCACGAACGACAAATAAGATTCCTGGTTTCGGACGAAATTATGCATGCATCAACCTAGATTCCAATGAGCGTTTGTATTTGTTCACATTAGGCACTGTAGTGACTAGCGACCGGAAACCACTACACGGCATCAATCAACGACTTGACAAAGAGATGAAAAATTTAGGACTCTTCCACTGAATCAGTTGCGTGCGTGCTTAATTAGTTGCCACAAAATGGTAAACGGCGTAATCTACGGGGAAAATGCAGATTATATGGCAGGCAAGGTAAACCTCCTGTCTTGTTGGCAACGCAGACATTTTAGAATTCAAAGTCAAAACAACCTGAGCGGAATCATTAGTTTGCAAACTGGGATAATCTAATTAAGAATCTCCGCGCGCGTCACGCGCGCCATCACGTTAGTTCATCGATCCCAAAGCTGATTAGAGTAGAGAACAATTTGATTAATTAGCGTGATGCATGAGTTACCTGCGCCCGGGGTGATGCAGACGAGGCCGGTGATCATGCCCTGGACGGCGCCGACGACGGATGGCTTCTTGAAGAAGACGACGTCGAGGCAGGTCCAGACGATGAGGCTCATGGCGGTGCAGATGTTGGTGTTGAGGACGGCCATGGAGGCGACGGAGTTGGCGGCGTACGGACCACCGCCGTTGAACCCTGCCCACCCCATCCACAGCAGCCCGGCCCCCGTCAGCGTGAACAGTATGTTGTTCGGCGGGAACCTCTCCCTGTCCTTCTGCGCCCGAGGCCCCACCTGCAGCCACACACATATAGTTGTCACTTGTCAGCCACATCAGACATAAAACCCGCGAATTTATTTATATATCAAAATAAATGAGTTGTAGTTTATTTTGATTTATACGTGGGTTCACCGGTTAACCTTTACGGACAACCACTCGCGCATGCGTGCACCGGCGGCGGAAGCGAATGTTGCTTACCCAGTAGGCGGCGGTGAAGCCGGCGATGCCGGCGGAGACGTGGATGACGTAGCCGCCGCAGTAGTCGATGACGCCCCAGTGGAAGAGGAAGCCGCCACCCCAAAGGGAGAAGGCGCCGACGGTGTAGGAGAAGGTGAGCCAGAGCGGCACGAAGATCATCCACGCCAGGAAGCTCATGCGGCCGAGGAGGGAGCCGGCGACGAGGATGAGCGTGATGGCGGCGAACACGCACTGGAAGTAGACCACGGTGGCCATCGGGTAGAACGGCTCCACCGCCGCCGTCTCCACGCTGCCGTCGGCGCGGTAGTGGACCGTCGCCGGCAGGGCGGCGCGGCCGACGAGGAGGCCCTGGTCGAGCGCCGGCCGTGCCTTCCCCCAGATCGGGAGGAGCTTCTCGCCGAACGACATGTTGTACGCCCAGGTGACCCAGCAGATCCAGACGGCGGCGAAGGCGTAGAGCGCCATGAACGCCGAGTTCACCGCCCACTTCTTCTTCACCACGCCGCCGTACAGCACCACCAGACCCGGCACGCTCTGCAGCCCCACCACCGTCGCCGCCACCAGCTGCCACGCGTTGTCGCCCTTGTTCAGCCAGTCCGCCACCGACGCCGACGTGTTCCCCTGGTACGCCAACGGCACCACCGTCGACGACGACATCTTCGCCGATCGACGAGAAGGAATTGAAATGGGATTACAAACACACCAAGCTCAATAGTGTGCTTTTGGTTTGGTATCCTAGCTAGCTATGCCAGCTTATATAGAGAGAGGACGGTCGAGGTGGCGACCGATTAACCATATTGACTAGCTAGGCTAGTACTGTATTAACGGTCAAGATTCAAGAGATTAGCTATTGCTCTTTCGATAGATTTGAAGTTTTAAATCTTACTGAATTTTTAACCAATGATAAATCCTTTTTAAGCGAAATAACAAAAAAAAGACAATACATGTCAAAAATCGTAAATCTAAAGATAAAAACAATTGTAAAATCTAATTTTAATACACATTAACTTAAATATAAATGTTATGTAACTAAATGTGACTGTAAATTGAAACCGCAGGAACACGAGTTTGATGTAAGATCCTACTAACAAAAAATAAAAAGAAAGAAACCCAAAAATCCATCGGAAATGAAATAGCAAAACTAAGATTCACTCTAAGATAAATAAACTGAAGAGAGATTATTCATTTGTTTAATTAGGGAAGGAATCATGTTGGACCTCCATGCACACCACACTCGTTTGAAGTAGCCATGACTTTGGCTGCATGTAGTACAGATCATCATCTCCATTAACTATACATTTTTCTCATTTTTACCAACAGCAGATTCCTAGCTACAAGCCTACAACACTAGCTTTGTCCATCAAGATTCAATAATGATTAGAAAATGATCAAGTATACTTGTTAATTTCGACTAAAGAAATCAGTACTTGTATTATGTAGTTTATTACAAGTACTGTATTTTGGTCTATTAGTAGTGTGCAGAAGTGAAGCTTTGGCATGATCAAGCAATCTAATTGGAGGTTGTCTCATGCTGGTCATCACGTATACATGAACTTCTTTGCGTGATTAATTAATCTGTGCTGCACAAAGATTCTTCCGGTACATCGCAAGATCTAGTAAATGTAGTTTTTCTGTTTCAATGATGCAACCTACGATGCAATGGCTATTCCAAACGGGAACATGCAGTACAAGTGCGATCTTCATGTTTTCTTGTTCTACGTGACTATTGATAAAAAACCTAAATTTATATTAAGTTACGAAACGAGTCAAACCTATCATACGGATTACTAGCATATTACAGATGAAAAAAGAAAACTAAAATACATTTAAGTTTTAGCAGACGTACTACTGGCATGAGCATGACAATGCTTGAAAGGACAATGCATCTAGAAATCTAGCATGATATCTTTGACTAAATGCTACTAGCAGTAGTATTGACCTCACCAACAAATTGACAATGCATGGCTATAGATTCTTGCAGTTCTGACCTGAGGGTGAGTTCTTCTCTCTCCTTTCCCAACTCACATCTTTCTTTTTTCGCGCGCACGCTTTTCAAACTATTAAACTATATATTTTTATGCAAAAAGTTTATATATAAAAGTTGCTTAAAAAATTTAAATTAATCTATTTTTTTTAAAAAATTAGTTAATACCTAATTAATCACGTGCTAATAGACTGTTTCGTTTTTTGTGCGCACTGTACGTGTTGGGAAACATGGAAACGAGCAAAGCCTGGCCCATGTATACATCTCTACTACTGAACACTAGTACTCTTCACCAAACAGATTCGATCATGTGTGCAAATACTGAGATTGCTTCAGCCTGCAAGTGTGTTTGATAAATACTTCCACCATTTCTAAATACATGAAGGTTGTCCTTTTAGATATTACATTGGATCATTCGTCTTGATAACAAAATTAGTGCAAATATATATAAAGTAGACTGTCTCGAACATTTTGACCGTCCCTTTCTATGTACAATGATGCTACAATGACCTTCAGGGAATCGCAATTGGTCTCAAGAACCCATCTCCTATGCGCGTGACCTCATGCGTACGACCCAAATGACATTTATGTAAAATAAATTACTTTTCTTAATTATGGAATACTCTTACCTGTAGATTATCACGCTGGCATTCTTCTTTTTCCTGGATACGTCGATATTGGTCATCTTAAGAACCTTGGAGTGTTAATTATTCGTTTCGATATAATGTGCAGGAATGCACGCAGTTTTTACTGTGTGCTTGTTATACGTGGCTAGCTAGGGGACTGAGAGACAGCAAATAGAATCCAAACATGTGGCATCGCTTGAGTAAGGAAGCACTAAGGGTTAAGCTTAATTACTCTTCACGTTAACATGTGTGATCAATTATTCAGCACGTTGCCCATGGTTTCTTGTTAGCTTTCTCTGACGAATGCATGCATATATATATATATATATATATATAGTTTGTCTCATCATGTTGCAAACTCGATCAACGACAGGCATGCATGCCCTTGGCCATTGCTGCTCCATTGCTTATTCTTCCAGGATTAGAAGTACAAGGACAACCATAACAAAGTATTTACATTACTTAACCTTCAATTTATCACCAAAGTCTGCAAGTAGGCATTTCAATTGTGGGCTATATATACACCAAATCTCTTGTGCTCTTCAAGGAAGCTTATGAACTACATAATTACATGATTCAACTATGTGTTGTTTTCTTAAGTTCATATACAATTGTCATCAATTATCACGTTCACAAATCATTGCCAATTCTGACACAAAACACAAGTGCAGTAAAGCAGGTCTCAAACAACGAACGGACATCATGAAGCATAGTACAAGAAGATCTGCTAGAAAAACACTAAAACATCAGGTTTGAATACACACCAAATCAACCAGTGGACTTCTATTGTTTTTTATGTGTAATCTGTCCTGCTTACTTGTGCTCTAATTTCTATATATCGAGGGAAACAGCTGTGTAATTGCCCAGTCATCATGCCACCAGTTTGAGTACAAATGAATTAAACCTGTCATCATAATGGCATATTTACATTAATTAATTAATTAATTAGTGTAAGAGACATCCATAAGCTAACTTTTGTGGATTATGACAGTACTTTTTAATCACAAGAACACTCCCTTAAACGATGGGCGCGGGCAACCAAAAATACACGTGCACCAATGTCAACCAGAGTTTCATACGACGTAGGAATTAATAGCCAAAACTTTTTAATTCCTCTTTTTTCAGGGCAAAGTGATAGCACATGTAAATTCAGGAAAGGGACAACGCTTTGTGACAGGGATCGGAAGTTTCAGAACAATCAATCCGTCCTCCGATCCATCCAGCAGGAGAAACAGCTACTGTATGTCTGAACACTCAAACTTGTATGTTCTGAATGATCTTATTTTATTAATAAGGAATTCTGAATTAAGGAAATCTAGCCAGTACGAACACCCAATGTGCTGTCATGTCATGCGGCGCATCATCACTTCATCAGTAGTATTTTTTTTCTTTTTTTGGTTGAGAGTAGTGATCTCCAGAATAATGGCAGCTGATAGGCCCATCTTCAGATAACTACATAATTAAGCAATGCTGTCTCAAGAACCGTTGACATCGCAAAACAATAATCAATGAACGATGATGACAATGATGATGCTTGGCTGTGGGGGGTGGGGGGAGGGGGGATGGAGACTCCTGAAAAGTTAAGCAATGAACTGGTGCTACACTCTCCGTTTCGTTTCATATTATGAGTCGTTTTAACTTTTTTTTTTAATCTAACTTGTTTAAGTGTAACCAAGTTTATAAAAAAAATATAATAACATGTTTAACACAAAACAAATATATTATCAAAATATATTCAATGTTACATTTAATGAAGCTAATTTTGTATCATAGATGTTGTTAATTTTTCTATAAATTTAGTCAAACTAAAAAAATTTGATTAAAAAGATCAAAGCGACTTATAATATAAAACGAAAGGAGTAGTAGCTAGCTGGCCGATGGTCGTAAACTTGAGCTTGGAATATTCTGACAGGTTTGGTGCTCTGTAAAATATAGTCGGTGGACGAGGTATGAGCTGACTATATGCAATTTTGCATGTCGAGTTGAAGTAGATTTATCTAAAAAAAAAGGACGACGAAGAAGAAGTAGCTTGTAAACTGGGGGAAAACCCAAGGGAAACGTAACGCAACGCACTTGTTGTATCACATCAGCCGTATCACATATCTAGGGCCAGATTTTATAGCCCAGCCCCAGCATAGCCAGCGAAGCCTATGGGCCGTTTTCCTGTCGGCCCAGATAATTATGAGGCCCATATACGGCCGCCCAAAGGAGAGGCCCATGAAAAATCTCGGTGAAAAGCCCATCTACCTCAGTGGAAAGCGAATTCGTCGTTTTCGGCGGCTTGTTCGCGAACCTTTCTTTCTGCTTTCCTGACCTGACCTGTATTATTGTGTAGTACTCCATTCGTGTTGTTTCTGCAGTAATGGTCGTCTGACTTGCTGTCTGCCTGTAATTTATTTACCCGGGGTCAACAATCAGTTTGACGTTTGTAAATTATGAAGCCTCTTGTGTGGGTCTTCCCGTTTGCACAAATTTTAATTTTCATACAACTACCAATGCATGTATTTCAGCCGTCAAAACCTCCCAGATATCGCACTACTCGCTAGCAATACAGAAGTAGTAATACTGAAACTTCGCAGAAGGATTTGGAACAATCTTCACTGAAAGGTCAATACTCAAATTTTGTCACAAAATTCAGTAGCACAAAAGACAGTCATACAAGAAAGGGAGAAGGAAAAGGAACATTCGTAATTAATTCTGAATTTTAATCTCACTGCTTATGTTAATTACTAGACCGAGTGACACCTGAAGAAGATGAATCATTAATTAATAACCAGGGAGAGAACCACAACGGAAACAGCAAACGATAATGTGGTCTGAGCATGATGAGCCGCCCATGTTGACCAACCTACTCCACTAGACTTACCACCACTGCAACCATCAGCTCATCAGGAGCACGAGCACGAGGACTCATCAAGGCCGTCGATGGTCTATTGGACGGCCGTGATCGCTTCCTGAGGGAGACTGTAATTCGTGAACGTCCACATACCGTGTCGCAACGGCAATGTCGATATCCATCCTGACTCGGTCCATTCATAGCTCACAAACCATGGTCTCTTTGTTTTCTCTCTTTCTTTCCATGCTTCAACGAACTTGACTATGTGCTTCTTTTAGTTCTTTAAAAAAAAAGGGGACTATTTGCTTCTTTTCTTATCAAGAGCGGGATGGAACAGTTGATTAGTACATAATAGTACCACACAATACATAAGTGGTAGTAGTTTCTTACTAGTATCATTTGGGGTTACATCTGATAAAAAAATTTCTCAAGGATTAACAAACCAGCTATGCTCTCATTGGATGTATCATGTATATATGATATGAAAGTATTTTAGGTAAACTATTGAGCACTTGAGGTTTTGAAGTGGTGTTAATTTACTAGTCCAATAAGCATACGATTTGACTCTAATAGTCATTACAAGGAACAGCCCGGTCAGTGTGGGTCACTGTCTCTCACCCTCCCATCGCTTGGACATTTCAACGTTCTCCTCCTCCTCCCTCCACAGCAGCAGCAGCAGCAGCAGCAGCTCAGCTCCTCTCACCGCATCTGCCAGCCTAGCAAGCCTAATCGCGTCTTCGTCTTCCTCTTCCTCTTCCTCCCCGTGCCAAGACCAATTTCACGACCTCGATTAGTACAAACTCCCAAGGATTCCGCGAGAGAGGAGACGTCGCCATGAGAGGAGAGGGGAAGCCGAGCTGCGTGTGTAGCCGCCTCCGTTAGCTTCTCTCTCTCTGTGTGTGCAACTGCAATCGCGCGCCGTTCAAGAAACCAACTGGAATCGGCGGCTGATTCCGGTCGAGAAAGATGCGGCGGAAGGCGGCCGGAGATGTTGCTCTGGTAGGCTTCTGCTTGTTGCTCCTCCCTCTCCTCTCGCATGGCGCGGACATGCCGTTGGGCTCCTCCCTCTCGCCGACGAACCAGGTCTTGTGGTCGTCTCCCAACAACACCTTCTCCCTATCCTTCACGGCGTCCCCCACCTCGCCGTCCCTCTTCGTCGCCGCCATCACCTACGCCGGCGGGGTGCCCGTCTGGACGGCCGGCAACGGTGCGACCGTTGACTCGGGTGGCGCGCTCCGCCTCTCGTCCAGCGGCGACCTCCAGCTCGTCAACGGCTCCGGCGCCGTGCTCTGGTCGTCAAACACCGGCGGGCAGGGGGTCACCACCGCCGCGCTGCAGGAGAGCGGCAACCTCCTGCTCAGGAATTCGTCGGCGACCATGTGGCAATCGTTCGAACACCCCACGGACACGGTGGTGATGGCGCAGAACTTCACCTCCGGCATGAACCTCACCTCGGGGTCCTACCAATTCTCCCTCGACCGGAACACTGGCAACCTCACCCTCAAGTGGACCGGCGGCGGCACGGTGACCTACTTCAACAAGGGATACAACACCACCTTCACGGCGAACAAGACGCTGAGCTCGCCGACGCTGGCGATGCAGACCAACGGTATCGTCTCCCTCACCGACGGCTCGCTCACCTCCCCCGTCGTGGTGGCGTACAGCAGCAACTACGGCGAGAGCGGCGACATGCTGCGGTTCGTGCGCCTCGACACGGACGGCAACTTTCGCGCCTACAGCGCGGCGCGCGGCAGCAACGCGCCGACAGAGCAGTGGTCGGCGGTGGCGGACCAGTGCCAGGTGTTCGGCTACTGCGGCAACATGGGCGTGTGCGGGTACAACGGCACGTCACCGGTGTGCCGCTGCCCGTCGGAGAACTTCCAGCTCAGCAACCCCGGAGACCCGCGAGGCGGCTGCCGGCGCAGGATCGAGCTCCAGAACTGCCCCGGCAACTCCACCATGCTCCAGCTCGACAACACGCAGTTCCTCACCTACCCGCCAGAGATCACCACGGAGCAGTTCTTCGTCGGAATCACAGCCTGCCGCCTCAACTGCCTCTCCGGCAGCTCATGCGTCGCCTCCACGGCGCTCTCCGACGGCTCGGGCCTCTGCTTCCTCAAGGTGTCCAACTTCGTGAGCGGGTACCAGTCCGCGGCGCTGCCCAGCACGTCGTTCGTCAAGGTCTGCTTCCCCGGCCTGCCCAACCCGCCCCTCGGCGCCGGCGGCTCGTCGTTGGGGAGGGCGTCCGGCGTCCGCGGGTGGGTGGTCGCTGTGGTGGTGCTGGGCGCGGTGTCCGGGCTGGTGCTGTGCGAGTGGGCGCTGTGGTGGCTCTTTTGCCGGCACAGCCCCAAGTACGGCGCGGCGTCGGCGCAGTACGCGCTGCTGGAGTACGCCTCCGGCGCGCCGGTGCAGTTCTCCTACCGCGAGCTGCAGCGATCGACCAAGGGGTTCAAGGAGAAGCTGGGCGCCGGCGGGTTCGGCGCCGTGTACCGCGGCGTGCTGGCGAACCGGACGGTGGTGGCGGTGAAGCAGCTGGAGGGGATCGAGCAGGGGGAGAAGCAGTTCAGGATGGAGGTGGCCACCATCAGCAGCACGCACCACCTCAACCTCGTCCGCCTCATCGGCTTCTGCTCCGAGGGCCGCCACCGCCTGCTCGTCTACGAGTTCATGAAGAACGGCTCCCTCGACGCCTTCCTCTTCGGCGACGCGCCAGGCGGCAAGATGCCATGGCCGACGCGGTTCGCCGTCGCCGTCGGCACCGCCCGCGGCATCACCTACCTCCACGAGGAGTGCCGCGACTGCATCGTCCACTGCGACATCAAGCCGGAGAACATCCTCCTCGACGAGCACCACAACGCCAAGGTCTCGGACTTTGGGCTCGCCAAGCTCGTCAACCCGAAAGATCACCGCCACCGGACGCTCACCAGCGTGCGCGGGACGAGGGGTTACCTGGCGCCGGAGTGGCTGGCCAACCTCCCCATCACGGCCAAGTCCGACGTGTACAGCTACGGGATGGTGTTGCTGGAGCTCGTCAGTGGCCATCGCAACTTCGATGTGTCGGAGGAGACCGGCCGGAAGAAGTACTCCGTCTGGGCATACGAGGAGTACGACAAGGGGAACATCGCCGCCATCATCGACAGGAAGCTCCCCGGCGAAGACATCGACATGGTTCAGGTGGAGCGCGCGCTGCAGGTGAGCTTCTGGTGCATCCAGGAGCAGCCGGTGCAGCGGCCGTCCATGGGGAAGGTGGTGCAGATGCTGGAAGGGATCATGGATCTCGAGAGGCCGCCGCCGCCCAAGTCGTCGGACAGCTTCCTCAGCTTGACGTCGGCGACCACCGCCACCGGTGGCAGCGGCAGCACCAGCATGGTCTCCACGTTTACTTCCTCGGCGGCGCCAGTGGCGCCCACGCCGTCGCCGAACGTCGACGAGGTCCAGCAGGAGATGGCCGTGGGGCGCTCGGCATCGGCCAGGATCCGCGACCGGGCGTCTCGTTCGCTGCTGGGGCAGGAGCCATACATGACAATGTAACTTCATCTTCTCATGAGGTGAACAGCAAATCATCGCTTTTTTGCTCCAGTAAATGGGAAAAATTGCTCTGGTTAGTGAGCGATTAGGGAGTTGATCTGGTTGATTTTGTTTTTGGTGGTACATAGAAGCAGCTGTCAGTGGGAGAGAAGTGCTTTTCACTGATGGTGAGCAATTTCATACTACTTCAGAGGATATCTATGTGCCCGATGAGCTGAATTCTGCAATTTGTAAGTAAAGATTAGATCAAACTCGATGGTATATTCACGTTGTAACTTGTACAAATAATTCAAATGAGGCGATGCATTGAAAAATGGAGTGCAAGCATAGATGCAGTAGCTTGTCTGATTGTAGATTATGGTTTTGGGGAAGCTAAAGCAAAGGCAGAGATAAGCAGATCAAAAAAAATTCAGCCACTTGAAGCAGATCACATGCGTATGAGAGATTGTTTTGTCATACTATGGGGCAAGGCATTAGCAATCTGGCAGATTGATACTACACAAAAACATGTGCAGGAACTTTCAGCAAACTTCTCTATCAGCCTTTATTTCATTAAATTAAATGCTTGGGACCCATGGCAACCTATTCCAAAGATCAAGTTGCCTGTATCATGTGTCATCACTGGCAAGTGCCTCTCCATGTCCATGGAGAGCTTGCAATGGCATAGTACAGTAGTAGCTGAGGAAATATGTGATTAAGAGTTATACTGGGTCTTATTTAATGCTAGATTTATGAGCGCACAGCTGTTCTTGAGTCTTGGCTCCTTGTACAGTTATTCATTCAGAAGCAGTCACTGAAGAAAGTTCTTGAACTTTAGATTCAGTGAATTATAAAGCTTCCTGTTTGGCAAGCACATCATCGGCGTGTCACATTCAGAAAATACCGGCGCATTGCATTTGGAACCTAGATTTATTGGTTTATGTTACTTCCAATTGCTTAGTTAAGAAAATGAAGTAAAATGGTTCCATAGTGTAGTGGTTAGCACTCCAGACTTTGAATCTGGCGACCTGGGTTCGAATCCCGGTGGGACCTCTTTTTTAGTTTTAATCTTTTTGCATTGCATTAACAACATCATTGTCTAAACACCTTCTTGACGCAAACTGCATCCTTTCCTTTTCTTAGGTGCATTATGCGAAGTTACTGATGATTATGATGTTGGAGCCATAAGTTTCCAAAACAATAACAAGCTTACCGACAGAATTCCTCCTACCCTCAAACTGTTGCAGTCATTTTCTTGATCAGAACGAACTAAGTATCATGTCCTTTTATTATTGGACCACTTATCATCCTTATCTTAGCTTCTCTTAGTTTTAACTTGTGACACCGACGAAACATTCAGCCATGATCAGAGCAATCCGAACTAAGATATTCGCCACAGTATCACCCACCACCAACTGAACTGACATATTGGTCTTTCTCCAGGTCTCCTGCCTCCCGGTCAGCCAACGCCCAAGAACAATTAGTGCAACCACTGCTTTTCCAATTAGCCAACAATTAGTAATCATCCTCTGCTTTTCCAATGTTAGTGAGCTTGGACAGGATGAACAAAGGGTAACGGCGGAGTTCAAATGTCAATGAATAACTTTGAACATGCCCTGGGTTTGATAATTCCATTTTTACCAATTCTGCGCTTCAATTCGGTTGCAGCAACAAAGTTGGCAGTTCTAGAAAGTCATTCAGAAAGACCCAACCACTTCAAATTTTCTTTTGAAGAAAAAAGACAGAGAACGAAGAAAAGCTGTGGAATACTTGACAGAGCGGGGAGTTTTGCGTGGAAAACTTACAGTGTTGTAAGCCAGTATTGTAGGCAAGAAACTTGCCCCGTGCACCACCTTTATCTGTACATGATTATCAGATCCTTCTTCATTGAAGTCAGATGATATATTTGAAGGACTGTATTAGTGAAGTCCTCCTAGTTAGTACTCAATCCAATTGGCATCCAGATCCTTCAGCTTCAGGAGCCATTTCTGTTTGTCCGGAGAAACACTTGGTTTGTCTGGCTTGCTTGCACGCTTATTTGTCATGGCATATGAGGATCCAGCCTTACTCTCATCATCAGAGTTGGCTCGCCTTCTAGGTCGTCTGAGTTCAAGAGAAAGAAGGCGAGAAACCTCGCGTACTCCACCCCATTTTTCCAATGCCCGAGCAATGTCGTAACGTCCTTTCATCAACAACAAAGTACAAGTGTTATTCACAAACAAGGATTGATTTCTTGACAAAGAGAGAGCTCGTAAAACTAGCATGATAGGAACCCAGGCAATAAGGTTGTTACAAGCATCAATCTGACATAAAGGAATGGCATCCATGAATGCTATGTTGCTATGTAGTCAACTCCTCAATTCACCAACCTTAACACGTATATATATCTGGCCTGACTATGGACCAAAAATTTCAATATGATTAGAGGAAACTGAACACATTTTCATGCCAATAAACATATACCGGTCCAAGGTTTCCAGGTATTAAGAGCAAGCATGGTAAAAATTTTGTTCAAAACACCTCAGTCAAACATGGCTTCAGCAATTTTGACCAGATAAAAGTCATACTGACTTTGTATAACTCTATAAGGTTTATCATCTGCCAGATAAACTACGGTAAGAAAATATAGATAATGAATTGACCATAGCGAATATCTATACAAAAATAATCACATACCAGCTCTCTCAAAGGACTTTCTACTTGGCATATAAGCAGGGTCCATCCCCCAATTCTTCTGGAATCGCCTGATCTGTAGATAATGGTCACTGTTAATAACATGTCAAAAGAATGAAAGGGGTGCTCATTATCACTCCTCATGCTGGCAATCTCAGATCACAATTTTTAGCATTCTGGATAACTAAAGCCCTGTATAACACAGTGGGAGGAGGGATATATACTTTACATTACCTCTTCTTGCAAGTTCTCCAGATTATCCCAATAACCTCTTGGTTTTCGGTTTTTATAAGAAAGTGAAAGATTCATTACGCTGGCGATCTTTCTGAACCCACCCATGCGTGTTATTGCCTTCTCAATATCCACCCTTCCATGCAAACGAAGGTGCTTTCTCTTAGGCATGAAGCCATCCTGACCATATTTTGCAATAAATTTCTCAAGTTCAGATTTGAGGACCTCAATGTCCTTCTGAAGGCCTGGGACTTTTGGTCTCTGCTTCACAGGACTCGAAGAACAAGACGTGGATGCTTGTTCTGATTGCCTACCTTCTGCATAATCAATAGCAATAGTATCTGCATTTGATGCTACACAAGAACTACTTGTGGAGTTACCGCTCTCAGCTTCAGCCTTTTCAATATAATCACGGATTGCACATAAGTTTGATGGAAGATCTTCATATATGACCTGAAATACATAATCAAACTGTTAGTTTTCTTTCACCAAAATATAATAAAATGTCATTAACATATTTATCAAAGCACCATGACCATGCATATATCAGATCTTGATAAGAAAGAGTGGCAAAAATCACAATGGTAGATTTATTCCCCTACATACCCCCCAAAATAGCATCAAGCATAAGATTAGATATCCCTAAAGAATGTGACAGTAGAACTAAGTTTAATAAATATAGCACAATGTCTGCATCATGAGGACGTCTTATAAAAATAAGCTGTCAAAACAAGTTTTTGGTACTGGCAAGAGGAGAAAAAATCCCAGTGAGGTTATCCAGATAATCAAATATGGAACTATTATTCTTGCACTAACCAAATGAAGCCATGCAGGATAATACAGATAGAGGATGCGTTCTTATACTGATTCAGAATTTAGACAAACATTCATTCATTTGTTTGGAAGGTATTTTATTTTTATTGAATTTCTGGTGAACATAAAGATTAAAAGTTTTCACATTAGCACAATAGCACGATGTTATGCTCAACTAGATGATACATCCATGAGAAGGTTCCTTTGAGAATTTAATCACCAAGCATCAAAAGTTCAAAACCAACTATGAAGAACATATACCCCAGGATTAAATAGTTCTAGTACAATTGGTTCTCAATGAACCACAATTGAAGTTCAGGGGCACAACAAAGCGTATTTTAATTCCACTTCTCCACTTTATGACATTAACTTGTTCTCTATATTTATTGATAAACTACATGCATATAAATTTCTTATACCTCTTCAAGGATAGACTCTGAGAGAAAGGTATCTTTATGCATCTTAGTCTCGACCATATACTTCAATAAGGTGTGTTGATCACCAAGTTGTTCTAGGCGCCATTTTCCTTTAAATGAGTAGAAATCACCTTCAACTTGCTCAAAGCTTATCTCACGTTCAAGTTTCTCACGAAGATCCATAACAACACGGGCATGAAGAACCATATAAAGTAAACCCTTGCAACCCTCCTGTAAAAGATATGAGATGTTGCAATTATTGCAAAGCTCATGAAACAACCAAATTAAAATTAAATTCTTCCACAAAAAAAAAGATCTTTTGAGAAGGGATGGGTCTTTCTTCCTACTGGGACAAAATCTCAATTCCATTTGTTAAGTGTTCTGGAATGAAAAGTATATAAAATCATGAAGTTGTAAGACTGGGAGAAAATGATAAATCACCTGGTAGCTTGGACTAAAAGTGAAAAACTAAGCTAGCTAACAACCAGAAAGTGAAATTGTTGATTGATGCTTTCTATAGAAAAGGAGCACAATGATCCCACCTCTAAACATAAAATGCTAATTCAGTAACTAACGTATGAGATAAGGATTTAGCAAAGCTCCCACCTGCAGTATGCGAACCTTGTTATTATCCCGAAGAATAATCCTACTGATAGCCAGATTTGGCACGAACCTGTCAGATAACTTTGTTGGCTCATACTTGTATAACAAAATATGTGAACTCCAAAGACTGAAGAAAGATAGAACTACTAACTCGGGCAACTTCTCATATGCAGTGAGAATATTCCATACTTCTCGAACTGGTGCTCTCACAGTGATACTAGCAAACACAAACCTGTGAGCCCCTTCATGTTCCTTCAGCCAAAACATTTCACAAGGAGAAGGCAGATCTGTCAGTGTGCTTCCGATAAAAATATAAGAACCCAAGGGTAATTCTTAGACGCATACAAGGTTAGTAAGTTACCAGGAGACCATCAAATCTTCGAAGATGGATCTCATCTACCACACACGGCCTATCAAGTCTGCAGACATTTCCATATACTCCCCATTTGCTATTCAACTCAGAAGGAGGTGAAGCAAGCACACCACCAAAACCAGAAGGAGGTGTTTCTTTGAACTTACTAGGAGAAATGGCATCATTCTCAGTGGTTGCGTTACGGAAGTTATGAAACCTGGAGCCTGCACCACTAAATTTTGCAGTTCCATGTCTTTGGTTTCCTAAATATATGCTTTCAGCTCTACAGGCCAAGGCTTCAAGATTCACAGGAAGATCCGACCTTATAATCCTCTCAAGAAATATTGCTGGAAAGTTAAATCTTGGGATCACGTTAACTTCATACAACAAAATTGCACTAGAAGACCTGTCATAAAAACAACAACAACAAAAGTCATAGGAGACCTCTAAACTTAAATTACAGTTTTTGCTAGCTAAAACATGGAGACGTTTAAGAATCCATGAAATGTTCTCTTTCTAGATTAGGGTATCATGTGGTTGGCAAAAATGTAAGTTACTCGTAAGCAAACAGTCACGACGGTTATGAAAGGCAAATGCCATAAACAAGCAAGAAGATGACCATGAAATAAGCACCTTGGACCAGATCTGATGGACCATTTCCCTTCAAACTTCTTAAAGTCACCATCAACCATGGAGAAGTGGAGCTCTCGTCCATTAACCTGGATGTTGACTGTTTAATAAGGAAACATAGCTCGATATAACTAGGAAATCAGGAGAATCATCCAGTAGTCAACACCTTTAAATTCGCTACCTAAAATTTATACAACTAAAAGCCAAAAATGGTGTAACATCAAGATAGTTTCACCACAAGAACCAACGCATTCAGAAAGGCTAACAGTAAAAGATGATGGCTAAGCTCGTTCATGCCATGGGATGTCGGGAACAAATCTACAAATATTCCCACGCGTTCAGCTCAAATGTTCACCTAACCTAACCATCTATATGTTTCAATGGCATTTTAATGAACTCGGGAGAAACAAAAATCGCGACTAATTTAGTTGCAACATAACAAAAACGAGGTTAGGGTGATCACATCACGTACGGCATCCGGAACCTCCTTGAGATCCAACACGACGCGTGCCTCGATGTGCCAGTAAAGCGCTTGCTGCAGCCCCCTTTGCTCGAGCCATATCCTACCCTGATGCGGGCATGGAATCCTCCCACTGCGTTCCCAAAAGACGCACAAATTCCCCCCAATTAGACCCTTGATGAGCATGCGAGAATTTGCAATGACACACGAGAAGCTGAGACGACACGGGAGAGATGGAATGTGGACCTGTGAACGAGATTGGGGATGAATTCAGCGAGCCGCTCGTAGTCGGTGATGACGCGCCACACGGTGTCGACGTCGGCGGCCACCGCCACGGACGCGAACACCCGCCGCTCGCGCCACGACACCACGTCCACGTCGCACTGCACGCTGGGGCCCGCGCGCCTATCCGAACCCGCGGCGCTCTTCCGGCCGCTGCCGCTGCCGCCTCCGCCGCCGTGGTACTCAGCACCCCAGTGGTCGCCGGTGGCGGCGGCCGCGGCCGCGGTGACCGCACGGCCAGAATGGTGCCGCCAGAGCGCCGCCGCGCGAGGAGGCGCGCGTTGGCTAGGGTTCGGAGTTCGCGGCAGGAATGCGACGGCGGAGGAGGAGACGAGAGCCCTCGTCGTCATCGCCGCTCATGTGTGGGGAAGGAATCGTACCGAGGGAGGGAGGAGGAGCGGTGGCCGGTGAGCCGTTGGCGAGTTGCGGATTTTTGGAGGCGGGGCTGCAATCACTGACATGTGGGGGCTACGTACCTGGGTCCCGCTTGTCGGTGGCGTAGTTCTGGACGACGGAGACGTCGGGATTGTTTCTGCCGTGATGGGGATAGCCGAGGGGGGATGTGTGGCGGGAAGGAGAAGGGCCAGCCATGGCGCGTGGTACAATGGATCTTGTGTGGGCCCGGGTTGTCAGCGAGGGTTGTGGTGACCGGGCTCTGGGCCGACGTGGCCCGTCCTGCGCCTCCCATGAGAAAAATCGGGTTGGGCAGTGGGCCAAATCTCGTTCCACCATCTGTTTGAGCTTATTTTCAACTTGTAAAAATTTGCAGAGTTCGGAGTTTGCACGGTGTAATTTGAATCATTATTTTTTAAATTAAAATATAATAAATAAGATAGGAGATAGCCCACTTAAACAGTGATGACAGTCTACACCTAGATTTATCAATAGATGTATCACATTTCACATGAGATTTATCACATGTGAAGAAAAGGGGAGATGATGTTTTTTTCCGAAGTCCCTCTTATATCCAAAGTTCCACATAACCGGTGATATTTGATCATTGTATTGTCATCATGTAGGTGGTGTTTGAATCTCCTGAAAATGAAAATAAAGATGAAGATAAAATGTTTTATGTAAAACGAGATGACATTAACGTGTGATTAATTGAGTTTTAATTATTACAAACTTGAAAAATGAATTTATTTAATATTTTAGAACAATTTTTATATAAAAAATTTTTATACGAAACACACCGTTTAGCAGTTTGAAAATTTTCAAAACCAACGAGCCCAAAATGGAATCTCACCTTCTCTCTCACACCCGCAACCGCAAAAGCGCAAACCCCTACACTCGCACGCCGCACACGGCACCAGCAATGTCGGCGGCGGCGAAGGCGAAGGCGAGCGGCGGCGGGAGGCGGGGAGGACCCAAGGACCCCACCGACGCGCTCCGCTCCCACAAGAAGCGCCGCGACATGGACGACTCCGACGACCCCGAGCTCGACAGGTGCCTAGCTAGTAGCCCCTTGCCTTCCCTTCCCCTCCTCTCCGTCCCCGCGCTATGTTCGGATCGAACTCGAAGCGAGGGTTTCCTGGTTGCTCTCCCGCTTGCCGCGATTTTATCTCTATTTTGCGCCGGATTTTTGTGCGATTAACCGATTTCTGCCTATGCATTTCGGGATTTGCGGCGTGCTTCGGTGGGGATTCGGGGGGAGGCAGTGACATGAAGGAGATCGTGTTGCTGCTGCGCCAGATCAAGGACAAGGCTCACAAGGATGGCCAGAAGAAGACCGAGCAAACCCTCTCCAGGTGATTCCGAGTCCGACTTTTTACCGCGGCTTTAGCTTTACCATGCCAATTGGTATTGTAGATTACACGCGTGCAATTGTTTCTAGCTTTCTCTTAGTGCTAATTGAGATAGAATTTAGTGTTCTTACTGTTAAGTATCAACAGATGGTGCTCTGCTCACTATGCACCACGCTTGCTTAATGCCTGCAGAATTTTGGCTCAAATCGTTATCCCTTTCCTAGTTCTGTATACACCAATGATCTGTTAGGTGTTGACCTGCAGTAGTTGGTCCACGTCACTTTAATTTCTGTGGAATTGTGAACAGATCACTGTTTAGGTCTCATATCTTTTATGAACCAACGATATAGTAGGATATACCAGTGTGCCAACTGCTTATTGTTACTTATCTCCTGAATCTGATTTTAGACTGTACAAGTCTGTGTGAGCCTTGGAGCTCCTGTAGGCTTTACTCAAGGTAACAGATGTGAGGCATAGAGTGCGCTAATTGAATCGCTCCCGAAGCATGGAAAATGAGTTGAGACTAGTGATATGGAAGAATAGCTCCATCTAACATGGTTTTCATATCCACATGACAATATTAATGTGGTGTATAAATGTGACCTGTTTCTGAAGTTATCTTCCACGTGCATTATTAGATTACATGACTAACTGTTCTGCTCAATTTTCAGTGCTGCAACTGAAATTCAGACTATCGTACAGGATGCCAAGGGCAAGTTTGAGAAGGAAAGGTAAAGGACCAATTCATTTCACTTGCCTGTGAACTTCTACTTGTATGAGTGCAGGTATTTTTTTGTTGTACATCTGTGGTGAGATTTAAAGTGGTATTTGACTCATTCCTATAACATGAATACCATATGAAGCTAATTCTTGGAAATGATTATGGTGCATCATTCAAATATACTATGAACTCTGATAACTGTTTTTTTATTTGCATTAGCAGGCAAAATTTTCTGAAAGTTCTTTCAAAGACTTCAAAAGAGGTTACCAACCTGTATCCAATGCAGTGATGCTCATCTGGTAACAATCCCCTCATAGTTTTTGCTAATGTCAGCTTCATTTGTATTTGATGTAGTGTGAAGGTTTACTGAAGAACGAGTACACCAAGTTTCAAGCAACACATGATAAATTCTGCAAAGAAAAAGCTGCACACATACAAACTCTCAAAGGTATGTCAAATGAGCTAGCTTCAATATTCTCTAGCTACAAACACATTTACTTAGAAGTTAGTTTTGCTGTTTGTTTCCTGTGCTATTAGGTGAACTATATAGGTGAACTTTGTGCAAGGAAAAACAATCATAATTTACATTGAGATTTGGTAACAGGATTATTATACTAGTTAAATGTTTTGCAAGCTAGTCATACCCTTGACCCTTGTTTTCTTTAGTAGATAAATGGAGCGATATCATTAAATAATACTCATAATGAGCACTGTGCATGCACCTTGGCAGTTTCCTGACTTCATTAGTTCCTGCCACATAGATATCATCAGTTGTCACCTGTTGTCAACCTATTTACGCATGCATATACTGTGTTCTGCAGATCTTTTCTCAAAGTTCGAAGATGCAAAGGAGAAATTGCTTGTCCAGTATGAACTGCAAAGTAAGGATATGGCATTTTCTATTTCTCATTGCAAATGTTCTTTGTTCTGAACCGGTGTCGCTTAAACGGTTACCATGTGTGAAAGATATTTGTTTTGATCTTGTCTAACAGGGAAGAAGGAGAAGGCTACTCTGTCTGAACTCGAGAAAACATTTTCAGAGAAGATAGCTAATGCAGAAGAATCTCTGAAGAAGATGAAGCAGGTTCATTTAATGACTTACATGATCTACTATAATTTATTGTTTCTGTTGATACTTGATACCATATCTCTTAACCCCAGTTAGAATTGATGTGCCCTGATTCTCTTACTCGCAAGTACTTCTCCATGTGTGTTTGCAGGATGACAAATCCATTGTCAACCTTCGCAAGTCCATTGGCTCATTCCTGGATCCGGATGATGAGTTTGGAGCAGACGATGACTGAAACTGCTATTGCCAAAATGGTCTGTTTCGAACTCCGTGGATAGTATTCGAGAATAGGGATAGTGCATAGATGAACAGAAGTTACAAGGTTCTGTAGAAATTTGGTAGCATCATACAGTTAGGTTCCACATCATCTGTTATTCTGTTTTAAGTTCATTGGGTTAGGCTGTTAGGTTCCATCATCTGTTTTAATTGCATCATGGTGGATTCAAATGCAAGAGGCTCAAGATTGTTTAACTTCTCTGGCCTGAATTTCCTTCGTACTATGTAGGAGTAGTCGTTACCAGTAGCTCGCTAAACTTACTAGTCAATATATTTGCAAATGTACTTTGCTGTTGTTTGCAACAAATTATTCATATACAGTATCGGATTTATATATCAACAGCATAGTACTACAATGAATCTTCCTTCTAATTTACAAATTTGCAAGCTTCCCTGGAAAAAGTGGAGCTATGAGATATGTCAGCTATCCTGAAACAGCCTGAATACCTGATGATGCTGCATCATCTGGAGCAGGTAGCCATGTTGGGGCCTTGCACGTCGACCATGGTGTACTTGGAGCAGGCCTTGCACCGGAGGTGCCACTTGCCGGCGCACACCATCGACGCGAACTGCGCCCCGCACCGCGGGCACTGGCCGGGGCACGGGAACATCTCCGGCTTTGGCCGTGGCGGTGGCGGCGGCGGCGCTTTCGTCGGAGACGATGGCTTTCTTCTCTCCCACGGCGGTCTCACCGGCCAGTAGCACCAGTGGCACATCACGCCGAACTCATCGGGTTCCCTGACGAACTCGCGGTCGCAGCGCTTGCAGTAGATGACCATGGGTGGCCGCGTGGGCTCCTCATCAGCGGCGGCGCCGCGGCGCCTGGACGCTGCGGCCGCCATCTCCGGGTGCCGCTTCCAGTACTCACTCCACCAGGTCTGCGCCGCGGTGTCGGCAGCCTTATTTGCAGCGGTGGCGGTGGCGGCGGCGGCGGCGGCGGCGTTGGGGTGGTGGTGGGGGGCACGATCGGAGAGGACGTCGCACGCCTGGCGCAGCAGCTTGAAGGCGCCGTCTGCGGCGGCGGAGCGGTTCTTGTCCGGGTGGACGAGGAGGGAGCGGCGCCGGAACTGCCTCTTGATGGCGTCGCGCGTGATGGCAGCGGAGGAGGGCTGGTTGATGCCGAGGACGGCGTACCAGTCGGGGCAGCCGGGGTTGGCGGTGGCGGCGGCGTGGACGTCGTAGGCGGCGAGCGCGTTGGCGACGCCCGGGAGCGAGGGGCAGCGCCTCTGGGCCCTCCGGGCGAGGCGGTGCGCGCTGGCGATGTTGCCGGCGAGGAAGAACTCCTCGGCCCGCCGGCAAGCCTCCTCGGCTTGCTCTTGGTTGGCTACCGCCATGGCGAGTAGCTAGCTAGCTAGGACCCCCAAGTGCGCGCCATGGGTAGGAGATTTATGCATCGCATGGTCGTCCGACTCCGACTCCTAACCGACTTGGATTTGGATATTTAAATCGGATTCGGAGACGACCTCTCCACTTTGCGGGCCGCGGCGACTCGGCGAACTGTCATGCTGCCATGCATGCTGGTGAGTGGTGAGCGGTGACAAATCTCCAAACTGGGCAACGTGCTTTCACAGCTTCCTTGGAAAAAAATATGTGATGAAAACTATATACGTAACGAAAATCTCAAAACTATCTTTAAATAAAAAAATAGACGTCTAAAACTTTTCTACGTCGACTAAAACTTTTACTCACGGATTTACTCATTTTTACTCATGAGGATTTCAGTAAAACTTTTACTTATGATAACATGAACAAATCTCATACATTTTTGGATCTAATGATATTTTTTCATATTTCTATTACATACGTGATTTGTACTATATATTATTCTGGAGAGCCCTATAAACAAGGGATTGATCTTTAGAAGAGGGATTAACCGTACAATACCTAATGGGTAAGTAAGCTGTTGAGATAAAAGATACACATATACACACCATGTTACTCAAGTACTGTATGATATATGCGTGGAGAAAAGGAAAAAAAAGTAAAACAAAAACGATCAGAATATCTCAGCATATTTCATTTTTTTTCTATTTCTTGCTGAGGATCTAAGTTATCCTCGAAATACCATTAATAGTTTCAAAGCTTTTCATTACTATTTATAGGTTAGTTTTCAATAGCCTTGTGCAGTTAAAATTAGATACAAAATTCTATTTGCATCGCTCAACTATAGTTTCAGTCTGTTGTCCTCAACAACAAATTATATACAGGAACTCTCTCTACTATCAAAACCGCTTTGTTTTGCACCACTGAGCGGTTTAGACGACGGTTTCTTCTATGCGGCATGTTGACATGGTCTTCATTTAACGTGTTGCTTACATTACACTACAGTAAAAAAAACCAAAACCCCATAAGACCCACATGTCAGTGACATACTTCTCTATCTCACCTCGTTCTCCACATGTCCCTTCTTCCCTCTCTCCGCTCTACATTGGCGATGAGCAAGGGACAGGCCTCCAAATCTTTGGAGAGGACCCGATGGCGGCATCCTCCAAAGGGTAGGGCAACAGAAAGGTCATGGCCTTGGGGAGGGGGCGAAGGCAGAGGCGATGCAGGACTGGTGCTCAGGGCAAAGGAGATAGTTGATGGCGACCCCGACAGATGGATGTGGTGCAAAGGGGAGGCCACCGGGCACCAACTCTGCAATGTGTCCTCGAATCTAGGTGAAAAGCAGATTGGTGATAGAGGTTGTGGGTGGTCAATGGACTCAAAATTCGTCGGACCGGCAAGGATCCCTGTAGCATGCCATTTCAGCGAGCGCAAAGATGATGATGTTGGAGTTGGAGAAGACGCAATCGTCGCAAGCGCTATCAAGCAAGGCCCACCATCTGTCTCTGCATAGCGGTCAAGGCCACATACCAATGGGCACCGGCGGGAGAAAGGATCCGTGTTGTCGTTGTCCGCAATTAGGCACCTAGGGGTGTGCGACGTCATGAAGGGCATCAGGGTCAATGCGGCGATGCCCCTAGTGGCATCCTGCCTCCTCCCCAGTTGCCTGACCATCACGCTGCCTCTCGAGATCCGCAAAGGCGCTTCGGGAAGCAGAGGTGGAGCTTGAGTTCGCCTACACTCAGCTATGGTAGTCGGTGGGGCGAGGGTGGTATTACCTCTGTTTTTAAAATATATAACGTTGTTGACTTTTGGACATAAAATTTGACCATTCTTCTTATTAAAAAAATCTAAGTATCATATTGTTTTATTATGACTTATTTATTTTATTAAAGTTACTTTAAACATATCTCAACATATTTACACTAGTTTTTTAAGTAATAAGACAAATATGTCTAAAAATCGAAAGAACATATGGTGATCGCAGTGTCATTAGTTACAGATTTACAGATCTATCTATCTTTCCCCGAGTAAGTAAATGAACACTAGTGCCAAAAAACTCAAAAGAAAAAAAGTTGATTATTGACTGCACCTGAGTTTTAAGAAGTGCCATGTCATGAAGATGCGGAGGTTTGCCTAGCTAGAGTCGAAAATGTTATTTTTTTTACTTGTATAAGTTAAATAATTATATTTATGAAGTGACATATCACATATTAATCTATCTTACTTCTTCGTACAATTAAAAAATATTTAGTACGTATAGATTAATGACCGGCAATAATATGAGAGTATAAAATAGAGAAATTTGAATCAAAGTAATTGATGGAACTATTTTATGACAAAGTTTAAATGTTAAAGAGATAACTAATTTAGGATGTAGGTAGTACTAATTTCTTTTTTGATAAACTTTTTAATCGATATGTAAAAACTCCGGGTATGAAGGCGGTGGCGACGTTGGGGCTCTTCACGAAGACCAAGGAGCAGCTGTTGCAGGCGCCACACTGGAGGAGACGCTTGCCAATGGACACAGTGTCCGTGAACTTTACACCGCACCCCGGGCAGTGAGCGGGGCACGGGAACGTCGACGACTGCTGCGGCGGCGGCGGCGGCGACGGTGTCTCCCTCTGACGATGCGGCGGCGGTGGCTGAGGCGGAGCTCGACCTGCGGGCCCGGTGTCCCACAACATGCTCACCCAGTAGTTGCAGTTGACGCAGTTGACGCCGGAGACGTCGTCGTTGACCACCGTGACGAACGGACAGCGGCATTTCGGGCAGAACATTGTTCGGCGACGTGGCCCTGGCTGCCGGGGCTTCCACTCAGGCGCTTGGGTGGTGGCCTGCGGCGGCGGACAGCTTACCGGAGCCGCGACGGAGCCCGGCGGGTGGAGAAGGGAGAGCTTATCCCACGCCTCCCGAAGCAGCTTGAAGGCGCCCTCGGCGGCGGCGGCGGAGTTCTTGTCCGGATGCAGGATTAGGCAGAGCCGGCGGTACTGTTGCTTGAGGTCTTCGTGCATTACGGCGCCGCTCGAGATCGTCGCAGAATCGTCGCCGACGGCGAGGACGGCGTACCACTTGCCGCCGTTTGCGCGGGAGGCGGCGTGGTGGACCTCGTAGGCGGCGACGGCGTTGGCGATGCCTGGGAGTGCCGGGAAGAGGCGCTGCGCCTCCCGGGCCGCGCGGAGAGCTCCGGCGATGTCGTTGGCGAGGAACCGATCCTCTGCGAGCATGCAAGCCTTCTCAGCCTCATCTTCCTCGCGATCGGTCGCCATGGGAGCGAGACGGGTTGCAGCGATTGTCTGCGACCGGTCGTGATCGATCGATGGACGCGAACAAGACGAATTGCACTGTTGGCTGTTGCAGAGCTCGCCAAATATATCTACTCCTATCGAGCAAGAGGGGCGTCCGAGTCCGACTCCGACTCCGATGGTGGGTCGCGACAGGGCTGAACCGAGTCGGATTATCGAAGGCCAGTGCAGATAGCTGACTCCTGGTCCATCCACGGATATGGCTTTATTACTAAACAAAATGCCATGCCGTGCCATCTGGTCCATCCCCAGATAGTGGTTAGTCTTGTCATGCATCGTTGATAGTGTAGTCTTGTCATGCGACCTTGGCAGTGGCCTTCCGATTGAGAGATAAACCGTGCAATACAAAAGAAGCTCGTGCTAATCCTACCTTACTAACAAAAAAAAAAAATTACAATCCACTAAATCCTAAAACTTAACGTACAGAATATCATATCATCATTCACTAGTAATTATTATATTTAATATAATTTTATTTAGAGTTTTAAAATATAAATATGTTAAATATCATCCCATATAATTCACATAATATTTTAATATATTTCTTCATCATTTTTTTAATATCCTATATACTTATATAGTTCATACTCACTTAGTTAATGTTATTTCTCTTTTCTCTCATTAAGCTATATCACATTAATTGTTTTTAGTCTTTAGATGATTAATCTATGATTTAATTTATCTTCCTCATTTTTTTCTCTCATTAAGCCATATCACCTCAATTATTTTTAGTCCTAAGATGATTAATCTATGCTTCAAATTGTCTTCCTCCTTTTCTTCTCTCTTAAAGCCACGTCATCTTACTTTTACATTTAAATCATCATTCTATATACTACTTAAATTTAAATTATTATAAACCACGTCAACTTACGTAAGCTTATATTTTGCTATCTTACACATTATTTTTACTTATTATTATCATACTAAACTTTCACAATAACATATGGGGTTTCACCTAGTATAAAAGAAGCTTGTCACATGAAGAGCCAAAAACCGACCTCTATGAGAAAGCCTTATAACCAACACAACATGTTCACATGCATCAATACATGTCTACTACAGTTAGTTAATTTCATAGCTGAATACTCCACTTATGGGGTTTGTGAGATTCTAAGCAGTACAGCATTTTGTAGCGTTTGTTTGGCAATGTTTTTAGAGGATTTCTTAAGTGCGGCCAGCATAAATCTATATTAAAGGTCCACGTAACCAAACAAGAGCTTTTTTTTTCACATGGAACTACTACATGAAACAAAGCATGTTGTTTAGCTAAACCACGAGTCTAACAGCCTCCGAGGAATCCCGAGCTCCCCTCCCATCCTAATCACACTGTCTAATTTTGCTCATCTACATATACCTACATATCATTTCCTATCCATTCCATATTCCCATTCCTATTTTTACAGATGTAGCAACCTCCCAGCTCCACCACATGGACAATCGGTGCACCCCCACCATCGGCGACCATCCTCTCGCCCTTGTCATCATTTCTCCCGTTGCACCGCCCTAGATTCGAAAGCGTGGCCTCCTTCCCCACTACCCAACCATTCCTCGAGACTTGTGGAGGCACTTCAGGAAGCATCAGTGGAGTGGAGCTCGGACTCGAGCTCTTCTGCATCTAGGTGCAGCGGTCAGTGGCGAGGGTGGCACCAACGGCGATGGGCAATTACGAGGCTAGCTTGAGCTCTACGATGACCTTGGTCAGGACCAACGAGGAGGTGGGGCGTGGAGGGGGAGGGGAGAGAAATAGGATGATAGCGTGTCTCACTGTGTAATTTTTTAGAGGCTTACATATATGGGTCCCATCTATTTCTATTTTTTTCCTTGGCATTAATGCCATGTAAATGCATGTCAATTAGGCATCACATTATATAAAAACTAGGTCAACGCGCATGCCATGTAAAATGAAATTGCCATCAAACCGCTTATGGAGACAAAACAATCTGGTTTGATAGTTGAGATAGTTGAGGTAACCTCCATATCTGATTTTATGATCAAGGGATGAAAATTAGACTGGCTATAATTGAGAAAGGCAAAAAAGTATATGTTTTCTGTTCCATTTCACTGGTCCTTTCACTGATAGAAATATCAACTGTTGAGAGGCACCCCTAACATTTTCTAAGTATTGTAAAGCATCTCCCAAATTCAATTGTGCTGTATATTTTCTTATTGAAAAAATTTGATGCTAAAAGAGTAGACGGATTACACAACCAGAAGAGCCTCAAAAGTCAAATTGACATACAAACCCAGTATCTTCCACAATCCACGTTTTCATGTTCCTGGGTCAATATATGTTTTTCCTTTTACTGGAATGGATCGATACATGCATGAGTAAAAATCTTACTTCCTCCGTTTATGTTTACTTGCACTTTTAAACAATATTTTCTTCCACAAATATATGTCAGCAATGCAAACTTTTTTTTTATTTTGCCCTTTGGCTGCATAGAGAAGAATTTGTGGAGTAATTAAATAAACAATTTAATATGACTGCAAGCACACGTATTAATTTATCTTATTGATTTTTTTTATTAAAAAATTTAACTAATTGGATGACAAACAAGAACGAGACGATGTCGCTTGAGGGATTAGAATCATTTCCCAATTATCAACTACATCCCACATCATCCTGAATTCTGAGAAGCGGCATGTCTCGAAGATGCGGAGGTTTGCCTACCCGAGAATCCAGGTGGTGGCGACGCAGGGGCTCTTCACGGAGACCATGGAGAAGGTGTTGCAGGCGCCGCACAGGACGAGACGCGTGCCGATGGACACAGTGGTCGTGAACTTCTCACCACACCTCGAGCAGTGAGCGGGGCACGGGAACATCGACGACTGCTGCTGCGGCGACGGCGACGGTGTCTCCCTCTGACGAGGCGGCGGCGGTGGCTGAGGCGGAGGCGGAGCTCGATCTGCGTGCGCGGGCCCACTCTGCGACGACATGCTCACCCACCGGTTGCAGTCGAGGCAGCTCACGCCGGAGACGTCATCGTTCACCACCGTGACGAACGAACAGCCGCAGTGCGAGCAGTGCACTGTTCGGCGACGTGTCCTTGCCTGCCGGGGCGCCTTCCACTCAGGCGCTTCGGCGGCGGTGGCCGGAGGTGACCGGCTTACCGGCGTCGCGCCGGAGCCTGGCGGGTGGAGAAGGGAGAGCTCATCCCACGCCTCCCGGAGCAGCTTGAAGGCGCCCTCGGCGGCGGCGGCGGAGTTCTTGTCCGGGTGCAGGACGAGGCAGAGCCGGCGGTACTGCTGCTTGAGGGCTTCGTGCGTGACGGCGCCAGTGCCGCTCGAAGTCGTCGCAGATCGGTCGCCGACGGCGAGGACGGCGTACCAACTGCCGCCGTCTGCGCGGGAGGCGGCGCGGTGGACCTCGTAGGCGGCGCCGGCGTTGGCGAGGCCAGGGAGTGCAGGGAAGAGGCGCTGCACCTCCCGGGCTGCGCAGAGCGCTCCGGCGATGTCGTTGGCGAGTAAGCGATTTTATTGTCGAAATCGGGGGTAGCAGTTAAGTGCCTAACACGATGAGTTAGTATGCAAAAGAGATTTAGACAAGTTTAAACTCTCTCAATGAGAGGTAATATCATACTCCTGTTTCGGGGATTCGATCCGCCGAGTGGTTTATTGATCTCACGATCTCCTGATCTCGTGTGTTTGTGTATTTTCGCTATTATTGCTATATCCCTCAAGGACGTTCTACCCTCTTTATATAGCTTTGGAGGGCAGACTTACAAGTCGGAGACCTAGTTACATACGACATCGGACTCCTCAATCTTTTCAACTTTAGACTATAAGCCGTTACCTTATCATATTGGTAACGTAGTACTCAAGTCTTAAGCCGGTTTACATAATCAAAAGATATAACCTATCCCCTATGGTAAGTGGGATAAGCTAGCCGTGAGGGTATCCGATACCCATAATCTCCACAGTAGCCCCTGAGACTTTCACAGTTGACGAGATAATTTTGCCTTGAACCAGATAACACATAGCCGAATGATTCCCAAGCCGAGTGCTTCCATCGCCGAGTGCTTCCATAATCTCTATCTGAGTCTCCCGAGTGCTTTATCTTCCAATAGAAAGATTGTGAAGGATTGAAAACATCTTAAAAAATTTCTTAAGAATAGATATTTATGTGCATCGACTGATGCACCTAATTAGGTGTAGCCCCCGACTATGTGTTTAGTTAAAACAAACTAAGCATATAGTCAAGAACTATAATAATCACACTCATCTTAGTGATATAAATAAATGCCTAGTCTAAGCCAAAAACAATCTAAAAAATCATGTGACATATAACCTTATAATCAAGGCATAGTGTATAATGAATCCGAGTACTGGCTAGCTCATACTTATCCAATTCGTTATGCCCGAGTCCTCTCGGAGCATACAACTCAGCCAACCTCAGGAATAGAAAATTCAAGTTAATAAACTCATAATTTATCAGTCATCTAAAAAATGTGACCAAAAATATCAAATAACTCTTGCTATAATATTGGTCTTAATAAAAGTAGCACACCATGGTGACAAAATAGCATTGATATAATAGAAGATCAAATGCTTTGTAAAAACCAAACAGCTCCTGCAATCTATAAAAAAGTTACCAGTACAGTTATAAAAAACTTTACTGTATGTCACCTTCTAAGTTGCATCATACCAACCTTCAAAAAGTTGTGTAATTGCTGTATGAAAGGATTTTAAAGGCATTGGACAATAAGACACGTGCATATTGCCAGAGCAAATCTGCTTAAGTCCCTAGAGACACGTGTCAAGCCACACCTATAGCATGGGCCGTAAGCTTCTCATGGGTCTTGGCCCAAACACGAGAAAGCCTACTGATACCCTAAAATCTCTGAAGCGCCGTCGTCTTCCCCGCTGCTTCATCTTTCAAAAATTTTTCCTTTCGCGCTACTGTTCACAGGCTCTTCCAAAGAAACCTAGAACTCACGTGCAACCAAATCCATCCATCCAGAAGCTCAAGCTCCATCAAGATTCATCGCGCGCAACCAGTCTCCCAACATCTCCTCCAAAAATCTCCACTCCCAGCTCCAGATCCATCCTCCCCAATCCACATCCATGGCAGAAGAGAGAGAAATCCCCTTCGACCAATGGGCAACCTCAGATGTGAAGGAGTTGACGCTGCGGGAAATGGTGAAGGACGAAATTCTTCCGGCCAAGGAGATCATTGGCTGGCGTCCGGCGTTCGGCGAAGAGTTCCCTACCCCAAACACCGGTGAGATCGTAGTCTTCACCCACTTCTTTTATTGCGGATTTGGTCTTTCCACTTCCGAATTCTTCCGTGGCATCCTTGAGTACTACGGTCTCCAACTTTATCATTTGAACCCAAATTCCATTCTACACATCGCCATTTTCATCCACGTGTGCGAAGCTTTCTTGGGCATCCTTCCACACTTTAGTCTCTTCCGCTGTATGTTCTCTTTCAAGGCACACCCAACCAAAGACAACCCCTGTGTTGTTGGTGGCGTTGGCTTTCAACTTCGCGGGACTCTCCGCAAAGATTACTTCCCTCTTCCTCTGAAGTTTTCCAATAAGGGTTGGCATGCAAATTGGTTTTATATTTCGAACCCAGCCCCCAGCTTGCCCGACTTCATTGGTCTCCCTCCCATCCAACAGGCCAACTGGAACACCATGCCAGAAGGGCAAGACTGGGTAGAAGCGAATAACCTCCTGGCTAAAATCCTTGAGTTGAAGAATAAAGGCCTCCAAGGAGAACAAATCACCCGACACTTCATCAAGTGCCGACTGGCTCCCATCAAAGAAAGGTCTAAGCCAACGTTCGAATACGATGGCCAGACTGACCCCAACCGTGAGGATCGCAAATCCCTAAATTTCCAGGTCCTGTGCACTCGCATGTACAAGATCTTTTCCTCTGGAATTGCAGTGGAGTACAGCAATAAGCTGCCAATTGCTCCCTTTAGTCTTCTTCGACCACCTCCTCCGGTAATTAAACTCTGCATCTTGTATCATTCTTCAATCCGTTTATATTCTTCAACGTACCTTAAGAATACCGCTTGCAGGCAAATGCTCTGATCATTTCCCGGCCGTACAAAGTCTTCCATGAAGATACCACCGCCCAGCCAACTACCAAGAAGCTAGCGGGTGGCCCAAAAATCAAGCCACAAACCAAAAACAAGAGAACTGCCGCTGATGAAGAAACTAGCAAACGCGCTAGCAAAAGGAGGCTGGTTGTGGATCGGACGAAGAAACTGAAGAAACCCAGACTCCGAAGACCAACATAAGCTTGCCGAGGCCATCCACAAGATCTGCTCCAAAAATTAGGAAGTCCAACAGGTACCCTTCATATAACTGAATTTATCTCCTCATTAAAATTCTGCTTGTCTCCATCTTGATCATCTTCATCTTCTTCTGCAGAAAACCTCAAGATATAGATCCCTCCGGGCAGACAGAAAAAGTAAGCGCATCTGCAACGCTAGAAAAATCAAAGTTTGCTGAAGAAGGGTCTTAGGACCCTCTCCCGAGTGAGGATATCTCGGAGAAGGAGCCCCCGACTGCCAGTCAAGATACCCCGACTGGAAAGCAGCCGGATGAGGACCAATGACGCCCAAGCAGTCAAGAACTCCGACTGAAGATCCAACTCCAAGGATAGGTAATCCTTTGATAGTCCCCAAACTCTTGTCTTGAACATACCTTTTTGACTTTTATCTTCATTCATTATCCTTAGAGCAAACAGCCGAAGAGAAGGAAATTACCCGACTAAAGTCCTCGAACGACTCAATTCCTCCAATCAAAACAGAGTGGCGAGATGCAGAAGGCAAAAGGCAGGGCATTGTGTTGAACAAACAGAAAGAAATCGAAGAACGCGATATGCTCGTCGCCAGCCTTACTGAAGCAACTCGGCTGATGAATGTGAGTGTAAATACCTCATATCTCAACCAAATAGTCTTGTATAGTCAATTGACTCAATCTTCGTAATGCAGAGAATTCATCGCCGCTCAATGGCTAAATCAGACACTCTCGAGAAGCTGATACCTCATGTGAACTCTCTGGAGAATATTCAGCAAGATCTCAAAAACGCCAGAGAGGAAGCCGCAGCTAGAGAGGTCGTCTTGCGGAAAGAAATCAATAAGCTTCGAGACATGAACCTGGAACTCCGTGGTTCAATCGGAGGTAAGAAAAAACCAACTTGTCTTGTTCTTGTATAATTTGTTTGCCTCTGATAATTCCAAATCTTAATACTGTAGCCAATGTATCTGAAATTGACTCTCTCAAGACGCAATTAAAGAAGGCAGAAACTGACAATGCCAAACTCGAGTCTGACAAAAATAAAGTCTTGGAAGAAATTGAAGGTAAGCCTTGAGACTCGTACTCCTTGATCTATTTGACCTTGATGATTTGTGTAATCTGAAGCATATCAAACTTGTAGCTAATAAGATAAAATCCCATGCTCAATTTGAAGTGTTTGCCGAAAAAGTCCGAAGAGCCGAAAGAATCAGAGATGACATTGCCAACGCTGCGACGCCAATAGTGTCGGTGCTTTACGAGAACGGCCTCAGGACAAGCTTTTTGGATGTTGTCGAAGTCTTCGATAAACTCAGAACGGCGCCGAAAAAGTACATAGAAAATATCACTGATGCCGCCGTCATGAGTGCAAGCCATACCTTGGCGATGACAAAGTCACTCTATCCTCGGATAGATGTAAACTCAATAGGAGATGGCTTTGCTGATGATACCACTGATGAACATGCCATTAAGCTTATAAATGAAGCACAGGACTCAGCAAAAAAGATTGTTGCCGATGTAGTTGAAAACTTTCAAGGATAGATTTGCTGATGTAAACATTGTTGTAACATAATTTGTAATTTCTTAGTTTATTTATGCTTATGCCCCAATTTGAGTCTTCGCATTTAATTTCTTAAAAATTTTCGTCCGACTGTCACCAAGCCTAGGCTTGATTAAGCCATAAAAAAATTTTCAGTCCTTATTTGCTCAACTCAAACCAGAACATTAAACAATGATAAACCGAGTATGAACAAGTCATTATTGATAAAAAACTCCATACTTTATTGATATTCAGAGCCCCCGACTGATAACTCAAGAAGTCAGCTTACTTGAAGTCGGCAGTCAAGAAAAACATGATACAATAAGCCTAAGTATAATATCGACGAAGATGCTCAATATTCCAGGAATTCTCCACCAGGGTTCCATCTTCATGCTTCAAACGATATGCTCCTGGTCGAGTGACCTCAGCAATTATATAAGGGTCTTCCCATAGTGGAGAAAACTTATGTCGATCCTTTGTGGTCTGAATTTTCCGTAGAACCATGTCGTCGATAATAAAAGCTCGCGACCGAACGTTGCGATTATGATAACGCCGAAGTCGTTGAAGATATCTTGCTGATTGAACCAATGTGGCTTCACGAGCCTCTTCCAGTCGGGTCAGGTCGTCGACTCTGTCTTGATCATAGCGTTCATCGTAGTGACCACTCGGCAACATTGCTTCGGCTCCATAAACTAAGAAGAAAGGAGGTTGGCCGACAGCCCTACTGGGTGTAGTCCGTAGTGACCACAATACCGAAGGCAACTCTTGGACCCATCTTCCAACATAAGGACTTAGCCTGTCAAACACCCGGGCCTTGATGCCTTGAAGAACCATACCATTGGCGCGTTCGATTTGTCCGTTGCTTCTAGGGTATGCCACCGATGCATAGCAAATCTTGATTCCGAAATCTTCGCAGAACTCTTTGAAGACGCCTCCGGTGAACTGAGTCCCATTATCAGCTATGATCCTGTTCGGAACACCAAACCGATGCACGATGTTTAGAATAAAATCTCGCGCCTTATCCGCGGTTATTGTAGCAACCGGCTTAGCCTCGATCCACTTGGAAAACTTGTCAATCGCGACGAATAGATGCGTAAATCCTCCTGGAGCCTTTTTTAAAGGACCAACCATATCCAAGCCCCATACCGTAAAAGGCCATAATAAAGGGATTGTTTGTAACTCTTGGGCTGGAATGTGACTTTGCCGAGCGAAGAACTGACAACCTTCACATGTGCGAACCACCTTGTCGGCGTCGATGACCGCCGTGAGTCAAAAAAAACCTTGCCTGTAAGCCTTGCCCACCAAAGTTAGTGCCGTAGCATGACTGCCGTAAATACCAGAATGAATATCTTGCAATAATTGTCGTCCTTCCTCAGGCGTGATGCATCTCATCAAAACTCCAGAGGGGCTTCTCTTGTACAACTCCGAATTGACCATGACATAGCTTTGACTGCGACGTCGGACTCGCTCCACATCATCCCGGTCTTCCGGCAGCTCTTGCTGAGTCAAAAACTTGATGAACGGTGTCCTCCAGTTGGCGTCGTGCATGGCAACCTGGTTTGTAACTTCTTCGTTAGAGACTGATTTTTTAGCAACGGTCAGCTTGTAGAGGTGTTCTACAAAAACATCAGTCGGGGCTGCTTCTCGCTGGGACCCAAACTGCGCCAACTCATCAGCCGCCTCATTGTTATGCCTCAAGACGTGAGATAACTCCAGTCCGTCAAACTTGTCCTCAAGCTTGCGAACTTCTTGTCGATAAGCCTCCATGTTATCATTCAAGTAGGACCAATCCTTCATTACTTGGTGTTGGCGCAGAATTTCGACCCACCCTCTGTTAACAGCAGATTTTCATAATCTACTCGGAGAAGAAAGAGAAAACCGACGCAGAGAAAAAGGACCAAGCTAGAGTCGGACCAAGTTCCGTATCGGACTCAGCGGTGCATCGGACTAGGTGGAGTACCAGCAGAGGGGCTGTATCGGCCTATGCGGGTTCAATGCGGCCATCGGCCGATGGGAGCAGGAGGCTGATGGAGTTAGCGTAGGCTCGGTTTGGGCTTGAGTTAAGCTTCAAGGAGATTGCCAAATAGGGATAAGGCCCGGTTTTAGGCAATTGTATCTATTAATTAGGAAGTTAAGATAGATTCGATCTGATCTATGGCTAGAGTCCGCCATAAGGACTTGTTTGTTAGTTAGAGATAAAATCGTGTCCTACATGGACAATGTTGTAAATCACGGGTATAAATATCCCGGTAGTCTGTACATAGAAACTCTCTCAATCAATTCAACAACCAATTCAATCTACTTTCGGCGCATCGCCACCCTCGCAAGAGGTTAACTTCCAGTGAGTTCTTGCTTCCCCAGAGCAGAGGTAAGAACTCGTTCCCGATGATCTACATCGTCGGGGCTAGCGTGTCGCTTTAGACACGTTAAGCCCTGGCGATGTGATCGTCGTTTATCAATGTCTTGGATAATCTTGACGTGGCTCTCTATTTCTATCTCACCGGCGATTAACTCGTTTTAGGGTTTATTGCCGACGGTGGTCGAATTAGCTTGCTCGTCTAGATTATCTAAGGCATTTACCATCCCCAAAAGCGATCGACAGCTTGATTTTCTTTGTGTTAGTTTTCAATTCACACTTTGAGTTGCTATCGACCTTAGTCCTGTCTTGAGATCTAACTCAAAGCATGTTTTTGATCGTAATTAAGGATAGTGTTGGGGTTTCAGCCAGTCTTATCTAATACATGTAATTATCTTATGTTTTTATATGTATTCACCGCTTGTATGAGCAGATCGACAGATATAAATGTGTTAGTCATAGACTATCCTTAAGATCTCTATGTGATCAGTATATTTATATCGGCCAATTGGCTTATACAGGTTTGCACTAGGGTATTAGCTAGTGTATTTATCTTAGTAATCCCTCATCGGCTAATGCCATTAAATTGACACCAGCATGTTGATGAAGGCCGATGAGATTAGATCTGTCTTTCAATCTTATTTCTTTATAACCTCAAGTAGGCCGATATAGCTTTGCCCTATCAGCTGGGCTCTCACGATGTGACATCGGCCTATTGGCCGATCGACCATCGTTCTCTAACATGGTTTACTTGTTTATTCTTGTTGATTGTAGATCAAATCAACTGGCACGCCCTAAACGTACCTAGGCAAGCCATTGGACCTGCACTGGAGCTAAGCAGATCTCCCAGGCCGCCGTGGAAATGTGAAACCCGTTTTGACATCTGACGGGTCGAAATTCTGCGCCAACACGCTTTTGGCACGCCCAGTGGGACCAAGAAGAACACAAGTTTCGCATCGTCGACAAGCTCACTTCAAGATGTCCAAGCAGAGCGAAATTTCTGAGGAAAACGTCGTCTCGGTCACCGCCGATCAGCTCAACGACGAGCAAAAGGCCGAGATGGCAAAATTGGTCGAACAATTCCAGAATATGTACTTACAGACGTACTCCAGGACTCGGCAAGGCACTCTCATTCAGAAGTCCAAGGGGATAATGCCGAGCCCTGGGGACGGAGCTAGCACGTCGGCAGCAGCCCAAGACCAAGCTGTCAAAACTGAAGATGGTACTCGCAACGCTGCGCCGACGCTGCAGGACCGCATTGACTCCGCGGTTCACTCAGCACTGATCAACCAATCCAGAGTCCTGGTGAACACATTGACCAATACAGTGAAGTCGATACTAGATGGCTCTATTCACCAGTACAAACCTCAAGGGCCGATCTTCTTGCCTGAAAACAAATTCCCTGCATACCGGACCTTGAGGACCGACCTAAGCACGGCTCCATAGCCGACGGCGCCGATCCCACCTACATCGGCCCAGCCAGTACCAACCATGCCATTGGTCTTGACCAAGCAAGCAGGAGGAAGCCCTCAGCACATCACAGAAGATCAATTCGCGCAATGGACAAAGGGGAAACAAGTTCCAGCAGCCTTGCAGCAGCCGATGGTTGAGCCGATACAGCAAGCATCAGCTAATCCAACATCGGCCGGGCAAGCCCAATTCGCTCTACCAAGCAATCCTCCATAGGTAGCTGCTTACAACGCGCCACAAGGTTACCAGCAGTACTCCACGGGGCAGTATGATGCACCAAACTTGAACCACCACTTTCAGCCATACTCCCCTAGGCAATATCGGCCAGAAGGTTTTCAATAGCTGTATCACCAAGAGTTTCCACACCAGCCCGCAGGAATCACTCAAGGGCATTGGGCCGATATGATAGCCGAGGTGATGCGCGATCAGTTCGGTTTGAAGCCCAAGGAAAGTGCAACAGTGTATCGGCACCCATACCCAGAGGAATTTGACAGAGTGCCGCTGCCGGGCCGATACAAGATTCCTGACTTCTCCAAGTTTTCAGGACAAGACAATGTCTCTACGTATGAGCATATCAGCCGGTTTTTAGCCCAGTGCGGTGAGGCATCGGCTGTGGAGGCGTTGAGGGTGAGATTTTTCCCTTTGCCCTTATCAGGGTCAGCATTCACGTGGTTTTCCTCTCTACCCTGCAATTCCATCAGAGGATGTGTCGATCTGGAGAAACAGTTTCATAGATACTTCTTCAATGGTGTACAAGAGATGAAGTTGTCCGATCTTACCGCCATCAGGCAGAGAATTGACGAATCGGTCCCAGACTACATTCAACGATTCCGGGACATCAGAAACAGGTGCTACAGCCTCAATCTGACTGATTCCCAGCTGGCCGACTTGGCGTTCCAGGGGCTACTTGGGCCGAGGTCGATTTGGCCAAGTGGGCCCAGATGAAGAAACCGACAACATGTCAATAGGCCAAGAAGGGCGATAAAGAAGACAAATTCGACTTCGACATCAACAAGGTCGATAAGATATTTGACTTACTGCTACAAGAGAAACAGATACAGTTACCAGTAGGTCATATGTTGCCACCGGCTGAAGAGATAAAAAAGAGGAGATATTGCATGTGGCACAACACATATTCTCACCGTACGAACGAGTGCAAAATTTTTCGGCAACAAATACAATCGGCCATCGAACAAGGCAAAATCAAGTTTGATGAAGTCAAAAGGCCGATGAAGATAGAAGGACACCCGTTCCTAGTCAACATGGTGCGGGCTGACAAGGCCGATAGCGATGCCTATCGGACCAATAAGAGGCCACATCAAACTTCGGAGGGCCTCATCAAGAAATATCAGCGGAGGCGTGAGGAGCAAGCACAGGACTACGATGACCAAGATAAATTCTATGATCCCCATTGGGAGTGCGAGTTCTTTCGATTTTGCTGGAACGAAGGGATGAGGCTGCCAACAATGTAAGAGTGTCCTGCATGCAACAACGCTGGGGAGTCTTACCAGGGCAACTCAAGCGGACAGGCGCATCGGCCGATCAAGCAGAGGAGACCCGTACATGAAAGGTTAGGGCCGATGCACCATGATCGCCAAGCAGTAGAAGATGAATAAGTTCAAAACCCTCAGTGGTGCCCAGGCGATTTATTTAGCAAAACCTAGAAGCGACGGGTCCAGAGATTAAGGCAGAAAGAGAAGATCCAGGAGCAGCAGGCAGAAATCGCTCATCGGCCTGTCAAAACAAGGAAACAATGGAAGATAAGGTCCACAATAGAAAAGGCCGATGAGGATAATGCCAAACCAACCCAAGCTCTTGCGTCCACAAAAGGTAAAAGCATAGCATCGGCTTCTGTTAACATGGTCATTGTGTTGCCAGCAGAGTATAATATACAGATGGCCGATGAAGTTATAGCCGATGATGAGATGGAGCAATCTTCGGTTAGGCTACAATTATCACCAGAACAAGCCGTGTTCGACAAGCCAGCCGACACCAGCTATAGGCACCTCCGGCCGTTGTACATCAAGGGATTCGTCAATGGGCGGCCGATGACGAAGATGCTAGTCGATGGCGGCGCGGCAGTAAATTTGATGTCATATACAACTTTCAGGAAGCTTGGAAAAGTACCTCAGGACTTAATCAAGACAAACATGGTGTTGAAAGATTTTTGTGGCAACGCGTCTGAGGCAAAAGGGGTGTTGAACGTGGAGCTCATAGTGGGCAACAAGACAATCCCTACTACCTTTTTTGTCTTTGATGGAAAGGGTTCCTACAGCCTGTTGTTGGGACGAGACTGGATTCACGCAAATTGCTGCGTCCCTTCGACAATGCATCAATGCCTTATTCAGTGGCAAGGGGACCAGGTCGAGATCGTGCAGGCCGATAAATAAGTACATGTGGCCAATGCCGATCTTGCAGTTTGGGAGATGGAGGGAATCGATTGCTTGTCTGAACGAGTTTGGGAGGCCGATTTCCTAAAGGTAACTGACTATGATATCGAGCCGATTGAAGATGGAGACAAGCAGTTACTTTAACAAAGGTGTAACATCCACAGGCCAGGAAGAACAAGATAGTCCCTACACAGAAGATGCGGTGGATGAATTAGACGGCAAATTGGGACAAGACTTTACGTCGGCCGATGAACTTGAAGAAGTTGACATAGGGATAGGTGATAGACCTAGGCCGCCCTTCACGGCGAACCGCCTCCTCGCGGTAAATGCTCCCTCCGTCCCTCTTCCTTTGCCTCTCTCTCTTTCTCTAGGCGGTAGAGTAGCTCCGCCGTTGTTTCTCCCGTACCCGTGGACGCGGTAGAGCCGCCGATTAGTGCCTTCGCAGTCATCTTCGCTCGCCGCTTCGCTGCCGCACGGTGCCGAGCTCCACGTGCCGTCGCCCTAGCACACCACTGCCGCCTGTGCTCCCTTGTCGGGCGGATTGGGTTCGCCGATGCTTGTAGATGCTCCCCCTCCAAGGAATTGGCCCCTAACCACTCCGGCGAGAATCCCCTCTTCCGTCGTCGGCAATGTGCGCCGCCAAAATCCGTCGTCGTCGGTCATCCTCCGGCGAATCCAAGCCGTTGGCTCGTCTTCCCTTGCTCCGTCCTTCACTCCAGTGCTCTCCCCTCATCGGACTCGCGCCGCGTCGTCCCGGAGCTCCGCCGTCGCCACACGCCATCGGATGCCATCAGCGCCTTCTTCTTCCTCCCGCCGTCCTTCGTGGATCAGTGCATGCGTCCACGGGAGCCGTGAGGCCGCACGTGGACCCGCCACCCCCGTCCACCCGGTGCACCAGCTCTGGACTGAGTCCACCCAACCTTAACGCCACTTCCCTCCGTGCACCTGGCACATGTGAACCCCGGTCAACCGATCTGCCTCTCGCGCACCACACTCGCTCGGGCCGCACCACGATCTGGCCTACTCGGCCTCCTCTCCCTCGGCCGTTCGGCCTCTCCCCGCGTCGCGTCATCCATGGGTCGCGTTCTCGCTCGGCCTTGGGCCGCCACCGCCCGCGCGACGGCTTGCCTCGCTCGACCATGCCCACGTGTCGCTTGGGCCGTGCCTCACTAACGGCCCAATTTCCCCTCGCTTGCGCACCCGTTCGGCCGCGGGCCAACTTCACTCATGCACCGGCCCGCGTTGCTCAGCTGCGCCCGTGCTTTGCATTGGGCCACACCTAGCCGCCCAAAACAAAGTCCAATTTGCGTCCCTCCTCCTTTTTTTCCCTTTTCCAAAGGATTTAATAATTGTTTTTCCTTTAGACAGAAAATCATTAATCTTAGGAAATCCATATCTCCTCAACCGTTCATCCGATTGACTCCGTTCAACTTCCAAAATCCCTCAAAAATTGAGATATATCTAATGGCACAATTAGTGGTCATTAATAGGGCTTACTTTTGCCCGTTGTGTTGAGTCATCTCGTTTCGCGTGTAGCTTTGGAGCAAGAAGACTCGCAGTGCGCGGATTTCGAGGAGGAAGCTCAAGATCTCGAGCAAGGCAAGTCACATTTGATCAACTGAGCCCATAATTTGAAATTAAGTACTTAATTTCTCAAATTATGCATTCTCTAGGTTACACATGGCAATTCGGTCATGGTTTGCAATACAGCCGGCAGGCCCGACCTACTTGTTGCAATTGATCTCCTTGATTATTGAATGACCTAAACACCCCTTGTCGTCTGTTATGATTAAGCCTCGATATTCATACCCCAAGTACGAGTACTGTGGCACTTCTCAAAATTTAAAATGATCAACTGGGTAAAACTTGGGTTTACAAAACCTTTGAAAAACCCGACACTTGGGTCGGTGCCTTGAAAATAAAATGAGTTTCCAAAACTCGCGAAGCGGGAGACATACTGGAGGTACGGTTTTTCCATTCCCGCCTTAAGGGCTGATTCCTTGGGAATTACATCCGAGCATATAACAAGTACGACCACATGGGTGAATGGGACACCCCTGGCTGAGTAATTAGCTAGGCCAGGGAAATCTTGATGCTAAGGGACAAGTGGATTTGCCGGGGTGGTGTCGGGGAGGACCCCTGGACTTCCTGGAACAGCATGGTCTGAGACCTAACCTGTTGTTGGTCCGTGGGACCCTTCCCGTTGGCATAAGGTGACCTTGAGTCGGTTTTCGAAATGCCTTGTCGTGAAAGCCTCAAAGTCACCAGACGTGACTGCGTTGCATGGGCTGGGTGACCCGGGTTAGTAACGTCGTGTAGGTAAAGTGTACCCCCTCTGCAGAGGTTAACAAACTGTTCGAACAGCCGTACATACAGTCATGGGCGGATGTGAGGTGATTCCTTAGTGTAGTTTTGTTTGACTACTGCTTCATGAATTGCTATTGGTGTAAGGGAATCCTTTCAAATGCTTGTCTTGTGGCTATCGGGAACAGCCGGACTCGGGAAGTCCGTATAACTGTTGGCAGGGAGCCACTCGTGCAGATGAAATCAATCTACATATTTCACTACTCCGGCCGGATGAGATGCACTTCCTCGTCCGTGCCGTTGAGAAGCACTCACTTAGTTGCTTTCGAAAGCTTTAAACCAAAAGCGAACGCGAAAATAACTAGCCTTTCCTTGAAGCTTGCATTAAAACACTTAATTTCCCTTGGCTTGCTGAGTACTCCAGTACTCACCCTTGCTCTATATAATTAACCCCCCCCAGTTCTCGAAGAAAAAGAGATGGACCCGGTTGATGAGGTGTTCTTCCAGGAGCAAGCGGACTTCGAGCAGTAATAGGGTTTCGGCTTATTTCCCAAGTCATGCCTGTGGCTTTGGGCTAGTCCCCGCCTCCGCCTCTTGGTAATGCAGCTGCGAACTCGGGGTCTGTCCGTAGTTCCAACAATGGTTGTAACTCTACTCTTAATAAAGAGATCTTTGTCGCTGTGATATTCCTTCTTCCTGTTGTATCAGCACTGTTTTCTGAGACATACATATTTACAGGTTAATTTGGATCGCCCTACCCTAGCACTCGTTCGGGGCTAGTTTGGGGCGTGACATAAATATTGTAGAATAAAGTTGTATACATTTAATCAATGAAAAATTGTCCTGTCGAAACTTGGTTTCGGCAATAGAAATTGGGGGTAGCAGTCAAGTGCCAAACACAATGGGTTAGTCGGGACAAAGGTTTAGACAGGTTCAGGCCCTCTCTAATGAGAGGTAATACCCTACTCCTGTTTCGGGGATTCGATCCGCCGAGTGGTTTATTGATCTCACGATCTCTTTCAATAGGGGCTCTCGCAAGTTTTCTGTTTGTCCGTGTATTTTTTCTATGCCCCTCAAGGACGCCCTACCCTCCTTATATAGTCCCGGAGGGCGGGTTTACAAGTCAGAGACCTATTCTATTCTAAGTCGGACTTCACAATCTTACCAACTATAGACCATGGGCCATTACCTTATCTCAATGGTAACGTAATACCCAAGTCATAGCCAGTTTACATAATCATGGAGCGCAACCTATCCCCAATGGTAAGTCGGATAAGCTAGTCGTGAGGGTATCCGGTACCCATAATCTCCACAGTAGCCCCCGAGACCTTCGCAGTCGATGAGATAACTTTGCCTCGAACTTGAATAACACGCGTCCGATTGACTTCTTAGCCGAGTGCCTCCATCATCTCTGCCTGATTCTCCCGAGTGCTTCATCATCCAAGAAAGACTGTGAAGGACTGAAATCAATTCAAAAAATTTCAAACATAAAAATTTAGGTGCATCGAATGATGCACCTAATTAGGTGTAGCCCCCGACTATGTGTTTAGTTAAATAAACTAAGCATATAGTCAAGAACTATATTGATTATACTCTCCTGAGTTAAATAAATGCCTAGCCTAAGCCAAAAGCAATCATAAAAGATCATATAACACATAACCTTATAATCAAGGCATAATGTATAATGAATCCATGCACTCGGCAAGCTCATGTTTATCCAAGTTAATTTACCTGACTCATCTCAGAACAAAATACTCAGCCGACCCTCAGGGGTAAAAAATCCGAGCACTCGGCAAGCTCATGCTTATCCGAGTCGTTGTGTCCGAGTCATCCCAGAACATACAACTCAATCAATTCTCATGAATAGAAAATATGAGTTAATAAATTTACCAGCCATCTAAAAAATACGACCAAAATATCAAATAGCTCTTGCCATAATATTGGTCTTGATAAAAAGAGCACACCAAGGTGGCAAATCAGCATTGATAAAAAATCAAATGCTTTGTAAAAACCAAACAGCTCCTGCAACCTATAAAAAAGTTACCAGGACAGTTATAAAAAACCTTACTGTTTGTCACCTTCCAAGTTGCATCGTACCAACCTTCAACAAGTTATGTAACTGTTGTATGGAAGGATTTTAAAGTCATCGGGCAATGAGACATACGCATATTGCCAGAGCAAATTTGCTTAAGTCCTCATGGACTTATGTCAAGCCGTACTCATAAGATGGGCCGCAAGTTTCTCATGGGCTCGGCCCAAATACGAGAAAACCCAGCAAAAAACCCTAAAATCTTTCTCAAAGCGCCAGCGTCGTCCCTGCCGCTTCATCTTCCTGAAATTTTTCCCCTTTTCGCGCTCCTGTTCATCAGCCGCGCTAAGGAATTCGAGAACTCGTGCTCACGCAAAATCATTCATCAAAGAACTCAAGTTTCACCACAATCCATCATCCGCACCCAGCTGCCAACATCCCCTCAAAAAATCCCCATTTCCTGCACTAGATCCAACTCCACTCAACTCGCATCCATGGTGGAAGAGAGAGAAATCCCTTTCGACCAATGGGCTACCTCGGATGTGAAAGAGTCGACCTTGCGGGAAATGGTGAAGAACGGAGTTCTTTCGCCCAAAGAAATCATCGGCTGGCGTCCGGCGGCCGGCGAGGAGTTCCCCACTCCAAACACAGGTGAGATTGTGGTCTTCACCTCTTTTTTCTATTGCGGATTTGGTCTCCCCACTTCCGATTTCTTCCGTGGTATTCTCGAATACTACGGCCTTCAAATCTATCACTTGAATCCCAATTCTATCCTGAACATTGCAATATTTATCCATGTGTGCGAAGCTTTCTTAGGCATCCTCCCCCACTTCAATTTATTTCACCGTATGTTCTATGTCAAGCCACACCCGACCAAAGATGACCCCTGCGTCGTCGGCGGTGCCGGCTTTCAACTCCGCGGGACTCTCCGCAGAGATTACTTCTCTCTCCCCTTGAAATCCTCCAATAAGGGTTGGCATGCAAAATGGTTCTACATCTCGAACCCCCGTCCCAGTTTGCCCGACTTCGTCGGCCTTCCACCAATCCAAAGAGCCAACTGGAGCACAATGTCGGAGAACCAAGATTGGGTAGAAGCAAATAACCTCCTGGCTAATATTCTTGAAATGAAGAAGAAAGGCCTCCAAGGAGAACAAATTACCCGGCACTTCATCAAGAACCGACTGGTTCCCATCAAGGAAAGATCCAAACCAGCATTCGAGTATGAGGGTGAAAGCGACCCCAATCGGGAGGACCGCGATGCTCTGAGTTACCAGGCCTTGTGCACTCGCATGTACAAGATCTTCTCCCCTGGAATCACAGTAGATCGCAGCCACAAGATGCCGGTTCCTCCGTTCAACTTATTCCGACCTCCTCCTCCGGTAAGTCGACTCGGCTCTTCAAAACTCCTTCAATCTTGCACACATCCTTCAATATATCTCAAAAACTCTACTTGCAGGCAAACGCTCTTATTATTTCCAAGCCATACAAGGTGTATCATGACGATATGCACCCTCGGCCTACTGCTAAAAAACCAACCGGCGGCCCCAAAATCAAGGTTGAGCCTCAAGAGAAGAGGGCTGCCGCTGACGAAGATATTAGCAGGCGAGCGAGTAAAAGGAGACTGGTCGTTGATGACTCGGATGACGAAGAAGTCCAGATTTCACAATCTAACATAAGTCCTCCGAAACCAACAGCTAGGTCTACTCCTAAAATCAGGAGGTCCAATAGGTATCTCACATAACCAGAATCAGCCTTTGGTTAAAAATCTTTTTCACCTCCAACTCAATTGTCTTTATCTTCTTTCTTGCAGGAAACCTCAAGATATTGATCCCACCGAGCGGGCTGAAGCCATCAATCCATCTGCAGCGTCAGAAAAGCCAAGGCCTGCAGAACCAAAAACACAAGACCCCGTCGCGAGTGAAGATGCTCCTGGGGCAGAATCCTTAGGCAAAAACGCTCCTGAGACCGAGCCCCCGACTGCCAGCCAAGTCTTCCCAGCTGGAAACCTGTCGGCCGAAGAAGAACAGCCCCCGACTGCCAGTCAAGATGCCCCGACTGGAAACCAGCCGGACGAAAATCCACAGGGCCCGCGCAGTCAAGAAGCACCATCCGAGGATCCGGCTGCCAAAACAGGTAAAACCTCTCAATAATCGCCATATTCTTGTCTTCATCATATTTCTTCTTCTTTCATCATTCATCTTCTCTAGATCAATCAGCCGAAGAGGAGGAAATCTCCCGACTGAAGTCTTCAACTGACTCGGTCCCTCCTATCAAGATAGAGTGGCGCGATGCCGACGGTGTGAAGCAAGGCATCGTGCTGAATAAGCAAAAGGAAAATGAAGAACGCGACATGCTCGTGGCCAGCCTCAACGAAGCGACCTGGCTAATGAATATAAGTGTATCTCCTCTTTGTCTTGTCATCGTCATCTAATGTGGTTGGCTATCTTCATCCCCTTATGCAGAGAATATATTGTCGCTCAATGGCCAAATCAGACACTCTCGAGAAGTTGGTCCCCCATGTAAATTCTCTGGAAAACATTCATCAAGACCTCAAGGCCGCCAGAGAAGAAGCCGCAGCTCGAGAGGTCGTCTTGCGGGCAGAGATCGCGAAGCTCCGAGATGAGAACTTGGAACTCCGTGGCTCAATCGGGGGTAAGCCAAACCACCTTTATACTTGCTCTGTCTTCGCATATAATCTATTTTGATCCTGATGCTTGCAAACCTTCATGTTGTAGCAAATTCATCCGAAATTGACTCGCTCAAGGCCCAGCTGAAGAAAACTAGCACCAATAAAACCAAGCTGGAGTCTGACAACAGGAAAATCCTGGAAGAATTTGAAGGTAAGCCTTTTAAGATAGCACTCCATAACTCGCTTGGTCTTGAATATTTATGTAATCATATCCTTCTTGTAGCTTATAAGGTTAAATCCTAAGCACAATTCGATGTCTTCGCCGAAAGAGTCCGAAGGGCTGAAAGTGTAAGGGACGACATCGCCAATGCTGCCACGCCAATCCTGTCAGCACTATATAAACATGGACTCGGGACGAGCTCATTGGATGCCGTAGAAATCTTTGATAAACTCAGGACGGCCCCGGCTAAATATATGGAGAATATCTCTGACGCGGCCGTCATGGGTGCAAGCTTCGCTCTTGCGCAGACGAAATCACTCTATCCCCGGATAGATGTAGACTCTGTCGGAGATGGCTTTGCTGCTGGCACCTCAGATGAACGAGCCCTGGAGCTCAAAAGTGAAGCACAGGAGTCGGCGAAAAAGGTAGCTGGTGACGTAGCCGCAAACTTCCAGGAATAGCTGACTTGTCTTGATGTATATGACTCGCTGTAATGTTGACTTGTAAATATATAGCTTATTTATGTTAATGCCCTGATCCGAGTCTTCATATATAATTTCTTAAGAATATTTCGTCCGACTGTCACCAAGCCTAAGCTTGATTAAGCCATCAAAAAATTCTCAGTCCTTATCTATTGGACTCGAACCAAAACACTAAACAATGATAAACTAAATATAAACAAGTTATCAAAGAAAATAATGCTTTATTGATATATGTATAGCCCCCAACTAACAACCTAAGAGGTCATCCTGCTTGAAGTTGGCAGTCGAGAAGAACATAGAGACAAAAAATGCCTAAGTATAATATCGACGAAGATGCTCAATGTTCCAGGAGTTCTCCACCATGGTCTCATCTTCACGATTTAGACGATATGCTCCTGGCCGAGTCACCTCAGCTATTATGTAGGGCCCTTCCCATAGTGGAGACAGCTTGTGGCGATCTTTTGTAGTTTGAATCTTGCGCAAAACCATGTCTCCAACAATGAAGGCTCGCGACCGAACATTGCGGTTATGGTAGCGCCGAAGTCCTTGAAGATACCGTGCCGACTGAATCAATGCGGCTTCACGGGCTTCTTCCAGTCGGGTGAGATCATTAACTCTGTCTTGGTCGTAACGTTCGTCGTCGAAGCTACGGACTCGGAGAGACTCGTATTCCATCTCACTCGGCAACATTGCTTCTGCTCCGTAAACCAAGAAGAAGAGAGATTGGCCAGTAGCACGACTGGGTGTGGTCCGCAATGACCATAATACCGAAGGCAACTCTTGAACCCATCTTCCGGCGTACGGTCGTAGTTTGTCAAATACTCGGGCTTTGATACCTTGAAGAACCATACCATTAGCTCGTTCAACCTGTCCGTTGCTCTTAGGATGCGCCACCGATGCATAGCAAATCTTAATACCGAAGTCTTCGCAGAACTCCTTAAAAACGCCTCCAGTGAATTGAGTCCCATTGTCAGTTATAATTCTGTTCGGGACACCAAACCGATGCACGATGTTTAGAATAAAGTCTCGCGCCTTATCCGCAGTTATCGTAGCAACCGGCTTAGCCTCGATCCACTTGAAAAACTTATCAACCGTGACGAATAGATGCGTGAATCCTCCTGGCGCCTTCTTGAACGGACCCACCATGTCCAAGCCCCACACGGCGAAAGGCCATGATAAGGGAATTGTTTGAAGATCTTGAGCTGGAACGTGGCTCTGCCGAGCGAAGAATTGACAACCTTCACACGTGCGAACTACCTTGTCTGCATCGGTGACCGCCGTGAGCCAGAAGAATCCTTGTCTGTAAGCCTTGCCCACCAGAGTGCGCACCGCGGCGTGACTGCCGCAGATGCCCGAGTGAATATCTTGCAATAGTTGTCGTCCTTCCTCTGGCGTGACGCATCTCATCAAAACTCCAGAGGGGCTTCTCTTGTATAGCTCTGAGTCAACCATGACATATCCTTGACTGCGACATCGGATTCGTTCCGCATCATCCCGGTCACCCGGCAGCTCTTGCTGAGTTAAAAACTTGATGAACGGTGTCCTCCAATCAGCGTCGAGCATGGCGACCTGGCTGGTAACTCCTTCATCGGAGGTTAGTGCTTTGGCAACAGTCGGCTCATAAAGATGTTCCACGAAAACGTCAGTCGGGGCTGCTTCGCGCTTGGACCCAAACTGTGCCAACTGATCTGCCGCTTCGTTATTATGTCTCAAGACATGGGATAACTCTAATCCGTCAAACTTGTCTTCAAGCTTGCGAACTTCCTGTCGGTAGGCCTCCATGGTCTCATTCAAGCAGGACCAGTCCTTCATTACCTGGTTAACCACCAATTGGGAATCTCCTCGCACAATCATCTGTCGTATCCCGAGTGAAACCGCAAGTCGTAGGCTATGAAGGAGGGCTTCATACTCGGCGACATTATGTGAGGCGGGAAAGTGGATGTGAAGGACATACCGTAGTCTCTCCCCAGTCGGGGAAATCAGCACGACTCCCGCTCCCAAGCCGGTGATTCTTTTGGATCCGTCAAAGTGCATGGTCCAGTACTGCAAATCTTCTCTAGGTACATCTTCTTGTTGTTCGGTCCACTCGGCTACGAAATCCGCCAGGACTTGAGACTTTATAGACGTCCTCGCCTTGAAAGCTATGTCCAGCGGCATCAACTCCAGTGCCCACTTCGCGATGCGTCCAATAACCTCCCGGTTGTGGATGACATCGCCGAGTGGAAAGGACGTGACGACGGTGACCGAGTGACCCTGAAAATAATGGGCTAGCTTCCTAGCAGTGATTAAGACTCCATATAATAGCTTTTGCACCTGAGGGTAGCGGGTTTTGGCTCCTGCCAGCACCTCGCTAACAAAGTAGATTGGCCTTTGAATCTCCTGGGCTCGGCCTTCTTCCTCACGCTCGACGACCAATACCGTGCTGACCACCTGGTGAGTTGCGGAGACATAGAGCAACAGAGGTTCTTGAGGGTGCGGTGACGCCAACACGGGTGGTGTCGTGAGGAACTCCTTGAAATCTTCGAAAGCTTTCTGGGCCTCGATGGTCCATTGAAAATCATCGGTCTTCTTCAGTAACCTGAAAAAAGGCATACCTCGTTCACCGAGTCTGGAGACAAAATGGCTCAATGCCGTCATGCGGTGAGCTTCTGGACGTCCTTCTGAGTACTCGGGGGCTTCATGCTCCGGATAGCGTTGATCTTTTCTGGATTCGCCTCAATACCGCGATGAGACACCATAAAACCAAGCAGCTTGCCAGACGGCACTCCAAAGGTGCATTTTTCCGGGTTCAACTTCATTCTGAAGGCCCGAATATTAGCGAAGGTTTCTTCTAAGTCGGCAATTAGGTCTTCCTTCTGCTTGGTCTTGATGACGACATCGTCGACGTAGGCTTCCACGTTTCTCCCGATCTGAGTCTGAAGACATCGTTGGATCATGCGTTGATAGGTGGCTCCGGCGTTCTTCAGGCCGAAAGGCATCGTGATGTAGCAATAGGCCCCAAACGGGGTGATGAATGAAGTCTTCAGGCAGTCGGATTCCTTCAAGCTGATCTGGTGGTAACCCGAGTAACAATCCAAAAAGCTCAGAAGCTCGCAGCCGGCTGTGGAGTCGACGACTTGGTCTATTCGAGGCAGTCCGAACGGATCTTTGGGGCAGGCTTTGTTGAGGTCGGTATAGTCCACGCACATGCGCCATTGCCCTGTCTTCTTCCGAACAAGAACTGGGTTGGCTAGCCAGTCGGGATGGTAAACCTCTTTGATAAACCCGGCAGCTAAGAGCCTGGCAAGTCCCTCCTTGATGGCATCTTTCCTATCCTGAGCGAAACGGCGCAATCGTTGTTTTATAGGTTTAGCGTCATCTTTGACGTTTAAAGAGTGCTCGATCACCTCCCTAGGAATACCCGGCATGTCAGACGGTTTCCAAGCAAAAATAACTTTATTATTCTGAAGGAAGGTGACGAGCGCACTTTCCTATTTAGGATCAAGCTCTGCGCCTATTACAGCGGTTTTAGAGGGATCAGATGGGTCAAGGGGAATTCTTTTAGTCTTGGCGTCGCCTTCTCCCGACTTGGCTATCTTCTTCGCAGGGACTTCTCCTTCTCCGGATGTCGATGCGGCTAGTCGGACTTCTTGCTGGCCGCGTAATCTCTCACGAGTTTGGGCCATATCGCAGCTTTCTCTGTCGCAGGTAAAGGCTTGCTTGAAATCGCTACGCAGGGTGATAACTCCGTGGGGCTCGGGCATCTTCATGATGAGGTAGGTATAATGTGGTACCGCCATGAACTTAGCGAGCGCAGGTCTTCCGATGATCGCATGGTAGGCCGCTTCGAAGTCGGCAACCTCAAAAGTTATGTTCTCCGTCCGAAAGTTCTCCCGAACTCCGAAAGTGACTGGAAGGGTGATATGCCCGAGTGGCGTAGATGATAGCCCCGGGATGACTCCGTGGAAGGGGGCTGAACTCGGCTTCAACTCGGATCTTGGAATCTGCATCTCGTCAAGCGTTTTGGCGAATAGAATGTTGAGAGCGCTGCCGCCATCGATGAGGACGCACTTGAGTTTGATATTACGAACCATCGAGTCTAGTACCAGGGGATACCGCCCCGGGTGAACCACTCGGTCAGGGTGATCCGAGCGGTTAAACGTGATAGCCACCTCCGACCATCGTAGATAATGTGGGACTTCAGGTTGCGCGGCGTTGACTTCTCGATCAGTCAGCTTTTGCTTCCTCTTAGACTCGTACGCCTACGGCCCCCCAAAGATGTGATTTAGCTCGCCCACCGGGTCTTGAAAAGGCTCCGTGCTGCTAGCCGGGTCGTTCCTCTTGGTGTCCGACGGGCCGGCTTCGTCAGCTGGCTTTTGTCGTAGTTGTGCCACGTATTGCTCAGCGAACTATTTGTAGATGAAGCAATCCTTTGCTGCATGCTTGTGGTTTGGATGGTGCGTGCACTGAGCGTTCATGATTTTGTCGTAGGCGGCGACTCGAGGACGCTGTTGCTGGTAGTTCGATGTCGTGGCGACCAGATCCTCGGGCTTACGCTTGTGATCCTTTTGGCCCCCGTTGTTGTTGCCGTTGTCCTTCTTAGGACGCCAGCTGCTTCCGGATGGCTTGTCGTCCCTCTTGTCGTGCCGGTCTTGTCACGAGGCCTTGATGGCGTCATCAGACTTGGCGTAGGAGTTTGCCGTCTCGAACATTTGCTTGACCGTCTTCGGTGGCTTACGCCCAAACTTGCCGATAAGCAACTCGTCGCGGACACCTTTCTGAAAAGCAGCGATGATGACGTCATCAGTGATGTTGGGAATCTTGTTCCGTTTCTCCGAAAAGCGTCGAATGTAGTCCTTTAGCGACTCGTCCAGCTTCTGGATGACGTTGTAGAGGTCGAAATGAGTCCCAGGTCTTTCGAAAGTACCCTGGAAGTTGGCGATGAAGTGGTCCCAAAGTTCACTCCACGAGTCAATTGAGCCTCTTGGCAAACTCATGAGCCAGTTCCTGGCTGAGTCGGCGAGAGCGACGGGTAGGTAATTGGCCATAGCCTTGCCGTCTCCTCCTGCTGCGCGGATGGCGAGGGTGTACACAGTTAGCCAGGACTCGGGGTCGGTCTTGCCGTCGTACTTATCAATCCCGGTAGGTTTAAAACCACTCGGCCAGTCCACTTGACGCAGGTTCCTGGTGAAAACGGGCACTCCATCGTCGTAATCGTCGGGTGATTTCCTTTTGTCCTCAGAAGAGCGCCGTTCACGTTCCCGGTAGCGTCGGTCGAGTACCTCCCGCAGATCACTCGGCGGGGGCCTTCGCGGGCTGCTTTGGTAGTTGGAGTTGTTGTGACGACGATTCCGGTCGTGGACGGGTTGTCGGCTGTGTTTTCTCTCGTGAGAGTCAGCCGTTTGGCCTCGTGGCCTCCATACTGCCTCGTGGCGGGGGTCTTTAGATCTGACTGGTGTCTTGCTTTGCTCGGGTCTCTTGTAATCCTTGGACCACAGCGGCGACAGTCGGCTTCTGTCGGGTGTTTCTGCAACGGACTCGGTCGGCCTTCGTGTGGAGGATGGCCGTTGGCCGTAGCCGCGACGATGGTCTTGATCTTGTCCAGGAGCGGCGTCACCGCAGCCGGCGCCGCTTCGATGACGGTGTCAATGAGGGTGAGGGCAGCGACGGCATTCTGTTGAGACGTCTGGAAGATATTGGCGTTGTCGACTCATGTCTGCATTATGGCCTCGCGGGCTGAGCGCCCGATTGCCCTCAGGTCTCGTTTCTTTTTGTCGGTTTCTTGTTTCCTCCTGAGCTCCTCCTCCTCCTTGCGCTTATTCTCCTCCTCAGCGCGCTTGCGCTCTAGCTCTAGCTTGGCTCGTTCTTCCTCCACGCGCTTGCGCTCTTGCTCAAGCTTAGCCCGTTCCTCCTCCGCGATCCTCCGGGCCACGGCCGAGTCGGTCTCAGCTACTTCGGCCATGAGAACGTTGAGAAGGTCCGGATCGTAGTAGTCTTTGTCTGCGTCGTAGCTGTTGATTTCATCTGTGGAGACGTCGTAGAGGTCGTCGAAGTCGGTGGAGCTCATATGTTCGTCAATGTCCGTGGATGAGTACGATCCGAGTCGTTCGAGTATGACCGCGACCTCTCATGAGGCCGAGGGACAGCACGAAGGCGATGAAGACTCAGAAGATTCAGAAGGTTTTCCCGAGTGGATCGGATCCAACTCAGAAGATAGGAGATTATGATAGATTTTAGCGTCGTTCGGTAACCCGAGCGGCGCCAAGGAATTTTCCCTCCCCGACTGGTTCGAATCCGAGTCGAGAATAGAGAGCTTACCGAACTTGTCGGTGACGAAGTCGAGTCCGCCGAAGCGAAGCGCCTGCCCAGGAGCGAAGACAAAGTCGGCGAAGCTTGATAGAGATCCCATTGCGCTTGTCGGCGAGATATTGAGGAAGAACTTGACGCGGAGCCCCTACCTGGCGCGCCAACTGTCGAAACTTGGTTTCGGCAATAGAAATTGGGGGTAGCAGTCAAGTGCCAAACACAATGGGTTAGTCGGGACAAAGGTTTAGACAGGTTCAGGCCCTCTCTAATGAGAGGTAATACCCTACTCCTGTTTCGGGGATTCGATCCGCCGAGTGGTTTATTGATCTCACGATCTCTTTCAATAGGGGCTCTCGCAAGTTTTCTGTTTGTCCGTGTATTTTTTCTATATGTCCCTCAAGGGACGCCCTACCCTCCTTATATAGTCTCGGAGGGCGGGTTTACAAGTCGGAGACCTATTCTATTCTAAGCCGGACTCCTCAATCTTACCAACTATAGACCATGGGCCGTTACCTTATCTCAATGGTAACGTAATACCCAAGTTATAGCCGGTTTACATAATCATGGAGCGCAACCTATCCCCTATGTTAAGTCGGATAAGCCAGCCGTGAGGGTATCCGGTACCCATAATCTCCACAATCTCAGATAGATTGGCTATAACGAAGACTTGCGGATGTCAGGGTCAGAAGGATATAAGTAGACAGAGCAAGGTTTGGCTTACCTCCGATCGAGCCACGGAGTTCCAAGTTTTCATCTCGGAGCTTCGTGATTTCTGCTCGCAAGACGACCTCTCGAGCTGCGACTTCTTCTCTGGCAGTCTTGAGATCTTGATGGACGTTTTCTAGAGAGTTTACATGGGGGACCAGCTTTTCGAGGGTGTCTGATTTGGCCATTGAGCGGCAATATATTCTCTGCATAAGGGGATGAAGATAGTCAACCACATCAGACAACGATGATAAGACATAGAGGAGATATACTTACATTCATCAGCCGGGTCGCTTCATTGAGGCTGGCCACGAGCATATCACGTTCCTTATCTTCTTTTTGCTTATTTAACACGATGCCTTGCTTTATGCCTTCGGCATCGCGCCACTCAATTTTAATAGGAGGGACCGAGTCAGTTGAAGACTTCAATCGTGAGATTTCCTCTTCTTCGGCTGATTGATTTGGAGGAATTAAATGAAGATAAAAGTAAAGAACATAATGAAGACAAAAGTCTGGAGATTATTGTGAGATTTACCTGATTTAGGAGCTGGGTCCTCGGTTGCTGCTTCTTGACCGCGCGAGCCCTGTGGATCTTCGCCCGGCTGGTTTCCAGTTGGGGCATCCTTATTGGCAGTTGGGGGCTCTTCTTCGGTCGACTGGTTTCCAGCTGGGATGTCTTGGATGGTAGTCGGGGGCTCTGCCTCAGGAGCATCTTTGCTTGAGGATTCCGCCCCAGGAGCATCTTCACTCGGGACAGGGTCTTGAGGTTTTTGTTCTGTAGGTCTTGGTTTTTCTGACGCTGCAGACAGATTGATTGTTTCAGCCCGCCCGGTGGGATCTATGTCTTGGGGTTTTCTGTGAGAAAGAAGACAAAGCTGATTAAGACAGAGAGGAAGGAATTTTTAACATGAAGTTAGTTTGGGTTATATGAGATACCTGTTAGACCTCCTGATCTTGGGAACGGATCTGGCCGATGGTTTCGGAGGACTTATGTTAGCTCGTGGAATCTGGATTTCTTCGTCATCCGAATCGTCGACGACCAGTCTCCTTTTACTCGCCCACTTGCTGATATCCTCGTCGGCGGCAGCCCTCTTCTCTTGAGGTTTGACCTTGATTTTGGGGCCGCCAGTCGGTTTTTTGGCAGCAGGCCGAGTTGGCATATCATCATGATACACCTTGTATGGCCAGGAAATAATGAGAGCATTTGCCTGCAAGTGGAGTTTTTGAGATACATTGAAGGACGTGTGCGAGATTGAAAGAGTTTCAAAGAGCCGAGTCGGCTTACCGGAGGAGGAGGTCGGAACAAGTTGAAGGGAGGAACCGGCATCTTGTGGCTGCGGTCTACCGTGATCCCAGAGGAGAAGATCTTGTACATACGAGTGCACGAGACCTGGCAACTCAGGGCGTCACGGTCCTCCCAATTGGGGTCGTTCTCGCCTTCATACTCAAATGCTGGCTTGGATCTTTCTTTGATAGGCGCCTGTCGGTTTTTGATAAAGTGCTGGGTGATTTGCTCTCCCTGTAGGCCTTTCTTCTTCAATTCAAGAATGTTAGCCAGGAGGTTATTAGCTTCTACCCAGTCTTGGTTCTCCGGCATTGTGCTCCAGTTAGCTCTTTGGATCGGTGGAAGGCCGATGAAGTCGGGCAAACTGGGATGAGGGTTTGAGATGTAGAACCAGTTTGCGTGCCAGCTCTTATTGGAGGATTTCAAGGGGAGAGAGAAGTAATCTCTGCGGAGAGTCCCGCGGAGTTGAAAACCAGCCCCACCGACGACGCAGGGGTCATCCTTGGTCGGGTGTGGCTTGACATAAAACATGCGGCGAAATAGGTTGAAATGAGGGAGAATGCCTAAAAATGCTTCGCACACGTGGATGAAAATTGCAATGTGGAGGATAAAATTGGGATTCAAATGATAGATTTGAAGGCCATAGTATTCGAGGATACCACGGAAGAAATCGGAAGTGGGAAGACCAAATCCACAGTAGAAAAAAGAGGTGAAGACCACAATCTCACCGGTGTTTGGAGTGGGAAACTCTTCGCCGGCCGCAGGACGCCAGCCGATGATTTCCTTGGGCGGAAGAACTTCGTTCTTCACCATTTCCCGCTGGGTCGACTCCTTCACGTCTGAGGTCGCCCATTAGTCGAAAGGGATTTCTCTCTCTTCCGCCATGGATGCGAGTTGAGTAGAGGTGGATCTAGCGTTGGAGATGGGGATTTTTTGAGGGGATGCTAGCAGTTGGATGCGGAAGATGGATTGTGGTGGAACTTGAGTTCTTTGATAGATGATTTTGCGTGAGCGCAAGCTCCCGGATTCCTCGGAGCGGTTGGTGAACAGGAGCGCGAAAGGGGGAAAAATTTTCGGGAAGATGAAGCGGTAGGGACGACGCTGGCGCTTTGAGGAAGATTTTAGGGTTTTTTGCTGGGTTTTCTCATATTTGGGCCAAGCCCATGAGAAACTTGCGGCCCATATTATAAGTACGGCTTGACATATGTCCATGAGGACTTAAGCAAATTTGCCCTGGCAATATGCGTATGTCTCATTGCCCAATGACTTAAAAATCCTTTCATAACAGCAGTTTCACAACTTGTTGAAGGTTGGTACGATGTAATTTGGAAGGTGACAAACAATTTTTTACCCATGAGGGTCGGTTGCGAAATCTGCTCTGAGATGACTCGGGCAAAAAGACTTGGATGAGCATGCTAGCCGAGTACTACGATTCACTAAGCACTATGTCTTGGTTATAAGGTTATGTGTTATGTGATATTTTATGATTATTTCTGGCTTGAGCTAGGCATTTATTTAACTCAAGAGAGTATGATTATTATAGTCATTGACTATATGCTTAGTTGGTTTAACTAAACACATAGTCGAGGGCTACACCTAATTAGGTGCATCAGTCGATGCACCTAAATTTTTATTTATGAGATTTTTTGAGATGTTTTTCAGCCCTCACAGCCCTTTTTGGATGATGAAGCACTCGGGAGATTCAGACAGAGGTGATGAAGGCACTCGGCGATGGAGTAATTCGGCTATGTGTTATTCTGGTTCGAGGCAAAGTTATCTCGTCGACTGTGAAGGTCTCGGGGGCTACTGTGGAGATTATGGGTACCAGATACCCTCACGGCTAGCTTATTCGACTTACCATAGGGGATAGGTTATGACTTATGATTATATAAACCGGTTATGATTTGGGAGTTACGTTATCATTGAGATAAGGTAACGGCCCATAGTCTATAGTTGGTAAGATTGAGGAGTCCGACTTTGAGTAGGATAGGTCTCCGACTTGTAAACCCACCCTCCAGGACTATATAAGGAGGGTAGGGCGTCCCTTGAAGGACACGAGACAACAGACAGAAAACTCACGAGAGCACATATTGAAAGAGATCAAGAGATCAATAAAATCACTCGGCGAATCAAATCCCCGAAACAGGAGTAGGGTATTACCTCTCGTTATAGAGGGCCTGAACCTGTCTAAACCTTTGTCCCGACTAACCCATTGTGTTTGGCGCTTGACTGCTACCCCCAGATTGATATTGCCGAAACCAAGTTTCGACACTAATTCGCGAGAAATTTTTTTTAAGCCTAATTAATCCATAATTAGCATATGTTACTGTAGCATCACATAGGCTAATCATGGATTAATTAGGCTCAATAGATTCATCTCGTAAATTAGTCCAGGGTTATAAAATGGGTTTTATTTTTAGTCTACGTTTAATACTTTTAATTAGTGTACAAACATTCGATGTGACAGGGACTAAAACTTTTTAGTCCCATCCAAACACACCCTTATAGAAAAACGTCTTTCATAAGAAAAACGGAATTAAATATTTTCCTGCCTATAAGAGAGACCAATTTATTCTATCAATGTGCTAGTTACCCATTGTATGGATATTTAATCTGTCGTTCTCACTACTGATTTGCAAAATAGCATGGCATACAGAGACTATAAACTTATGAAATTCATCAATAGTCTAACGAAGCATCCGAGTAGTGGTTACCTTAATCCCATAATGTCTTTAATAGATTTGGTTTTAAGGTGAATGAGGTGGATAATCATAAGGGTGGAATTAATGTGATACTCTATGTTGTTGTTATAATAATAATAATAATAATAATAATAATAATAATAATAAGTTATTTGTGAAATTTAAGTGTGTTAAGCTTTAGAAAAAAAAATGGGGAGGACAATACATAATACTAACCGAAGGAAGATAGGAAAGACCTATCCTAATGGATAGGAACACAGCGGCCGAACAAAAACAAATAAATGATTGGGGCTAGTACTACCTTCGTCCCAAAATAAATATAGTTTTGCACTGTTCACGTACAACGTTTAATCGTTTGTCTTATTTAAAAAATTTTTATGATCAGTATTTTTGTTGTTATTAGATGATAAAACATGAATAGTACTTCATGTGTGACTAATTTATTTTAAGTTTTTCATAAATTTTTCAAATAAGATGGACGGTCAAACGTTGGACACGGAAATCGATGACTGCGTTTATTTTGAAACGGAGGTAGTAAAATCTATCCACTCCTTCCACCTAAGACAGGTGTCTCCTTCCGTCCGAAAAAACAAATAAATGACTGGGGCTAGTAAAATCTATCCACTCCTTTCACCTGAGACAGGTGTCTCCTTCCGTCCGAAAAAACAAATAAATGACTGGGGCTAGTAAAATCTATCCACTCCTTTCCGAAGGAAAGCTATGACTATAAAAGCCTACCAAAACCTAAGAGTACTACTTGCACCACTGAGCAGTCTAAGCCTCTAACGCTGAGTTCGGTAGAGTGTACTTCCAAAGCGCTACTTACTGGCGCACGCTTTTCAAACTACTACACGGTGTATTTTTTTGTAAAAAGTTTTTATATAAAAGTTGCTTAAAAAAATCAAATTAATCCATTTTCGAAAAAAAAATTAGCTAATACTTAATTAATCACGCGCTAATGGATCGTTCCGTTTTCCGTGCGTACTTTTGGTGCTGGGAGTTCAAAGGAACTCGCACAGTGTTTTTCCTCCCACACACAGTGCCGCACAGTGTTTAGGGTTAGGGGTACTTTTGGTGCTGGGAGTTCAAAGGAACTCGCACAGTGTTTTTCCTCCCACACACAGTGCCGCACAGTGTTTTTCCTCCCACGCACAGTGCCACACAGTGTTTTTCCTCCCGCGTACGCTTTTCAAACTACTACACGATGAACTTTTTTGCAAAAAGTTTCTATACAAAAGTTGCTTAAAAAAATCAAATTAATCCATTTTTGAAAAAAAAATTAGCTAATACTTAATTAATCACGCGCTAATGACCGCTCCGTTTTCCGTGTTTACTGTGCGCGTTTGTAACTCACGCTGCCGAACAGACCCTTAAGTCGGTAAGTCTATTCTTACATTTTAGCAGTGCTCAGACCTAGCAAGTAGCTAGTAACTAGTTAGATCAGCAAAGTTTCCTGTAGCACTAGTAAGTTAGTGGTTAGTGAGAGAGTGATGCATATACATACTTTGTACTTTTTAGATATAAGCAATATAATCTTATCAACTAGGAACTGGTTTAGTAAATCATGAAGCAGGAGCGTATCTAGCAGTGCTAGTGAAAATATTAAAAGTTATGTAATTTATTTGCTTTGCTAGTATAGCGAGCATAAGCTAATTAACAATAGAAGCAGATGCATGCAAGCATTCAGCTAGGTACCATACACTCTAGTACGATAAGTACCACTATGCAAGCCATCACCTCCCTGTTGGTTCTCCTCTAGTACAGGGGTGTTTGGATGAGGGACTTAAATTTTAGTCCATGTCATATCGGATATTCGAGTGCTAATTAAGAATATTAAACATAGACTAATAATAAAACTAATTGCATAAATGAGTGCTAATTCGCGAGGCAAATTTTTTAAGCCTAATTAATCCATAATTAGCACATGTTTACTGTAGCATCACATAGACTAATCATGGATTAATTAGGCCCAATAGATTTGTCTCGCAAATTAATCCAGGGTTATAAAATGGGTTTTATTTTTAATCTACGTTTAATACTTTGAATTAGTGTACAAACATTACTAGGTGGGACGTTCAGGTAGAACAGCAAATCAAGGCAAGAGTGTGCGCATCAATTATTTTACTTAATCATCTCGAGCTCTAAGATGGTGATGCTAACAATACTAACAATAAATAATAAATATTATTAATACCGGAATAACAGATTGATGGTTTATCTGTTAGAATAATAATATTACGATCATGAATGTGATTGCGATACTTAGCCTGAGATGGCCGATACCTGAAACAACTATATCAGGTCGGCTGATATCAGTGTGAGAGGAGAAATGCCTCACACAATTAGGGAATTCGATAGTTTGATTCTTAGATGAGGATATCACTAGTTGAGAAAATAGATTGAAGAAACAAGATTATGACGTTTATTTTTAATACCTCTGTAGAGTGTATTTGAATCACTTACTATGTTTAATACCTTTATTAACGAATGGCTGTTAATATCTATTGGTAATATTTTTGTTAAAAAAAGGAATAAATGTACGAATCTTGCTGAGTATGTGTAACACATACTCATATTATTTCTTACTATGGCCGTGTTTAGGGTGTGTTTAGATTCAGGGGTGTAAAATTTTGGCGTGTCACATCGGATATACGGACACACATTTGAAGTATTAAACGTACTCTAATAACAAAACAAATTACAGAATCCGCTTGTAAACAGCGAGACGAATTTATTAAGCCTAATTAATCTGTCATTAGCAAATGTTTACTGTAGCACCACATTGTCAAAACAGGGAGCAATTAGGCTTAAAAGATTCGTCTCGCAAATTAGTCGCAATCTGTGTAATTAGTTATTTTTTTCATTTATATTTAGTACTCCATGCATGTGTCCAAATATTCGATGTGATGGGGTGTAAAAATTTAGCGGAGGATCTAAACAGGGCCTTAGTTGTAAATTTTTTTTGACAAAAACATCACATCAGATATACGGACACACATTTGAAGTATTAAACGTCAATTAATAACAAAACAAATTACAGATTTCGATTGTAAACTGCGAGACGAATCTTTTGAGCCTAATTAAGCTATCATTAGCACATGTGGATTACTATAGCACTTATGGCTAATCATGACGTAATTAGGCTCAAAAGATTTATCTCGCAATTTACAGTCGAACTGTGCAATTGATTTTTTTTCGTTCACATTTGATGCTTCATACATATGTCCAAACATTTGATGTGACAAAAAAGTTGGAAGTTTGAAAAAAAATTTTGGGAACTAAACATAGCCTATATTGATGTGCGCAGAAACTAGTCAAGATCAGATGTCAGAGGGGGATGGTGACATATAGGCCTAGTGGGGAGTGTTGTCTACTTAGGGCCTTCACAGTGCACTGAGGTGGCGTTCTGCCCCAGCCATCCACGTCGAAGATTCCTCATCAGATGCGTGCATGGCGTTCCCAAGTGAAGACCGCGGAGCCAAACCAAGTCACGTGTTCTTCATCAGAACTTGCAGGCGCGGGGCGAAGCACTGGTGAAGCGGTGCATTGGGAGAGGCAGTGGCCCCATGCAAAGCCCCACATCCCGTGCGAGGCCAGAGGAAGAAGGAAGATGGCGGCGCAGGAAAAGAAGGAAGATGGCAGCGCTGGAGGAAGAGGAGGCGGCAGATCTGGCATCTAACCTCGTTTTCGTTGTCGTTCCACGCCGCCTCAGACCACAGCGACTGAGAGGGCCACGTTGCTAGATCCGCCCCGCCGACCTCTCGCCATCCCCTATTCGCGTGCTACTGAGCTCCCGCAGCGCCGTCCCTCGCCGGTGCGCCATTGAGCTCTTGCTGCGCCGTCCCCCGCGGGCGCGCTGCCGAGCTCCTGCTATCGAGCTCCCGCCACCAAGGAATGAAGGCCGCCGGTCGAAGTCGGAGGAGAGGTGGAGTCCCGCCTGTCGTCGGCGCCGCTTGGGCCACGTAGCCGCTGCTTTGCTCCGCTCGGCACCGAATGGGCCGCTCCGCTCGCCTCGCCTCCTCCGCCAGGAAAAGGAAAAGTGAAGGAGAGAGATGGTGGGACCCGCTATAGGGAACCAGCACTATGAAGCATGTCGCTAATAGTGTTCTTGGTCTATGTGACATGTGAGAAACGGTAAAACTTGATGGCGCACTGCTACTGTCCTTAGTATTTAGTTTAATAAAAGAGGACATACACCTGCATGCTAGGTGAAAGGAATAGTCCTGATGATAACAAGTTGGTCAGTGGACCAACCGATGTATTAAGCAATGTAGCTGGTGAAAAATAAATGGAACCATTAGTCACTACGCTGGATCAGGCTACCGTGACGGGCCTAAACTGTCAGCTCTAACGGGTTCAACCCCCGTCAGAGATGAGTGGTCATTGATGACTCTCCTCACCTCTAACGGGTGAAGGGCTATCAGTGGTGACCAACCACTCAGTGGTGACCAACCACTGTGATGGGCCACATATAGAACCCGTCACACAGGTGACTACTATTTCAAACGACCCATTAGTTTGTGACCCATCATTGACTCCTACAACCCAGCAAAAAAAATTAAGAAAAATAGCTTGCAACCCGTCACAGGTGTGAAAAACCTAGCAAAAAAAGGGTAAACACTGACATGATGGTGCTCGCTGTCACCACTACTTTGCTCATCACAGTCACATTCATCACCATCACAAAAAATTCAAACTGATAGATCTCATATAGCACACATTCACAGAAGGGGATGGCAAGAATTTATCAACCCACAGACAACAATATCATATCAATGCAAAAGAAGGAGGGGGCAAGAGGGGCACATTGGCTGATGCCTGAAGTTGCCGGTCGACGAGGCATCTCATCTTTATCGCCATGTTGTGCTTGGGGTGCTCGATTGGTGCTTGGGGTTGGAGGAGATAGCCCCGGCGGTTGGGGTGGAAGCCGCAGCCCCTTGGATGGTCGGTGGCCTTGTGGACGACAAATCTGGCGACTGGCGGTCGAGGGGCGGAGACCGAGGCGGCCAGTGCACGGGGATGGAGGAGGCAGTCTCTGGCGTTCAGATCCGTGTCCCCAACCTCGTGGAGGCCGGATCCGATGGCCGGCACATGGGGGACGGCGGCCGTGGTGACTGACGGTCGGGAGGCAGAGAAGGCGGCGCCTGGCGGTCGGAGACGCATTTGGCCAGGGCGGAGGGGAAGCAGAGCTCGTGGGAGGCAACACCAGGTGGTTGGAGGTGGCAGTGTGGCACTCGTCGGTCAGAGACGCATCCGCATTGGCCGCCGCATCCGCGAAGGGGAACGAGTACTCGATGCTGCCGCATCAGTCGCCGTTGCCGCATCTTGAGGGGAACAAGTGCGGCGAAGAAGGGATGGATGCTCGGCAGCCGTTGCTGCATCCAGAGGAGGCACATCTAGAGGAAGAAGAAGAACAGAGAGAGGTGGAGGAAGGGAGGCGCATCCGGTGAAGGAAGAAGAAGAAGAAGAGAGAAAGGAAGTGGATAAGGACGATTGGGAGGGTAGGGGGCAGGGGAGCGATTTTTATTTTATTTTTCTTAGGTCATCTTTAACTGGTACATAAATTTAACACATGTCACAGGTGAGATACCTCATGACAGATACCAACTTAACATCTATCAAAGGTAAAAGGTTACCTGTGACAGACTTATATGTGAGCCCATGTGTTTTGTACCGGGTTCACATATAGATCCGTCACAGAAGAGTCCTTACTTGTGATGGGCCGTGCCCTTGAATCTCATCTAAAACGGGCTTCGGTTTAGCTCGTCGGAGATGAGGTTATCTGTGACAAGACACTTTAGCCTGTCACAGATGTTTAGATCTGGTGTAGTGACGATAGGTTTCCAAGCTCCAGTTGTAATGGTTAGACATTACATCTTAATTACATCTTGTCTTGTATCCTTAGAAAATATATACAGAGAGAGAGAAATACTACATGGCACATGGCGTCCTACGTACTACATAGCACCTCTCACAGCACCCTCCACCTTCAGCCCTCATAGTTTGTAAGTAAAGTTTTTATCCAACAACATGATCCGCAGGTGAGACTATATAAGGACCCGTATTCATCCAAAACAATTATTTCACTTACACCCATCGAGACACCCTCTCCCCTCCTATCCAACATGAGTAATTCTTTTACTCATGCATCTATGATTGATTTGCATGATTGAATAATGAAGATCGTGTGTGTGATAGCATGCACCATAAATAGATGTGAGTAAAAATATTACTTTGAACACACCAAAAAATGATATAAAAATACAATAGTAAAAAATTTACTATTACCACTTCATAAAGTGATGACAAAATATTTTACTCAGTGCTCAATAGAACGATATGTGCAATCAAATCAGCACAGAGATGAGGTAGTAATTTGTTTACTCATCACTCAAATTAGAGCATACAATAGAACGATATGTGCAATCAAATTACCACAGAGATGAGGTAGTAATTTGTTTACTCATCACTCAAATTAGAGCATAGTAATTTTTTTACTCAGGGTTCTATAGGATCAGTAATTTTTTCACTGTGGGACAGATATTACATGTTTGACTGGATAGAGGTGGTTTTGTTTTTAACAGAGCTATAATCACTGTGGGTCCCATAGATGCATGCAGAACAAGAAGTAGGAAAGTATTTTTTTCTCACCCCAACATCAGTGCATGCCGAACAGAAAAACCGGAGACAAGATCGACGGGTGAGGGGAAAAAAAACGGACGCTCGGTGTCGCGCTACTCCCTTCATGGCACGCTACGCGTCCTGTAGCGTTAACGTATATATATATATATATATATATATATATATATATATATATATATATATATATATATATATATATATATATATATATAATATATATATATATATATATATATATATATATATATATATATATAATTAGTATATATGTTTATAAGGATATAGCAAACTGTCAAAAAAAAATTTGAGAAACTTCGGGTCGTGAGACTATGTACCTGATGTTGTATTATTGATCACATGGGCATGTGATGCGTTAAACAGAAGGATTTTATCCTCTAAAATTCATAAGAGTATTAAACTTATTTTAGAATTCATACACTGACAGATTTGAGAATTTATGTCAGACCTGCTCTATTAATCTTAGAGGAGTCGATCGAATTAGACTAAGTAATATTGACCCCTCATACTTCAGCTCTCAGAAATTTGATATAAATTATTGGGAATTTTGACCCCTCATATTGACCCCTCATCGCTGATTTTATTATCACGTTAAAAGATTAATGTCTCATGCCCTTAAAGTTGGGTCATTTGCATATAAATTATCATGGGAGTGTGGATAATAAGAAATCCACATAAAATTGTTGTCTAAATAAATAATTTTATTGCATAGTCAATGATGTGATATAAAATTGTGACGTGTTATGATATATTGGTGCAGGATGTGTGACATAAGAATATTCCAGGAACTAAGAGTCGTAGGCCACTAGAACTGAAACCATCATAGGTGCCGGTTGGGAACCGGCTATAGGTGTCGGTTTTTCAACCGGCACCTATTGGTCAGCACCAATACAGGCAACCGGCACCTATGTAGAAAATAGAAACGACACCTTTAGCTTTCTTGAGCCAAAAAAAAAAGAGCCGGCTTGAATCGAGCCGAACTCATCACCCCTGCCGCCGTCGCCGCATGGGGAGGACTACGCAGCCGCCGCCACAGCCGAGGTGCGCCACCTCTCCTCCCGCTGGAGGGGAGGGCGCAAGCACCGTCACCGCCATCATCGGAGGCCACCACGGCCTCCCATCCCGCCGCCCCCTCCCACCGGATCTGGCGGAGGGGAGGGCGCGGGCGCCGTCGCCGCCATCATCGGAGGCCGTCGTGGCCTCCCATCCCGCCACCCCCTCCCACCGGNCCCCCTCCCACCAAATCCCATCCCGCCGCCTCCCCTCCCACCGCTGCCGCCTCCATCGCAGACGCCACCGCTGCCGCTTTCGTTAGGCCGTCGCTCGGCCGGATCCGAGAGAGAGGGACAGAGAGAGGCGAGAGAGAGAGACAGAGAGAGGCGGAGAGAAAAGAGGTGAGCGAGCGAGAGAGAGAAATCGAGAAGGGACGGGAGTTATAAGCCACGCGCGCTCGATCGGCTCGTAAGCACGGCTCGATTTGGTATATATGCCGGTTTTTAAAAGAACCGGTACCTATAATATATTATAGGTGCTGGTTTTTTTAAAAAACTGGTATCTATAATAAAAGTGTCGATTTTAGCTAACGAACCGGCACCTATACTTCCTTAAAGGTGCCGGTTCTTTATTTTTTATTGTGCAAAAGTGAAAAAAGGCATATATGTGCCGATTTTAAATGAACCAGCAATTATAAGGTCGGTCCCTATAAGGGTTTTTGTAGTAGTATGGGCATCACTGACTACCCATTGTGCTGTGAGAATGAAACCACGCAATTCTCATATCGCAGTTTTCTATTTGAATAACAATATCATATGTGTCTAGCAAACACATTGAAAAAATATTGTGAAAGATATAGGTCCAAGATCAAATTACTAATGTTTAGCAAATTATTATTAAGTAAATACTCGTGGATCCACAAACCAAATGCTTATAACTTAATTTTAAAATTAAAGTTGCTGGCCAGCACAAATGTAAGTTATAAGTTAAGGCTTTCGAATAATGTCCTGGACACCTAGCACCCAATAAGAGTAAGTTGATTCCAATCAAGGTATTATGGTGAACAATGGACAATGGATCTCTGTGGTGAACTAATAGTTACTTTGATACGTTGCTTTCGGTTACTGTTTTACTAAGACCGGATTCGTTAGCCTTAAAATCAATTGGGAGAATGTTAGGTTTTGATATTTGGCCATCCGAGCCAGATGGAGGCATGCGGTACAGCCACTCGAATCTGATCTCCCTAATAGAAAAGGCACGAGTCTACGAACTCATGCATATGACATGCGCGTTGATTGGATCACTCGCACTAAACTCCAACGGAATCGCCCCTGAATCCCGTAGCATTATAAGAGAACTAAGCCTCATACGAGAAACTCTCTCTCTCTCTCTACGTTGTTCCCTTTCCTCATGAACCCTAAACCCTACTGATCCTAATCAAGTGCAAAAGGGAGATCGAAGGACGACTTCCATCCCGGTGATCCCATTCATCGGTGTTTCAATTCCCTTCACCGGCGTTTCAGTTTGCAGGGGATCAAGGTTGCTGGCAATAGGCAACTGACATTTGCTACCTCACCGACCCAGCGATGCACCTCGCCGACAACTTCCTCATGCCGGTACTCATCTACCACATTATCGACACCTACACCTACAACCACAAAGTGACTGCAGCAGTATCTATGGCTTCTTCAATCACCAGTCAGTTCATCACCTCGGTTCCGTTATAAAATTATTTAGGTGATCATATATAACCAAGCTAATGTTAATGTTTAAGCGAAAAAATTCACTAACACTTGCAATGTACTCTAGCAAGACCACATTTTTTTAGTGTTCCATAACAAGTTGTGAAAATTGTAATGGCATGACTTGAATATCATGAATTGTAATGGCGTATTTGAAAACCAAAAAATTGTAATGTCATAGATCTAATTAATACATCGTCATATATGGTAAGTATTATAATTTTTGAATTTACAGCACAAATACATGAAGTTTACAACATATATATTATCTGTAAAAAAAACCTGTTGTAACAATGAAAAATATGGCAACGTAAGGGAATATCGTCCCTTCTTCTTTTTCATAGTGGAAATTAGCAATTATGCAACGGTCAACAATAGCTAGCGTACACAAATGCAAGTGTCAACTCGATCTGACACAAGAAATAAATACAACATGCATAGACATCGCCCCCCCCCCTCTCTCTCTATCTCTCTCGCACACACACACAGTGAATTAAAAAGAAAAAAAAAGAAAAGACCAACATGCATGCAGGGTAATTGGGCCGTGGTCTAAAGATAGTGGTCGGTGGAGATAGTGTTTTGACCAGAATGAAATCAAACTCCATAGCGCGCGCATGCGCGATCGATCGATCAAGTAGTGGGAGGTTACACTTGGCACCTCGGGCTACTATCACTCCCTACTCATGCAGATCGATCGATCGACCTGGCTACACTAGTGAACGAGTGAATGGGCTCCGCCGCCCGCACGGCACAACCGCCGCGCGAAGAGCTCCATGCTGCTCTAAACTTAGCCCCCTTCCGACCGCTATAAGACCAAATTTCCCCCACAAAAACCACTCTCGTTGATCACTCCGCACCCCCCAACTCTCTCTATCGATCGATCTGTGCCTCCATCCCCGATGCCCCAATCAAGATCTCATCATCAGGATCATCTCCCTGCTGCCGCCGCCGCCGCCGCCGAGTGAATCATCTAGTATATGCCTCTCACTGTGGCTGAGATCGACTGACCGAGGAAGAAGACGAAAAAGGAGAAGGCGGCCGGCGGTGTAAGCTGTAGCTAGCTCTCTAGCTTTGTGTGTGCTCGGTCCCCGCCGCGGTGGTGTGCCTCTGCGCTATCTAGCTAGCTGTGGAGATGGAGGCGCGGCTGCGGCTGCTCGTCGTCGTCGTCGTTGTTGCCGCGCTCTGCGCCGCTGTCGCGTCCGCCGCCGGTAACTCGTCGGTGGCGGGGTACCACGGGAACCCGACGTTCAACGTCAAGAACTACGGCGCCAAGGGGAACGGCCAAACCGACGACACCAAGGTCGCTGGGGATCAAGCTACTTGGTCAATTATTTCCTAGCTTCTTGCTAACCTGCGAGGTGTTCGTCGGCGCGACATGCAGGCGCTGATGTCGGCGTGGAAGGCGGCGTGCGCGGCGACCGGCGTGGTGACGCTGGTGCTCCCGCCGGGGACCTACTACATCGGGCCGGTGCAGTTCCATGGCCCCTGCAGCAAGGCCACCACCATCACCTTCCTCATGCAGGCAAGTATACCAACCAGGCAGTTTGGTCCTGTGGCCATGGCCGCCCACTACGTGACATGCATGCAGTTGTTGCATCCATCTCGAGGAAGTACGTGGGGCTGACCGATTGATCGATCGAACGATCCGTGGTGGTGGTGGTGTGTGATGTGCGTTGCAGGGGACGCTCAAGGCGGCGACCGACCTGAAGAGGTTCGGCAACGACTGGATCGAGTTCGGGTGGGTGAACCACCTCACCGTCTCCGGCCAGAACAGCGCCACCTTCGACGGCCAGGGCGCCGCCTCCTGGCCCTTCAACAAGTGCCCCATCCGCAAGGACTGCAAAGTCCTCCCCACCGTGAGCTTCTTCTTCTTTCTTTCGTGAGTAATTGGTAATGGCGATGCAGAGCTAGCGTGCAGCAACAAGCTAATTAAGCTAACATAAATAATATTGCATGACAACGGCGATGCAGAGCGTGCTGTTCGTGAACAACAACAACCTGGTTGTGCAGAACGTGGCGTCGGTGAACAGCAAGTTCTTCCACCTGGCGCTGCTGCAGTGCAGCAACGTGAAGATCAGCGGCGTGAAGATCAGCGCGCCGGAGAGCAGCCCGAACACGGACGGCATCCACATCGAGCGGAGCAACGGCGTGTCCATCGCCGACACCAACATCGCCACCGGCGACGACTGCATCTCCATCGGCCAGGGGAACGACAACATCGACGTGGCGCGCGTCCACTGCGGGCCCGGGCACGGCATGAGCGTCGGCAGCCTCGGCCGGTACGTCGGCGAGGGCGACGTGACGCGGATCCACGTCCGCGACATGACCTTCCACGGCACCATGAACGGCGTCCGCATCAAGACGTGGGAGAACTCCCCGACCAAGAGCAACGCCGCCCACATGCTCTTCGAGAACCTCGTCATGAACGACGTCCAGAACCCCATCATCATCGACCAGAAGTACTGCCCCTACTACAACTGCGAGCACAAGGTATCTATGTCCACGTCTTCTTAATTCGCCATTGCCGCCGGCGACGCCGAGAATGAGATCTCGATCGATCGAGCTCTGTTGACGACCTGACCGTCGAATTATGGGATGCAGTTCGTGTCCGGGGTGACAATCAAGGACGTGCAGTTCAAGAACATCAAGGGCACGGCGACGACGCCGGTGGCGGTGCTGCTCAAATGCGGAGTGCCGTGCCAGGGCGTCGTGCTGCAGAACGTCGACCTGCGGTACAAGGGGAAGGGCGTCGCGTCGTCCAAGTGCGAGAACGTCAAGGCCAAGTACGCCGGCTTCCAGAACCCCAAGCCGTGCCCGTAGCCGCGCCGCCGCCGATGACGACGACGACCGTTCCACGGCGGCCGGAGGCGTGCGCTGCGATCTCTGACGAGATCGTTAATTTTTTGATGGTGTCTCGGCGGCCGGCGGGCAAGCACCTAGCAAGCAAGACACTAGCTAGCTAGCTCCGATTAATGTGTCGTGCACAGAGCTTAATTAATTTGTGATTCTTTTCTTTTCCCTTCATGCTTCTTAGACGATTTTGTTTTCTTTTCCCTTCATACTTAGACGATTTTGTTGCTTTGATTTTTTTTCTTTCTCTTGTCGCTTAATTAGCGGATTCTGTGGTATAAGTGACGCTACCGGAGAACTGATTTTTTGTCGATCGGCTCAATACACAAATATCTGGGAAGTAATAAGAACCGGTAGTAAACATGGATAACGTCCCGTCGTTACTAACCAGGACTAAAGATAATTTTTAGTACCGGTTCCTCTTTGTCAGACTGTCAAAACTTGGTTTAGGCAATAAGAAATTGGGGGTAGCAGTCAAGCGCCAAACACGATGGGTTAGTATGCAAAAGGGGTATAGATAGGTTCAGACCTTCTATAAAGAAGTAATACCCTACTCCTGTTTCGGGGATTCGATCCGCCGAGTGGTTTATTGATCTCGTGATCTCTTTCAATCTATGTTCTTGTGTGTTTTGCTATATCCTCCAAGAGACGCCCTACCCTCCTTATATAGTCTTGGAGGATAGGCTTACAAGTCGGAGACCTAATTACATACGACATCGGACTCTTCAATCTTACCAACTTTAGACTATAAGCCGTTACCTTATTACAATGGTAACATAATACTCAAGTCCTGAGCCGGTTTATATAATCATGAGTCATAACCTATCTCCTATGGTAAGTCGGATAAGCTAGCCGTGTGGGTATATGGTACCCATAATTTCCACAGTAGCCCCTGAGACCTTCACAGTCGACGAGATAATTTTGCCTTGAACCAGAATAACACACAGCCAAGTACCTCCTTAGCCGAGTGCTTCTATTGCCGAGTGCTTCCATCATCTCTGCCTGAATCTCCCGAGTGTTTTATCATCCAATAGAAAGGTTGTGAAGGGCTGAAAACATCTTAAAAAATTTCTTAAGAATAGATATTTAGGTGCATCGACTGATGCCCCTAATTAGGTGTAGCTCCCGACTATGTGTTTAGTTAAAACAAACTAACCATATAGTCAAGAACCATAATAATCTTACTCATCTGAGTGATATAAATAAATGCTTAGCCTAAGCCAAAAGCAATCATAAAAAAATCATATGACACATAACCTTATAATCAAGGCATAGTATATAATGAATCCGAGTACTGGCAAGCTCATGCTTATCCGATTCGTTATGCCTGAGTCCTCTCGGAGCATACAACTTAGCCAACCTTAGGAATAGAAAATCCGAGTTATTAAACTCATAACAAATTCATCAGTCACCTGAAGAATACGACCAAGATATTAAAAAGCCTAAGCCATAATACTGGTCTTAATAAAAAGAGTACACCAAGGTGGCAAAATAGCATTGATATAATAGAAAATCAAATGCTTTGTAAAAACCAAACAGCTCCTGCAACCTATAAAAAAGTTACTAGGACAGTTATAAAAAACTTTACTGTTTGTAACCTTCCAAGTTGCATCGTACCAACCCTTAAAAAGTTGTGTAACTGCTGTATGAAAGGATTTTGAAGGCATTGGGCAATGAGACATACGCATATTGCCAAGACAAATCTGCTTAAGTCCCTAGAGACACGTGTCACCAATGGGTAACCTCAGACGTGAAGGTATCAACACTGCGGGAAATGGTGAAGGACGGAGTTCTTCCGGCCAAGGAAATCAGCGGCTGGCGCCCGACGTTCGGCGAAGAGTTCCCAATCCCAAACACCGGTGAGATCGTAGTCTTCACCCACTTCTTTTATTGCGGATTTGGTCTTCCCACTTCCGAATTCTTCCGTGGCATCCTCGAGTACTACGGTCTCCAACTTTATCATCTGAACCCAAACTCCATTCTGCACATCGCCATTTTCATCCACGTGTACGAAGCTTTCTTGGGCATCTTTTCGCACTTCAATCTCTTCCGCCGTATGTTCTCTCTCAAGGCACACCCAACCAAAGACAACCCCTGTGTTGTTGGTGGCGCCGGCTTTCAGCTCCGCGGTACTCTCCGCAAAGATTACTTCCCTCTTCCTCTAAAATCCTCCAATAAGGGCTGGCATGCAAATTGGTTTTATATCTCAAACCTAGCCCTCAGCTTGCCCGACTTCATTGGCCTCCCACCCATCCAACGGGCCAACTGGAACACCATGCCAGAAGGGCAAGACTGGATAGAAGTGAACAACCTCCTGGCTAAAATCCTTGAGCTGAAGAATAAAGGCCTCCAAGGAGAACAAATCACCCGGCACTTCATTAAGTGCTGACTGGCTCCCATCAAAGAAAGGTCTAAGCCAGCGTTTGAATACGAAGGCCAGAGTGACCCCAACCGGGAGGACCGTGAATCTCTGAACTTCCAGGTCCTGTGCGCTCGCATGCACAAGATTTTCTCCTCTGGAATTGCAGTGGAATACAGCAATAAGCTACCGGTTGCTCCCTTCAGTCACCTTCGACCACCTCCTCCGGTAAGTAGATTCGGCATCACGAACTATTCCTCAATTTGTCCATATCCTTCAACGTATCTTAAGAATACCGCTTGCAGGCAAATGCTTTGATCATTTCTCGGCCGTACAAAGTCTTCCATGAAGATACAACTGCCCAGCCAACTACTAAGAAGCCAGCGGGCGGCCCAAAAATCAAACCGCAAACAAAAAACAAAAGATCTGCTGCTGGCAAAAGGAGGCTGGTCGTGGATGAATCGGACGAAGAAACTGAAGAAATTCAGACTCCGAAGGCCAATATAAGTTCTCCCAGGCCATCCACCAGATCTGCCCCAAAAATTAGAAAATCCAACAGGTATCTCTTGCTCAATCGAATTTATCTTCTCGTCGAAAAATCTGCTTGTCTCCATCTTAATCATCTTCATCTTCTTCTGTAGGAAACCTTAAGACAAATCCCACCGAACAGACAGAAAGAATAAATCCATCTACAACACAAAAAAAATCAAAGTCTGTAGAACAAGGGTCTCAAGACCCTCTCCCGAGTGAGGACATTCCCGTAGAAGAGCCCCCGACTGCCTACCAGGACACCCCGACTGAAAACCAGCCGGACAACGACAAACAAGGCTCGTGTAATCAAGAAACACCGGTTGCAGATCCAGCTCCAAGGACAGGTAACTTTCGATAATGCCAAAATTCTCGTCTTGAACATACCTTCTTACCCTTATCCTCGTATATTACCCTTAGAGCAAACAACCGAAGAAGAGGAAATTACCTGACTGAAGTCCTCAGAAGACTCAGTTCCTCCAATAAAAATTGAGTGGCGAGATGCTGAAGGCAAAAGGCAGGGCATCATCTTGAATAAGCAAAAAGAAGCCGAGGAACGTGATATGCTCGTCGCCAGCCTTACTGAAGCAACTCGGCTAATGAATGTATGTGTAAATCCCTCTTATCTCAACCACATAGTCTTGTGTAGTCGTTTGACTCAATCTTCGTAATGCAGAGGATACATCGTCGTTCAATGGCCAAGTCAAACACTCTCGAGAAGCTGGTGCCTCACGTCAACTCTCTGGAGAACATTCAACAAGATCTCAAAAAAGCCAGAGAAGAAGCTGCAGCTAGAGAGGTCATCTTGAGGGAAGAAATTAATAAGCTTTGGGACATGAATATGGAACTCCGTGGTTCAATTGGAGGTAAGAAAAAACCAACTTGTCTTGTTCTTGTATAATTTGTTTGACACTGATAATTCCAAATCTTCATGCTGTAGCCAATACGTCTGAAATTGATTCCCTCAAGGCTCAATTAAAGAAGGCAGAAACTGACAATGCCAAACTCGAGTCTGACAAAAATAAAGCCTTGGAAGAAATTGAAGGTAAGCCTTGAGACTCATATTCCTTGATCTATCTGATCTTGGTTACTTGTGTATTCTGAATCATATCAAACTTGTAGCTAACAAGATTAAATCCCATGCTCAATTTGAAGTTTTTGCCGAAAAAGTCCGAAGAGCCGAAAGAGTCAGAGACGACATCGCCAATGCTGCTACGCCAATATTATCAGCACTTTATGAAAACGGCCTTGGGACAAGCTCTTTGGATGCTGTTGAAGTCTTTGATAAACTTAGGACAGCGCCGAAGAAGTACGTAGAGAACATCACTGATGCTGCTGTCATGAGTGCGAGCCAAACCCTAGCAATGACGAAGTCGCTCTATCCCCGAGTGGACATAAACTCAATAGGTGACGGCTTCGCATACGGCACTTCAGATGAACAAGCCTTGGAGCTAATCAATGAAGCACAAGAATCGGTGAAAAAGATTGCGTCTGATGTAGTGGAAAACTTCCAAGGATAGATCTGCTGATGTAAACATTGTTGTAACATAACTTGTAATTTCTTAGTTTATTTATGCTTATGCCCTAATTTGAGTCTTCGCATTTAATTTCTTAAAAATTTTCGTTCGACTGTCACCAAGCCTAGACTTGATTAAGCCATCAAAAAATTTTCAGTCCTTATCTGCTGAACCCAAACCAGAACATTAAACAATGATAAACCAAGCATGAACAAGTCATTATTGATAAAAAAACTTCACACTTTATTGATATTCATCGTAGCCCCTGACTGACAACTCAAGAAGTTAACTTACCTGAAATCGACAGTCGAGAAAAACATGATGCGATAAGTCTAAGTATAATATCGACGAAGATGCTCAATATTCCAGGAATTCTCCACCAGGGTTCCATCTTCACGCTTCAAACGATATGCTCCTGGCTGAGTGACCTCAACAATTATGTAAGGGCCTTCCTATAATGGAGATAACTTATGTCTATCCTTTATAGTCTGTATCTTTCATAGAACCATATCGCCAACAATAAAAGCTCGTGACCGAACGTTGCGATTATGATAACGTCGAAGTCCTTGAAGATACCTTGCCGACTGAACCAATGCGGCCTCACGAGCCTCTTCCAGCCGGGTCAAATTGTCAACTCTGTCTTGATCATAGCGTTCATCATTAAAACTGCAAACTCGAAGAGATTAGAACTCCATCTCACTTGGCAACATTGCTTCAGCCCCATAAACCAAGAAAGGTGATTGTCCGGTAGCCCGACTGGGTGTAGTTCATAACGACCATAGTACCGAAGGCAACTCTTGAACCCATCTTCCGGTGTAAGGACATAGCCTATCAAACACTCGGGCCTTGATGCCTTGAAGAACCATACCATTGGTGCGTTTAACTTGTCCATAGCTTCTGGGGTGTGCCACCGATGCGTAGCAAATCTTTATTCCAAAATCTTCGCAGAACTCTTTGAAGATGCCTCCGGTGAACTGAGTCCCATTATTAGTTATGATCATGTTCGGAACACCAAACCGGTGCACGATGTTTAGAATAAAATCTTGCGCCTTATCCGCAGTTATTGTAGCAACCAGCTTAGCTTCAATCCACTTGGAAAACTTGTCAATCACGTCGAATAAGTGTGTAAATCCTCCTGGAGCCTTTTTAAAGGGGCCCACCATATCCAAGCCCCATACCGGAAACGGCCACAATGATGAGATTGTTTGTAACTCTTGGGCTGGAACATGGCTTTGCCGAGCGAAGAACTGACAACCTTCACATGTGTGGACCACCTTGTCGGCGTCGGAGACCGCCATGAGCCAGAAAAAACCTTGCCTGTAAGCCTTGCCCACCAAAGTACGCGTCGCAGCATGACTGCCGCAAATGCCAGAGTGAATATCTTGCAACAATTGTCGTCCCTCCTCGGGCGTGACGCATCTCATTAAAACTCCAGAGGGGCTTCTCTTGTATAACTCCGAATCGACCATGACATAGCTCTGGCTGCGACGTCGAACTCGCTCTGCATCATCTCGGTCTTTAGGTAGCTCCTGCTTAGTCAAAAACATGATGAACGGTGTCCTCCAGTCGGCGTCGAGCATGGCAACCTGTTCTGTAGCTTCTTTGTTGGGGATTGATTTCTTAGCAACAGTCGGCTCATAGAGGTGTTCTACAAAAACGTCAGTCGGGGCTGCTTCTCGCTTGGACCCAAACTGCGCCAACTGGTCTGCCACCTCATTGCTGTGCCTCAAGACGTGAGATAACTCTAGTCCGTCAAACTTGTCCTCAAGCTTTCGAACTTCTTGTCGATAAGCCTCCATGTTATCATTCAAGCAGGACCAATCCTTCATTACTTGGTTGACCACCAGCTGGGAATCTCCTCGTACAATCATCCGTCGTATGCCAAGCGACACAGCGATTCGTAGGCCATGAAGTAAAGCTTCGTACTCAGCGACATTATGTGAGGTAGGGAAGTGAATATGAAGAACATACCTTAGCCTCTCCTCAGTCGGGGAAATCAAGATGACTCCCGCTCCCATGCCGGTGACTCGTTTGGACCCATCAAAATGCATAGTCCAGTATTGCAGCTCCTCCCTAGGTACATCTTCTTGACGCTTGGTCCACTCGGCCATGAAGTCAGCCAAGACTTGTGATTTTATAGCTGTTCTAGCTTTGAAGGTAATATCCAGCGGCATCAACTCCAGAGCCCACTTCGCAATGCGCCCAGTAACCTCCCGGTTATGGATGACATCGCCGAGTGGAAAAGACGTGACCACGGTAACCGAGTGACTCTGAAAATAATGGGCCAACTTCCCGACGGTAATTAGGACTCCATATAGCAGTTTTTGTACCTGGGGGTAGCGGGTTTTGGCTCTTGCTAGCACCTCGCTAACGAAGTAGATTAGCCTTTGAACTTTCTGAGCTCGTCCATCCTCTTCGCGTTCGACGACCAAAACCGTGCTGACCACCTGGTGAGTTGCGAAAACGTAGAGCAACAGAGGTTCTTGAAGGTGAGGTGACGCCAACACGGGTGGCGTTGTGAGGAACTCCTTGAAGTCTTCAAAAGCTTTTTGGGCCTCGGTGGTCCATTGAAAATCATTCGTCTTCTTCAGCAACTTGAAAAAAGGCATGCCTCGTTCACCAAGTCTGGAAACAAAATGGCTCAGTGCCGCCATGCAACCAGTAAGCTTCTGGACGTTCTTCTGGGTACTCGGGGGCTTCATGTTCCGGATACCGTTGATCTTTTCTGGATTTGCTTCAATGCCGCGATGGGACACCATAAAGCCAAGTAGCTTGCCTGACGGCACACCGAAAGTGCACTTCTTCGAGTTCAACTTCATTTTGAAGGCCTGAATATTTGCGAAGGTTTCTTCTAAGTTAGCGATCAGGTCTTCTCTCTGCTTGGTCTTGATGACGACATCATCGACGTAGGCTTTCATGTTCCTCCCGAGTTAGGTCTGAAGGCATCTCTGAATCATACGCTGATAAGTAGCTCTGGCGTTCTTCAGGCCGAAGGGCATCGTGATGTAGCAATAAGCTCCGAAGGGGGTAATGAATGATGTCTTCAGGCAGTCGGACTCCTTCAGGCAGATCTGATGGTATCCCAAGTAGCAATCCAAGAAGCTCAGAAGCTCGCAGCCGGCCATTGAGTCGATGACTTGATCGATACAGAGCAATTCGAAAGGATCCTTGGGGTAAGACTTGTTGAGGTCGGTGTAGTCCACGCACATGCGCCACTGTCCTGTCTTCTTTCGAACCAGGACCGGGTTAGCTAACCAGTCGGGGTGGTAGACCTCCTTGATGAATCCAGTAGGCAAGAGCTTGGCGAGTTCTTCCTTGATAGCATCCTTTCGATCTTGGGCAAAACGGCAGAGTCGTTGTTTTATTGGTTTCGCGTCCTCCTTAACATTTAATGAGTGCTCGATCACCTCTCTAGGAATACCCGGCATATCAGACGGTTTCCACGCAAAGATATCTTTATTACTTTGTAGAAAGGTGACGAGCGCACTTTCCTATTTAGGATCTAACTCCGCGCCTATTACAGCAGTTTTGGAAGGATCAGCAGGGTCAAGGGGAATCTTGTTTGTCTTGGCATCACCTTCTCCTGACTTGGCATCTTCTTTGCGGGGATCTCGCCTTCTCTAGATGTCGATGCAGCCAGTCGGACCTCTTGTTGGCCGCATAATCTCTCACGAGTTTGGGCCATGTCACAGCTTTCCTTGTCGCAAGTGAAGGCTTGCTTGACGTCGCTGCACAGGGAGATAACTCCGTTGGGACCGGGCATCTTCATCATGAGGTAGGTGTAGTGTGGTACCGCCATGAACTTGGTGAGCGCAGGTCTTCCAATGATCGCATGATAAGCTGCTTCGAAGTCGGTGACCTCAAAGCTGATGTTTTCTGTGCGGAAGTTCTCCCGAGTGCCGAAGGTGACGGGAAGGGTGATATGCCCGAGTGGCGTAGATGACAGCCCTGGGATGACTCCATGGAAGGGGCTGAACTTGGCTTCAATTCTGCTCTCGGGATTTGCATCTTGTCCAACGTCTTGGCGAAAAGTATGTTGAGGGCGCTGCTACCGTCAATGAGGACGCGCTTGAGCTTGATGTTGCGAACCACCTGGTCTAGTACCAGGGGATACCGCCCCGGGTGAACCACTCGGTCAGGGTGATCCGAGTGGTTGAACGTGATAGCCACCTCCGACCATCGTAAGTAGTGTGGGACTTCGGGTTGTACCACGTTGACTTCTCTGTCGGTCAGCTTCAGCTTCCTCTTGGACTTGTACGCCGGCGGTCCCCCAAAGATGTGGTTTAACTCGGCCCTGTGATCTTGAAAAGGCTTTGAGCTGCCAAGCGGATCGTCCCTCTTGGTTCCCGAAGTGCCGGCTCCATCCGACGGCTTCTGATGTAGTTGAGCTACATAGTGCTCGGCGAACTGCTTGTAGATGAAACAATCTTTGGCCGCGTGCTTGTGATTCGGATGATGAGTGCATTGGGCGTTCATGATCTTGTTGTAGGCGGCGACTCGGGGGCGCTGTTGTTGGTAGTTCGACGTTGTGGCGACCAGATCCTCGGGCTTACGCTTGCGATCTTTTTGGCCGTTGTTGCCGTTGCTGTTGTCCTTCTTGGGGCGCTAGCTGCTCCCGGATTGTTTGTCGTGTCTATCCTGCCGTGAGGCTTTGATTGCATCGTCTGATTTGGCATAGGAGTTGGCTGTCTCGAACATCTTCTTGACCATCCTCGGCGGCTTACGCCCGAATTTGCCGATCAGCAACTCATCGCGGACTCCTTTCTAGAACGTGGCTATGATGACGTCGTCAGTGATGTCAGGGATCTTGTTTCGCTTCTACGAGAAACGCCGGATGTAGTCTTTCAATGACTTGTCTGGCTTTTGAATCACGTTGTAGAGATCGAAGTGGGTCCCGGGCCTTTCGAAAATGCTCTGGAAATTGGCGATGAAGTGGTCCCCAAGCTCGCTCCACGAATTGATCAAACCTCTTGGTAAGCTTGTGAGCCAATTTATGGCTGAGTCAGCGAGAGCAATGGGCAGGTAGTTCGCCATGGCCTTGCTGTCTCCTCCTGCTACGTGGATGGCGAGGGTGTAAACGATTGACCATGACTCAGGGTCGATTTTGCCATCATACTTATCAATTCCTGTGGGCTTGAAACCACTCGGCCAATCCACTCGACGCAGGTCCCGAGTGAACGCGGGTACTCCATCGTCATAGTTGTCGGGCGATCTCCTTCAGTCTTCGTAAGAGGGTCTGTTGTGCTCCCGATGGTGCTAGTCAAGTACCTCCCTCAAGTCACTCGGCGGGGGCCTTCGAGAGCTGCTCTAGTAGTTGGAGTTATGACCATGGCGAATCTGATCGTAGACGGGTGGTCGACCGTGACCTCTCTCATGAGAGTCAGCCGATTGCTCTAGATTCTTCCAAGCTGCATGATGGCGAGGGACTTTGGATTTGGCGGGCGTCTTGCTTTGCTCGGGTCTCTTGCTTAGCTCTGGTCTGCGGTAGTCTCTAGATCGCATCGGCGGTAGGCGGCTGCCCTCGGGTGTCTTGGCGATGGACTCGGTAGCTCTCCGCGTGGAGATTGTGGGAGCGCCATTGGCTATGGCTGCAATGATTGTCTTGATCTTGTCTAGAAGTGGAGTTACAGCAGGGGGTGCTGCTTCGATGACGGTGTCGATGAGGGTGAGGGCTGCGAGCGCATTCTATCGAGGTGTGAGAAATATGTTGGCGTTGTCAACTCGTGTCTAGAGTATGGCCTCGCAGGCGAAGCGCCCAGTCGCCCTCAGGTCTCGTTTTCTCTTGTCGGTTTCTTCTTTCCTCCTGAGCTCCTCCTCCTTGCACTTGTTCTCCTCCTCCATTCGCTTGTGCTTCAGCTCGAACTTGGCTCGTTCCTCTTCCGCAACCCTGCGAGCCATGTCCAAGTCAGTCTCGGCTACTTCGGCCATGAGGATGATGAAGAACATCGAATCATAGTCCTTGTCGAAGTCGGCGTCGTCGAAGTCGTCCGTGGAGATGTCGTAGAGGTCGTCGAAGTCGGAAGAGCTGAGGTAATCGGTGAGCTCCGTAGATGAGCACGACCCGAGCGATTGAAGTATGACAGCGATTTCCCTTGAGCCCGCATCGCAGCATGATGATGATGAAGATTCTCCCAACCGGATTGATTCCAACTCGGAAGATAGTAGATTGTGGTAGGTCTCAGCGTCGTTTGGTAACCCAAATGGCGCCGAGCGGTTTCCCCCTCCCGACTGGTCCGAATCCGAGTCAAGGAGAGAGATCTTGCCGAATTTGTCGGTGATGAAGTCGAGACTGCCGAAGCGAAACGCCTGCCCAGGGGCGAAGGCAAAGTCATCGAAGCCTTATGAAGATCCCATCGTGCTCGTCGGCGAGATGAAGAAGAAAACTTGACGCATTGCCCCTACCTGGCACGCTAACTGTTGAAACTTGGTTTTGGGAATAAGAAATTGGGGGTAGCAGTCAAGCGCCAAACATGATGGGTTAGTATGCAAAAGGGGTTTAGACAGGTTCACGCCTTCTATAAAGAAGTAATACCCTACTCCTATTTCGGGGATTCGATCCGCCGAGTGGTTTATTGATCTCGTGATCTCTTTCAATCTGTGTTCTTGTGTATTTTGCTATATCCCTCGAGGGACGTCCTACCCTCCTTATATAGTCTTGGAGGATAGGCTTACAAGTCGGAGACCTAGTTACATACGACATCGGACTCCTCAATCTTACCAACTTTAGACTATAAGCCGTTACCTTATTACAATGGTAACGTAATACTCAAGTCTTAAGCCGGTTTACATAATCATGAGTCATAACCTATCTCCTATGGTAAGTCGGATAAACTAGCCGCGTGGGTATATGGTACCCATAATTTCCACACAGACCCTGTCAGGCCCCCTCGGGCGACGTGAGACATCTTTAGTATCGGTTGGTGACACCAACCGGTACTAAAGATCAATACTTTAGTACCGGTTCATGCACCAACCGGTACTTGTATTGATCTTTAGTATCGGTTGGTGACTTTAACCAGTACTAAAAACAGTACATGCCTTTTTAGTCTTTTTTCCTCCTCCAGCCCAAGTCATTGCTGCCAGAGAGGAAGAGCTAACATAGGTGTTGTCAAAATTTTTGGTGAAAATATTTTGGTGATATTAAATAAATCGAAGGGATCTAAAATGTTAGCAACTTTATCCTCTAATGTTGTATGGTTAACATATTACATTTCTAGCTATATTTCTATGCATCTATGCATCATTCTCTCTCAAAAATATATGAAAAAGGATGAGAGAGAATAAAATTTTAGAGGATATAAGAGCACTACATAATTCTACAGACATAGGATTAAAATGTAAAGAAAAAAGGTAACAAAGAAAAATTATAGGAAACGAAGGAAGAAGAATAGAAAATTAGGAAAAAGAATTAAAAAATGAAGAAAAAACAATAGATAATAGAAAATAGAAAAATTAGTGTGGTAATAGTAAAAAATAAATGAAATCTAACGGTGGTTAGCAATACTCTTCATCCACACAACTTTTGAGTTTAATTATGATGTTTTAAATTATTAAATGCTTATTTCATTATTTTTACTTTCGCAGACTTCCTTTAAATTTCTTTATTTGATGTAGATGAACCGGCAATGGATGTACACCGTGGACCGACGGTCGAACTAGTTTATTGATGGCATGCATTATATTTTGAGTGTGGCCGATGCCCACCAGCCTAAGGGTTTTATATGTTGTACATGCAAAAATTGCAAAAATCTTCTACATCAAGAATTCTTCATATCCACTTGTCTACCTATAATTTTTGGACCTCGCACGGAGAGTTAGGGGTTGCAATGGAAGAAGATGATGAAGAAGACGACAACATTCTGGACTGGGCTCAATACGGTGGATTTGTATATAGTACAACATGCGAGGCAGACGGAGGTATTGCGGAAAATGACAATGCAGATGATCTTGGTTAGATGTTATGCAATGCAAAGAAAAACTGCGAAAGTGAAAAGGAGGTCAAGAAATTGGAGCGTATGTTAGTGGACCACAAAACGTCCTTGTATCCAGATTGCGAACAGGGGCACAAAAAATTGGGTACCACGCTGAAATTCTTGCAAAGAAAGGCAAAAAATAGTGTGACTGACAAGGCATTTGGCGAGTTATTGAAACTCGTAAAGAATATTCTTCCGAAGGGAAACGAATTGCCTGAAACAACGTACGAAGCTAAAAAAGGTAGTTTGCCCTCTAGGACTGGAAGGCCAGAAGATACACGCATGTCCGAACGATTGTATCCTCTATCGCGATGAGGAGTACGAAAACCTGAAAGCATGCCCGGTTTGTAAGGCATTACGATACAAGATTAGACGAGATGACCCCAGTGATGTTGACGGACAGCTTTCAAAGAAGAGAATTCCTGCTAAGGTGATGTGGTATTTCCCCATAATACCACGTCTTAGGCATTTGTTCAGGAACAAAGTACATGCTAGAATGATGTGCTGGCACGCAGAAGAACGTAAACAAGACGGGATGTTGAGACACCCCACCGATGGGTCGCAATGGCGAAACATTGACAAATATTTGAAGACTTCGGAAATGATGCAAAGAACATAAGGTTTGGTTTAAGTACAGATGGCATGAATCTATTAGAGAAATGAGCAGCAGTCATAGCATTTGCCCTGTGACCCTATGTATCTACAACCTTCCCCCTTTGTTCTGCATGAAGCGAAAGTACACCATGATGTCAATTATTATTGAAGGCCCAAAGCAACCTGATAACGACATTGATGTGTATCTAAGACCATTGGTTGAAGATCTGCAACTGCTGTAGAAGAAAAAATGTGTCCATGTGTAAGATGAGGACAAATAGGAGCAATTTAACCTACGAGCGTTGCTGTTCATAACCATTAACGATTGGCCTGCACTTAGCAACCTATCGGGACAATCAAACAAGTGGTATAGAGCTTGAACACACTGTATGGATGAAACTGACAGTACGTATTTGAAACATTGTAGGAAGATTGTGTACATGGGCCATCGTCGATTTCTTATTGCAAGCCACCCTGTATGAAAGATAGGCAAATATTTTAAACAGAAGACCTACCACCATACTAAGCCTAAACATTATAACGAAAAAACTATGTTTGCTATGGTGAAAAATCTAAAAGTAGTATTTGGAAAGAGACCTGGCAGCCAACCTATAGCAAGTGAAGATGGCACGCGGCGATGTGGAAGAATAAGTCGTTTTTTGGGAGTTACCTTATTGGGAAGTTTTAGAGGTCCGCCACGCAATCGACGTGATGCACCTCACTAAGAACCTTTGCGTCAACCTGCTAGGCTTCCTAGGTGTATCTGGAAAGTCGAAAGATACACTTGAAACACGTCATGATCTAAAACATATGAAACAATGTGATGGTCTTCATCCGAAATCGAAGGAGAAAGGAAGTCATTACTTACGTCCAACCAGCTACTGTCTGAACAAGGCAGAGAAGGAAAGTATGTTTGAATGCTTGGACAACATTAAGGTACCGTCTGGATACTCATCGAATATAACGAGAATAATAAGCATGAAAGAGAAGAAGTTCACAAACCTAAAGTCTCATGACTACCACGTGCTGTTGACACAGTTGCTTCCTATTATAATTCGGGGTATCCTTCCTGATAATGTCCGGACAACAATAACAAAACTTTGTGTTTTTCTGAACACAATTTCGTAGAAGGTCATCTATCTAGACAAATTAACAGCCCTACAAAATGACGTGGTACACTATCTTGTCAGCTTTGAGATGATCTTTTCATCATCCTTCTACAATATAATGACACAACTTCTATGTTACCTTGTCAAAGAGATCGGTATTCTTGGTCCTGTGTACTTACATAACATATTCTCTTTCGAGAGGTACATGGGCGTTCTAAAGGAGTACGTTCATAACCGCTCTCGTTCGGAAGCATACATCACAAAGGGGAATGGAATAGAGAAGGTCATTGAGTTTTGCGTAGAATTTATTGAAGACCTTCGTCCAATCGGGGTTCCCGAATCAAGCCATGAGGGGAGGTTACGGGGAAAAGGGTCTCTTGGAAGGAAACCAATAATGACTATAGACAATGATTTATTCCGTAAAGCACATTTCATGGTTTTGCAACAATTTTCGTTGGTGGCTCCTTACATCGAGAAGCACATGGTGATTGTTTGCTCCAAAAACATCAGGAAGTCCATTGTCTGGATTACACGTGATCACATTGATACTTTTCCCGCTTGGTTACGGCAACATCTCATGGGTAATGGGACAATTGACCAACAACTAACCTGGTTGGCGAGGGGACTATTTTGCTCAATCTCGACATTCCAAGGATATGAGATCAATGGGTATACATTTTACACAAGGGCCCAAGACAAAAAGAGCACGAATCAAAACAATGTTGTTCGTATCGATACCATGAGATACGATGGGACAACTAGCACGTATTACAGTGGCATCGACGAGATCTGAGAACTTGAGTATGAACCTTTGAAGGTCCCTCTATTTTTGTGCCAATGAGCTAGGCTGACAAGTGGAGTCATAATGATCGATGATTGTGGGATAACAACAGTTGACCTTAACAAGGCTGGGTAATTAAATGAACCATTCGTCCTAGCCAATGATGTAACGCAAGTTTTCTATGTGAAGGACATGTGTAGCAAACCAAAGAAGGGGAAAGAGCCCGACGAGCTAAAGCGCTACGTGGTTCTCCCAGGAAAAAGGAAAATCGTCAGAGTAGAGGATAAGACTGACGAAGATTACGATCAGTTTGACGGGCAAGCTCCCTTCGCGGTGACGGTTGACCCAAGCATTCTCCTATCAAATGAGGACACCCCTTACTTATGCAACGATCATAGCGAAGGAATATTCATGAAGAGAAAGTACGTTGCGTCAACCATCACGTTTTGAGATCGATTGTATGGACGATGTAAATTATTTATACTACTTTGGTGTATGGAGGATATAAATTATGTATCATATTTGTTTTGCCTAAATAATATGTGTATTAATTTGATTTGCTTTTTCTGGCAAAGAAAGAAGTATTTTAACCTATTTTTAATGTATTCTCATTATTTTTACGATTTTTAATTTTTAATGCACTTAATCAGGCCACAGTTAATTATATATGATATTTAAAATTTTATTACAATTTTAACCTATTTTTAATGTATTCTCCTTATTTTTATGTTTTTTTAATTAGTTTTAATGCACTTAATTAGGCCACGATTAATTATATATGATTTTTAAAATTTTATTACAATTTTAACCTATTTTTAATGTATTCTCCTTGTTTTTATGATTTTTAATGCACTTAATCGGGCCACGGTTAATTATATGTGATATTTAAAATTTTATTATAATTTATAACCTATTTTTGAATGCATTCTCCTTATTTTTATGATTTTTTATTATTTTTGATGCACTTAATTAGGCCACAGTTAATTATATATGATATTTAAAATTTTATTCCAATTTTTAACCTATTTTTAAATGCATTCTCCTTATTTTTATGATTTTTATTATTTTTTATGTACTTAATTAGACCACGGTTAGTTACATATATTATTTTTAAAATTTTATCACAATTTTTAACCTATTTTTAAATGTATTCTACTTAATGTATTCTCATCACTTTTTAGTCCTGGTTGCTATCCACAGCGGGAACAAAAAAATTTCGAAAATAGAGGGAAAATATCTTTAGTGCCGGTTGGTGTTAAGATATCTCGGTTCCAAATGTAAACCAGGACTAAAGATGAGATTTTTATTCCCGTTTAGTATTTGGAACCGAGATTAAAGATATTGTTAGTATGGGTGCTTAACATCAACTGGGACTAAAGATGAGAATATATATATATATATGGTCGATTCGTCTTCTCGAGCGCACCAATTGCACTAAGCACACTTCTTATCTCTGAGCTCTCTCTCGTTGTCGTCATCGCGCCATCGTCTCCCAGAGCACCATGCCGTGGCCGCCGCCACCGCCGCCTAGGTTCGGTCCTGCTGCTCCCTTGATCTACCTCCTTCTTCGCCGTGTCGTCGTTGCCGCAAAATGCCACCGCCGGAATGTTGCCGCCGCCATCGCCATAGTCGTTGTCTTCTCGCGCGCGCTAGCCATCGACCATGCCACTGGCGTATGGTGGAGCGAGTCCACCGTGTACCGGCAAGTGCGCCGTTGGGGAGGTACTGGTAGGCCAAGCCCACCTGTCAGTACCTCCCGTTTAAATCCATTTAAGAAACTTAAAAAATACATTAAAAATTGAAAAAATATATCTAATTAAAAATATGAACATTAAAATCATTAAAAATATATATAAGTAAAAAAATGAACATTAAAAATATGAGTTGCGATTAAGTCCTTTTAAAAATCATTAAAATCGTTAGAAATAAGAAGAATGCATTAAAAATATGTGCATAATTTTTAAAGAGCTTATAAACATAATTAAAATAAAGATAATGAATGAAAAATATATATTTACAATTTTTGAAAACTCCTAGAATTTATATTAATTAACCGTGGTTCCGATTAAGTCCATTTGAAAATCATTAAAATTGTTAGAAATAAGAAGAATACATTACAATATATTTGTCCTATGTTTTAGTTGGCCAATGTACATGTTTTAACTAATGATTATTTTCTGGTCAGAATTACGTGGTCCAGCTTACGCGATCGATGCTCCAACTTACGTGGTCCCAAGGCTGCAAGCAACGCTAAGGCAAGTTATATGAACTGTACAATTTTTAGATTATATATGACGTATGCCGACTAATTATATGCAACTCTTTTAGTACATACCTAGTTTAATTAATTATTGCGTATAGAATGCATAATTGTTTGTGTGTACATAAGTAAATGAATTAGTAAATAAATTATTGCTTACATATTAATTATTGATTACTATATACGTATAGGTTGCATATTTCTTAAGCACATGAACTTAGGCTTTCTTCTTTACCTTATCTTCCCAACTCACTACTCTTTTTTTCCGCACGCACGTTTTTCAAACTACTAAACGATGTGGTTTTTGCAAAAAGTTTCTATACAAAAGTTGCTTAAAAAAATCAAATTAATCCATTTTTGAAAAAAAAATTAGCTAATACTTAATTAATCACGCGCTAATGGACCGTTACGTTTTCCGTGCGCACTGTGTGTGTTGGGAACACAGGCAAACGAACAAAGCCTTAGATAGTCAAGGAGACTAAAATTTGACTTTAGTCTTGTCCAAAACGATAAGTATTATAAAACGGCTAGTATGTAAATATACCATGCACCTTTTGTATGTATTCTCATTTTCTGTATTATTTAATGTTACGAACAGATGGGAGAGTCAGATGACAAAAGGTTCCTCTTATACAACATTAATGAGGGTAGCAGCCAATACTACGGTCCGGACAATCAAGAGGATTGTGGGAAGTACTTGAATTAGCAGATTAATGAGGGTGGAAACGAGGAGGAACACGAGGAGGAACAAGAGGAGGGAAACGAGGAGGAGCAAGAGGAGGAACAGGAGAACGTTGGTTCATCAAAGACGGCACGCGGGACAACGAGGTCTCGCAAGAAAGATGGAGGGGAAACATATTATAACTGAGGTGAAAGATGATGGCGAACCAGTTGCCCCCTCCTCCACCGCGATGAAGTTTGTGTCACAATGTGGTTGGGTTGTGAGGGATCATGTGTCGATCAGCATACAAAATTGGAAGAGAACAAGGTCAAACAGTGAACAAACTTATCTCCTGCAGTCAGAGAAGGATATGCTATGGACAACCCTGCTCGAGACCTTCACTCTCCAGATCCCTGAGGCACAACATTCCAAAGTGAAGGAGTGGGCTCTCAAGAAGATGGGCACACAGTTTCAAATCTTCAAGAAAAACTTATACAACACATATGTCCTGAAGGACTAGACACCAGACTTTGATAAATACCCCAAGTTGAGGGACCAATGGAATGCATTTGTGGAATACAAGTTGTTAGAGGAAGGGGCATCAACGATAGAGACGAACAAAGCCAATGCCGCCAAGAAAAAGTACTTTCACCGGCTAGGGTCAGGCGGCTATAAGAAGGCAATTCTGAAATGGCAGAAGATTGAAGACGCATTAGCCGCAAGAGGTATCGTTTCGGCCATAGCTGATTGGCCTGAACGATCAAAGCAATAGTACTATGCTCATGGGGGCACACTAAATGTGGCTGATGGCTCCTTAATCTTCAACGACGATATACGATAGGCAGCTCACCGTCTCGTCGATGCCCTAGAGGCCTCTGCTCAGGGGAGATTCCAGCCCAACAGAGAGAAGGGCGAACTGACGCAAGCACTGCAGAATCCCGAGCACCCAAGACGAATGCGCGAAAAATGTGTGGTTCCATGGAAGTATGGGTTTCGTGAGGACATGCCCACGTACAGGAGTCGCATTAGAAATAAGTTCGAGCAGGAATCTAGGGTTCAGAAGCAACAGATGGTCATGGACTATGATCAAAGGTTGGCCAATGAGGTGGCAAGACAGATCGATATGTGACTAAGCCAGCAGAACCAGCAGAACCGACCGTTTGATCCTCACATCCTAGTTAGCCCCTCAGGCAATCGAAGCAGTTGCACTTCTACAGGGCAAGTAGTAGAACAAACTAACGAAGCTATAGTAGCGCCACCTATCAATGGACACCGTGGATGAAATCACGCAATGGACACCGTGTGAGCTGCATATTCCCTTTAGGAACCTATCAATCAAGGTATGCTCGTAGTTTGCACATCCTGCTTTGTAGCTTGCGAAAAGTCATGCATATGTTACTAACTAACCTCGTTTCTCATGAAGGTGGCGTATGGCATGGCCATACAAGTGGAGCAAGACCAGAGGTACCACTGTATGCCGATTCCACCAAGGTACTCAAATGTCGAGGTGGAGCAGTTCTGCCTACACTTTGAGGATCTTGACCTGGATATCCCCGAAGGAGATAGGGAGATGAAACTAGGAGAGACATCCCATGCCATCATACTATGGAGCAAGCGCTACATCGTGCTTCCCGGACGAGTAGCGGTGTCTGTTCCTACATCTCCACCGCCGTAGCCTGATCCTTGGTCTCCATCATCTCCTCCATCTCCTTCGCAACCTCGGTTTCCACCATCTCCTCCATCTCCACCGCCGCAACCATTTGCAACTAGGCAACAACGATCTTGCCCACCTCCTCCCGCGCCGTCAAAGCCGCGAAGTTCAGAGAAGAAGATTCCAATAGATCCGGCAACTAAGGCATTTTGTAAGAAGATGAGCGAACCGACGAGAAAGGCAGTAGTATCAGACTATGATCGCTCAATACGCAAATCTTATCAGAAGACTACAAGAAAGTCAAAGGCTGTTCCCTAGCTCAGAATGCAAGCAAAACAAGTGGTTGACCCGATGCCATCTGAACATGACATCAATCTACAACAATTTATAACGGATACAAATCTTTGCAGGGAGCAACTACTGGGGATAATGTAACACCCTGAAAATTTCGGATTTAAATTACGAAAACAATATTTAAAATTATCAAAAATCTTTTTCAAATTTCTCTCATGTTGGATTTTGTTGGATCTTATTCTCCTTTTCCTATTTGTGCTTGGGCCAAAATGATGAAAGTTTGAGAATATAATTCTATTGTGATTTCAAAATATTATTTGTTGAAAGAACCACGATTATGAAATAGGTTAATTAAGAAAATATTTTCAAATAACAAACGTCTTTCTAAAAACATTTCTATGTATTAAAACCTTTTTAATTTGTTTATTTTATAAATAAAATCAAATATTACATATTCGGAGAAAACCCTCTTAAGGGTTAATTCTCTATGAAACTATTTTACAAATAAAATCTGATATTGAGTATTTTCTAAAAATACTTTTTAAGGATTAAGTCCTTTGAAAATTATCTTGCAAATGACAACTATTAATAAAGTATTTATCAAAAATCCTATTTGTGAAATAAATCCCTAAGAGGTTATTTTAAAAGGCTTTCTCAAACAAAGTCTGGTTTCCTCCTTGAAGGGCCTAGCCCACTCCGTCTTTTGGAGTTTTTGGTTCTTTGAGTGCACTTAGGGTTTTATGGCAAAGATCTCGATTAAATCCCCTAGGATTCGAATTTCGTAGTTCGATTCCCCTTCTAAATCAAACCCCTCCCGAACAAATTATTCCGAAAATTGGGAATACTCAAATCCAGTAGTTTTTCCAGAATCGCCTCTCAGAGTAATACCCCCTCTTTTTCCTTTCAACCATCCATCTATTCCGGTAATTGCAATTCTATGGTCAAAGTCCTGAGAACTCTTTTCGATTATTGTAGTATCGCATCCTTCCTTCGAATCTTTGAAATACCAAAATTGAATCTAAACCCAACTCCGTTTATTCAAATTTGCTTTCCACGGATCCCTTCCCTTCGAGTCCAACTCCATACAATTATTTCCTGAAATAAGTTATTTCCTAGGAATCGTAAGACTACCGATGAATTCGTTTATCAGACGTCAACCCTAAATCTCTATTCGATAACACGGAATATCCACCCCAGCACATTCCAGGAAATTTCTAACTGATACTTGCTCACCTAAATACCAAATTCAAATTCAAAAGTCCACTTATATAGTCCATTTACAAGTGCTGAATTCAAATTCCAATCCAAACTTCTTTGCGAATTATAGAATTTCCTATCAAATATCAAAAAGTTCCTATTCATTTTGGCCATATCTTCTCTCTACGGCCAACCAGCCTCTCCAAGCTCTTGGGCCGCAACTACCACGCCGGCCCAACCGCGCCATCACTTGGCCCAAGGCCTGCCTGGCCTTTTCCCAAGCCGGCACGCCTGCCCGCCACCTGCTCGGCCAAATGCCGAGCCGGGCAAGCGATGCGCCAGCTCCAACTGCTGCACCACGCCGCTTCGCCCGGATCACAATGCGCCACCGACTGAGCCCAAGCCATGCGCCGCCTTGCCCTAGTTCACCACACCATGCGCACAGCGCCATGCACCGAGGTCGGCCCGCGCTCCGTGACAATGCCGGGACGCGCTCCTCCCTCCGCCCGGGATTCACGCACAAGTATGCGCCGGCCATCATGTCGCCGGTTCACAGCGGCGACTTTCACATCCCTCCGTACTGCCATAATTGATCCACAGCGCCGAACCACCGCCCATCCAATCCGCCATGGCCACGTGCCCCGGCGCATGGGAGTGACCAGTGGTCACTACGCTTCCCCGGTCTCGCCCTGCCTCCGCTCGCGACAAGCGCTAAAGCGATGACCGCGCTCATGTCAACTTCCTCCCCAAGCCGGCCGTGCCTATAAGAGCCCTGCTTCCCGCCATCTTCACCTCCAAGATTCCGGTACAGAAATTCTATCGGGCACCTGGTAGGCGTCCAAGAATTCGATGCCTTTGTTCCTCTTCTACCGCCGACTCGACGTCCACCCTCGACCTTCAATCCCCGCCATCCTCGTGCTCGCCGATGGCCCCAGGCGCATGGACGAGCACCTTGAGTGCACTCAAAGCCGTGCGGCCCGGACCCATGCATCGACCGCCGCTGCCTCTACTGCGCGTCGCTAAACAAGCTCACCACCTCGACGTTCCCCTCCACCGCCTCCACCTCCGCTGGGCCTAGAAGCCACTGGAGCCCCGCCGCCGTCACCTTCATCTCGATCCGGGCCACTGTCGCGTCAGGACAAGTGACGCTCTCCTGAGCGCCTCCTCTCGGTCGCTAACGGTCCCACGGCAGCCCCCTTCCCGTCTTGACCGAGCGACGCCTCCGCCGCACCGCGCCTTCCTGTGCCGCAATGGCTCACCCCCGCCTGGCGCCCAGCCGAGCGCGACCAAGCCTCTAGACGCCAACGCCGCCCCACCAACCTCCATCTAGCCTCTATCCGGTGGGATACCACCGCCGGCCTCCTTTCCATCCCCACAGCCGCCTCTCTCACACCGTCGCGCGCGGCCGCCATCCGCCGGCCCTTCCCTCTCTCTCTTAGGTGCACTTGGAGAAAGAGAGCAGAGGAGGAAGAATCAAGAGAGAAAGAAGAAAGAAAGAAAAGAAGGGAGGCATTGATAGACACTTAATAAAGCTTGCACAGTAACTACCCTCCTAATCCCCCTGTAATGTCTCAATGACATGTGGGTCCCACCATGTCTAATTTCTAATTTAACCCCCTCTTAGTCTTTGAGTCATTTACACATGGACCCGCTGATCCCGCTCGACCGTAGACCCGGTCCAGTATTTCGGGGTCGCTGACCAGCGAGCCCCACTGCACTCGGTCCACCACAAGGGCAGAGCCCGTGGACCTCCCCTTCCACCCACAGTCCTCTCACCTTGCATGCACCCGGTCCACGTGAGCCATCTCACTGACCGCTAGGACCCACGCTTCGATCCGTAGACCATGAGCCGTGTCCACCGGTCCACCTCACCAACGGCTCGGTAGACCTAGTCTACCGTGAGCCGACCCCCCAGTGCCACTGACAGAGGGCCCCGAAAAGAATATTCCTTTCCAACAAAAGAAATCCTTTTTTCTCGGTTTATAAATCCATTTAAACTCTGGAAATTCATATCTTGCAAACCGTGACTCCGATTGACTTCGTTCAACTTCCAGAATCTTTATAAAATCAAGATCTATCAAATGGCACTATTAGTTTGTAATGAATATTACTTTCTCTATAGGGTTTTGTGTGGTTCTCTCTTGTCGATCGTGTAGTGGATATTCTGGAAATTCTTTACACGCGGATTTCTCAAGGATATAAGAACCTAAAGCAAGGCAAGTCACTACACTCCCCTCCTTGAGCATGTTGATCCTACATTTATAAATGTGTTGATTGCAAATAAAATTCTATGCTAATTATAAAATGCGTACCTAAATTTGATTGTCAGCCACCCTTGAATCTATTATCCATATTCGTTGTTGCCTGAGTCTATTATTTGTGCGTGGTCAATTATTCACACTGCTTAGCATTGCTGGTATAGACGAATGTACACTCCATGCTTATTATATGGATGTGAATGTGGTGATCACTCGGTGTGAGTGATTGTCGAAAGATGCGTGGAGACGTGAGCGCCACCCGCAACTCAAAAACCTTTGCGAAAACCAAAAACTTAATAAAACAAAATAATTTCAACTGGGACGGCTCGGATAGAATATGAGTGGTTCTACGAAATAGCTAGCCGCTGACCTTAGTGAAATAAGGACCGAGTCAAGAAGCTATGCAGGAAACAAACCAAGTACGACCATACTTCTCGAATGGGTATAGACCCGGCGGACTAAGAAACCCAAGTGGGGTGGCACCCTAGTCATGGTAGTTCTGCAGTTGTTATGATTGTGACGGAAGATGTGATTAATCGATTGGATTGGTCGATTGAATGCTGCGGCAAAAACCTAAAATGCACCTAAATATAATTATATATTGTATAACCAACTAGTACCTCGGCAGCGCCAGGACTCCTCTCCCCACCAACTCGAGGTTGGGTTGGGCGTTGGGGTGCAATGGGGATCCATAGTCCTTGGACCGAGTGTTACAATGTGACGGTGACCAAAAAACCGGGCCGTGACAAGTCTCATGTGTTGGGTGCGTCATGGAGTGCGGGATTAAAAGCGTACATCCACTACAGTGTGAGTAAACAAATCTATTCGAATAGTTGTGCTCGTGGTTAATGAACACTGGGACTTGTACTACTCTTGACTAGCCTCATAAGTTTTAATCTTTCTTAGAATAGGTTTGGAAGGAAATGGGAGACCTTGCGCAATGAGCGGGAAGGTCGGAATTGTAAAGAATGTGGAAACTAGATGCGAGGGTAAACTGGACCAAGCGAGGCTTTGGAAAGGTGGATGAACCCTCGTTGATTAACGACAACTTCAATTTAGTGCTGTTTTTAATTAAAATTACTATGTCATAGATTTGTGAAATGATTTGTGAAACCTAGCTTTATGCAAATAAACCAAGCCATCCTTGAATCCCCTATGTGCACTAAATGCATTCTGTAGTAGTGGCTTGCTGAGTACGGTTGGTACTCACCCTTGCCTAATTAAATCTTTTAGAGGAAGGTCTTCGAGTCGACCCATACGTGTACTATGATGACGAGGAGATGTCGAAGACGGTGGAGTAGGGACCTAGGTTCACCAGTCGCTGCTTGTGGAATAAGATGGACCGCCGCTGCTTCGCTTACGCTACCTCATCTACTTCTTTTAGTATTTTGTAATGTAATCAACCATGCTTGGTCTATTTGGGTCCCACTTGGGCAATCCCTGTATTATTAATGTATTGTAAGACCTGTTTAACAACGTCAGCCTTGTGATATACAACTTTGTCATGTGTGTACCATCTGCTGATCCAGGGAATGATATTGTAAACACATGAGGTTCTTGGTGTACAAAGCCGAGGGCCAATAGATAACCCCTATCGAGAAGGCATCAGCAAATGATATTTGTCAAGAATTTATCCTCGATGAACCATTTGTCAAGCCAGAGCTAGTCAAGAACCTATCTACACAGATGTATTGATTCCACCAATGGTACATGAAAAAATCAGCCAATGGTAGGGTCATGTTCACTGCGAGGATTAAAGACGAAGATTACTTTTGTGGGCTGTGCGATATGTGGATCAACTTCAAACATGTCTACGAAGTATACCATCAAGACGCCCTTGACATATCTCTTGTCAGTTGTTAGGTTCTTTAAGTGTCCTTTAAGTTTATTTCATTCCTTTGCCCATTGTATGTAACATCGAAGAGTTACCGTGTGCGGATAGCTTACGTCTTTTTTTTGCGTTGTAGAATGGAGATCCAAAACTGTCATAGGAAGGGAGATTTTAGGGTTGGTTACATGGACCCTGTTATAATTAACGAGAAGATTGTAGATGATTTTACAGGAGAAACATGAGATAACATTTACAAATTCCTGGTGCAACAACATTATAAGACCTTCATACTCTTGCTGTACAACACAAAGTGAGTTTTCTTCTCGTATTCATACAATGATATATATATCATTTCACACAATTTATAGATTCCACTGAGTCCTCTTCGTCATAGACAATTCTACTAGCATGGTCCATGTCCTGGAGTCTATGACGAAATCAAGGGAAACTTTTAACACAATCTTCGACATGCTTAACAGGTAATGTTATCCATTCCATTGTCATTATGATTGTTGCTATCGCTACTATGTGAATCAAAGCATCATTAATTATAGTTTTTATGCTTAACAGGCAATTGTATCTATTAATTAGGAATAAGAGTTAGTTGTTTCCTTTAAAGAATTTATGGTAAGAGTCCGCCTAGGGACTTGTTTGTTTATTTTGTAATTAGGCAAGTTTGAGTCTTGTCCATTATGGACAAGGTTTGTATGTTCAGGTACAAATATATGCCCAAGATCTTGTAAGAAAACAATAACAGTTCAATACACTCTCGGCGCATCACCACATTTTAATTTTACTTTTCGATGAGTTCTTGTTTCGAGTTGGGCTACATTGGCTTCGATCTCCAATAACAGGTATGGCTTGTCATAGTGGTTTGTATCAGTGGATTAGCGCATCGTTTTAGATGTTCTAATCTACCTTATACAATTGTTGGCTATCATATATCCTAGTTAATCTAACTCGATGGTATGACTCACTTATATCGGCCAAGACTTTTCCAAGGTTTTATCGGTATCGGCTAAATCGTCCCACGGCTTAGATTAGCTAAGGTATCTACCACCCTAAAAATCAGTCAAGGGCTTGATTGTTTAGATTTTATGCTTCTTTTCATGCTTAGTGCTGCATCAATTGGGTTTGACTTACTAAGTCGTGATCAGAGTCATAAAAGATAACCTGCCTCTTGATTGCCAATAAGGGTACAATCGGGATTTCAGCCGATCTTACCTGGTATAATTATTTCTCATTTAAGTTTTTATGCTTCAATTTGCTTTAACATGTTATAACTATCATCTTATATGAGTATATTAATCCTTTAAATATGTTAAGCTTATTTCAAATCTCACGCTGCCATCGGTTAAGTCTCACCTGTTGAGATTGAAACTTGTTTAACATATTTGATCAAGATTGATATTCTTATATAAGGCTATATCGGAGTTCTAGCTGATACATTGTCTAAAATGCCCTAAAACATCTTATCGGCTATGAAATAAGTTTCATGGAATTACTGATTTATCTGATTTTGGTTATTATCAGTTAATACTGTCTCGGTTGGTCCGATCTATTGTAACTGCTTGCATCTAAGAGAAAGATTAAATGAGTAGTTACATATTATTTATTTCTACATCTGATCATGATTGTTTTGGGATTGATCTACGACACCTATCCATCAGCTAGTTATTTAGGTTTTATAATCATATAACATTTAACTTTAAAAGACATCAATCTTATACTGCATCGATTGGGTTCGACCTATGGGATTGGTTCTGTTAAGGAAAAGTTGTTTATGGTTATACTTAATCTAAATCTAGCTTATGTGTAGTATCTTTCACCTTACAGCTGATTCAGCTTGTTTGTATCGGCTAGGTTTCTATGATACGTCATCGGCTACCCAGTCGATCAGCTATCCTTTACTAACATCATTTTCTTGTATATCTTGTTGGTTGCAGGATGAAATCAACTGGCACAGATTGAACCCGAAAGCAAGATTTGGACCTACACTTGAGCTTTCTCAGGCCGCCGTGTTTTGTCATCAACATGCTTTTGGCACGCCCAGTGGAACAATTTCAAGACTTTCATCATGCCTGCTGAACTTACAGAAGAAAACATTATTCTAGTCACTGTTGAACATTTTTCTGAAGAGCAAATGGCAGAGATGGAACAACTAACACAAGCTTTTTAGAAAATGTACTTGGAATCCTTCAGTGTTACTCGGTAAGGGAAAGTGATAGAAAAGGAAAAGTAATCTTCCCGAAGCCTGAAGCAAAGACCAGTGCACAAGGAGAAGTCAAAGCAAAAGCTGAACATACAATAATTAATGACAAACTGTCTCTGCAACATAGAATTGATTATGCAGTACATCATGCTTTGATTAACTAGTCAAATGTGTTAGTGAATACATTAACAAATGTGATGAAAAAAGTGGTGGATGGAACTATAGCCGAGTAGAAAGCCAAAGGACCAATATATCTGCCAAATAATGTATTCCCACCTTATAGAACTATCAAGACTGAGATTCCAACTTCTTCATTGGGGATACAACAGTAACCAATACAAGGGGGCAAACATCTCAGCAGACGACACAATATCAGGTTTCACAATTGACAAGGAGTACACAACCAGCATCGGCTGGAATATTTCAAAGGTTGGAACTAATAGGAGAACAAACAACTCAACAATTGGTTCAGCAGCCGATTTTTTCACAGCCATCACTTGGACCACAATATATGCATGAAGTGTCACAAAATTTCCAACATCAACCACATCAAGCATAGTTGGGTCAAAATATAAATCCTCAATATCAACCAATCTCACCAAATCAGTATCGTCCAGAGCTTGTTCCACAGTATCAATATCAACGTCACTTCAATCATTGTGAACAAGTGCCACAGTATGGAGGTAATGGATTGCAACAACAATGGGCTGATATAATTGCAGAAGTGGTACAAGATCATGTAATGGATAGTGAGATCATGTATCATTATCCATATCCAAAATATTTTGATAAGGTTCTTTTACCAAACCGATACAAGATTACAGATTTCTCAAAGTTTTTAGGATAGGATAATGTTTCAACATATGAACATGTCAGCCGATTCTTAGCACAATGTGGGGAGACATCGGTTGCTGAAGCTTTGAGAGTTAGACTTTTGGCATTGTCCTTGTCTGGATCAATATTTACCTTGTTTTCTTCTTTGCCTTACAATTTTGTCCGAGTATGGGCCGATCTAGAAAAATAATTTCATTGATATTTCTTTAGTGGGGTTCAAGAGATGAAGCTGTCAGACTTGACATCTACAAGACAAAAGTTGTCACACCCCGAAGTTTGCTTTCCAGGTAAAATTCATGAAATAAATCGCGTAAAATAAAATTTCCTTTTTAACCTAGAGCAAAATTCCAAATTAAAAATATATTTAATCAAGTGGAAATGGCATGGTGGGATTTTTCTTGAGTTCCCCATGTTAAAATACATTAACAAGATTTTTAGTGGAATTTTCAGAGCCCTAGAAATAATTTCAATCAATTAGAAACCTCTAGCGCAATAAATAAATCCCTGGGAAATTCTTTTTCCTTTTTTTTCTTTTTCTTTTTTCTCTTTTTGGGCCGTCGGCCCATCTCCCTCCCTCTCCCGGGCCGGCCCAAGGCCGCCCGCAGCCGCCCTGCGGCCCCCTCCTCTCCCTCTCGGGCCGTCCCAAGGCCGCGGCCCAAGTCGCCAAGTCCACGCCGCCTCCCACCTCCCCTAGGCCGCTGACGGGTGGGGCCGCCCGCCCGGGCCATCTCTTCCGCGGCCGGCCGCCGCTGCCCACGCCACCCGCTTTCCCCGCGCGCCCACGCGCCCACAATCGCCGCCCGGGCCACCTCCCCGCGTCGCCCGGGCCGTGCGCGCCCGCTCCCCCACTCCGCACCCCCTTCCCCGCGTCGTAGAGGGCGAGATTCACGACCGAATCTCGCACCCTCTCTCCTCTCCCGCGCCGAATTCCGGCGAGGAATCCGCGCGCGCTCGGCCACGCCCTAGCCCGGGTTCCCCTATAAATGCACCCCCCGCGCTCCCATCTCCTCTTTTCCCCGCACGCCGCCGCCTCCCGCGAACCCTAGCGCCGCCGCCGCCATCGTCTGCCTCCCCTCCAGTGAGCGCCGCGTCTCTCCCTCTCTCTCTCCTCTCGGCCGCTCCCGCACGCGCCCTCGCTCGGTCGCTCGTTCGGCCGCCGCTCCCGCGTGCTTGCCCGCCGCATTCGGCCGCTCCCGCGCAGCTGCCGCCCTCGCCGCTGCCCGTGCTGCCCGCGCCGGCCGCCGTGTGCCCGCCGCACCATGGTCGCGGTTGGCGCCGCGTCGGCGCCACGTCGGTGCCACGTGGTGCACCGCCGCCGCCGACCGGTGGACTCGGTCCACCGTGGACCGGGATCCTCGTGCCACCGATAGGTGGCGCCCAGCTGACGGCGTCGCCGCTGCCGCCGCTGGCGTTAGCCTGACGTCAGCCCTAGCTCCGCTGACGCCAGCCCTGTCGGTGGCGTGGATCCCCGCTGCCGCCGCTCGGCCGCTCATTCGGCCGCCCGGACCGCTGCCCGCGCCGCCCACGCCGGCCGCCATGCGCGCCGCCGCGCCATGGCTGCACCATGGCTGCGGTTGGCGCCGCGTGGCTGCCGCGTCGACGCTGCGCGTGCGCCGCATGGCCGCCGCGTCGGCACCACGTCGGTGCCATGTGGTGCACCGCCGCCGTTGGCCGGTGGACTCGGTCTACCGTGGACCGGGATCCCCGTGCCACCGATAGGTGGGGCCCACCTGTCGGCGCCGCCGCTGGCGTCAGCCTGACGTCAGCCCTAGCTCCGCTGATGCCAGCCCTAGCGTCAGTGACGTCAGCCCTAGGGTTTATTGCGCAATAATTGAATAAGGACTTTTCTGTTTATAGTAAAAACACAGTTAATCTTCTAAAATTCATAACTAATTCATCCGGACTCCGTTTGAGTCCATTCAAGTTGCAGAAAATTCATAAAAAATATCTAGAATCCATTAAAAATGGTTTTGTTCTCTATTTCAGTAGACTTATAGCCTGTTTGCTTGTGTGCTTTGTTTGTCATTTAGATTCCGGTAATTCCGACTCTCCGGTTTACTTCGAGGTTGTTGCCGAGGTAGATCCAGCGCAAGAGCAAGGCAAGTCATGATTATTCATTTGAACATATTGTACCTAAATTGCGAATGTCTTATTTTTCTCTAAATACTACTTTGTTTTATAATGTCATTTATGGGCTTATTTACCTATTGTACTCGGCTTTATATTTCAATTATCTTATTCCTTTGATAGCTTGCGAAGTAATTTGAGTAGTCGCTAGGGTAGAACATGCTTAGTCCTGCTTAGTAACATTAGCACATTAAAGGGATCACTAATGCCTCATTATTATTTAACGATGGTCGTTTAATGTCAGCTCACGATGGTTAATCGTGAATGATTAAATAATTAGTCCAACTAAAACCTGGATAATGGTGGGTTGTGAGCACATGGTTTTGATGGTCGTGCTCATGACAATTAAGGACCGGTTCGCGGGAAACCCTGGAAGAATTATCGTACTTTCCACAAGCTAGCATGGGTAATGGCTGGACTTGTAGTATGGCTTTTTCCTAGCCGACGTACCCAGGCGAGGGTGGGTGTGATGGAGTTGGGTTGGCGGGGGTTTACCCGTTGATCAGCTGCCGGATTCACCTAGGCACGAGAGGGGGCTGCCTGCCTTGGTTTAAAGGTGGGCGCGAAACCTGAGGTGTGGTGCGTTTGGTTAGGAAGGGTTGTGCGGAGTGTCCTGTCATAGTTCTTTTCCGATGTACCGTGGTGGTATGTCGGCGCATGGTAACGTGTTGTGGGACTGTGTCTTGTGGGTACAGTCGTACACCTCTGATCAGAGTAGAACTATTCGAATAGCCGTGCCCGCGGTTATGGGCGATCAACCAGATTCACCGTGATTAGTTACACTTCTAATAATTTGACCTAATGGAACTGGTGTAGTTCAGGTGGTGGTTTGGGCCTGTCGCAACGTGGTGTAGCGTTGGGCAGCGATGGTTCAATTTTGATTAATTAACTTAACTATTTTTACCGCATTCAACTATTGTCTTTAAATGCGTATTTTATGCAAATAACCCCTTCAGCCTCCTTTGTTATCACTTGCATCATTACTCCCTTTCCGGTATGACTTGTTGAGTACAGTGGGTAGTACTCAGTCTTGCTTAATTTTCCCCCGCATCAGAGTTGGAGTACGCGTTAGATGGAGGCTACTCGGAGGAGTAGGCTTGTGCTTGCCGTCAAGGATGCCCGTGGAATGGAGTTGCCACGCTGCGAGCGTCTAGTTAACTAGAATCGCTTATTTCCTTTTTCCGCTGCATTCTTGTAAGAGATTTTTATGATGTTTGTAAGACGTGGATCTGTATGTCAACTTTGTCTTTTGTGTACCCTGGCCGGTCCTGGACGGGCATTTTAATACACATTCTGCTTGGAATTCGGGTTAGCGAATTTCTGGGCGTGACAAAAGTCTAATGAATCGGTTCCAGATTATATCCAGAGACTCAGAGAAATGAGAAATAGATGCTACAATCTTAATTTAACCGATTCACAGTTTGCTGATTTAGCTTTCTAGGGATTACTTTGGCCGATAAGAGAGAGATTTTCTGCACAAGACTTTGAAAACTTTGCTCATTTGGTTCAGAAGTTATCAGCTCATGAGCAAAGATTCCAAAAAACAAAAAGGTTCGTCAGAAAAGCCAACAATGTCAACAATGTCTACAATTATGATTCTGACTCAGAAGATGAAGACCCAGAATGGCCAAGAAACAAAAAGACTGGTATTTTTCAATGGGTTAAAGACACTGGGAAAGAAGAAAAATATGATTTTGATATTAACAAAGCCGATAGGATATTTGATTTGCTACTACAGGAGAAGCAGATTCAACTTCCAGTAGGTCATGTGATTCCATCGGCTGAAGAATTAAGAAAAATGAAATATTGCAAGTGGCATAATACAGAATCTCATCATACTAATGAGTGTAATGTGTTTAGGCAACAGATCCAATCGGCTATAGAGTAAGATAGAATCAAATTTGATGATGGCAAGGAGCCAATCAAGATTGATGGTCACCCTTCTTCTGTCAATATGGTCCATACAACAGCAAGTGAAGCTGATAAGAGGAATTATCGGACTTATCAACAAAGTAAATTCAATTCTATCATATTGATCAGCAAGTACCGGAAGAAACAAGACAAACAAGTTCAGAAGTATTATCAAGATGACAGAGTTTGTTTTGATCCTCATTGGAAATGTGAGTTCTTTAGATTTTGCCGGAATGAAGGGATGAAATTACCATCAGTTGAAGATTGTCCAGGATGCAGTAATGAAGATGCATGGTACCATGGTAATTTTTGTCAATCAAGCATTCCAAGATCTGAGAATCGGCTGATACAGAAGAGGCTGTCAGTACATCAACGTTCAGGGCCGATTCACCAAGATTATTTCAAAGATGAAGTTGAGGAAGAGCAAGAAGAACAATTTCAAAACCCTCAATTGTGTCCAACCAGAATTTTCATAAAAAATCAGAAAAGGAGAGTAAAACGGTTGAGAAACAAGGAGCAGATGCAGGAGGTTCAAGAAGAGATCAATCATCGGCTGAAATGTACAAGGAAGGAGTGGCGTATCAAGTCAAAAGTTGTGTCAACCGATGAAGTCAAAGCCGACAAGACCAGTAATTCAGCATCTGCTAAGGGTAAACCTATAGCTTCATCTTCAATCAATAATGTTATTGTTACCAGAATAGTATAGCATACATTCAGCCGATGAGGAAGTTGAAGAATCATTGGCAAAGTTAACATCATTAGTAGAGCAAGCTGTTTTTGAGAAACCCAAAGACAATGAGCATCAGCATTGAGACCATTATACATCAAAGGATTTGTCAATAGGGGAGCAGCTGTAAACTTGATGCCCTATACCACATTCAAGAAGCTTGGTAAAACTCTAGAGGATTTGATCAAGACCAATATGGTGTTAAAGGATTTTGGAGGTAATTCATCTGAAACAAAAAAAGTCCTGAATTTTGAGTTGACAATAGACAACAAGACGATTTCGACCACATTTTTTGTTATTGATGGAAAAGGATCATATAGTTTGCTATTGGGAAGGGATTGATACATGCTAATTGTTTTATTCCTTCAATGATGCATAAAAGTTTGATTAAGTGGCAAGGAGACCTGGTAGAAATCGTGCAACCTGACAGGTCAGTAAATGTTACTATTGCCAATTTATCTATTTGGGAGATGAAAGGAGTTGATTGTTTATCAAGAAACGTCTGGGAAAGAGATTATTTAAAAATGTCGGATTGTGATATACAGCCAATCGGTGATGCAGAACCCCAACTTTTGCTGTGGAGACATAGGAGATGACCCCAATGTTTATGCTAAAGATACTGTAGATGATTTAGAGGGAAAATTGGAGCAAGGTTCATGTCGGCCGATGAGTTAGAAGAGATAGATATTGGAATTGGTGATAAGCCGAGGCTGACATTTGTAAGTGCTAAGTTGTCAAATGAATTCAAAAAGGAATTAATTGAGTTGTTAAAAGAATACAAAGATTTTTTTGCCTGGGAATATCATGAAATGCCAGGACTTAGCCGATCTATTGTAGAACGTTGGCTCCCTATCAAACCAGGGTATTAGCCATATAAGCAGCTCTAGAGATGATTCAAGCCAGAGATGTATGATGCTATTAAGGCTGAGATTACAAGACTTTATGATGCCAATTTTATAAGGCCTTGCTGATACGCTAAGTGGGTTTCAAATATAGTATCAGTGGTCAAGCAAAATGGAAAGCTTATGGTTTGTATCGACTTCAGAGATTTGCACAAAGCTACTTCTAAGGATGAATACTCAATGCCGATTGCTGATTTGTTAGCTGATGCAGCATTTGGACATAAGATTATAAGCTTTATGGATGGCAATGCAGGATATAATCAAATTTCTATGGCTGAAGAAGACATTCATAAGACTGCATTTAGGTGTCCTGGTGCAATTGGCTTGTATCAGTGGGTTGTTATGTCTTTTGGATTAAAAAGTGCTTGTGCTACATATCAAAGAGCAATGAATTATATATTTCATGATCTCATTGTCTTATTGGTTGAGATTTATATTGACGAAGTGGTTGTGAAATCCAAAGAGATTGATGGACATATAGCTGATTTACGAAAAGTGTTGGAAAGGACAAGTAAGTATGGTTTAAAAATGAATCCTAACAAATGCACTTTTGGTGTATCAGCTGGACAGTTCCTTGGTTTCCTAGTTCATGAAAAGGGGATCGAGATAACACAAAGAAGTATAAATGCTATTAAAGATATTAAGCTTCCACCAAATAAAACCAAGTTGCAATCCTTGATCAGCAAGATTAATTTTGTAAGGAGGTTTATTTTGAATTTATCAGGTAGAATTGAGCCTTTCACTCCATTATTGAGACTGAAAGCTGATCAAGAGTTTATATAGGGGAGAAACAACAAAAAGCATTGGATAATATCAAGGAATATTTGAGTTCACCACTAGTACTGATGCCATCTCAAAGAGGGATTCCATTCAAGCTTTACTTTTTAGCTGATGAGAAGTCTATTGGCTCAGTTCTTGTTCAAGAAGTTGAAGGAAAAGAAATGGCAATATTTTATCTTAGCAGGAGCCTTTTGGATGCAGAAACAAGATATACCCCTCTAGAGAAACTATGTTTATGTTTATACTTTTCATGTATAAAGTTAAGGCATTATCTACTTTCGAATAAGTGCACAATAGTTTGCAAAGCCAATGTAGTAAAATACATACTATCGGCTCCAATTTTGAAAGGGAGGGTTGGAAAGTGGATTTTTGCCTTAACAGAATTTGATCTTCGATACGAATCGGCTAAAGTAGTAAAAGGGCAGGTGATAGCCAATTTTATTGTTCAACACAAGGTGATTCTATTGGATATATTGAGATGATGCCTTGGACATTATTTTTTGATGGATCTGTTGATACAAATGGTTGTGGCATCAGCTTGGTAATTATATCGCCTCGAGGAGGCAAGTTTTGAATTTGTTTTTATAATCAAACCTTATTATACAAACAATCAGGCAGAGTACGAAACAATGCTTAAAGGATTGCAGCTTTTGAAGTAAGTTAAAGTCGATGCAATTGAGATTATTGGTGATTCATTGTTAGTGATTAGTTAGTTGTCAGGAGAGTATGAGTGCAAGAATGAAATCTTGAAAGTTTATAAGGAAAAGTGCCAAGAGTTGATGAAGAATTTCAAGGTTATTACTATGAAGTATATTCCCAAAAAGAAAAATATTGAAGCCAATGATTTAGTCCAAGGTGTATCGGGTTATACGCTGATGTTGAAAAATATAGAGGTCAAAGTTGCAGATGTTGATGCGGATGATTGGAGGTATGAAGTTATTAACTATTTGAGAATCCTTCTCAATCGGCGTCAAGGAAATTGAAATATAAAGCTTTAAAATATGTATTGTTTAATGATGATTTATATTATCGGATGATTGATGGGTTTTGCTTATGTGTTTAAATCTGGAAGAAACTAAGATTTTTGTGTGTGAGGTGCATGAAGGTATTTGTAGTGCACATCAATTGGCTCATAAGATGAAGTGGTTGCTTTAGAGAGTTGGATATTTTTGGCCGACAATGCTGAAAGATTGCTTTAGATATTACAAGGGATATCAAGATTGTCAGAAATTTAGAGCAGTTCAGTGAGCGCCAACATCAGCTATGAACCAAGTTATCAAACCATGGCTGTTCAGAATTTGGGGGATCGATATGATCAACCAAATTAATCCACCATCAAGTAAAGGACATAAGTATATTCTGGTGGCAACGGATTATTTTACAAAGTGGGTTGAAGCAATTCCTTTAAAGAAAGTTGACTCCAGAGATGCTATTGAATTTGTTAAAGAACACATTATCAATCGGTTTCGGATTCCACAGATGATAACAACAGATCAAGAATCTATTTTTGTGTCCGATGAGTTTGTTCCGTGTGCCGATAGTATGGGTATCAAATGTTTGAATTCTTCTCCTTATTATGCATAAGCCAATGGACAAGCTGAAGCTTCTAATAAAATTTTGATCAAGTTGATTAAGAGGAAGATTACAGAACAACCTAAGAAGTGGCATATTACCTTGGCCGATTCATTATGGGCATATCGGATGGCATGTCATGTAACTACACAAGTACCGCATGATCAGCTTGTATATGGGGACAAGGCTATTTTGCCTTGGGAGAATAACATCGTCTCAAGAAGGATTTTTTTACAAAATGAGCTATCAACCGATGATTGTCATTGTTTGATGATTGACAACTTAGAAGATTTGGCACAGGTTCGACTACGTTCTTTGGAGAAGATCAAAAGGGAGAAAGAAAGAGTTTCAAGGCATTATAACAAGAAGGTTGTGCCAAAAACTTTTGAAGAAGGAGAGCTTGTCTAGAAGTTGATTTTGCCGATAGGGATAAGAGATAATAAGTTTGGAAAATGGTCACCTAATTGGGAAGGACTCTATCGGATTCATCGTTGTGTGCCTAAAAATGCATATGTGCTTGAAGGACTTGATGGAGAAGTTTTTGGAAAAGCATTAAATGGAAAATATTTGAAGAAATACTACCCAAGTGTTTGGATCAACTCATAATCGGTTGTTTAGCCGATGTTTGATATAGCTGATGTATAAACTACATCGCTTCAAGATGGCCGATATATACTATCGTCCTTAGACCAAAATTTTAAAAATATACAAGTATAAAGGCAGGAATAGAATCGGCTCAAAGGCCGATGATTATATTACACAATGTATCAAGTGCTTCGAAGCAGAATGTATCAAGAGCATAATATTACATCAACCCAAAAAGTTTTGGATCACTAATATCGCACGTAGGCGAATTTGATCAACTTCTTCGATGGCTCGCATATCATCAGCATCCGTTCTTGGAACTGGTTTCAAGGCCTTGTTTTGAGCCGCCAAATGCTTGGCCGATGCCTTCTACTTTGCTGTTTGATCCTCAATAGTCTTAGGGAGATCAGCTAGCTTCTGCTTCTCTTGGGCGATTTCTTTGCGTGTTTGCTCTAATTTGGCCAGTAGATCAGATTCTTTTTGTTCCAGTTCGGCAATGTGCTTCTGGGTTGTTTCCGGACCGGCTGTTAGCTCATCAAGTTTGGCCTTGTTCTCGTTTACTTGCTGCCGGCTGCTTTGAAGAGCCGATTCCAAAGCCTTGTGTTCAAGGCGATCTGCAAGTCTTTGCCTAGCTCTTTAGACTTTGCATTGGTGAGATTCGAGAAAAGCTGCTGGACAAATGGCATCAATTACTTCATCAGGCAGTTGGTCTTGAATTTCTTGGAATCTACTTCTGATCGGCCCACTATTTGCAACTAAGTCGTCTAATGAGGCGTTGAGCCGATCAGATATGTCCAGCAGTTGGGCTCTCAAGTTTTCAGAAATAAGAGATTTTGTCCTTCTAGTGGTTTCTTCATCGTCTTTATCCAAAAATTGCCTTATGTCAAAAGAGAACATATCAACCAAATTCTGCAAATCAAAATTGATGTTAGAAAATAAATGGGGTTAAGCCGATAGAAGGTGTGTTTGTAAACCTTGTTAGGTCATCGGCGTAGTAGCAGCAATTTGTTCTTCTTCCCCATGGTGGTTGCCTGCGGCAGAGGGTGTGTGTTCACTGGGGGCTGGCCGATGTGGAGAAGCCGATGGAGCTCTTGGCTGAGAAAATAGAACAAGTGTCAAACTGTATGGTATCAGCTGATTATAAAAGTAAAGAGTAAAGGGAATGTACCGATGCAACTGGAGAAGCATGAGGGCTTGGAGATAATGGTGGCATGGGAAAATGTTTGTCCTTGGCAAGAGCCGATACAATCTTGGGCTACAAAAGGGCAAGTATTAGCAAAATATTAGAAAAGTTCAAATATAAGGCAATGTGTCTTTTTACCTTAACCTTGCATATTATCGTGCGGTGATGTGGTTGGGGTGAAGGTTGATCGTTAGTTTCATTGCATGGTTCTTCAGGATCAACTGTGTTGGCTAGGCCTGGATCGGCTGGGTCTGGATCTTCATCGTCACTCATTTCGATAGCAACTTCATCAATCTCCTCGTCTATAACTGCCTCCTTTAAGTATTGCTCAATGTTTGAGTTAGCAGGAAAGGCATCATCGGCAATCTTGGGAGTAGTAATTCTTGGCTTTTTGTTGGTCTTCTTGATGTTTAGCTGTTTGCACTTGCTTGTGACCTTGCAAAATTGGTTCTCTCACTTGGCCTTGGAGCAAGGAGCCTATTAAAGGGGCAGCAAAGCCAATGATGAATGGGGCCAGATCTCATGAAGGCAATAGAGTCGATGCATATGTAATCGGTTGATTGCTTACACTTCTAGCAGGAGGAGTGTTGGCGGCCTGCAAAACAGATGTATTTGGCATTTTTAAGGATGATAAAGAATTCAAAATTGTTCGGAAAAAGGAAAAAATGATTTACCTGAGGACTGATGGAAGGGATGATACTGGTCAAGTAAAAGCTAGCCGATAGGTGAAAAAGATGTTTCTTCCATTCACTCCACCATCGGTCAACTAACTAGCTTGGCAGAAAATGAATGTTGACATGTTCGAGGGAGCCCAAAATAGGATTTTCAAGGTTCAGCACCCTATCCATCAAAAGAGTACAACGATGCCTCTGGTCTGGATTTTTCTTGCAAAGTACAAGCCGATTGGATGTTGGAAGTATGCCCTAGAGGTAATCATAGAGATGATGATGCTACGATTGTATCCATGATATATTTATGTGTTTATTGAATATCCATTAAAGACAACTTGTATTGATCAACAGTTATGTGAATTGTTTGTGAAACTCTTTTACATGTATGGCTATTCTAAACTTGTCCCTGATCGGAGTTCGTGTAGTAACACACATGAATATTAGATCAGCACATTATTAGTTGATGACTACGTTTCACAAGTCATGGACATAGAGATGTCAAACTAATAATGTGGGCGCATGTATGACATGTGAGCTGGACTGATCCGACGTGAGAATTGTCTCTATACACAACATATACGTTATGTCCTTAGACCTGTGATTGTTGTATGTGCTCAAGATGTGAAACGACTTACTTAGGGACTATCAAACGCTACTCTGTAACTGGGTAGTTATAAAGGTGGTCTTCGGGTTTGTCAGGAAACATGCTGTGAGACATAAACAATCAAGATGGAAATTGTCCCTCTCCACGTGACAGAGATATCACTGGATCACTCTAATGATTGGATCAACAAATGCATGGCCGTGCTTAGGTTAAGTGTTAACCTATGAGTGAACCATATATCGAGAGGCAAGGGAATAACATGTATATGGTATTGTGGTGGTTCGTCTGATTTGATCTTTGCGTACGCATAGGAGTTGACATGTCTTGCTAGAGGCCGCTGTCAACTATTGGTCGAGTAGGAGTATTCGGGCCATGTCTATGTGTACGTGAACCCAAAGGGTCGCACGCTTAAGGGCCTGGAAGCCTAATTCGGGTTGGACCCGAATTAGACTAGGTTTAGGGTCGCTGATGGGCCTCCAACTCGAGGCACACCAGGATGCCTATATAAGCAAGGGGTGGGTGCGAGGCTACGGTAATTCAACTCTCCCTGCAGCCGTCGCGCCCCCCATGCTCACGCCTAGCGCTCCTCGTGGAACTAGCAGTCCAGAGGCGCATCGCTTCCTCCCCGTACGTGTGAGATTCCTCGGAGGTGCTGCATCTGGAGCACAAGGACGAACCGCACGAGGGACGATTCGCGAGCAAAGGACGGACGTGTGACGGACGACCACGCAACTGCACGGCACTGCTGCGACGCGTTCAATTACATCGAGTCGTCTCTGCTGCACCTACGCGTCTAGTGGTAATCTTGTAACCTGTAACTAGCAGTAGATCTTGGTTTATGAGGTAGAAAATTTTGATTTGTCGGCTAGCGTAGCAACCTCATAACCCTACAGTGGTATCAGAGCAGTTACTGCCTCGTTATAGGTTCGGTTTTATGCATATGGTGATATGCGCGGTTGTAGATGAGTCTCTAACCTTGGTTTGTCATCATGCCGTGTTGGTATTGTAACGATCTACTCGTACCGGTCGGAATTCCGCCATCCGAGTTAAGTGATACATGTAAATCCATTCATGGCGAGTTTGAGATCAATCAGATTGATCAAATCAAACCCTAGGTTAGGTGCCAGGCGCATGTGATGCACGACGGTGATAGATGGGATCTACTACCGGGCGCCGGGCGCATGTGTTGTTCGGTAAAACAACCGTAACTTTTGAACCGTAACTCGGATTGAGAAAATTTCTGCATAGGGGCATAGAAAACAAAATTTTGAAGAGAGATAATCGCAAAAAACCTCTTGGAAAATAGAGTTTTTGCCCCTGCAATTTTAGACGACGGAATTGGATAACTCTGTTTTGCAGGAATTCATGACTGGTATAGCCCGTATGTGTATGTGATGCATGTATGTAATTAATTCATGGCTTGCATGTCGTGATTGTGACAATATGGCTGGAGCCACATAGATATTGTCCACCTGATGTAATGGCCTGCGTGCCAATTTGTGATGAATCCACGACTATGTAATTTTATTCACTACCTTGCGTTAGTGATGGATAGTTATGGTGGACTCATCACTGGAGGACGGCGTACATGGATCATGGAGATGGCGATCACCATGATGAACAGATTGATGGAGATGGAGATCCCCTAAGTGACAATGGGCTATACCAAGTCATAAATCTGTGATGATGTCGTTCTTACTATTATGTTCTACTTTCACGTGATTATGTTTTTGTCTACATATGTGGTAATGAAGTAGAACGATCCCTCGGCAATGTTTAAGTGTTTATGCTCCCCCAAGCCTTGCATTGTCATAAGTCTTGTACATTCGGTGGTGGGTCTATGAAATTAGGGTGCCACTGATTTTCTTTGACTAGACAAGTTCGTATTGGATACTTACTGCATAAGGTTTGGTTGCTTAGATGAGGTCATCCTAACGGTTAGGGACCTTGGAGCATGAGTCGTTGGTAACACAAGCATAGAGATGCTATCCAACAACAAGAGTCATATTTGATATGATTAGCAAGGAGTTGCTTACCGATCTACCATGTCTTCTAGCGGTGATGCTAAAGCTCACTAGTCGACTTGTTAGTTGTGGGTCTTGAATCACTAAATTTCAATTGAGGGATATTGATTTTAGTGGGAGTAGATTTTATTCAGAATATGATTTACTCTATCATGGATACTTTGTCTTAGTATTTTGCATTACTTTTATTGTAGATTAATGGCATCCACTAAGCAACCATTTACTTTGCGTTCAATTCTTGAGAAAGATAAGTTGAATGGAACAAACTATGTGGATTGGATTCGCAATCTGAGAATTGTTCTCAGGGCTGAGAAAAAGGAACATGTTCTAGACACCCCAGTACCTGAAGAGCCTGATGAGAATGCACCTGCTGCTGATAGAACCGCTTACAGGAGAGCATTAGATGCTGATCTTGAAGTGAGTTGCTTAATGCTTGCTTGTATGGAACCAGAGCTACAAATGCAGTTTGATAACAACCATCGTGCGCGTGATATGATCGTGGCGCTTAATGAGATGTTCGAAACTCAAGCCAGGACTGAAAGGTTCAATGTGTCCAAGGCTTTTGTTGAATCCAAGCTAGCAGAGGGTGCACCTGTTGGACCACACGTGATCAAAATGGTTGGTCACACTCAGAGGTTGGAGAAGCTTGGCTTCCCACTTGACCAAGCGTTGGCAACTAATTTCATCCTTGCATCGCTTTCACCCAGCTATGGAAACTTCATCTCGAACTACCATTTGCATGGGGCGGAGAGGGGCTTGAATGAATTGTGTGGCATGTTGAAAACAGCAGAGGCTGACATCAAGAAAGGCGCTGGCAACAGCCATGTGATGGCAGTACAAAACCGGTCTAAGTTTAAGAGAAAGGGCAATTCTTGGAAGAAGAATAAGGGCAAGGCTAAAGATGAGATCTCTAAGCCAAAACCACCTGCGCCCAAGACTGGTGTACCTGCTGATACAGTGTGCTTTCATTGTGGTGGGAAAGGTCACTACAAGAGGAGCTGCAAGTTGTATCTTGAATCCTTGAAGAAGGATGGCGGTAGTAAAGGTACTCCCGTTTATCATATACTTGTTGTTCATATTACAGACATTTTCCTTGCTAACTCTTATATCAATTCTTGGGTATTTGATACCGGATCGGTTGCTCATATTTGCAATACGATGCAGGGAATGATAAGAAGTAGAAGCGTTGGAAAAGGCGAAGTTGATTTCCGCGTGGGCAATAATGCAAGAGTTGCTGCGTTGAACGTCGGGACGATGCAACTTCATCTACCATCAGGATTTATTTTGGAATTGAATAATTGTTATTTTGTTCCTAGTTTAAGTCAAAACATTGTGTCACCTTCATGCTTGATGAAGGATGGTTATTCATTTGCGAGTAAAGACAATGGTTGTGCGATCTCTAAGAATGATATGTTTGTGGCTTTTGCATCCATTGTGAATGGATTATTTATTTTAGATCTTGATGATGCGTCTGTCTGTAATGTTAGTGCTAAACGGCCTCGGCTTAATGAGTTAAGTCCTACATATATGTGGCATTGTCGTTTGGGTCATATAAGCGAGAATCACATGAAGAGGCTCCATTCTGATGGGCTTCTAACTTCGTTTGATTTTGAATCATACGAGACATGTGAGGCATGCCTTCTAGGCAAAATGACCAAGACGCCTTTCACAGGTTTTCCTAAAAGGGCGGCTGACTTGTTGGAACTTGTACATACGGATGTATGTGGACCAATGAGCACGACAGCTAGAGGCGGATTTCAATACTTCGTAACTTTCACTGATGATTTTAGTAGATATGGCTATGTTTACTTAATGAAACATAAGTCTGAAACATTTGAAAAGTTCAAAGAATTTCAGAATGAAGTAGAGAATCAACGAGGCAAGAAAATTAAGGCCTTGCGATCTAATCGTGGAGGCGAATATTTGAGCCACGAGTTTAGCAATCATCTAAAGAGTTGCGGAATAGTTCCACAGCTTACGCCGCCAGGAACGCCTCAGAGAAACAGCGTGTCCAAGCGACGTAATCGGACTTTGTTGGACATGGTTCGATCTATGATGAGTCAATGTGACCTACCTTTATCGTTTGGGGATACGCTCTAGAAACAGCCGCTTTCACTTTAAATAGGGTACCGTCTAAGTACGTAGTTAAGACACCATATGAGATGTGGACTGGGAAGAGTCCTAGTTTGTCTTTTCTAAAGATTTGGGGTTGTGAAGTTTATGTCAAATGACTCATATCAGATAAGCTAACACCCAAATCGGACAAATGTTTTTTCGTGGGATATCCAAAGGAGACTTTAGGATATTATTTCTACAACCGCTCAGAGGGCAAAGTGTTTGTTGCTCGAAACGGTGTTTTCTTAGAGAAAGAGTTTCTCAAAAGAGAGAAAAGTGGACAAAAGGTGTATCTTGAAGAAGTTTAGGATGAGCCAATAGGGAATGACTCTACAAGTGACGCTAATGTAGCTGAACAAGTTGAGGTACCCGTGGCAATTGAGACACCGCCACAGCCACGAAGATCAGCTAGACTCCGTGCATTACGTGGGGACTTGTTATTATTAGACGATGACGAACCTGCGACATACGCGGAAGCTATGATGGACCCAGATTCCGAGAAGTGGCAAAGTGCCATGAGATCCGAAATAGATTCCATGAGTGAAAATCAAGTTTGGAACTTGGTTGATTTGCCTGAAGGGGTTAGACCCATAGAGTGCAAATGGATCTTTAAAAAGAAAAACGGATATGGACGGAAATGTTCACGTCTATAAAGCTCGACTTGTCGCAAAAGGTTTTCGACAAGTTCAAGGGATTGACTACGACGAGACTTTCTCGCCGGTAGCGATGCTTAAATCTATCCGGATCATTCTAGCAATAGCTGCTTATTTCGATTATGAGATTTGGCAGATGGATGTTAAAACAGCCTTTCTAAATGGGAATTTAGAAGAGGACGTGTATATGATACAGCCCGAAGGTTTTGTTGATCCTAATAATGCTGGAAAAATATGCAAGCTTAAGAAATCCATTTATGGATTAAAGCAAGCATCTCGGAGTTGGAACATTCGTTTTGACGAAGTAGTCAAAGGGTTTGGTTTTCGTCAGAACGAAGAAGAACCTTGTGTTTACAAGAAGGAAAGTGGGAGCGCTGTAATATTTCTAATCTTATATGTAGATGACATATTATTGATTGGAAATGACATTTCGATGTTGCAATCTGTAAAGACTTCATTGAATAATAGTTTTTCAATGAAGGATTTAGGAGAAGCAACATACATTCTGGGCATAAAGATCTATAGAGATAGATCGAAGAGGCTTATAGGATTAAGCCAAGATACGTACATTGACAAGGTACTGAAACGGTTCAGCATGGAGCAATCCAAGAAAGGATTCCTACCTATGCCACATGGGATGCACTTTAGTGATAAACAGTGTCCTCAGAATGATGAGGAACGAGAGCGCATGAGTAAGGTTCCATATGCTTCGGCCGTTGGTTCCATAATGTACTCCATGATATGTACTCGCCCAGATGTCTCATATGCTCTAAGTGTTGCGAGCAGATATCAAGCTAATCCAGGTGAGAGTCACTGGACGCTTGTTAAAAACATCCTTAAGTACTTAAGAAGGACTAAAGATGTGTTCCTAATCTATGGAGGTGAGGAGGAGCTCGTTGTAAATGGTTACACCGATGCTAGCTTCCAAACCAACACGGATGATTCACAATCTCAATCAGGTTTTGTGTTCACAATAAATGGTGGTGCCGTCAGTTGGAAAAGTTCCAAGCAGGAGACAGTCACTGATTCTATAGCAGAAGCCGAGTACATTACAGCTTCAGAAGCTGCAAAGGAAGGTGTTTGGATGAGGAGGTTCCTCATTGAGCTTGGTGTGTTTCCTAATGCGTCTAGCCCATTGAACATGCATTGTGATAACAATGGGGCGATAGCGCAGGCTAAGGAGCCAAGGAATCACCAGAAGAACAAACATGTACTTCGAAAATTTCACCTCATTCGAGAGTTCATTAGAAGAGATGAAATCAAGATGTGCAAAATACATACGGATTTGAATGTTGCAGATCCTTTGACAAAGGCTCTTCCACAGCCTAAGCATGAGGCGCACATGAGAGCTATGGGTATTAGATATCTTCGAGATTAACTCTAGTGCAAGTGGGAGACTGTTGGTAGTATGCCCTAGAGGTAATCATAGAGATGATGATGCTACGATTGTATCCATGATATATTTATGTGTTTATTGAATATCCATTAAAGACAACTTGTATTGATCAACAGTTATGTGAATTGTTTGTGAAACTCTTTTACATGTATGGCTATTCTAAACTTGTCCCTGATCGGAGTTCGTGTAGTAACACACATGAATATTAGATCAGCACATTATTAGTTGATGACTACGTTTCACAAGTCATGGACATAGAGATGTCAAACTAATAATGTGGGCGCATGTATGACATGTGAGCTGGACTGATCCGACGTGAGAATTGTCTCTATACACAACATATACGTTATGTCCTTAGACCTGTGATTGTTGTATGTGCTCAAGATGTGAAACGACTTACTTAGGGACTATCAAACGCTACTCTGTAACTGGGTAGTTATAAAGGTGGTCTTCGGGTTTGTCAGGAAACATGCTGTGAGACATAAACAATCAAGATGGAAATTGTCCCTCTCCACGTGACAGAGATATCACTGGATCACTCTAATGATTGGATCAACAAATGCATGGCCGTGCTTAGGTTAAGTGTTAACCTATGAGTGAACCATATATCGAGAGGCAAGGGAATAACATGTATATGGTATTGTGGTGGTTCGTCTGATTTGATCTTTGCGTACGCATAGGAGTTGACATGTCTTGCTAGAGGCCGCTGTCAACTATTGGTCGAGTAGGAGTATTCGGGCCATGTCTATGTGTACGTGAACCCAAAAGGTCGCACGCTTAAGGGCCTGGAAGCCTAATTCGGGTTGGACCCGAATTAGACTAGGTTTAGGGTCGCTGATGGGCCTCCAACTCGAGGCACACCAGGATGCCTATATAAGCAAGGGGTGGGTGCGAGGCTACGGTAATTCAACTCTCCCTGCAGCCATCGCGCCTCCCCACGCTCACGCCTAGCGCTCCTCGCGGACCTAGCAGTCCGGAGGCACATCGCTTCCTCCCCGTACGTGTGAGATTCCTCGGAGGTGCTGCATCTGGAGCACAAGGACGAACCACACGAGGGACGATTCGCGAGCGAAGGACGGACGTGTGATGGACGACCACGCAACTGCACGGCACTGCTGCGACGCGTTCAATTACATCGAGTCGTCTCCGCTACACCTGCGCGTCTAGTGGTAATCCTGTAACCTGTAACTAGCAGTAGATCTTGGTTTATGAGGTAGAAAATTTTGATTTGTCGGCTAGCGTAGCAACCTCATAACCCTACATTGGAAGCTGACCTAGACCTAACTGTCTTGCTGCTGTCATAGGGTGATAGAATTCATAAGAGACTTGAATGTTTCGGCCTTGAGATATTCTAGTTGAAAGTATGCATGGGGATATGGCCAAAACAAAGTTATCTCTAGATCTGGGATCTTTTTCATCATTGAGGTCATTCAATCTCAGATCGGCTAGGAGCTCATAATCAGTAAAGCTGTCATGGGGAAACCAAATCCTGCCATTCGTAGGAAATCCATCATAGAAGTGATAAAACCAGGTTTGGAATGCTTCAGTCGATGGTCCTGATCCTGGGTAAACCGATGCTGCCTCTCCAAATGACATGCATCGGTAGGTGCTTGCTTCTTCTTCATCAGAATGGTCAGAAGGAAAGCTTGATGAGTAAAGAGGAGCTCTTTCGACAACATTGATAGTGTATAAGTTTAACCAAAGTTGTAATAGCCACCAGAGGCCTCCATAGCCGACGGATTTGCCCATCAAGATCTTGGTCGTTGCCTGGCCCATCATTTGATATGTTGCTCCAAGTAAATATTTCCCAAGAGGGAAAGTTCTCTTTTCCATTATGGCTTGGGCCAGATGCTGCATGTAGTCTGTCGGACCATAGATTGATTCATAGAAAACAAATCTCTCTAGCCAAAGGTTCAAAAAGGCTATGAGTTCCCTATCTGAAACAGGGCTTGTGTCGATATGTTTGGCTATGTATCCAGACCAGCCGCCTACGTTTTTGGTTGTCAACTTGTGTTCACATTTAATTTTCAATCCAAAAGGGTTGGCCGATGAGGTTATATCCAGGCCAGTAAGCATGTTGATATCAAGGAGAGTGGGTGTCATCGACCCTTGATGGAACATGAAGGCATTAAGAGCATCAGACCAGAAGTAAGAAGCCAACGACAGCATAGGCTTATCTTTCTTCATATCGGCTAAAGACAAAGCTAAGCATTGAGCTATTCCTGCTTCGTCCCAGAAAGATTGCTTAGTGGCCAATATTCTTTTATACCAATCCCTCCATCCATCCAAATTTGAGGTCCAAGATCTAAAAGCTATTTGCCAATTGGCTAGATTGGGCTTTGTCTGCCTAAAGAGGATCCTATTGGTTTCGGCATTGATGAAATAACAAGGGTCCGTATCTCCCATCGACCCAAGGAAATAGTGAGTGGGTTCCTTGAGAATAGGGATTGCAATTTGGTTTCTCAAATGCTACAATCATGGGGAATAGAAGAAGGGAAATCAAAAAATTCACGAAAAGGGGATCTAAAGCAAAAAATTAATCAAGATTGATGCGGTATGGATGAAAGAAGACGATGAAGCATAGTTTGAAGGAAACTTACCATGGGAACGTCGATGATGGTGTAGGATCGAAGAACAAGAACTAAACCAACCAGAAGGGGGGTGAATGGTTATAGTACCCAAAAACCAAAACTTTTAGCGGAATTAAAAGTTACCCTCAAATTGATGTAGATCGGTCTGACCGGAATAGATCAACCGGTCTGACCGCGCCTGTGCCGTCGGTCTGACTGGGGTTGATCTCTTGGTCTGACCGCTCCAAAGTCATCTCTGCCTCCTACCGCCGTCACCGGTCTGACCGCTGTGTGCCCACCGGTCTGATCGCTACAATGCCCCCGGTCTAACCGCCGGTGTCTCACCGGTTAGACCGCCGAAACCCGGGCAAACACAAATTGAAGATCTCTCAAAGTAGATGACAACTTTAATACTTTTCTCTATATTTACAAAGTGCAACAACAGCACTCCTCATGAAAATCTCGACTAAACTCAAAACCCTAACTCAACACACAACTCAACGCTCTCCCAAAAGCGATACAGGGAGGCCACACCCTCCCTCTCTATTTATGCATGAGGTAGGCAGTCTAAAGCCACGAACCAAACTCATACAAGAAGTCCTAGTCCACCTAGGAAACCTTCCCGTACAAGAAACCAACTTTACATATTCCAATTGTACCAAATTTGGACTCCTTCCAAATTCGACTCCACATCCCATACGCACACAATACCTCCATCGTATGCCATATGGAAACTTCACCAACCACGTGCATTGATCTTTAGCCTAAGTATCCCGCATGAAATCTGACCGTCCAGACATCACCTTATCTCTAAGTTGACTCCCGATCCTTCACCGGCAATACTCTCCCAAGACGTAAAGATTACCTACACATGAATCAAACAAATAAACCATATCCGAGCACAAGCTATCATCAATTTGACTCATTGTTAGCACACAACAGTATTACATACGTATAGTGTCCATCTAGAAGCCATAAACATGAATTAACCATAGATATCCAATGAAACAACCAGAAACCAAAACCGACACAGAGTCGGCGGGTCAGACCACGGGCTGGCTGGTCTGACCGGCCTCACTTGCCCTGTCTAACCGGACCCAACAAAAACAGTCGCTCCTGTTCACCGTCTGAAAATTCAATCATCTCACAAACCACTTCGCCAATAATCTCCAAATATCAAAACCAATAACCTCATATGCCAATTGTTCATCACAACAAAAGAATCAAACACACTTTGATTTTACAATCTCCCCCTTGATGAACACATTGGCAAACTCATCAAAAATGTTTGTTTTGGTGTTTCGAAAAATAAAAACAAAAATAAAAATTTCTCCTCCTTTGAAAGAAAAAAAAAGAAAGAAAATACTTGCATTGTGTGGCATTGTTTGTATTTCTTCTCCCCCTGTTCACAATGATTTCATCAAGCATAAGAATTATGTTCAGTTAATATTCAAGAGCTTAATAACATACATATAGTAATTCATGTCATGTATTGCAACAAAGAGAAGATAAAACCCATCAATTATATAGCAAGCATAAACTAAAGTATAATCATAAACCAAAGATTTTACAATTAAGTTCAATAATGCAATCAAGATTCATGAATTCAAAAGATTTATAATGCAACATCTTTACAAACATATAGATTAAAAAATAAATCCACATATATAAACCTATTGCAATCATTACTCTTTCCCAAATTAGCTTTAGCACAGAACAACCAAGAGATTTTTCATATTTATTTGAACTTTTTTTTCATACTTTTGCTCATTTTTTCAATTATTCCGGGTACGTCCTTGTCGTCAAGACTGTTTTCAAGAATTCGGCACCCATTATTTTCTCATATCGAATACGTCCTTGTCGTCAAGACTGTTTCCAAGGATTCAGTATTCATTTTTTTCACATAAATATTTTTTTAATCTCTTGCAGAATGAACAATTTCAAAGCTATTTGAGGAATAACAATTCAATAAAGCATATGCATAAGCATATACAATCCAACCTATGCATTAGTATCAATATTGCATATTTCATTAATTTAAATATGAAATTTAAGTGTTATGCATCATCTCCCTTAAAAGCAATATCTAAACCTTATGAAAATACTAAAATTCATCCAAGCTATAAAATAGACAAATAAACCTTCAAAGTATTGCTAGCATGAACAAAAAAACACTATATGCATAATACAAAGCTCTCTTTCAATTTGTTTCTTTCAATTGTTGCTTGATAAAAGCAAGAGTACAAAAACTCCCCTTCAAACCATGCCAAAAGGATGAATGATTCTCAACTCTCCATGAAGAAAAGCAAAACGAGATGAATCCAATGGTTTAGTGAAAATATCCGCAAGTTGCAATTTTGTATCCAAAAATTTCAATTCAACATCTCCCTTTTCAACATGATCCCTCAAAAAGTGAAAGCGAATATCAATGTGCTTTGTGCGTGAGTGTTGTACATGATTCTTTGCAATGTTAATAGCACTTGTATTGTCACAAAACAGAGGAACCTTTTCAAAAACAAGACCATAATCTTTCAAAGTTGAAATAAGCCAAAGAATCTGAGAACAACAGCTAGCAGCAGCAACATATTCTGATTCAGCAGTTGATTGGGCTACACTAGATTGTTTCCTAGAAGACCATGCAATCAATGATGTACCAAGAAAATGACATGTTCCACTAGTACTTTTTCTATCAATTCTACAGCCCGCAAAATCAGTATCAGAATATCCACTTAAACACATAGAAGATGAAGTAGAATACCAAATTCCAAATTCAAGTGTATGATTCAAATACCTCATTATTCGCTTGACCGCTTGACGATGTGCGCACAAACACACAACAAATTGTATGTCTGGCCTAGAAGCAGTTAGATATAACAAAGATCCAATCATACTTCTATACTCCTTTTGATCCACAGCTTCACCATCTTCATCAGGATCCAACACAGCAGTAGAACCAATTAGTGTAGAGATTGGCTTGCTATTCTCCATCTTGAAACGTCACAAAAGATCCTTGGTATACTTCGTTTGATGCACAAACGTACCTTGAGGTGCTTGCTTAATTTGCAATCCAAAAAAGTAAGATAACTCACCCATCATGCTCATCTCAAATTCCCTGCGCATAGTCTCAGCAAACTCCACAACCAAAGCGTGAGTAGAACAACCAAAGATGATATCATCCACATAAATCTTAGACCTTGTAGTCCGCTCACCTATGTTACCAATAATTTGTTCCGGCGGATGACTTCTGAAGTTATTTCACGTTCTGTACCCTCACTGGTCGAAGTTGTAGCCTTTGGAGGACCATCCCGATCAGCATCAACAGAACCGGAAGTCGATGACACTGGCCGGTCTGACCACGTCTCCTGCGTCGGTCTGACTGGAGGTGTGCCAGCGGTCTGACCGGCCTGGTGCCCGGTCTGACCGGCCGAGCCGACCTCATTGTCGTCGTCGCTCTCGTCTTCGAAAATACGACCATCCTCCCCCTGAACCTATGACAATGTACCTGCAATTTCTGGTCTAGTTCCTGGACTAGCCTCATCAAAAGTGACTTCGCAAGTCTCAACAATTTTGTTAGTCTCCAAAACAAGTACACAATAGCCACGAGAGTGAGCGGGGTAACCAAGAAACATTCCAGATTTCAAAATTTCCAGATTTTAAGACAAAACACTTGCAACCTAAAACACGCAAATGTGAAACTTTGGGTTGATGTCCAAAACGAAGCTCATAAGAAGTTTTTTCAAGTTTTGATCTCAAGAAAACACGATTGGAAATATAACATGCAGTTTTAATAGCTTCGGCCCAAAATTTTCTAGGAGTATGATACTCATCAACCATTGTTCTAGCCATCTCAACCAAAGAACGATTTTTTGTTTCAACAACGCCATTTTGTTGCGGAACACGAGGAGAAGAAAATTGATATTCAAGACATTTTCATTGCAAAATTATTCAAAAGAAGCATTCTTAAATTCACCACCATTATCACTTCTGATTCGCTTCAAAGAACCGGGAAGTTCACAATTCAACCTAAGATACAAACTCCGAAAGTGTCCAAAAGCCTCCTCTTTACTTGCCATAAAGAAAACCCAAGAATATCGAGAAAAATCGTCAACAACAAAAAACACATACCACTTTCCTCCAACGGATTGCACTCTAGCTGGACCAACGGTGTCCATGTGTAAGAGCTGTCCCGGTGCATCCGTCATCACAGAAAAAATAGGAACATGTGAAGAATCAACCATCTTAGCATGACGACATGGTGTACAAACCAAATCAAGATCTTTCTTAAGTTTAGGCAAACCACGAATAAGATCCAAACCACTTAATCTAGTGAGATGATCAAAACCAACATGTCCAAGTCTACGATGCCAAAACATCAAATCTTTGTTAAATTTAGCAATCAAACATGTTATAACAGGTGAAACAGGATTATCAAAATTAGCTTTAAACACTCTTCCAAAACGAGAAATATTCAACACAAAGTCACCACAAGAATCAAATACTTTACTTCCAGTTTTCGTAAAATGAATCTCAAAATTCTCATCAACAATTTGTGAAACCAAAAGCAAATTGTATTTTAAATCCTCAACCAAAGCTACTTCTTTCAATTCAAACTTGTTATTTACCTTGACAGATCCTGTAGCAAGAACAACACTAGTAGAAGCATCACCAAAGATAATCGATTCCATCTTGGATGCCATCTTGAGGGAGGAGAACCAATTTTTATCACCAGTCATGTGCCGTGAACAACCAGAATCCACAATCCACACATTCTCCTTCCTCACCATCAAAGCCTACACACAAGAAGATGTTGAAGCCTCAGTACTGGGGTTAGATAAAAAAAATTTAGGAATCCAGTACTGAAACACACGACCAGTAGATCCAATAGGCATATATCCACGAGCAAAAACAGTTTGAGAGTTTTCAGAAAAATTTCTTCGAGGCCGGTCTGACCAAAGTACAGTAGCCGGTCTAACCGGAGACCGGTTTGACCGCTTTTGTATCTCCGATCTGCCCGGAGCTCGGTCTGACCGATGCTTAGTAGCAGGTCGGACTGGTCGCCGATCTGACTGTGCAACCCATTGCGGTCTGACCGGTTTCCTCGAGGGAAAAACAAGATTTCTGCCACTTAGATTTAGCAAAAGCAATCTCTCTTTCTTTTTTCTGTTTACGTGCTAATCTGAAACAAAAACCAACAAGATGACTATCTTTGCCACAAAAGGAACAAGTATACTTTTTCCTAGCAGAAAGAGATGGCATAATTCTAGCAGATTTAAAAACTGTTTTCACAACATTAGGTTTTGTCAAAATTTCACCATGTTCAGTCACTTTCAAAACATTGGGTTGATTTTTGGTGAAATGATCATGAACATCAAAACCTACACCCCTATTGTAGCTAGTCACTTTAGGGCTGAGTTCTTGAGTTGGGTTGGGAGTTAATCTCTCCAGCACGCAAAACGGAGCGACTCATTAGCACATGATTAATGAAGTATTTGCTAAATTTTTTTTCAAAAATGGATCAATATGATTTTTTAAAGCAATTTTCGTATAAAAACTTTTTGCAAAAAAACACACCGTTTAGCAGTTTGAAAAGCGTGCGCGCGAAAAACGAGGGACGTGAGTTGGGAAGAGTAACAAAAGAACACAGCCTAGATTGATCCAAAATCATGTTAAGTTGTTTCTTACCACCAGAAAATCTTTCCAAAGAACTTTTCAAATAAGAAACCTCTTTTTCCAAAATTGCACAATTTTCACAATCTACCATGACACCTTTGTTTTTACGACATTGTGGACAAGAAAGCACTTCATCAGATTTTACAATATCTTCCATATACTCAACACGATGCAAAGCATCTTTCAATCTCATCTTGTTTAGTGTACATGTTGAGCAATTCAAAATATTGTGTTGTTTTAACTTTTTAGCACAAATCATGTTAAACATCGAACTACCATAAAAAGCAACTTGATATTTTTCAACAATTTTTTAGTTAAAAACAATTCATCCAAAGTGCGTGCGTACATAGCAAATCCAGGAGCAAAAGAAGATTTCAATTTCAAATCATGAGCAACATTAATTTCTCTAATTTTTGAAATTTCATTCATTAAAATCTCACAATTTTTACAATCATCATCATCAGGAATAAGAGATTTCAATCTAACTATTTCGGCATTTAGAGATTCAATCATGAACTCTTGTTTTTTATACATCTTCTCACACTTCTTATTTTTTGCATTGAAAATAAGAATAGCTTCCTCAAGATAACTCAACTCATTGTCCTCATACTCTGAATCCGATTCACCACGAGCCATGAAACAAACAGCGGAAATGTTCTGTTCCTTCTCCTTGTCTTCATCACTATCAAAATCTATGTCGCTTAATGATTCAAAAGCAGCATAGACTTGACTCAACATCTTCCTGACCACATCCTTGGATTTCTTCCCCTTGAACATGCTGTTTGACTTGGGCTTGTCGTCCTTGGTTTTCTCTCCACCATTGTCTTCCTTCTTGCCTCTCCCAAGCTTAGGACAATGTGCACGAATGTGACCAAGTGCACCACATTCAAAACAACGAGTTTTTCCTGTACCTGACATTGTTCACAGCTCGAGAAATCTTGTTAGGAGCCAAAACCAAATCCTCCTCCTCAAACAGTTCGAGTTGCTAATCGGACATGGCATTAATCAAAGCAAGAGTGGTAGAATTTGACGAAGTAGCACCAACATCCAAAGAAGTTGAGGGAGAAACCAAAACACTAGACTTAGAATCTATCTTGCGAGAAAGAATATTCATCTCATGAGTTTTGAGTTTTGTGTAAAGTGAATCCAAAAAGTGACATATCAAATAGACATATCAAATAGACATATCAAGACCATTCAAAAAGTGACGAGAAACCTCAGATTGTGTGTAATTTGAGTCATAAGAAGAATCAACAGATCTAAGATCACTCAAAATCTATTAAATCTACCAAGATAATCATCCAAAGCTTCTCCAGGTTTCATCCCAAATTTTATGTATTCCTTTTTGAAAAGATCTCCACGAAGTTCTTTAATGTTAGTAGTTCCTTGATGAAAGTTTCTCAAGGCATTCCAAATCTCATGGGCGGTTTCAAGATGTGACACACGATCAAAATCTGAACAAGAAATTCTACTCAACAAAATATTACGGGCTTTGCAATTGTTATTAAACTCAGTTTTTGAAGTTTCAGTAGTAATTTGATCAGGAATCTCATAAGGAAGTGCAACCTTTTTTGCCAAACATCATAATCTTGGGCCATAATGTAAGATTGCATCTTATGACACCAATAAGCAAAATCCGAACCATCGAAAATATGCGACTTAGTTGAAAACTTGTTAGCCATGGCTTAAAACTCTAGATAGGTAAAAATCCAAAGAAGAAAAACGAGGCTCTGATACCACTTGTAGGATCGAAGAACAAGAACTAAGCCAACCAGAGGGGGGGTGAATGGTTGTAGTACCAAAAACCAAAACTTTTAGTGGAATTAAAAGTTACCCTCAAATCGATATAGATCGGTCTGACCGGAATAGATCAGCCGGTCTGATATCCAATGAAACAACCCGAAACCGAAACCGACACAGAGTCGGCCGGTCAGACCGCGGGTTGGCCGGTCTGACTGGCCTCACCTGCCCAGTCTGACCGGACCCAACAGAAACAGTAGCTCTTGTTCACCATCTAGAAGCCATAAACATGAATTAACCACATATATCTAATGAAACAACCCGAAACCGAAACCGACACAGAGTCGGCCGGTCAGACCGCGGGCTGGCCGGTCTGACCGCACACATACCTCCGGTCTGACCGGCCTCACCTGCCCAGTCTGACCGGACCCAACAAAAACAGTAGCTCCTGTTCACCGTCTGAAAATTCAATCATCTCACAAACCACTTCGCCAATAATCTCCAAATATCAAAACCAATAATCTCAGATGCCAATTGTTCATCACAACAAAAGAATCAAACACACTTTGATTTTACAGATGGTCGCCATTAAGCTTGAAGAAGGAAAATCGCCAAGGATTCGCTGAAGCTACTGTTGGAAGGGCTCGTGTCGTCAATGAGGTTGTCGAAGATGAGAGAGAAGCAGTGCACGGCTCGGGCGTTGGTTTAAGTGGTGGAGAAAAGTTAACGGCGTGAAAGTTAAGGCTAAGGCCGTTGCTATTTATAACCCGTGTCTTTAACGGTGAAGTTATGGAAACCCTAGATTTTGGTGGATCTAAGAGATAATTCCACATCATATGTATCTATACTTCGGAATTGGGGGGCATATGTTAACGACAAAATTTGGTAAAGATACATTGGGATAAAGATGGGTTCGAAGCGGATTCAAGGAAATAAGATTGTTTCCAAAAACAGAGTAGCGCATCGACTGGAAGCCGTATCGGCCGATATAGAATCGGACTCGGTCAGCCGATACGGGTAATGCGAGTTCATATCGGACTCGGGATGGGATTTGAAGGTATTGCCAAACAAGAGTTGAGTCTGGAAGAGGCAATCGTATCTAGCAATTAGGAATAAGAGTTAGTTGTTTCTTTAAGGAATTTGTGGTAAGAGTCCGCTTAGGAACTTGTTTGTTTATTTTGTAATTAGGCAAGTTTGAGTCTTGTCTGATATGGACAAGGTTTGTATGTTCGGGTACAAATATGTGCCCATGGTCTTGTAAGAAAACAACAACAATTCAATACACTCTCGGCACATCGCCATAATTTTACTTTTACTTTTCGACGAGTTCTTGTTTTGAGTTGGGCTGCATCGGCTTCGATCTCCAATAAGAGGTAAAGCTTGTCATAGCAGTTTGTATCATCGGATTAGCGCATTATTTTAGATGTTCTAATCTACCTTATACAATTGCTGGCTATCGTATATCTTAGTTAATCTAACTCGATGTTATGATTCACTTGTATTGGCCAAGCCTTTTCCAAGGTTTTGTCGGTATCGGCTAAATCGTCCCATCGGCTTAAATTAGCTAAGGTATCTACCAACCTAAAAATCAGTCAAGGGCTTGATTGTTTAGATTTTATGCTTCTTTTCATACTTAGGGCTACATCAATTGGGTTTGACCTACTAAGTCGTGATCAGAATAATAAAAGATAACCTGCATTTTGATTACCAATAATGGTAGAATCTGGGTTTCAGCCGATCTTACCTCGTATAACTGTTTTGTATCTATGTTATTATGCTTTATTTTGCTTTACATGTTAGATCTATCATCTTATACGAGTATATTAATCCTTTAAATATGTCAAGCCTATTTCAAACGTCACGCTGCCATCGGTTAAGTCTGTCCCATCGAGATTGAAACTTGTTTAACATATTTGATCAAGATTGATATTCTTATATAAGGCTGTAATGGAGTTCTAGCCAATACATTATCTAAAATACCCTAAAACATCTTATTGACTATGAAATAAGTTCATGTAATTACTAATTTATCTAATTTTGGTTATAAGCAATTAATACTGTCTTGGTTGGTCTTATCTATTGTAACTCCTTGCATGTAAGAGAAAGATTAAATGAGTAATTACATATTATTTATTTCTACAGCCAATGATGATTGTTTTGGGTTTGATCTATAACATCTATCAATCAGCTAGTTATTTAGGTTTTATAATCATATGGCAATTAGCTTTAAAAGACATCAATCTTATGCTGCATCGATTAGGTTCGACCTATGGGATTGATTCTATTAAGGAAAAGTTGTTTATGATTATACTTAATCTAAATCTAGCTTATGTGTAGTATCTTTCACAATATGGCCGATTCAGCTTGTTTGTATCGGCTAGGTTTCTATGATACGTCATCGGCTACCTAGCCAATCGGCAATCATTTACTAACATCATTTTCTTGTATATCTTGTTGGTTCCAGGATCAAATCAATTTGCACGCCTTGAACCCGAAAGCAAGATTTGGACCTACACTGGAGCTAAGCAGAACTCTAGGTCACCGTGTTTTCTCATCAACAAGTTTGCAACTGCAAGGCATTGGTAACACTTTAGTAAACAACAACATATAGTGAAAAAAAAGCAAAAAACGCTTTAGTACCAGTTGGTAACACCAACCGATACTAAAGATAGTGCGCCCTAGCCACATGGCGAACTATCTTTAGTACCGGTTGATGTTATCAACTTGTACTAAAGATCAGTTTTAGTCCCGGTTGGTATAACCATTACTAAAAATACCCATTTTTAGTCTCGGATTGTGCGTACCAGTTGCACAACTGGGATTAAAAGAGGTTGCCAACCAGTACAATTATGCTATTCTCCTGCAGTGTGAGCTGCCAATTACAGGCATTAGTTTCTGAATCACTCAACCTGTGAAGACCTGATGTTGCCACGTTATTAGAGACATGCTTAATTAATTGGAACAAGACTAAACCATCTCTAAAGTCATCAAAATATCTAACAATGTTTCATCGCATATAAAAAAGTGTTGCAGATGATTCATCACTCAGTGAAACTTGTTTCAACGAGAAATGTTTCACATGTTTCATCCTCGGTTAGAAAATGTTTCAGTGCATGATAAAAAATGTTTCAAACAGTTGCAACATTACAAAGGACTAACTGAAACACCAAGATCTTACTATGCTCAACATCAAAAAAAACATTACACATCATATGTGACATCTTAATCAAAGAAGGTGAAACACTTGGATACGCCAAAACAACAAGATAAAATAATGGATTGCAATAAACCTACCTTTTGCCTTGTTATTCTGCTCCAGTGGCTGGAATTTCTTTATTCCTATACACTGGTGGCAAAATCTACCTCTACGATGATAACTGGGATTGGATCTGGCTCCCATAACACAACAATAGTTGCTTAGAAGTCTTCTGATTGGACGAAGAGCATGACCAAGCAGACTATCTCATGGCACTGAGAAGCATAAACACATTTGTGTTGCCTAGCATCAAAAGCAAGATGCATGTGACCTGACTTCTAGCTTCATCGGTGACAGAAGCAGCAGATGTTCAACTTCATTTTCGCCAGAAGAACCAGGAGAGCACATCAGCGACGGCAGCGACGCAAGCAGCATCTATCTTAGGCTTCTGCTCCCTCTCCATGCTCGGTTGAGGTGCATCGACAAGCTCAAGCATGTGCTGCCTCGGTGATGATGGTAGTGAGAGCACGCAGCAGAGCGACACAATGACAAGTGCTGCCTCAGTGATGATGGCAGCGTTGATCTCTTAGAGGAGAGTGAGAAGGCAAAAGAGAAGAAAACTAGAAGGAAGGAACATGTGGTGGAGGTAAGCTCGGAGTTTTGGATAGGATGGTACTAGTTGGGAGCGTGGAAGTTTTGGATAAGGACAATTGCGTCTGATTTTTTAAATCGACTTGCACGTCGCCTCTAAGCACTTTCGTCAAAAGCTGTCTAGTTCGGTTCATCATTCTATCTTGTCAGATTTGCAGGATACCCCTTCGCATCTCACATCGTCCCCACGAGGGCGGCTCAGGGTGAAACCCTAGCCGCCCCTCCTTCCCCTCTTCATCATCACACTGCCACCGAAGCACGTCACCTGAAGAATAGGGCGGCTAGCCGGGAAGGTCGCGGTGGGGCAAAACCATGGCGACGTGCCGCCTCCTACGTTGGGGAGGCAACGAGGACCTCAACAAGCCAAAGGGGATGCGACAGCGATCTCTGGTGTGTGGCGGTGGCTCCGGCACTACCCCAACCAGATCCGGTGTCCCCGCGGCCAGATCCAGTGTCTTCGCTCGGATCTAGCCGGGGTCATGTAGTCGATGCGGCTGGCGGTGCCAGCAACGGGAGGTGGCTTGGAGCACTGACGCGTACGGCGTTGACGACAACAGGAGGCCGTCGTCGGCGACGCCAGCAGCCCCTTGCCTTCCCTTGTGGACGGCTGCCCAGCTGGCCAGCTGTGGCGACAGCGGGGCCTCCCTAGGCATAGGGAGATGCGCTGGGGCTGCCAGGTGGAGGGCTATGTTGAGGGTGACCCAAGTTGAGCACCTGCGTGCATGGCGGCGGCGGGGGTTGGACGCATGTTGTTGGTATTTTATACGATTACAGATAAATCTGCAAGCATATGGATACCACTTTAACACTTCACCATAGAATATTGCAAGGATATTGAATCACAAGGAACATGTGTATAATCTAAGAATAGAACTCAACCAAGGACAACAACGAATGGTAGGCTTAGGTTAGAGAGGATTCCTATGGATTAATTAACTAGACTTAAGTTTAAGGTAAAACTCTATCGATTGCTTTGGGCACCGGTTCACCCTAGGTCCGCCAAGAGACTTCGGCTTATAGCTCTATGATGTACCCAAACGTGAAGGGATACAAAGGACGGACAGGGTTGTAACCACCTGCCGCCTACCTCAATTTCCACGGAGCACACAAAAAACGATGGTAACCGCTAACCTAGACACCACGCCTAAGTTATTGATTACTACTCTAGCCTCACGCAGGAACTTTCCTCTTTGTCCACAGCCCCAGTAGTAGAGCACTTAAAATAAATACTAAGCAACAAACCCACAACAATGAGAATATATCTCGCTTAAGTAAGTAAATTGAACACTTACTTGATTAAAGAAGCATTCGCCAAGGTACAATAGAGGAGAGAGCATCGACAATTATGGCACACCTCCGGAACTTCCCCTCACTCTCTACCTACTTTTTCCACACTACTAGAGTAATGCCTAATGTATGAAAGTGAGTTGTACTCCACTTTGTTGTGTGTTCTAGATTAAAATGAGCTCCTCCTTTTATAGCCTGCTTATGACGTGATATGGATCGACGAAGGCCGTTCACACATAATATGATTGTTACACATCTATGCAAGGTTAAAACTATGCTTAACTCTAAATCTTGCTGTTTTCATAAGGAAAGGTTGCTACTTGGCTTGTATGATCACAGGTTGAAGCATATAGCTTTACTGCTTGAGAGGACAAGATCCAGCTACCGATACACCCACATAATCCAAAGACCAACACCATGCCAACTCATGGTTACTTCATCACCAATAGAGCATGTAAACAATGGATGTATTAAGCGACATTGTTCTACAAACATACGGCAAAAGGTGAAGTCATTTCTTGATAAATTTAGTTTTAATGTTGTTGAGAACTTTATACTAGCTAAATGGTGTACATTTGCTTTGCTAACGTTCATGTGAGGAGATGGTCACTGCTGCAAATATCAATGATTATATCAATGACAAGATGGATTACACAGAAGATGAAGTGACACTTGCTCAAGTCGAGATGGTTCACGACAACGAGCAGACCGGTTATGTGCAGATGCTCCAAATTCCAAGGGATGTGCGACTGAGCCAGCCAATTTCCTCCATGCATAATATATATGACTGGAAAGATAATCAAGTCTAGTTTCACCTCCAACAAACAGCTTGTCATTTGGACTTCCCATGAGAGAGTAATATCTATTTTAGTATAGGTTGCACAGAAGCTGAAAGGGCCTAGCAAACCTGCTCGGTAATGACATATGAAGACATATGAAGACCTTTGAGCTAGCCCACTTACGTTGAATTTCAGCAGCCATTTTGTCCCCATATAGAAGGGTTGTTCCTAATATAAATATCTCCTATGTTTTATCATTTAAGAGACTTTTGACAATGAGAATATGAACCCTTTTGTTTAGTTGTGTGCTAACAAATTCAAAGAGAGATATCTACCCATTTGCTCTTGTGATTTCCTTGTGGGATTACAGAAGCGGTGTTTGACGCCCCCTAATTGGTGGTCCTGCTCTCTTCGAGATTTTCCTTGATTGATTGCAGGTTGTGTTGGTTGATAAATTAAAATGTGGTTGGGCAAACCCTCGATTCAGGTTTTCGTAATAGAGATAGTGGTTGGCTTCGAGTACGATCGTCATGTTGCATTGGTACCTCTGGCTGCTTGCAGCTAGTTATCTTGGTCTCTTTGAGGTTAGTTATCGATTCATGATCCTATGTCGTGAAGATCGGGACACCACCCTTATCAGGGTCGTATTGTCTGGTATCAGAGCTTTCGTTGTCACAGTAGGATTCTTTATCCCTAGCTACATATATTCGTTTTCTTCCTATCTAGAAAAAGCCTACAAAAAAATATATTTCATAGCCTTTGTTAGTATCTGTTATTCTGGTGAGTTTGGTTAAGTTTTAGTTTATTAGAGTCTTTGTTTACACCACTACAAAAATGATTTTTCATAGCGTCACCTTATAATTTTCGCTGGCGGCCGTACGCGAAAACCGCCAGCAACAATGTAACGAGGGGTGGGGGGCTACGGACCACCAACGAAAACATATCTTCGCTGGCGACCGTTTTAAGCGGGCCGCTAGTGAACATGTTGAGGTTTTCGCTAGCGGCCCACTTAAGCGACCACCAGCGAAGATGGCGAATTTTCACTGTTGGATGGGTAACGTGGGCCGCCAGCGAAGATGTACGTGGGCCGCCAGTGAAGATGTACCCTTTTCGCTAGCGGCCCACTTAAGCCACCGCCACTTCTATTGTTTTCTATGGCAGTGGCTTAAGTGGGCCGCCAGAGAAAATTGCTTCTCGTATATAAGGCCAAGCCTGAGCTACCATGCCTTTTGAGCACGATTTTCTCTCTCTTATGAACACAAATATAGGGGAGATGGTTTTGAACTCGAATGGTTTGATAGATCTATTATACCAAAGGTTAGTTATACTTTGTACTACTATATTTCTCAAGTTTTTTTTTCATTTTTATATGTTTTATGTTGAGAATTTAGCATGACAAGTATGTCCATGACCTAACCATGGCATGTATGATTTATTTGTTATGTGGAGCTCAAAACGGTCAAACTTTTTATTCAATATTGTACGTGATCGATGTACCATAGATTTCATAATGTTTTGATAGGTTTATTTGTAGTAGATCTATATGCCATGGTTGTTTTTGTGCACTTAGATCTATATCTAGTTAAGTGGAGAGAGTTAAGAGAAAGAGGGTACTTTGGTAATTTTGTCTAGTTGTACGTAGTTTCATCTATTGGGAATTAATATATAAGTGGTAGTTTTTTTTCAAATGAATTCATAATATAATTTTGACTAGCTTTAATTACCTTGTCTTCTTTATACTAATTTTGACATAACAATTTGATATTCTTTTTGGTATATATTAACAGAATTTTAATGTGACATATTATTAAAAATATTTAACTAACTTAGTTATTTTTTCGCAATGCATAGATGGCAGACAAAGCATGGATGTATAGAGTGAGATATCATGCATCATACATTGAAGGAGTCGATAGATTTATGAAAGCTGCTAAGAAGTATGCTATAGCTAAGAAGACTAGATGTCCATGTGCGGACTGCAAAAATCAGAAAATTTGGGATAATCCATCTGTAATCGAGACACACTTGGTAACATGTGGATTTATTGATGGCTACACAAATTGGTCACACCATGGAGAGATCCCAAGATGCCGAGTTCCCAACCAAGAGACACACGATGAAGTGTTCAGGGGCGGGAATTTCGTGGTAGTAGAAGAATCCGTTGATGATGAGTTGGATGATAATGTTGGCAACAATGGTCATCACATAGTTGATGATGCCAATGATAGTCATGTCATGGTAGATGATGTCGATGGTATTGATGGCTCTGGTTTTGATTTGGAGATATTGCGTCATGTTGAACCTGAAGTTGTGGCTGGGTCTGCTCGTGGTTTGGATAATTTTGATGCATTACAAAAGGCAGCGAAGGAACTTTTGTATGATGAGGCAAAAGGTTGTGACAAGGATTTCACATTGTGGCAGACAGTGCTTGAACTTCTGAGATAGAAGGCCAGAAATGCTTGGTCTGATAGTAGTTTCAATGATTTGTTGGTTGTGTTGAAAGAACTATTTCCGAAGCCCAACTCCCTACCAACCAGCACCTATGAAGCGAAGAAGCTTATTTGCCCGTTGTCACTAGGTGTGCGAAAGATACACGCATGTGTTAACTATTGTATCCTGTTCCGTAAAGAGCACGAGACCTTGGATAAATGCCCAACATGCAACACTAGTCGATACAAAACATGTAACCAGTCCGAGGGTCAAGATGTTGCACTTGACGAGATAGAAGAGTCTGCTCCATATAAAGACAACAAGAAGAGATTTTGCAGCTGGTTATGTGGTACCTTCCGGTTAAAGATCGATTGAAGCATTTGTTCTCGAACCCGAGGGATGCCGAACTGATGCACTAGCATCATGAAAAGCGCAAAAAGGATGGGATGCTTCGACACCTAGCAGATGCTCGATAGTGTAAAGAATTTGATACAAAGCACAAAGCGTTTGCACAGGACCCAAGAAATGTAAGGTTTACATTGAGCCCCGATGGAATGAATCCATTCGATGACTTGAGCAGCTTACACAACACTTGGCCAGTACTCCTAACCATGTACAACGTCCCTACATGGCTGTGTGAGAAAAGGAAGTATATTTTGTTCACCATCCTTATAAAGGGACCACAACAACCTGGCATCGACATGGATGTGTTTCTGGAGCCTTTGCTGCAGGATATGGAAGATTTATGAAAACACGAGATCCGAGTTTGGGACGAATTCCTACCGGAGTACTTCAAGCTGCATGCAATTATCTTTGTCACCGTCAATGACTATCCCACATTGTTTTCCTTATCAAGACAGATCAAGGGGAAGACAAGCTGCGTTATCTGTGTGAATGGTACCGTATACAGGTATCTTCATGTCGCGCCCTAAAATCACCCTAAAATTTCATCGTCTAAATTATTTCTAGAAATCTTAAAAGCCAAAAATAGCCTTGAACAATTAAAAATCACCAAGTTCCAACTCAAATTGGCATATGGGAATTTTTATTAAATTCACTTAACCAATTTTTACTTGAATTTTCAGAGCACCATAAGTAATTTTAATACAATAGTAACCTTTCTCAGATTTTCTAAAAAAGAAAAACTAAAATAAATCTCCCTCTGCTTGGGCCATTTTTGGCCCATCCGTTTCCTCTCTCTCTCTCCCAACCAGCCCGCTCCAGCCCAAAGTCTCCTTTGACGAAATCCTCTTCTCCTCCTCCTCCCTCTCCTTGGGCTGGCCCAACTCTCCTCCCTCTCCCTTTGACAAAGTGCGTTTGCCCTCCATGTGCAACCCAGCCGCCCCAGCTGCCGGGGTCGTCTTCCTCCTCCAGCCGACCGTCACCTGTTAATCTTCTCCCAGCCAAACAGAAGAGCCGCCCCCCCTTGATCTCCCTCCCCGGACGTTTCCCCTCAGAATCAAATGCAAAAATCGGTTCCTCTTCTCCTCCTCATCAATTTCCCCAACAAATCCCATTCAATCCTGCAATAAATCGCACTCAATCAAATTCTTTAACCGATGGGCTTAACTGGGAGCTCCACTGTCGTCAGCGCCGTTTCCCTTCCTCACGGTCGACCTCCTCCCCTCCAGCTTATATAAAGAGAGCTCCCATGAACTCCTCCTCCCCTTCCCGGTGCCACCTGAACTCCTGCCTTGTGTAGAATCAAATGTGTTTGATTATCATTTTATGTGATGAAACATTGGTGGCTTGCGACATTTTATGTGTGTAATATTGGTTTATTGAGATGGTATTTCATGTGATTATATATGATTGATTTTGTGAAGAGTTGTGCGGATTTGACCTGGCGGTCAGACCGACCAGGCACGGCCGGTCAGACCGGTGGTATGCGTGCGGTCAGACCGGCCGGCCCGCGGTCTGACTGGGAGGTTACCTGTTCGCTTTCGGTTTCGGTTTATCTTTTCGGTTACGGATTGTTTCTTCATGGATTTGACTTCTAGATGGTTTCTATGCATATGGTTACTATTGTTATACTAATGTGAGTCATGTTTGGACGAACTTGTGCTCGGAATATGGTTTCTTTATCGTATGTGTGCAGGTATTGCTTAAGGCCTCGGGATAGTGTTGCCGGTGATGGATCGGAGTCGACTCGTGAGAAGTGGACGTCCAGGGATCAAGAGATCACGCGGGATACTAAAAGGCTAGAGGATAATGCACGTGGAAGATAGAGAATTCTAGAGGTAATTTGTGATTCGGTTAAAGTTTTGGTTTTTGGTCTTCCCTACCATTCACCCCCCTGGTAGGTTGGATTACTCTGTTTCGATCCTACAACTGGTATCAGAGCCTCGTTCTTGATTAGATCCTTGTTGTTTTTCTGATCTATTTGATATGGCTGAAAAGTTTTCGAACAAACCCCATATTTTCAATGGAACCGACTTTGATTATTGGAAGAAAAAGATGGAATCTTATATAACATCTCAAGGATATGACACTTGGCTAAAAGTTGCACAACCTTATGAAATTCCTGCTCGTATTGATACTCCTGCTCTCAAGTTAGATTTTGAAAATAATTGCAAAGCTTGCAATATTATTCTTAATGCAATTTCTCACTCCGACTTTGATCGTGTTTCGCATCTTGCTACTGCTAATGAGATTTGGAAGGCTTTGAATGATTTTCACACTGGATCTTCAAACATAAAAGAGTTGCGAAAAGATGTTTTCAAAAAGGAGTATATCAAATTTGAGATGACACATGGGGAGTCTTTGGATGATTATCTGGGTCGTTTTAACAAAATTTTGAGTAATCTTAGATCTGTTGATACTTCTTATGATGTTAATTATTCTCAGTCTGAGATTGCTCGTCACTTTATGAACGGTCTTGATATGAAGGTTTGGGATGTTAAGGTTACTTCGATTCAGGAATCTGTTCATATGAACACTTTAACTTTGGATGTTCTTTATACTAAATTGAAAACTTATGAGATGAACATTCTTTCTAAGAGGACTGATTCGAAATTTTCTGCTTTGGTGTCTTCTTCTGCATCTTCTTCTGATTCTACTTCACAGTCGATGTTTACTTCTTTCTCTGCCATGTTCGATGATCAACTGGAGGAAATCAGTGAGGAGGACTTGGTATCGCTTGCTAATAGAATCTCTCGAGTTGTGAATAATGCTAGGTTCAGGAGAAGAGGAGGACCAATCCGGTGTTTCGGGTGTAGACAACTAGGACACATCCGCTCTCAGTGTCCCAAGGCTGGAAAGGGTACACAGGAGGAACCAAAGGCTCAAGATGGATCCAAAGACGCCAAGCAGAACAAGAAACAGGCAAAGAACATGAGGATGAGGAAGTACTACCAGAAGGCCTTGGATGAAGCTTTTGCAGCTGTGCAAGGATCTAGCGACGTCAAGTATTCAGATGATGATGAGGACGACAAAGGAAAAAATATCGCTGGAGTTTGTCTCATGGCAAAGAATATTGCAGATTCTGCTGAACAGAATGAGGTAATAAACACTCCTAGTGTTGAATACCTTCAAGAAGTAATTGTTAGACTTGGTTATAAGATTTCTAAATTTGAAAAGAAGATTAATCAACATGAAGTGGTTATTGATTCTCTAAATGTTGAAAACAGTCGATTAAAATCTCTTGTTTCTGATGATGATGAATGCAAGTCGTGTGAGGTTTTATTTGCTGAAGTTAATGCTGTTAGAGAAGTCAATTGGTCTAATTGCAAAAAACTTGATGTTGAAATTAAGAAATCTAAAAAACTTGAATCTTGTCTTGCTCTTAGCTTTGCCATGAATACTAGATTGATTGATGAGTTGTTTTTAACTAAAAGAGCTTTGAATAAATGTCAAGTTGCTTTGTTTGCTAGCTTTATGTTTAATGTGATTAGCTCTAAAAGGTTAAAACAATCTAGTGCAAAACCTTGCTCAACATGTCTTGCTAGTGATTTGAAACTAAAAAATGCTTTAGCTCGAGTTAAGCATATGGAAGAAATAGTTAAGCAAGATGAAGTGTTTTCTTGTCAAACGTGTAGAAAAAACAAAGGTCATTTGGATGCTTGTAAAAATTGTGCTACTTTGACTCAAGAGGTTTCTTACTTAAAAAGTTCTTTGCAACGTTTTTCCGATGGTAAAAAGAACCTCAACATGATTTTGGATCAATCAAAAGTTAGCACAAACAATCGTGGTTTAGGTTTTGACCCTTATAGTCACTTTTCTAGACATCCTCCTGTTGTTTTGAGCATAACTAAGAAAAGTGAAATTTTGACTAAACCTGATTCTAAACCTCCTATTTTTAAGTCTGCTGGCATTATGACTTCTTTGAGTGCTTCTTGTTCTACAAAACCTGTTGCTAGTACTAAATCTGTGTTTAATGCTAAATCTGTTGTTAGTACTAAAAATACTGTTAATGCTAAGCCTGTTGTCTCAACTTGTGCATCAACTCATCGTGAAAAGTATATCTGTTCTTTTTGTGGTAAACATGGACATATTGCTGGATTCTGTTTTAGACTTGCTAGGAAACAGAAAAAGGAACGGGAGATAGCTTTTGCAAAAGAAAGGTGGCAAAAATCAGTTTTTTTCTCGAGGCAGGCAGTCAGACCACAGATGGACCGGCGGTCAGACCGGAGCTGTACCACCAATCAGACAGGTGGGAAGCTGTCGGTAAGACCGTAGGCACAGAGGCGGTCAGACCGGCTTCGGGCAAACTTTTCTAATAGGAAACATGTTGAATTTTCTACTGGTTATGTTCCTGTTGGTTCTGGTCGTGTGTCTCAGTACTGGATTCCTAAATTTTTATTATCTAACCCCAATACTGAGGCTTCGGCATCTGCTTGTGTGTAGGCACTTTTGGCGAGGAGGAAGAATGTGTGGATCGTTGATTCCAGTTGTTCGCGACACATGACTGGTGATAAAAGTTGGTTCTCCTCCCTCACGAAGGCATCAAGGAAGGATTCAATCATCTTCGGCGATGCTTCTACTAGCACGATCACTGCAACTGGATCTATCAAGGTAAATGATAAGTTTACATTGAATGATGTCGCTTTGGTTGAAAATTTGAAGTACAACTTGCTCTCCGTTTCTCAAATTGTGGATGAAGACTTTGATGTTTTATTTAAGAAAAGTGGAAGTAAAGTTTTTGATTTATCTGGTGATGTTGTGCTTAATGTTTCTCACTATGGAAGAGTTTTTAAAGCTGATTTTGAAAATAGCGTCTCATCAGAAGTTACATGTCTTGTTGCAAAATTTTCAAAAGATGTGATGTTTTGGCATCGTAGACTTGGACATGTTGGCTTTGATCATCTCACTAGGATTAGTGGTTCTGAACTTGTTCGTGGTTTGCCTAAGCTTAAGAAAGATCATGATTTGGTTTGTTCTCCATGTCGTCATGCTAAGATGATTGCTTCTTCACATACTCCTATATTTTCTGTGATGACGGATGCACCAGGACAGCTCTTACATATGGACACTGTTGGTCCAGCTAGAGTGCAATCCGTTGGAGGAAAGTGGTATGTTTTGGTTATTGTTGACGATTTTTCTCGATATTCTTGGGTTTATTTTATGGCAACTAAAGATGAAGCTTTTGAACACTTTAAAAGTTTATATCTTCGTTTGGCTCTTGAATTTCCAAACTCCTTGAGAACTATTCGAAGTGATAATGGTGGTGAGTTTAAAAACGCTACTTTTGAAAGGTTTTGTGATGAAAAAGGTCTTGAACATCAATTTTCATCTCCTCGTGTTCCTCAGCAAAACGGTGTTGTTGAAAGGAAAAATCGTTCTTTGGTTGAGATGGCTAGGACTATGCTTGATGAATATTCTACTCCTAGAAAATATTAGGCTGAAGCTGTTAACACTGCTTGTTATATTTCCAATCGTATTTTCTTAAGATCTAAACTTGGAAAAACTTCTTATGAGCTTCGATTTGGACACACACCGAAGATTTCTCACTTGCGTGTTTTTGGGTGTAAATGTTTTGTGCTCAAATCTGGAAATTTGGACAAATTTGAATCTCACTCTCTTGATGGTCTTATGTTGGGATATTCTGCGCATTCACGAGGTTACCGTGTACTTGTTTTAAAGACTAATAAAATTGTTGAGACTTGTGAAGTCACTTTTGATGAGGCTAGTCTAGGTACTAGACCCGAAATTTCAGGTACTCTATCACAGGTTCAGGGGGAGGATATTTTTGTGGAGGAAAGCGATGACGAGGATGACGAGGCCTCGGCCGGTCAGACCGGGTCTGCGGCCGGTCAGACCAGTGGTATGCCGTCGGTCAGACCGGAGGCAGAGGAGCGGTCAGACCGGCGGGATGGCGATTCTTCGGGAGCTTCGGGTATAGATGCTAATAGACCTCCAAAAGCTTCAACTTCGTCAGAATCAACTACAGAAAATGAACAATCGTCAGATTTGAGTGCTCCACTTCGTATTCAACGACTACATCCTCCGGAACAAATAATAGGTAATTTGGGTGAACGTACTACAAGATCAAAGGTAACGAATCGTGATTTTCATGCAAATTCTGCTTTTACGGCTAATTTTGAACCCAAAGATGTTACTCATGCTCTAACGGATGAATCGTGGATTAACGCCATGCATGAAGAACTTGAGAATTTTGAAAGAAATAAAGTCTGGTTTTTAGTTGAACCTCCTGTTGATCAAAATGTTATTGGAACTAAGTGGGTTTTGAAAAATAAACAAAATGAGGATGATTTAATTGTTTGGAACAAAGCTAGACTTGTTGCACAGGGTTTTACTCAAATGGAAGGGTTGGATTATGATGAAACTTTTGCTCCTGTTGCTACGATTGAGGCAATTAGACTTTTGTTGGCTTTTGCTGCTTCAAAAGGTTTTAAATTGTTTCAAATGGATGTTAAAAGTGCTTTTCTTAATGGCTATATTCAGGAGGAAGTTTATGTAAAACAACCACCAGGTTTTGAAAATCCTGTTTTTCCCAACCATGTTTTTCGTTTGTCAAAGGCTTTGTATGATTTGAAACAAGCACCTAGAGCATGGTATGATAGGCTTAAAAACTTTTTACTTGCAAAAAGTTTTACAATGGGAAAAATTGATAAAACTCTATTTGTTCTCAAGCATGGTGATGATCAACTGTTTGTTCAGATTTATGTGGATGATATCATCTTTGGTTGTTCATCTCACGCTTTGGTTGTGGAGTTTGCTGACACTATGCGCAGGGAATTTGAGATGAGCATGATGGGAGAATTGACTTACTTTTTGGGATTGCAAATTAAGCAAACACCTCAAGGTACGTTTGTTCATCAAACAAAGTACACCAAGGATCTTCTACGACGCTTCAAGATGGACGATTGCAAGCCTTTGACTATGCCGATAGGAACTTCTACTGTTTTGGATCCTGATGAAGATGGTGAAGCTGTAAATCAAAAGGAATACAGGAGTATGATTGGATCATTGCTCTACCTCACCGCTTCGAGACCGGACATACAATTTGCTGTGTGTTTATGTGCTCGATTTCAAGCTTCTCCAAGGGCTTCGCATCGACAAACTGTGAAACGCATCATGAGGTATTTGAAACACACTCTTGAATTTGGAATTTGGTATTCTACCTCTTCATCTATATGCTTGAGTGGTTATTCGGATGCGGATTTTGGAGGTTGTAGAATTGATAGAAAGAGTACTAGTGGTACATGTCATTTTCTTGGTACTTCTTTGATTACATGGTCTTCTCGAAAACAATCAAATGTTGCTCAATCAACGGCTGAGTCTGAGTATGTTGCTGCTGCTAGTTGTTGTTCCCAGATTCTTTGGCTTATTTCAACTTTGAGAGATTATAATATTGCTTTTGATAAAGTTCCTCTCTTTTGTGATAATACTAGTGCTATAAATATTGCTAAGAATCCTGTTCAACACTCACGCACTAAGCACATTGATATTCGTTTTCACTTTTTGAGGGATCATGTTAAGAAGGGAGATGTGGAATTGAAATTTGTGGATACAAAGTTGCAACTTGCAGATATTTTCACTAAACCATTGGATTCTTCTCGCTTTGCTTTTTTAAGGGGAGAATTGGGAGTTATTCATCCTTTTGGCATCATTTGAGGGGGAGAGTTGTTGGCTCTTTGTTGTATGCATATTTTCTTTCTTCTTTTATTTTCTTTTGCATTCATGTTTTAATTCATTCATGGTGTCAAAAATATCAAAAATATAAAAAATGAGAAAAAGAAAAAGATGGATGAGCTTTGTTTTATATCTTTAGTATATTCTAGTGCTTGCTAGCAATGCTTGTTAGATAATTTGATTACTATATTAGCTTGTGTGCATTTTAGTAATTATATGAGCTTTGAATATTGTTTTTTAAGTGATATGATACATGACACATAATTCTTTTACTTGAATTAATGAAATATGCAATATTAAAGTAAGTGCTTAGGTTGACTGATTAATGCTTGTATATATATCTTATGGCTTGTTATTCCTCATGATAATCCTTTTGTTCCAATCACTGCAAGAGTATATACCAGCTTTTTATAAAAAAAAAATGAATACCAAATCCTTGGAAATAGTCTTGACGACAAGGACGTATTCGCAGTGAAATAAAAAAGGGTGCCGAATCCTTGGAAATAGTCTTGACGACAAGGACGTACCCGCAATAGTTAAAAAGTTCAAAAATAAAAAGCTTAAGGTTCTCTTGGTTATTTTTGGAGAAGGAAATTAACTTGAGAAAGAGTATCAATGCTATAGGTTTATATATTTGGGTTTTTCTTTCAGGCTTTGCAATTGTGAATATGTTGCATTTTAAATCATTGAAATCATGAATCATTAATGTTGACTTGATCTTAATTACAATCTTTAAGGTTCATGTTTTTACTCTAGTGCAGGTTTGTTAATTAGCTAGTCACTTTTTCTACCTTGTTATTGCTATACATGTACTTGAGTTACTTTTGGTATAATGCAACGCTCTTCCATGCTCACGATACATTGATGAACTCATTGTCAAAAGGGGGAGAACTAGGTAACAAGGTAACAAAATTGTGCATGTCAAAAGGGGGAGAACTAGGTAACAAGGTAACAAAATTGTGCATTATCATATTCAAAGGATTTTCTTTCTTTTCAAAAGTGAGAGATTTTTCTTTGAAAATCTTCTGGCATTTGTAATGCTTTTTGGGTTGCTTCACAAAACAACATAAACCAATTGATTTTGTTGGGTTTGCCAATGGTTTCATCAAGGGGGAGATTGTAGAATCAAATGTGTTTGATTATCATTTTATGTGATGAAACATTGGTGGCTTGCGACATTTTGTGTGTAATATTGGTTTATTGAGATGGTATTTCATGTGATTATATATGATTGATTTTGTGAAGAGTTGTGCGGATTTGACCTGGCGGTCAGACCGACCAGGCACGGCCGGTCAGACCGGTGGTATGCGTGCGGTCAGACCGGCCGGCCCGCGGTCTGACTGGGAGGTTACCTGTTCGCTTTCGGTTTCGGTTTATCTTTTCGGTTACGGATTGTTTCTTCGTGGATTTGACTTCTAGATGGTTTCTATGCATATGGTTACTGTTGTTATACTAATGTGAGTCATGTTTGGACGAACTTGTGCTCGGAATATGGTTTCTTTATCGTATGTGTGCAGGTATTGCTTAAGGCCTCGGGATAGTGTTGCCGGTGATGGATCGGAGTCGACTCGTGAGAAGTGGACGTCCAGGGATCAAGAGATCACGCGGGATACTAAAAGGCTAGAGGATAATGCACGTGGAAGATAGAGAATTCATATGGTATGCGATAGGAATCGTGTACGTATGGAAAGAGGAGTTGAATTTGGAAGGGAGTCCGAATTCGGGAAGATGGATGGAGATAAGGAAAGAGATGAGTTTGAAGCTTGCAAGAGAAGGTTTCCCACGTGGTCAGGAGTCCTAATTCATGAGAGATTTGTGGGTTTGTACAGCCTACTTCATGTATAAATAGAGAGGGAGGGTGTGCCTCCTAGTAGAATTGATTGCGTGGTTCATAAGTTGAGAGAATAGCTAGGGTTTCGAGTAAGGTCGAGATTTTGATGAGGAGTGCTGTTGTTGCACTTTGTAAACACTTTTAGATGCAATAAAGTCAAGAGTTACAATTTGTATCTTCGAGTTTGTCATCTACCGGTGTTTTCTAGGTCCCGATGGTCTGACCGAAGGAGTTCGTGCAGTCTGACTGGCGGGAGTGTGGCGGCGGTCTAACCGGAGGCAAGGCGGCGGTCTGACCGGCCAGGAGGGGCGGTCTGACCGACGGATATACGGTGGTGTGACCGGAAGTACTTCGACAGCGGTAGTACGATTTTGTTCTTGAGATTGATTTTGTTTTTCTAGATTGGTTTCGTTGGATTCTAGAGGTAATTTGTGATTTGGTTAAAGTTTTGGTTTTTGGTCTTCCCTACAATTCACCCCCCCTGGTAGGTTGGATTACTCTGTTTCGATCCTACACCTTGCCACAACTGTCGCGCTGCTGTTTTGCCTTGTGTCGCCGCCGTCGTGCGCTTCAGCCGTAGCTTGGCGTTGGCTGGGACGTCGTCGAGTCTCGACGAAGCCATTGCCGGCTTCTTCGTCTCCTCTCCCTCGGCCACGTCTTCTCCAAGCTCGACAAGCCTCGGAGTTTCATCCCCAACGTCAGCCCGAGCCGGTCAGCACTGCTTCCTCGTCGCCAAACTCGTTGTTGTTGTCTCCTCACTGTTCCCGCCACTCCGGTGAGCCTCGCCGCTGTCCTCGCCTCTCCTGCGCCGCGCGCCGCTGTGCCATGGCCGCCGGCAGTGATTGCTTGGCTCGGCCATCGCTGCTGCCATGCACCCGGTCCTCGCACCTCTCTCTCTCTGTGTATATTTATTTTTTTAGTAAAAACAATTTACAAATACGTAAAATGCCATTTGAACAACACCTAAAATTCAAATGGCCATATCTTGACTGTTTGAACTCGAAATTGACCTGTTCAAATTGCTAATTTTTTCTTAAGCAGTGTAGAATCCATTTATGTCCTTTGTTTCTGCATATTATATGGTTTTTATTTATCTTTTGGGCTTTTTCCTTTGCATATGTCATGTAGACGCGGCAGATCCGGAATAGCCGCTCTATCTTGAGGTTGATCTTGAAGACTTTGGTAGCGAGCAAGACAAGTCATGTCATTTTGATCATATTACTATCCTAATTTATAAAATTATGTTTATTTAAATTATTGCATTTTGCTTTATTAAATTCCCGCGCTTATCATTGTTTTATTTAGCCTTACCAATTGTCCTTGTTATAGCCTCATTACTTGTGTTATTATTATCCTTGACAACTCTACTAAAAAATAAAACTAGTGAGCACTACTTTATATATGTGATACTTACTAGTAAACTTAAGAATACGCTTAGCCGTTCTTAAATATAAACAATTAGATGTTTTTCTATTTCTAGAGTTTGGGAATAACTTGTAAATAATGGTAAATATGGTTTAGTGATTGTTTAGCAATAACATGATGTTTCCCCTTCAAAATTCCCCCAACATGTTTTTGGCTGGGCTCAGGGTGCTTGGTTTCGCTAGTCGCACCTCGGCTGTCATAAGGACTGGTCGTCGGGCCTCTGTTGCAAAGCATATTTCATACTACCACTTGTCTAATGGGTAAGGCTTAACGCATCGTCTAGTACGGTCATGAACAAAAAAAAGGGATAGGGATGGATGAAGCCCTTGGTGGGGTCGACGTCTCTGGCAGTACGCCTGGGGGCATAGAGTGCTCGACCCAGGGCACCTGGCGGGGGATGTCTATGTCGGTCTTCTTTGTTTAGGGCGATACTAAGTGATGGGTTATGTCATTGTTTCTGTCCGTATGCCGTGGTGGCTTGTGGCACGTGGCAACGCGTGAGGAAGACATGTCTCGTGGGTAATGCTTTACACCTCTGATTCGAGTATAATCTATTCGAATAGCCGTGCCCTCGGTTATGGGCAAGCCGAACAATGTACCCAAGTTAGAGTTTAATTCTGATAAAACTGGAATAACTAGAGTTATCACTTGTTGGACTGGGTTAAGGCAAGATCGCGTCGGTGCATGGCTTGATAATAATTTGACTAGAGATAGGTTCATGTTTATTTAAAAGCCTTGAAATATTTAAATGTTTTGAAATGCTAGATATCTGCAAAATAGCCTTATATATGAATTTTTTGTACTCCCTTGCATTATATTTGCATTTTCCTGACATGCTAAGTATGGTGGTTGTACTCAGTCTTGCTCCTTTTTACCCTTCCAGTAGAGGAGTACTTTCAAGATGAACGCTTTGATATCTAGCTTGTTCCTGACATCAAGCACCTGTGGTGGCCCATCGTAGCTTCCGTCTTTTAATTGTTTATCTTTCAATGTTGGGCCTTTGGTCACCCATGTAATAAAGTACTCTATTTACGCTTCCACTTATATACTCTATTATTTACCAACTTTGTAATGTGTACCTTGCCTCCTGGGACAAGGAATTATGCACTCACAAACGGAATATAGTGTTCTATTTTCCGGGCATGACAAGTTGGTATGAGAGCCTCTTTGACCCTAGGACGAGCCTGCCAGTCTCAGCCTTTAGGAAAAATTTTCTATAGAAAATCTCTATAATTGCAAAAATTATTGCATCCTTATCTATTCCTTCTTTTGAAACTACTTTCCTCCTCGAACTCTTCAAAATCTTGTAGATGTATCTTCTTCCTATCTGTCACGGGTTGAAGAACACCATCAGCAAGAGCAACTCTAGGCCAGTCCTCATCTGCAGAAGGAAGTTCTTGGTGCTGAAGCCGTCTGCGTCAATGGAGCCTCCAGCAGTAGTAGTAGTTCCCAAGCAGTAGACAAGTAGTTGTAGGACGTCTGTGTTTTTCTTCTTTTTTTTTTTTGCTGTTGCTTGGGTTGTGTGATTTTGCAGCATAGTCTACACCATCCCTAGGTGGCATAGCTATGTTGTGTCTTGGTGTCTAAAAACTTGAACTAATCTCCCCACATCACTGAACAAAAAAAATAATAAGCTGGGTTAATAGTTTGTCCTCAGTTTTCTTTTCTTTTCTGTCCTCTTATCTTCCTTTTCTTGGCTCTGTCAGATGCTGAACACCAGGAGGTCAGCTGCTAATGAGGACAGGGCAGAGGGCAGTGCACAGGACCATGGGAACGCACCACCACCCCTGCCACCAACACCACCCCCACCTGATGAGAACCCTATTCTCACACAGATCCTAGCCCAACAAACCAATTTGATGGCTGCTCTTCTCCATTATATCCAGAACTAGCCTACGGGCAGCGCTAACGCTCCTCCACAGTCCAAGCTAATAGAGTTCCTGTACGTTCGCCCACCCACTTTCTCCAGCGCCTCCAACCCTGTAGATGCTATAGATTGGCTGCACACCATCCACAAGAAGCTTGACTTAATCCAGTGCACCGACGCAGAAAAAGTTGCGTTCGCCACCCACCAGCTCCAAGGACCCGCTTCTGAATGGTGGGATCAGTTCCAAGCCACCCAACCTATAGAGCAGCCTATCACTTGGGGTCGCTTCAATGCCGCGTTTAGAAGGTCTCATGTGCCAGCTGGTATCATGGCTTTGAAGAAGCCAGAATTTTGGGATCTCAAGCAAGGCAACCGCTCAGTGATAGAATATCTGCAGGAATTAAACCGTCTTGCCAGATATGCTCCAGAGGAAGTGCGCGAAGATGAGGATAAGTAGGAGATGTTTCTCTTGGGACTCAACCCTGAGCTGTCAGTTCAGTTGGTCTCCAATGACTACGTCGACTTCCAGTGTCTGGTGGACAAGACTATCCGCCAGCAAGCCAAGAACAAGGAACTCGACAGTCACAAGTGTCGTATGGCCAACTTTAAGGCACAACAGGGAGCAAGTCAAAAGCTCCGTTAGACCACTCTTCATCACGGTGGTTCTTCCTCCAACTCACAGTTCCGCTGAGCTTCCCATATGCAGCATGTCAACTGACCTCCCCCGCAGCAGCAGAACCTGATGGCAAACCGTGTACCTCGCCCGACTCCAACAGCAGCACCAGGTGGATCAGCTAGTAAGGATGGCAGTGGAAAGATCCTTCTCTGCTTTAACTGCCATGAGCCAGGGCATTTTGCCAACAAATGTCTGAAGCCAAAGCGTCCCCAAGGTCAGGCATCAGTCCGCAACAATGGTGGTAGCAACAACATGATCAGGGGACGTGTGAATCACGTCACTGCAGAGGAAGTGCAGGCAGCTCCCGAAGTTATCATCGGTATGTTCCTGGTTAATTCTGTTTCGGCATCAGTTTTATTTGATTCTAGAGCTACACACTCATTCATATCAAGAAAATTTGTGGGGCAACATAACTTGAGGGTAGAAAGCCTTAGCAATGCTATGATAATTACTACCCCTTGTGGTCAGATGCCGTCTTAGTAGTTTAGTCCATCGGTATCTATAGAAATCCAAGGGATTCCTTTTCTAGCCAATCTCATCCTTCTGGACTCCAATGATCTGGATGTCATCCTTGGAATGAACTTTCTTACTCACCATCAAATGGTCTTGGATTGTGCCCGTAGAACCGTCACATTGAACAACAATCCGGATCAGCCAGTCATCTTCTATGCTCACCCCACCCTGACCTGTCAGCAAGTTCTGCATTAGATCCGTCTCGAAGAAATCTCTATAGTTAGAGAGTACCTAGATGTGTTTCTTGAAGACTTACCAGGAATGCCGCCCAAAAGAAAGATCGAGTTTCAGATTGATTTGGTGCCCGGTACCGCACCTATCTCCACAAGATCGTATCGGATGAGTGCCAATGAATTGGCCGAAGTTAAGAAGCAAGTAGAGAAATTGAAGGAGAAAGGGTATATTCATCCTAGCACAACCCCATGGGGAGCACCTGTAATCTTTGTTGAGAAGAAAGACAAGACCAAGCAGATGTGTGTCAATTATCGTGGTCTTAATGAAGTCACAATCAAGAACAAATACCCATTGCCTTGGATCGATTATTTGTTTGACCAATTGAAGGGAGCCATGGTATTCTCCAAGATTGATCTCCAATCCAAGTATCACCAGCTGCGAATCCGTGAAGAAGATATCCCCAAGACAGCCTTCACCACCAGATATGGTCTATATGAATGTACAGTAATGTCATTCGGGTTGGCGAATGCTCCTGCATTTTTCATGAACCTGATGAACAAAGTATTCATGGAATATCTGGATAAGTTCGTGGTTGTCTTCATCGATGAAATTTTGATTTATTCCAAGACAGAAGAAGAGCATGAACAACATTTGCATCAATTATATGCCAAGTTCAGTAAATGTGAATTTTGGTTGTCAAAAGTAAAGTTTTTAGGCCATGTCATATCCACGCAACGAGTGTTAGTGCACCCCACCATAGTCGAATCAGTCACCAAGTGGAATCAACCCAAGACAGTCACTCAAATTCGCAGCTTCCTTGGACTGGCGGGATATTATCACCGGTTCATTAAAAACTTCTCATAGATATCTAGACCAATGACCTAGTTGTTGAAGAGGGAACAAAAGTTCGTGTGGACCCCATAGTGCGAGAAGACATTTCAATTGCTCAAAAAGAAATTAGTGTCCTCTCTGGTTTTGGTTCTGCCATATATTAACAAAGATTTTCAAGTGTATTGTGACGCGTCCCGTCAAGGTTTGGGTTGTGTTTTAACGCAAGGATTGTGGTGGCTTATGCATCCCGACAATTACGTCCGCATGAAAACAACTACCCCACTCAAGATCTTGAGTTGGCAGTCGTAGTGCATGCTCTAAAAATTTGGCATCATTATCTCATTGGAAATCGCTGCGAGATATACACTGATCATAAGAGCTTGAAGTATATTTTCACTCAACCAGATCTAAAACTTCGCCAAAGAAGATGGTTGGAATTAATCAAGGATTACGATGTGGGAATTCACTATCACCCTGGGAAAGCCAATGTTGTGGATGATGCTTTGAGTAGAAAAAGCTACTACAACACAGTTCATCTCGATCAGTGTTGTTCTGTTCTTTGCAAGGAGATAGAATCTTTGAATCTTGGCATTGTCAATCGAGGTTTTCTGGCAACCCTAGAAGCTAAGCCTTTGCTTCTTGATCAAATTCGCAAAGCCTAGATGGATGACACTAATATTAAAGAACTCAAGAAGAATATGATGAGGGGAAAAGCAATTGGTTTTGTTGAGGATGAGTATGGAGCAGTATGGAATGGAGATCATATCTGCGACCTGAACTTTCCAAAAATAAAGAAGCTTATCCTGCAAGAAGCACATGAAAGCCAATACTCCATCCACCAAGATGTATCTAGACTTGAAAGTCAAGTATTGGTGGGTCAGCATGAAGCATGAGATAGTTGAATTTGTGGCCTTGTGTGATGTATGTCGGCAGAACACCAAAGACCGGCAGGATTACTTCAGCCGCTCCAAATTCCAAAATGGAAATGGGAGGAGATTGGAATGGACTTTATCATTGGTCTTTCCCTAACTCAAGGTGGCTATGATTCAATTTGGGTAATCGTCGATAGACTGAAGAAATTGGCACATTTCATTCCAGTCGAAACCACTTACTCAGGCAGCAAATTGGCAGAACTATATTTTGCTCGCATAGTTTGTCCTCATGGTGATCCTAAAAAGATCTTGTCTGTCCGAGGTAGTCAATTCACCTCCAAGTTTTGGTAGAAGTTGCAACAAGAATTAGGAACACGTTTGAATTTCAGCACTGCTTATCACCCAAAAACAGATGGCTAGACAGAACAAATCAATCAGATTATTGATGACATGCTTTGGGCTTGTGTCCTTGATTTTGGAAAAACTTGGGATGAGAGTCTCCCTTATGTAGAATTTTCATTCAACTACAGCTATCAGTCTAGTCTACAAAGTGCAGAACACCACTCCTTTGGGATCAGACGGGAGAACAGGAGGTTTTTTGAACCGATATTCTTAGAGAAGCAAAGGAAAAAGTTAAGATCATCTAGAAGAACTTGAAAGTGGCCCAGTCTAGATAGAAGAGCTATGCAGACAACTGTCGTCGAGATCTTACTTCCGAAGTTGGTGATTATGTTTATTTGCGAGTCACTCCGCTTAGGGGAGTTAGAAGATTCAACACGAAAGGAAAGTTTGCACTGAGATATGTTGGACCACACAAGATCTTGAGCAGAAGAAGAGAAGTTGCCTATCAGCTCGACTTGCCATCTTCATTGGGAAGTGTCCACGATGTGTTCCATGTCTCCCAACTCAAGAACGTCTACGTGTGCCGACAGAGCAAGCAGATCCTGCACAGATCGATATCCAAGAAGATTTGACCTATGTAGAGAAGCCTATCAAAATCCTGGACACCTCAAAAAGACATACATGTAGTCGAGTCATCCGTTTTTGCAAGGTTCAATGGAGCAATCATTCCAAAGAAGAAGCCACCTAGGAGCGCGAAGACGAGTTGAAGTCAGCCATCTCTTTAGCAGTGCTTCCGAATCTCGGGGTTGAGATTCTCTGTAAGGGGGGTAGGTTTGTCGCGCTCTAAAATCACCCTAAAATTTCATCGTCTATATTATTTCTAGAAATTGTAAAAACAAAAAATAGCCTTCAAGAATTAAAAATCACCAAGTTCCAACTCAAATTGGCGTATGAGAATTTTTATTAAATTCCTCATGCTTCAAAACACTTAACCAATTTTTACTTAAATTTTCAGAGCACCATAAGTAATTTTAATGCAATAATAACCTTTCTTAGATTTTCTAAAAAATAAAAACTAAAATAAATCTCCCTCAGCTTGGGCCATTTTCGGCCCATCCATTTCCCCTCTCTCTCTCTCCCAACCAGCCCGCTCCGGCCCAAAGTCTCCTTTCACGAAGTCCTCTTGTCCTCCTCCCTCTCTTCTTTCTCTCCCTATCCTTGGGCCGGCCCAACTCTCCTCCCTCCCCCTTAGACAAAGTCCGTTTGCCCTCCCCGTGCGGCCCAGCCGGCCTAGCCACTAGGTCGTCTTCCTCCTCCAGCTGACTGTCGCCTATTCATCTTCTCCCGACCGAACAGAAGAGCCGTCCCCCTTTGATCTCCCTTCCCGGACGTTTCCCCTCATAATCAAATGCAAAAATCAGTTCCTCTTCTCCTCCTCATCAATTTCCCCAACAAATCCCATTCAATCACGCACTAAATCGCACTCAACCGAATTCTTTAACTGATGGGCTTAATTGGGAGCTCCACTGTCGTTAGCGCCGTTTCCCTTCCTCACATTCGACTTCCTCCCCTCCGGCCTATATAAAGAGAGCCCCCATGACCTCCTATTGTTGAAGTCCTCCAGCAGTACCGTGAACTCATTGTTCACTTGTGGAAGAGCACCAATAGTGAACAAACTCTTCTCATTATCATACGCAAAATCTTTATTTGCCAGCTCAGATGCATAAGTCAACTGGAGTTTGTCGAGCACCTTTCTACCTATGCCCTTCCCATCGACTGGTCTATCATCCTTGTACTTCAGATTAACTTGCGTAAAACAAAACAAGCCAGTACATAGGTTAATTTGAAGTATGAGGATCATAGACCATAGGATTGCCAGCGCGTAGGTAGAAAGGTGCTCGACAAACTCCAGCTGACTTATGCATCTGAGCTGACAAATAAAGATTTTGCGTATGATGGTGAGAAGAGCTTGTTCACTGTTGGTGCTCTTCCACAAGTGAACAATGAGTTCATGGTACTGTTGCAGGACTTCAACACTCTGGAAAGTAATACTGGATATCTGGATATCATTTAATCGAAAAGTAGTATAATTGGATACACCAAGTAATACAAAATATAGTCATACACCCTTTTTAAAGCTATGGAAAAACCCATCGAAACGCACCCCGTGGGTGACAAGGGCAATGAAACTGAACTTGTCACCTCGCAAGAAATTTGGACGGGAGGCACACAGGTAGTCGCAAAAGAATCATCGTCGTCATGCTCCGGTGAAACAGGGAGTGACTTGTATCACTCGCCGAGTGAACCTCATCCTTCTCCTCCAAGGAAGAAAAAGGGCAGTGGCGACGACGATGAGGTCGACTCCGATTACATCCCCCGCGAACCGGTGGTAGTAACATATTATGTTTAGTCCAATCGTATTGTGCGTGCTGATTTTAACCGATGGCACGTGAAATTCAAATATAGAAGAATGCTCCATGCTGCTCAAAAAGGAAATCCCGAGCCGTAGTGCGCACAATAGCTTCAAGTAAACCAAAAAAAGAAGGGGCGAGCGAGGCAAAAACATACTGTCAAAAGAAGTCAGTGTCCTGACGCGGATCAGTGAGAAAGGGGAACCCCCATCGCTTGAAGATGCATGTGCCAAGTATAGCAACCAATGCAGGGCGATAGTAAGGGATAACGTGGAAATCATATGAAAAGATTGGAAGAAAGTTTCCGATGCTAAAAAGAACACGTGTTGGATGGAGCTAAAATGTAAGTTCTCCTTTCCAGAAGGGACAGACGAAGAAGCAGTGAAGGACTTCACACTGAAGACTATGGGCAAGTTGTGGTGAAACTGGAAAATAGACCTGAACAAGAAATATGTTTAGAAGGAACTCGAGCCTTTTAAGGGCTATGGAAAGATAACACAGGCCCAGTGGGATGAGTCCGTGGCCTTGAAGACATCAGCGGAAGAAAAATAAGAGCCAGAAGATGTCAGAACTAGCAAGAAGAAACGCCTATCCTCATCGTTTGGGAGCAACCGGTTACCATCCTAAAGTCAAGAAATGGAGAAAAGAAGAAGAGGAATTAAAAAAGACAGGTAAACCGGTTCCTATGGAACATCACAACAAACGAACCAGGAACTGGGTGCATGCAAGAACCCATCTTTTACCTCATAGGGCGATGTAGTCTTCAAAGATCCACAGCTCCAGTAGGTAGCCAATAGAATGAAGAAGATGTCACACAACAAAAGGCTGGCATATTCATGCCAGACAGAGATGTGGATGAGCTGTCATATGCATTGGGCAACCCGGAGCACTCAAGCCGTGTTCGCAGAGTCTCTTCAAAGGCTAGTTGGAAGTATGGCTTCAAAGATGATGTTGCTAACTACAAGAAACATGACCGATATAAGTCAGAGATAGAGGCTAACTGTAGGGAGGTCATGGTGCAAGAATGCATAAGAGTTTTTAACCTAAACCCGGAATGTGCCAAACGCATTGAAAGGATGCAAGATGCGCTTTCTATGCCCGACCCAAGCTATCCAGTTGATGGTATAACGGAAGATACTCCATGTAGACTGTTTATTTCGGTCGGAAGGGCTGGAAAGACAATCCAGGTTGCAACTAGAAAGACAATGTCGGGGCACAGATTTCATTGCCAAGATATTCCGGATGACTATGATGACTACGCCAAGGTAGAGGTGCGGACGGTAAATGAGGATCACCAGATCTACAAGATAGACATTCCAACACCCAAGGGCATCGTGTACCTTGGAGATGCGGTCGACCAAATAATACTATGGCACAAAAAAGATATTCAATTAGGGTCAACGAATCGTCTACCAAGGGTACCAGGGTCGCCATCTCGTGCCTTGCATAACAAGGACAAAGAACCGATGGATCCTCCAAATGCATCACCTCCGCAACCTCCGCAATCACCACAAGCAGAGCCTGAATGCCGATTAGAGCCTGAATGCCAAGCAGAGCCTGAAAAGTAGGTTGATTCTAAAAAGCAAGCCGAGCCTGAAAAGCAACTACAGCCTGAACAAACAATGCCTGATCAACCAGAGGCTAAAAGGGAAGCAGAGGATATACAAGAGCCTGAAGCGCCTTGCACGGTACAACCAGAAGAAATAATGTTACAGGAAGAAGCTATGGGTGTCAGAGTGCCAGTAATGATAAGAGCGCCCAAGCACAAAGCAAAAAGTGCGTCCAAGAAAAAGTTTATGATAAAGGCATTCCCGAGAAGGAAGAGTGATATCAAGGGGAAAGAAAATATTGATTATGATGAAAAGAAAGCAAAAGGCCTGAAAATAAGCTTGGATACAACTTTGAATTTTGTCACCACCGTTGATGTGCCAGAAGAATTTGAGAATGCTACAGCATTCCTCCCCACCTGGGAATTAGCAGAAGGACCTTAGCAACTAAAAAGATGGCATGAATGGTACATGACTGCAAGTAGAATATAAGGACTTTCATCAATAACAGTTGCCGTGTCGGCGGAGGTTTTCATGAGTGCCATGCCTACTACAAGTTAGTTTCAGGGATATGCATGCCCTCTACCATCGGTAGAGACTCGACACCAATTTGATCAACATTTGGTGTCTGTAAGTGCACGACTGCAGCATATTGCTACATCATAGTACCTATGCATTCTACTAGCTAATTTGATCATCCATTTTTTGCAGGATAAATTACATCATAGCAGAAGAGATGAGTGAGCCTGTCGGCTTCCTAAACCCTTACCGAATAAGTCAGCCGAACCACACCTTCAAGCTAGACGAGAAGAGGCTACCGCCACATGTTGAGGCCATGACTCCCGAAGAGAGGGATGTGTACATAACAAAAAGGCATGAAGCTAAAATTCGCAACGTGGCTACTTACGTAGCTATAGCACTTGAATCTATGCAAGAGAAAAGATGCATCTACGCCTCATACGCCTTTGAGTATGTTTTCATATCTACTATGAATATATACTTAATCATGGCTCGACTAAAAATTTTTTTTTGCCGTGACCACTGGATTACTTTTCCTCTATATCCAAAGTATGGCGAAGTTATCGTCTTGGATCCTCTCGACAGACACACCCATACATATCAGGAAATCCTCAGAATTTTTGATTTGTAAGTGATATATATGGATGATTCTTGTTCTCATAACGTGTTGTTATCTTTGAGGAATCTAAATTAATTATTTCTTCAAACAGTGCATATAAAAGGTATTACTAGGTAGGCAGAGAACGGCTACAAATAAGAGGCCAAATACTCATCCTCAATAAGTGGCCAGTAATTAATTATGAATGACATACAATACTACTTAATTTTTATAATTCCATGTATGCATCCATTCAATTAACTAATATACCTTTATATTGATGTCAAAAGTGTCACAAGCAACCAAAGGGAAGTATACTATGTTTATATTATACCTACGAGTTCCTTAGGGTCAATGGGAGATACTGCAAGAATTATGGAGATGTAAGTACAAACCATCAATACGTTTGTTAAATTAATTGCTAGCTTTGAATTGCTAACAATTTTCATTGCCATGATCTTAATGCAGCATCCAAATTACCCAAGGGTGAAAGGGAGTTGGATGATCAAGCCATTCAGAACATACAACGAGACATGTGCTATTTCATCCACCATGAGTGCTGTCACCAGCTTGGGAGGATTTTTTGATCATGAAGGAGTTTTGAGCTTGCCAGAAAACAAGATTCTTTCTAACTGGAGAAAGCGTGCAATTTAAATTTCACATACATGTCGTCGGTCTAGTTGTAAGACATTCAAGTATCTATGTACATATAAGTGCTTCAAAATTATGTATATTAATTAGTTATTAATACCTTGCATTTATTATCATGTGTTCATTTTCATATATTGCGCATCTATATTAATTATCAATAGCACTTGCAAGGAACAATAAGAAAACCTCTATTATCGATAGCTCCATCAATTATATATCCTCTGTATATGATTCTAAAATACGCGAACAAACAAAAAGAATATAGTTTCAAATTTTGCAAAAAAAATAAATAAATAACTTCACAGGCGGGCCACGTGTCAGTAAGCAACTGCCGAACTATTTTCATTGGCGAGCCACATGTCAACAAACAGCTGGCTTAGTGTGTTTTCGCTGGCAGTACTCATATGGCAGCTGCCAGCGAAGACAATTTTCGCTGGTGGTTCTCATAAGGCAGCCGCTAGTGAAGACCATTTTTGCTGGTGGCTGCCTTAAGCTGGCCGCCAGCAAAAAGCAATCTTCTCTGGCGGTAGGCCACCGCCAGCAAAGAGGTTGCATCTTTACTAGCCTTTGATCTCTGGTGGCGCCTTTGGCCGCCATCGAAAATCTGTTTTGGTCGCCACATAAAACCTTTTTGGTAGTAGTGTTAGTTGCTGGTCATATTCTCCTTCGCGTGTCCTTTGAGCCGATTTCTTGTTCGTTTCAGAAAATCCCATGGAAAAAAATATAGTAAGCCACACCTATTATGTTCTAATTGTTGGTTATATATATTTGGTTCAGTCTATCATTCTTACGAGTGTTATACCTGTTATAGTGTTGTGTTTGGTGCAAAGAAAAAAGTTGCCGAAAAAAAAGGAGTTCATAAAAGATTGAGAAGAAAAAAAGGTGCTGAAAAAAGTGAATAGTTAAAAAAGAAGAGTTAAGGAAAAAAATTTGTGAGAAGAGAAAGGTGAAAAGAACGATTTATTTGTGTTGTATGTGCTGAACCATTTATGCCACATTGCAAAGTTAGTTGTTATCTACATTTGGTGCAAATTTTGCTAGGTCTAAAACGTTGTCCATCTATCACTAGCATACACTACTACAAAACCCTCCATAGGTACCGGCCACATAGGTGCCGGATTTGTTAGAACCGGTACCTAAAAGACAAATAGAGCCAATTTTTTCATGAACCGGCACCTATAAGGTCTTATAGGTGCCGGTTGGTTGGGAGAAGCTCATAGGTGCCGGTTTGTAAGAAAAACCGGCACCTATGAGCCCAAAAAAGGTGCCAGTTTTATTTACGAACCGGAACCTATCACATAGGTGCCGGTTCGTAATAAGAACCGGCACCTATGTTACGGCCACATAGGTGCTGCTTTAACCTAATAAACCGGCACCTATCACATAGGTGGCGGTTCTTATTAAAAACCGACACCTATGTGGTGGCTTACTTCGGAAGGAAACTAAATAGGTGCCGGTTCATAACATTAACCGACACCTATATCCCCCAAGTCTATATATACCCCTTGTTCACTGCATTCTCATGATTTTGAGGCTTCTCTTCAGCTCATCCAAACGGGGGGAGGAGGTTTTGCCCAAAAATTTAAAAAATATCGATAGATCTATGTGTTTGCATGCGTAAAGGTTAGTATGTGTTGATTCGATATGTAATTCGCACTAATATTTGTCAAGTTATTTTTTGCAATTTGTTTTGTTGAATGAGAAGCATGAGAAAGTATGATGACTTATTATATTGGAGTAATTTAGAGATTAATCATCAATGAGTAATGTAACTCTTATTAACATATATCAGAATTTCAATAGATATAGAGAATGATATACGTATGTTAGTGGTTAATTTAAGAATTTTCGTAGGAGCGATGGATGAAGGAGGGATGAACATTCCGCAGCGTGGTACCTTGGAATATGCCAGGAGAGTAACCAACTTCGTGATCGCAGCCACGAGATCCAGATCATTGAACACGACGGAACACTTGCATTGTCCATGAGCTGATTGCAGGAATGAGAGACAGTTTCCTGCAAAACAAGTTCATGAGCATCTCCTAACAAGGGGTTTTATGCCTAATTACACGTCAGGACAATCATGGTGAAGATGAGAATCCGGATGTAATGGACGGAGGCAATGTGGAGTTGCCTGCTGACGGAGGTGGATATGATAGTGACGAATCAGATGGTTTAGATCAGACGTTACGCGACGGGGAGACAACCTATGACGATGACAGGCAATACGAGAAGTTCAAGGGCATGGTGGAGGACTCAAAAACCCCGCTTTATCTAGGATGCAATGAGCAGCACACCAAATTACACGTCGTCCTCTCGTTGCTGCAGATGAAATCAACAAACGGTTAGAGTGACAAGAGCTTCACAGAGCTTCTACAGCTGATTGGAGACCTCCTTCCAGCGGGTCATGTGCTGCCAGAAACAACATACTGAGCGAAGAAGGTTGTCTGCCCACTTGGACCGGAAGTGCAGAAAATTCACGCATGTCGAAATGACTGTATCCTATATCGAGGTGACTATGCAGACTTGGATACATGTCCAGTTTACGGAGCACTGCGGTATAAGGGTGGAGTTAACGATGATGATGATGTTGATGATGACAGTGGTGGCCCAATCCTGAAGAAGAGGAAAGTGCCCGTTAAAGTTGCGTGGTATTTTCCTATAATCCCTCGGATTGAACGCATGTATGCAAACAAAAAACATGCAAAGATGATGCGTTGGCACCACGAAGAGCATAAGAAGGATGGAATGATAAGACACCCTGCCGATGGATCTCAATAGAGAAAGATAGATAGAAAGTATAAAAAGCATTTTGCGCAGGAGATTAGGAATATAAGGTTTGGGCTGAGCACGGACGGGATGAATCCATTTGGTGACATGAGCAGTCGGCATAGCACGTGGCCAGTGGCACTTGTTATCTACAACCTTCCTTCATGGTTGTGCATGAAGCGTAAGTATATTATGATGCCACTTCTAATCCAAGGGCCCAAGCAACCTGGCAACGATATCGATGTCTACTTCAGGCCATTAGTGGATGATCTTAAGTTTCTATGGGACCGGGGTATGCAGATGTGGGATGCGTACAAAAGAGAGTACTTCACCTTAAGGGCAATGTTGTTCGTTACCATCCAAGATTACCCTGCAGCTGGTAACACATCCGGGCAAACAGTGAAAGGTGGTTGTGCATGTGTGCAGTGCATGCGGGATACAGCGAGCAGGTGGCTAAAGTACTCCGAAAAGACTGTGTACATGCGCCATCGGAGGTTTCTTCCAGCCGGCCACCAATACCGTAGCAATACAAGAGATTTTGATGGCACGGTGGAGGAGGGTACAGCTCCAACACACCGTACCGGCAGAGAGATTTTTGAAGAGGTACAAGATATTGAATGTATATTTGGTAAGGGGCAAGGCAATCGAGGCACAACGAGCAAGGGTGGTGAGAAACCTCTTTGGAAGAAGAAATCTATCTTTTGGGAACTACCATATTGGAAAGATTTGGATGTCCGTCACGCGATTGACGTGATGCATGTTTAGAAGAATGTGTGCGAGAGTTTGATGGGACTCCTGCTAAACATACCCGGCAAGACAAAGGACACGTTGAAAGCCCGGAGAGATCTCGCAGACATGAACATCAGGCCCGAGCTACATCCTCTAGAACGGCCCAATGGTCGCCAGTACCTCCCTCCCGCGTGCTACACCCTTAGTGCCGTAGAGAAAATAAGCTTGTTGGAGTGCCTGCAGGGTGTCCGAGTCCCCTCTGGTTACTCTGCGAACATTAAAAGACTTGTCAACATGAAGGAGAAGAAATTAGTGGGCATGAAGTCACATGATTGCCACGTGCTGATGACACAACTTCTTCCTGTTGCTATTAGAGGCATTTTGCTAGATAAGGTTCGAAACCCAATCACAAAGTTGTGCTCGTTCTTCAATGCTATATATCAGAAGGTGATCGATCCAAGCACGCTAGACAAGCTCCAAGCAGATGTAATCATTACCCTTTGCCAGCTCGAGATGTGTTTTCCACTATCATTTTTTGATATAATGGTCCACCTTGTGTCACATATCGTGAAAGAGATAAAGATTCTCGGCCCAGTGTATCTGCATAACATGTGGGCTTTCGAGAGGTTCATGGGGATCATAAAGAAGTATGTGCATAATAGAGCTCGACTAGAAGGTAGTATCGTAGAGGGTTATGCAACAGAGGAGGTGGTTGAGTTCTGTATCGACTATATGGATTTGCATCCCATTGGTGTGCCGATGTCTCGGCACGAGGGCAGGCTACTAGGGAAAGGGACACTAGGGCATAAGGCAATTTTCGCTCCTAGCCTAGAAACATTACGGCAAGCATATTTTGCAGTGCTCCAGCAGTCGGCCTTGGTGGCTCCATTTGTCGACATGCATTATAACACACTCCGCAGCGAGAACCCAAGCAAATCAGAGGCATGGATAGCTAAGCAGCATAGGCTGAATTTTGGCGATTGGTTACGGAAGCATATCATTGCTATGAATACTGATAGTGACCAGCTGTATGTTTTGTCTCGGGGACCTGCAAGCACAATTCATTCATTCCAAGGGTATGACATTAATGGCTATACATTTTACACGAGAACCCAGGATGCCAAGAGCTCGTATCAAAACAGTGGAGTCCACATAGACGCCTTCGACAGTAATGGTGTAGAACAAACGTACCATGGTTATATAGAGGCAATCTGGGAGCTTGAATATGGACAGCTGAAGGTACCATTTTTCCAGTGTCAATGGGTCAAAATTCCAAGTGGTTTGAGGATTGACAAGTACGGAATGTTCATCGTGGACTTAAACAATGTAGGTTATCAAGATGAACCATTTGTGCTCGCAGAATCCGTAACACAAGTTTTTTATGTCAAAGACCCTTCCTCGTTGACCGATCGCCACGTGGTTCTCCATGGAAAGCGAAGCATTGTCGGAGTTGAGAATATCGTTGATGAGGAAGGCTACGATCAAATCGACGAGCTACCACCGTTTGCAACAGATGTAGAAGGAGGTGAAGAAAGTCAGGAAGACGAAGACGAGGAAGAAGCACCATATGTTCGCAGCGACCATGAAGAAGGAGTAATTGTGATAGACCTGCATGTTTGAATTGTACTGTAACAAACATGTAAATTGTGTAATTGGTCCAGCCTTAGTGCAGGCTATTGGTTTGTGTCTCTATCTACCTATCTATCTTGCTATCTATATATATATATATATATATATATATATATATATATATATATTACGAGATTTAGATTAATTGAATTCAGTATAAGTTCAAGGCATATTAGAGCTCTAAGCATGCTATGGGTTGTGATCAAACCATAGCTACCAATCAAAAATAAATAAGCACTAAAAACAGTACATGTTCAAACATCATTAACTAACTCTTTATCAATCTCGATTCATTTGAATATGAGGACAAGAGTTGGACCGATTCAATTAATTAGAATAGAACAATTACACAACAAAAGAGAAAATATGGTATTTGTTGGCAGTAGATGGGTTTCACTAAATCAAAATTGTGGCACTTTACTGATTTATTTTAGATTTGAAATTCTTATAATTTTGATATATATATATATATATATATATATATATATATATATGAATGATGCCCCAAACAACAGCTCACTTGCATGGATCTCTGTAGTCAAAGCTTTTGCTGTGAATACTGTAAGATTTCCACACATATCCTGGCTGTGAATACTGGCTATGAAGTACTACATTTGCAAACATGTAATTGTGATTGTGTTAAAGGTACCTGTATAACCCCTCAGAATTGTCCATAGGTATCGGTTCGTATTAACAACCGGCACCTATGTGGTAAAAGGTGCCAGTTGTACATAATAACCGGTACCTATGTGGTAGAAAAGGTGCCGATTCCAATTTATAGCCGGCACCTTTTAGCATAAATAGGTACCGGTTCCATTTTACAACCGGCACCTTCAACCATAATAGGTACCGGTTGTAAATACGAACCGGTACCTATGTGGCTTGTATATATGCTGGGCCATCGCCATTTCCCAAGCCACTGCCGACGCCATTTCCCCTAAACCACCCTGCCGATGCCATCGCTCTACCGGCCACCGCCCGCCGCCCGCCGTCGCCATTCACCGCCGTCCTCCTCCTGCACCACCATCGGTCCTCCCCCTGCCTGGATCTACCGCCGTCGCCGTCCACCGTCGTCCTCCTTTCGGATCCGCGGGCCCCTCGCCCGGCCACCTGCGCCCTCCATCCCCATCTTCCTCCACCGCCACCGCTGCCCTCTTCCAGTGCCGGCGTCCTCCATCGTCGCCGCTGCTCTCCTGCAGCGCCGTTCACCTCCTCCGCCGTCGCCGTCAACCACCGTCCACCGTCGCTGTCCACCGCCGTCCACCGCAGCCGCCGTCCTCCACCGCTTTGGTGTTCTCGTCCGTCGCTGTGCTGCTGCTGCGGGAGGTGCTGCCGCGCTCCTCTAGCGCCGTCGTCCTCCATCGTCACCGCCGCCCTCCTCCTCCCTGCCATCGGGTATTGTAGTATTGTCCACATCTTGATACTCCATAACCCTTTCTATATTACTAGTTGTGATTCATGGGTACCTTTTATCATATCAGTTGTGATTCATGTATTGTCCACATCTTGGTTTTGGCTTTTAAGTACATGCTGGACACATAGACGCACTGAAGCACACATACCATATGCTCATGCCCACACCTGTACATCCTAGCAAACATCTTAGTGTATATGTATGTACTACCATCTTAGTGTATAATCTGAGGCATAAACTACACATGATTCTTGTAAGCAATGATTTGTTCCATTAGAGATATTCCATTATATATTGGTCGGCCTCAGTAAAAGCGAAGATATAAGTTCCATGGACAAGTATGGATGCTGCCACCACAACTTTTGCTTGTAAATTTTCTTCCCAAAAGAATGGAGTTGTAGAGTTTAGTTATCCATTAGTTTTTCCATCTAGCGCATCCTCATAAGTTTATTACCTATTTTTGAAATTGACAGTTGGTGAGGCAGTACTGCAGTGCTAAACTGATAATTCAGAATTCAGAGATAGAGTTTTTCAACTGACAATATAGGACAAGGTTAAAGTAATGTCTGAACTAGACAATTCCATAATTCTTTAGAACTTGAAAAATTAGCAAATCATCAATTTAAATAGCAAGGTTAAGTACCATACTTGCGAAAAACCTGTTATCACTGTATCCAGAATTAAAGTCAATATTCAATTTCGGATTTCAGAATTAAACAGCTTTATAAATGAAAATTAATCAGTTGCTAACTAGAGAACTAAAGGTGACAAGTTTAGAACAAGAACTACTCCTATATCTTCACTTTCAGATTCCAGATTTCAGAACAAAAGCAAAGTTAGTTCATTCATTTGGTGTAAATATAGTCAGTTTTGAATATGTAAGTAACACATACTCTAGGTTTCAGGCAATCTGTAGAACAATTATGTACATAAGGATTGCTTTTGAATTTCACTACTCAAATTCATGTTTCAGAACTAAACAGATTTTAGAACTTGAGCACAAATTCAGAAATTTTGACGGCTTATAACTTTCATATGCTTAATAGTAAAATTGAAATTCTTTCACCTAAATTTGAAAACATCACGAATTAGTTCACATAGTGGGCAGGTTGAGGAGCACATACAAGGCAAGTGCCCCTTCTTCCTTTGATACATTAATACACTATAGCTATGCAAAGTACATTAGTACATTTGCTTTATGAGGCTGTTTACTTTTTCATATTTTTTCAATTTTGGGTCTCTCGCTTTTTGCGTACACGTTTTCTAAACTGCTACATGGTGTATGGAATTAGATGGCATTACTTTACTGTTGGTATATTTGGAAGAATATCATCAAGAGGACAATAAGTTCTTACACTAATTTCTTGTATCTATCTAGCAGTAGTTCTAGCCTAGATCTACAAAAGGAAATGTCAGGGGAACAACATAACATTAGGCCTGCAAATTCTGGAGAAAGCGATGGTGGTAATGGTAGCCCAAGTGGCTTTCTAAACTTGAATCAGCCCGGTGTTAACCCGCACAATACGGAGGTAAATTAACCCATCTGGAACAAATAATACTGTTAACCCGCACAATACGGAGGTAAATTAACCCATCTGGAACAAATAATACCTTAAAAGTACATATATCGTCAGATATGAATGACTAATTTATACTGATGTTTGAAGGAGGTTGATCTTTCGGTCACTACGCACTCCGCGAATACTTCAACCTCATCGGCAAGAAGAAAGGCTAGAGGTCCAACTAGGATGCCCTCAGGTCTATACACTATCACGGAGTTAGCTGCAGATGGGACCCCTATAGCTCCAGAATCGGCACTCACCCCATATGGCAATGCTATAGGTTTCATCGTGAACGATGACATCCCCATCAAGTACTGGCACTGGAAGAGCAGTGATAGAGATGAATTGGAGTGGACGGTACCAGACAGAGACAAGGAACTTGCTTGGGACAAGTTAAAGCGGACATTCCAGTTTCCTGAGGGATCAGAAGAACTCGCAAAGTCCGAGGCTCTTAAGAAGATGTCCATCAACTTCAAGAAGTGGAAGACAGACCTTAACAGGAAGTTTGTCAAGAAGGGCCTGACACCAAATTTTGAAGATGCCAATTATCGAAGGTGTCGTCTTTTCTGGGATGACTTTGTGGCCAACAGAACATCAGATGAGGCAAAGAAGATTAGTGAAAGGAACCAGGCCAATGCGGCCAAAAACCGATACCCTCACCGTCTTGGCCCTAGCGGATATGCTAAGAACATTGTCAAATGGCAACTCCAGGAAGATGAGCTGCTGCAAAAGGGAATCGAGATCGAGACGAAGGACTGGTGTCAACGGGGAAAGAATTACCAATACGCCCGAGGTTCAACACTCTCGGATACAGGCGAGTTGGTACACAAGGGTCCTCGAGAGCAAGAAGTGTCCCAGAGGCTCCACGAGGCCCATCTCAAGTCCTCAGAAGGTTCTTTTGTTGCGAGCAGGGAGAGAGATGAGCTTACACTTGCATTGCAGAACCCTGAGCATCCGGGACGCACAAGAGGAATTGGCCTAGTTCCATGGAGAGAAGGTTTTCCTAAAGACAAACATAGGTACCGGTCTCGGAGAAATAAAAATTCCAGAGACCAATCGGAAGAGATAAGGCTATTGAAAGAACAAATGGCACTGGTAATGGCAAGGCTTGAAGGTCAGGAAGGAGGCAATGCTGGCCACTTAACCAGTCCAGGTGGGAAGAAAAGCAGCTACGCTTCAACTGAGGTTCCTCAAGAACCGGACACAGTTCATTACCCCGTGGACCACATCACTGTACGTACTGCATGCAGGCTGCATGTGCCACTTCAAAACATCAGTCAAGAGGTGGCACGCGCGATGGCACATCCCGTAACGGAGGGAGGGACGATACACGGTAAGCCGATACCAAGTGGCTACTCAAGGGTCGAAGTGGAGGACGTGCCGAGGAGGTACAAGGCAATGCAGCTTGATTTTGCTCCAGAGGAGGGGGTGAACACTCTTGGTGAAGCCATACACAACATAATCCTGTGGTGCAAGCATTTCATTATCTTTCCTTCAGGAGATGGTGATGACGAGCCAAGCGATGGCGGGTCTAGCTCTGAAGGACTTCCTCCCTCCCCTCAAAGGATGCGAACTCCACCACCATTGCCACATAAGAGCCCGTCTCCTCCACCGGCACAACGTAAGAGCCCATCTCCTCCAGAGGCAGCACATCAGAGCCTAGCTTCATCAGACTGGCCGAAAAAGAGGGGGCGCCTCTGTAAAACTTCCCAAATGTCTGAACCACCATCTCTGAAGAAGACCAAGAAGACGCCATTGCCTACCAGGTCGGAGCCATCTTTCAAAGTGCCAGTTGAAGTACAGGATCACTTCATTCGCATGGCAAGGCCACCTGCTCGAAAGCAACCTATTACGGACTTCCGACGCACGATCAGGAAAAAGGGATTGCAAGAATTTTCCAAGAAAGAATTCGAGAAAGATGAGGCCAGCAAGACTATGCAAGACTTTCTAAAAGAGGCAGGGCTGAAAAGTTTGGATGATGTGGATAATATTGAGATGGCCCCATTGGCAGCTCAGTTCAAGCTTGGTCATTCTTTGACTATCGACGAATATCGCCACGTCGTTGGCAAATGTACTCAAATGAGAAGGGTAGAAGAGTGGTACTTACAGATGGCCAAGGATGGTAAAGAGATGTTCCCCGTCTTTTACAGGGACGAGGATTTCATCACTGTGATGGTATAGTTTGGGTCCCATTTAGAGAACTATTTCATCTATACAATCTGAGGGAGCTAGACTTATCGGTAATTCAGTTATGGGCATTGTAAGTATACTCGACCTCTCACCATTTTTCTAAGTAAATATCCTTGTTGCGTGTCTAATTTTTTTCCTTATGCAGAATGGGAGCGCTTGAATGTAGAGCGACCCATAACAAGCTAGGATTCCTCGATCCACAAATAGTCAATTCCTGTAATATTGACGCAGGCGAATGGTCGTCCCAAGAAGTGCTGAACTACCTTTACACATCCTTTGTCAAGCTGCAGGACATGAATACCAACCTTCTGCCCTACCACTTTAAGTAAGTGTGGCATTATCGTTGTACCTCCCATCGTTGTACTTTAAGATGTTAATTGTTCTCTTCCCTTGTATGTTGGCCTCACTGGATTCTTATTGCCATCCATTTAAACGATTCCAAGATTGTCGTCATGGATTCAATGAGGAAACCGCAATCCAACTACCAACCCCTCATTGACATCCTAGATAAGGCACTTGTGAAGTACAAGAAGAAGTGTATTCGACACGCTCCATGTGCAAATAAATTCCGAGTTTGGTGCCACCCTTATTGCTCACGTCAGGATCCGGGCACGAGCACATGTGGGTTCTACGTGATGAGATTTATGTGGGTTTTCATGGAGGACTGCAACTGGAACATTACGGATGCTGAGGTTCGCCCTGTCTCCTAAGACATAAATCCAATTTTCTAAACACATAGTATCTTTCCACATCTTTAATCCTTTCATTTGCAGAAATTAAAGCTCCCGACAAGTAAATTGCTGCCACATGTTTGCTTGGGCCTCGCTGAACAGCTATGTGGATTCATCTTCGACCATATCATCTCGTCAAACGGCGCATACAACATTTCGAAGGCTCCTGCTGGGCTAGTGGGTTTCATTGACGCTGGCGGCCCTAGTGACACTTTAGATAGTCGATCAACGCCAAAGCATACAAAGACCTAGAATTAGTGGGCCATACCTTTCAAACATTTTCTAAGTATCTTGTAGATTAGTTATTTGGATTGATGTGGTTTTCTTAATGTCTTGAACATGCATTAAGCTTCTCTATTTGATAATGTTTATCTATTATTTTTTCACACATATATCTAACCATGTATTCAATTTTCTCTATTTCATATTTTTATCCCTAACAGCAATAGGTGATCTCACTGACTGGATGTGGCATGGATGAGGGAGGCATCATCATTGTTGTCTCTGTAAGCAACAGGTGAGCATGTGTAACTAAAATTTTCATATGAGTACGAGTTTAGAGCATTTGAGATGTTGTAGAGTTCAAGCGAATTTTTGTCAAGTCTCCTGAGATGTGTAACACATCTGGTCGCCGCCTTCGTGTGGTTTGACGGGCACGTCTCAGGCTGAAGTTGACTGGCACGCTGAGTCCCAGCAATATCTTCTATGCTCTCTACTCGAGGCTTCGGGTTTTATATTATGGTTGCTACTTGACTTCATAGCATATATAAGGATATGATCAGTCTTATTTCCTTAACACATTTAGTAATTGCAAATCCGGCATCTATGTGGCCGGTACCTATGGAGGTTTTTGTAGTAGTGGTGGTCAAGAACGTACCCATGTAACGGAAGTGTTCTGTCGAGTCATAGCAAAATCGGTTATACATACACCGCTCTAATTACGGACAGAGGGAGTAGATCACATTAGAAAGATGTAGGAATTCAATTAGGATACTTTCTACAAAACTACAAAGTGAAATCACATTTATGAGAATAGTTACTTATAAACGTAGAAAAATATTGGGTTTAGTATGGTCAACTAAGCTAACTTGCCTTGTCGGTATGCGGCTGAACATTCCCCAGGCAGATCCTCTGCTCCTCCTACATTTGTCAACACATAATAGTTCAATAAGATACACATCGGATTAATTAATATATCTAGGAAAAATTAGGAGGACCCATTTGAGTTAAAACATAGGAAATGCATGCATTGAAAGATCAATGGAAAATGAAACCAGTGAAAAATAAAAACCGTAGAGCAATACGGGTGGTGTTTATTTATTTTAATATAGTTAACAATAGAAAGTCATGGAAGTAAGGAAGGGGGAGGATTTTTGTGCGCTATTTATAGACGGAGGGGAAAAAACTTGCAAGGAGTACAACCATCATTCTAATTCTTGAAGAAATCGTTTAAGGAGTAATTTGGCAACATTTGCATGAGGCAAAATAGGCAGACAAACCTTACTGGCAATCATGGCTAGCCAATTTAGTATCAACCAAATTTTTCATTAACTTTTCGTATACATTCAGTAATATTATTCATTATATTTGGTATACCGCAGTAAGAGCTTCCCATGTTTTTTCTCATAAAAAAAGGAGGGCAAATATAAAGTGATGCAGTATATATAGAGCTTAGGATGGATTAGATGTATCCAAAATAAACACTATAGAATTTTCATGCAATTGCAAGATTTAGGAGTTTGAATTTGAGATTGCAATTTGAGCACCTGATATCAACTTCCTTAGCACCTGATTACTCTGGATTCTTTTTCATCTCACATTGTTTCTCCACTGCTCTTAGTCTATAGTACGTGCTGTTGATTTAATTTTTAAGGATGAATTACTGTAATGAAATGAATGGATTATTGTCAATTTTCCCCTGTTTTACATCTATGTTTTTACTCTTGTTTATTTACCATCATAGAATCAAAGATCAAATTCAGTCTCAGGTGCACATAATGAAGACAATATGTGCACCTCTGCATATATTAGTTGAATATATGTGGTTTGGTTTGATTTGGAAAATGGGTTCGATTCTGTGATTTCTGTGATGTGAATGTAATATTGTAATATTCTGTGATTTCTGTGTTTCAGAAAATATTATATGTGACCCTGCAATTATTTTTTTTGTGCTTCAGGACTATAGGTGCCGGTTCTTGTAAAGAACCGGCACCTATGAGGCTTTCAAAGGTGCCAGGTCCTTCACTTATAGGTGTCGGTTATTTATAGGAACCGGCACCTATAATACCATATAGGTGCCGGTTAGACATTTACAACCGGCACCTATAGTGTTATAGGTGCCGGTTGAGAAACCGATACCAATGGCTTTGATCATTGGTGCCAACCAATTGGTGCCGGCTTCGAAACCGGCACCTATGTGCCCTTTGGAACCGGCCCCAATGAGTATTTGTGTAGTAGTAGTAATCCTTTGTTTTGCATCAAAATATCCAATCTTTCTTTGTGCGTGAGTTTGTTGTTTCTATTCCAAACATCTTGGATCAGCACTAAGCATTCAACTTGTAGTTTGGATTGTTACTTAACTTTGCAAGAACTACAATTCAGATTGCTTGGTATATATTTATCCCACGAAGCTCCACAAAGAAACCATCGTTTATGTTGATTTGATTCTTATGTTCGCTTAACCATCACCCTCAGTTACCACTGCACAAATACTTCTGTAACTTGCAGGGAAATCATAAGAGCTTTGGTTGGTAAGAGAAGGTAAGGTTGTGTCAGTTTCCACATACTATCATATTCCACATATACTTTGCTACTTGTTTTACTAACAATGGCAGGAAGGAGCTATATTGATCTCCCATTTTATAGAAGCACTGATCCAGAGGAGTATCTTCAATGGGCAAATCAAATGGAGATTGAACTTGAAGCCCAATATTTTTGTGAAGAGAAGAAACTGCAGCGGGCTACTCTTGAATTTGAATAATATGCTTATACTTGGTGAAAGAAATTTCCTCACAAGTGCTTTGTGAAGTCTTGGGAAGATTTGAAGAAGTTGATGAGAAAAGAATTTATCCCAAGAGAGTATGAGATGATTTTACTTCGTCATTTGAAACATGTGAAGCAACGAAGCAAATTTGTGCGAGCATATTATGATGAGTTGTTTTCTTGCATGTGCCGAGCAAATGTCATTGATGACCAAGATGCACTTGAGTATTTCAAGAGAGGTCTTAATCCTAACATTATTGCTGGAATTGAGGGAAAATACGCAAGAAGTGTGCGAGGCTTCTTGAGCTATGCCATTAAAGAGGAGAAGAAAGTCAGGAAGCTGCAAGAGGGGCTTGCAAAATGTGTTGATTTGTGCCAAAATTTCCTCTCAAATGTGAGTGCTACTTCATCATCTAGCGGGAATATTGTTGCAAGAAGTAGAGAAGTATCAACACCATGTAAGAAGGGAACAGCTGTGTTCCCTTGTTTGCCGATTTGTTCCTATACGAAAAGTAGTGAAATTCAGTGACCAAAGTCATGTGGAAGTGTTGCTATGCAGCAATGTAGTTGATCTGAATCAAAAATTCATGTAGAGCTTGTCGCTATTTCCATGGATAGTGGTGCATCATATATGAATGAAAATGCTAGCCAAATGTTCAGTTTCAGAACTTAATTTCAGAAGGAGAATGTTGTTGCAAGTGCATCTGTTGCAAATTTGAAATCAAGTCAAGAATTTGCAAATGTGCAAGAATTTGTTCCAAGGCAATGTACTAGGAAGAGACAAGTAACAGAATGTTCTTTGGTTGATTCTTATTTAGAAGTGAGTGCTGCCCTAAAGCTTGCTTGTTTAGATGAAATCCAAAAAGAGCATGTTGCAGCTGAACCATATGTTGAGAGTAAGGCTATAGTTGAGCAAGATAATGAATTTCTGAGACTGCAATTTTCTCAACATGAAAAAGGAAGAGTTAGAGAAGCTAAAAGCTTTGAGCTAGAGGAAAATAATGTTGTTCCATGCTTGAATGAGGTGTCAAAATCTGTTACACCATCAGCTATGACAAGAGAAGAATTTTCAGTCCAGTGAGGGAAATATGATAAACTCTGAAATGCCACCAGTGTGTGAGCATGTAAACAAGGCAATGGTTGATGATCTTGTCCCAATTATTCTTGGTTTACACCCATTGAAAAGCACCATGGTTGATGGTTTGACTTCTTCTCACGCCGTCCAAGTGACATTGAAGCAAGTTGTGGTTGATTGTAATTGTTATGTTGATATTGAGATGCATCAAAACCCAAGTGCGAAGAGAGCCAGATAGCCAAATTGAGTGGAAGAGATAAAAAGAGAAAGTTGTGTGATTCTACCAAATGTGAGGTTGAGAGCATCCACAATGAGAGTGGGAGAAATACACCACACAAAGAGAGGATTAGAGTGCAAAGCATGTGAGGATGCTTTTGATTCTAACAAACTTATCTCTACTTTTAGTGTTGTCTCTCCTAATGTTCAGGTTTGCAAAGAAAAAGATGAAGAGATGGTTTTCAATATGATGAAATGTCATGAAGATGTAATAAATGAGAAGATAGCCATTGTGGAGAATGAAAACTTCAATGTCCGTACTGTGAAATATGATTATACAGGAGGTAAAAATTCAGAAGTATCAACTACTTTACTTACACCATCACAAGAGTTGGAAGGTAACAAAAATAAATCCGATCTCAATATGCGTGATGAATTTGTGTGTGAATGTATTGATACACTTGTTGAAGATACACATGTGTCATGTCCAGAAATTCACAAACCAGAATTCCCAAGCAGAATGTGCATTAAACCCTTGTTGAAATACAGATCCACGTCTTACAAAACATCATAAAAATCTTACAAATGCAGTGGAAAAGTAAAGCGAGCTAAAACTAAAGACTTGATGCTCGCAGCGTGGAGACTCCACTCCATGGGCATCCTTGACGGCAATGACGAACCATACTCCTTTGAGTAACCTCCATCCGAGACGTACTCCAACTTTGGTATGGGAGAGACAGAACAAGACTGAGTACTACCCACTGTACTCAGCAAGTCATACCAAGAGAAGGTATGATGCAAGTGATTCTAAGGGAGGCTAGGGGTTCTCTTGTATAAGCAAGCACTTAAAAGCAGTAGTTGAAAGCAGTAAAACTGTTGAATGTAATGAAATAGGCCCAACCAAACAACCTGAACTACACCAGTTCGTTATGTCAAGTTAATTAATAGTGGGACTAATCACGGTGAAGCTGTCGATCGCCCATAACCATGGGCATGGCTATTCGAATAGTTTTACTCTGATCAAAGGAGAACAACTGTACCCACAAGACATAGCCCTACGACACGTTTCCATGCACCGACATGCCATCACGACATACCGAAAAGGAACCATGATTGGACCCTTTGTATAACTCCCCCTAACCAATCGCACCACGCTGAGGTTTCGCCCCCACCCTTAAACCGGGGTAGGCAACCCCCCCGTGTGCTGCGGTGAATCCGGCAACTGATCAACCCTTAAACCGGGGCCGACCCAACTCCATCATGCCCACCCTCGCCTGGGTACGTCAGAGAGGGAAAAGCTATTCTTCAAGCCCAGCTGTTGCCCACGCTAGCTTGTGGTACACACGGTAATTCTTTTAGGGTTTCCCGCGAACCGATCCTTAAATACCATTGGTGTGTCTATGACAACCATGCACCCACAACCTATCATTAAGTATACTTTAGTTGAATTAATACCATGGTGGTACATGTCCATAATCATCATAATTAATAAAGGTCTAAGATATTAGTGAGATTCCCCAAAATGAGCTAGTGGAACTTAGCATGGCTAAGCATCTCCTAAACCAACATCTAGTCACCCAAGGTATCAATGACACTGGGTGACAAGCTATGGCTAAGTACATAGGAAACCATCCCACATGACATTATAAAATAATGCAATTTAAATAGAAGGCGGGATGTTTGCAAAATAGGAACAATATGCTCAATGAGGAATGCATGACTTGCCTTGTTCTGGTGCTGCTGGGATCTCTGCAACAACTTCGAAATAAACAGGGGCGTCAGAAAAGCCGGAATCTATGCGACAAACAAAGCATGCAAGCAAAACATGTTATACGTCTACTAAAACAAGAACCAAAACCATTTTTAATGGATTCTAGGCATTTTTATGAATTTATTGCAATTTGAATGGACTTAAACGGTGCTCGGATGAATTAGTTATGAATTTTAGAAGATTTACTATGTTTTTACAATAAACAAAAAATTCCTTAGCGATTTATTGCACATTAAACAAGAGCGCTAACGTCAGCGAGGGGACAGGCAGGCACCAAAGTGCGGACCCCACCCAACGGTGACTCAAGGTGGCCGATCTACCATGGACCGAGACCACCGAGGCGGTCCATCGCTGCTCCACGAGAACCATGGCCCAGATCGGCCCAAGCCGATCGGGCGGCCACGGGCGGCGCGGTCGGGGCACGGGCGCGGCAGGGCCGGCCCAGCCGGTAGGTGGACGGCGGCGCACGGTCACCAGCAGCAGTGGCCAGTGATGCGGGTGCAGCGACGGATGACGCGGAGGGCGGTGGCGCACCTAAAAGGCGGTGAAAAGCGTGGGAGAAAAGAAGAGGGAAAGAGGGGAGGGGTCCTCACTGGGGAAATAGTCCAGAGATGGGGAAGACGATGATGACAGTGGCGGAACAATGGCGGAGGACAACGAGGGAATGGCGGCATGATTCCGCGAGAGCGGCGGCAATGACAGCGTAGCTCGGCAGTGACCGAAGGCAATGGAAAAGCGACGGTGATGGGAGTGGCGGCGCGAGCGCGATTGGGAGCACGGTAGAGGACGGTGAATGAGGAAAAAGAGAGAGGGGAGGCCGAGGATTGTTTTTATAAGTTTAAGAAGCCTGGCCGTGACCAGATAGGGGCAGATTCAGCGGCGACATGGGAGAAAGGGAGATAGAGAGAAGAGAGAGAAATGACGGATTCGAAAATCGAGTCTCGGCCATTTCATGGGCGCGACGCATGGGTGGAGTGGAGGAGTGGGGCGGGGTAGCAGCGGCACGCGCGGAAAGGGTGGGGAGATAGCGGAGTGGGGCAATGAGGCGCTTTCGGCTCCGTCGGCCAAAGGTAGGAGACAGGGCCGATAGGTGGGCCCACCTGTCGATGACCCGAGAGATGCGAATGGCATGGGAGGCTGCTAGGCCACGGCCTCGGGACGGCCCAGCAGCGAGGTGAGTGCACGGGGTGTGGGCCAAAAAGGTCCACGGACGAAGAGGAGAAGGAAAAGGATTTTGAATTTAGATCATTCCAATAATCATATTTTGGTTATTGAAATTATTCCCCTTGCTCTAAAAATTTCACTAAAAATCCAGATAATGTATTTTAACATGGAAAACTCGAGAAAAAATCCCACCATGCCAATTCCACTTGTTAAATGGATTTATTAATTAAGAGTTTGCTCTAGGTTAAAACAAATAATTTGTTGGAGCAATTTATTTGGTGAATTAAACCTAGAAAAAGAGAACTTCAGGGTGTGACAAACCTACCCCCCTTAAATGGAATCTCAACCCCGAGATTCGGAGGCACTAGTGAAGAGGTGCAGATGGGCGGCCTTCAACTCATCTTCTCTTTCGCACATAGCCTCTTCCTCAGAATGGTGTCTCCATGAACTCTGCAGAATTTGGTTACCCGATTTCTGGTTCTTCTCTCGCTGGTTTCAAGAATACGGGTTGGCTTCTCCACATAGGTCAAATCCTCCTGAATTTCAATGTGATCAGAACTTGCTTGTTCCTCACGTACTCTCAAACATTTCTTCAACTGAGATACGTGGAACACATCATGGATACCAGCCATGTTGGAGGGAAGTTCGAGTTGGTAAGCAACTTCCCTTCTGTGCTCCAAAATTCTATATGGTCCCACAAAACGTGGTGCCAACTTTCCTTTGGTTTGGAAGCGGTGTACTCCCCATAGCGGAGTGACACGAAGGTACACATAATCTCCTGCCTCGAAGGTGAGCTCTATTTGACGACTGTCAGCGTAGCTCTTCTGTCGAGACTGAGCGATCCTTAGTCTTTCCCGAATGGTTCTGACTTTCTCCTCTGCCCTGGTTAAGATGTCTCTCCCAGAACAGTGGTGTTCAGTACTTTTGGCCATACAGTGCTTCGAACGGTGCCATCTGCAAGCTGCCCTGGTAGTTGTTATTGTAGGAGAACTCGGCATATGATAGACTTTTGTCCCAAGCTCTGCCAAAATCGAGCGCACAAGCTTTCAACATAACCTCCAATATCTGATTGGTCCTCTCGGTCTGACAATCGGTCTGAGGATGATAGGCTGTGCTGAAATTCAAGCGGGTCCCCAATTCTTCTTGCAGTTTCTGCCAAAATTTTGAGGTGAACTGGTTTCGCCAATCAAACATGATCTTCTTAGATACCTCATGTAAACACATGATTCTTGCCAAATAAAGTTCTACTAACGTCTTCCCTGAATAGGTAGTACGCACAAGAATAAAGTGAGCAACTTTTGTGAGTCGGTCCATGATCACCTAAATAGAATCATGACCGGTTGACATTTTGGGCAAACTTGTGATGAAATCCATTCCAATCTCTTGTCATTTTCATTCCGAAATCTTAAGAGGTTGTAGCAGTCCTGCTGGCCTTTGATGTTCTGCCTTCACTCATTGACAAACATCACAAAGTGCGACAAACTCGGCTATTTCTCTCCTCATGCTAACCCAATAGAACTTTTCTTGAGGTCTTAGTACATCTTGGTACTGCTGGGGTGAATAGAATACTGAGTTTGATGAGCTTCTTTGAGTATAAGGTCTTTCAATTCCTTGTCCTCAGCCACACATAATCTTTCTCCCATTCAAATTGTTCCATGTTCATCCTCGATGAAACCTCGGGCCTTGCCAACCCTTATGTTTTTTTTAAGCTCTGCTATTGCAGGATCCTTTGTATGGGCTGCTCGAACTTGTTCCACGAGTGTGGGTTGTGCCTCCAGAGTAGCCACAAATTTGTGCTCCACTATACCTAGATTTAGGCATTCCAAATCCCATTGGACTTCGTCACATAATTTTTTGACCCATGTGACATTGTAATAGCTCTTTCTACTCAAAGCGTCTGCCACCACATTGCCTTTGCCTGGGTGGTAGTGTATCCCCATGTCATAGTCCTTGATTAACTCCAACCACCTTCGCTGTCAGAAACTCAAATCCGGCTGTGTGAAGATATACTTCAAGCTCTTATGGTCAGTATAAACTTCGCAGCGATTGCCGATAAGATAATGTCGCGAGATCTTCAAAGCATCAACCACTACTGCTAACTCCAAATTCATGAGGGCACAACTAACATGAAGCATAAGCAACCACTATGCCTTCTTGCATTAACACACATCCCAGGCCCAGACAGGATGCATCACAATACACCTGGAAGTCTTTTGTTTGATCAGACAAAATTAGAATTGGTGCAGATACCAGCTTCTCCCTGAGTTCTTCAAAACTTTTGTTGCATTCAGCAGACCATTTGAATTTTTCACCTTTCTTCAACAACTGTGTCATAGGCTTGGCAATCTTGGAGAAATTCTCAATGAACCAGTGGTAATACCCCGTGAGTCCAAGAGAACTCCAAATCTCAAAGACTGTCTTTGGTGGGGTCCACTTGATAACTGACTCCACATTTGACAGGTCAACTGCCACACCCTTGGCATTGATGGCATGATCGAGGAACTTGACTTCCTCAAGCTAGAAATCACACTTGCTGAACTTGGCATACAGGTGGTGTTCCTTCAACTTCTCAAGTACTATTCGAAGATGCTGCTCATGTTCTTCTTCAGACTTTGAGGAATACCACTACGAACTTGTCCAGAAATTCCATAAACACCTTGTTCATTAGATTAATGAAGAAGGTGCATTGGTGAGTCCAAAGGACATAAATGTGCACTCAAACAATCCATACCGAGTGGTGAAGGCTAGCTTTGAAATACCCTCCTCTCAAATTCTCAACTGATGATAGCCTGATCATAGGTCTATCTTGGAAAAGACCTTAGCTCCCTTCAACTGATCAAACAGGTCATCGATCCTTGGCAAGGGATACTTGTTCTTGATGGTGACCTCATTAAGTGTGTGATAATCAACACACATCCTCTTAGTTTTATCTTTCTTCTCCAGGAAGATCACCGGAGCACCCCAAGGCGACGTGCTCAGGCGAATGTACCCTTTCGGCAATTGTTCATGAACTTGCTTCTTAACTTCGGCCATCTCATTGGCTGCCATTCTGTAAGGTCTCTTGTATATTGGGGCTGTTCCGGGTGCCAAGTCAATCCGGAACTCGATCTCCCGTTTTGTTGGCATGGTGGTTAAATTTTCTGGGAAAACCTCAGGATACTCTGACGACAAGAATATCCACCAACTTTTTACCACTTTTCTCCACTGCTACTGTCTATTCCTCACCAGTTGCTTGATTCAAACTCACTCTCTGCTGTTGCGGTGTCGGAGACTGGACGGTTATTACTTCTCCCTTATTATTGATCAAGGTGATAGTATGACTGGCACAGTTAATCACACCTTTTATGTCTCATCAACCAATCCATTCCAAGAATGACATCTAGGTTTTTGGATTCAAGAAGGATGAGATTGGCTAGAAATGGTGATCTTTGGATTTCTATTGTCACTGAAGGACAGTAGTGAGTTGTAGTCATATTGTTCCCGAGGGTAGAAACCTGCATGGGTCGCTTAAGTTCCACTACTAACAACCCATATGTTCCAACAAATCTCTTGGATATAAAAGAATGCGTAGCACCAAAATCAAATAATACTGTAGCAGGGATTGAGTTCACGGGAAACATACCTAGTACTACTTCTGGTGCTATCTGCGGCTCATCTTCAGACGCATGGTTGATGCACGCCTAGACAAACTTGGGCCCAAGGCGCTTCATCTTCGGGCACTTGTCAGCAAAGTGACCGGGCTTGTTACAGTTGTAGCAGACTCCCGGTTTTCCTTCAAACTCCTTCTTGGGCTGAGCATGTTGAGCTAGAGCCATTGGCGAGTGTGGAGCTGGGTTGCTGTTGTGCTAACCACTGCAGTTGTTGTTGCCACTATTGTTGAAGTTGCCAGGTTGGTACGGACAGCGCTGGCAAACAATCATGGTAGAAGGACCACCCTGTTGTCCGATAGTGAAGTGCGGTTTCTGGTGGTTCCCCTGATGTGCCTTGAACTGAGCTGTCTTTCTTTTATGATCCATCTTGTTGCAATGATCTTCTTGACGAATGGCCTTGTTGACTAGCTTTTCACAGTCAACATAGTCTCTAGAGATCAGCTGGTTGGTCAGTTCATCCTGCCTCTTGGTATCGGTGCACACATCCTCAGGTGCATAGCACGCAAGGCGGCTGAACCCATGCAGGTATTCTGTTACAGTCCTTTTTCCTTGGTGCAGTGCACAAAATTCTCTCTTCTTTTGTGCCACAATTCCACTAGGAACCTGTGCCTTCCTGAAGCTGCCGTAGTATTCAGCCTAGGTGACATATGTCCCATCTGGGCGGGTGACCATGTAATTGTCCCACCAAGCAGAAGCGGGGCCTTGCAACTGGTGTGTAGCAAAGACAACCTTCTCCTGGTCATTGCACTATAGAAGGTTCAACTTCTTCTCAATGGCATGAAGCCAATCGTTGGCCTCCATTGGGTTGGTGGTGCTGGAGAATGTTGGTGGCCTGAGGTGGAGAAACTCCGGTAGCTTGGACTGTGGTGGTGGGGATGGACCAAACTACTGGTTTTGCTGCTGTTGCTGTGCCTGCTACTGCATTTGCTGCATCTGCTGGTGCTATTGTAGCATCTGTTGCATCATTATTGTCATCATTTGCGTCTGGTTGGCCAAAACTTGGGCAATGGTTGGGTTCTTGGGCGGTGGAGATGGACCATTGCCAGTTGCACCATTGGCATGTGCTCCTCCATGTTGTTCCTCGCTGCCACTGGCATCAGTATTATCATGACTGTCGTTCCTTGTGTTCACCATCTTAAGGGGGATAGGTAGAAAAAGATAGGAAAATAAAGAAAACAAACTGCTCAGAAACTAAGATTTGGTACATTATAATTTAAGTGCAATTGTCTGATCTGAATTAAAACACTAAAAAAGCAATTCAACTCCTAATTAAGGCAGCCATACCACAAACACATGATATCGACCACCAACTAACCTACAAGCAAGTAAACCTAAACACGGAAACTAGCAAGGAAACAAACTAAGAAAAGCGATAGAACTAAAGGTAGCGACTCTAATGCTTGGAACGGCTCCTGCAGTCGGTAGAGTCGAAGTCAGTCTCCTGTGCGTCTCCCTCCTCCTTTGAATGGTTCCTGGAGTCCAACAAGTAGGTGTCGCCACTGGCAGGCTCAGAGCTGGAACTGCCGCCACTACTACTACTGGCTCCGCGGGAAGGGCTAGGAGTAGCGGCCAACCAACCACCACTGCCGCTGGTGGCGCCCACTACTACAGATGCTAGAGCGAAAGTGAGAGCTAGGACAGCGGCTGGAGCTGGAGCTTGTAAAATCAAAGTGTGTTTGATTCTTTTGTTGTGATGAACAATTGGCATCTGAGGTTATTGGTTTTGATATTTGGAGATTATTGGCGAAGTGGTTTTTGAGATGATTGAATTTTCAGACGGTGAACAGTGGGTCCGATCAGATAGGGCAGGTAAGGCCGATCAGACCGGAGGTGTGTGTGCGGTCAGACCGGCCAGCCCGCGGTCTGACCGGTCGATTCTGTGTCGGTTTCGGTTTTGGGTTGTTTTATTGGATATCCATGGTTAACTCATATTTATGGCTTCTAGATGGATACTATGCGTATGTAATCATGTTGTGTGCTAACAATGAGTCAAGTTGGTGATAGCTTGTGCTCGGATATGGTTTCTTTGTTTGATTCATGTGTAGGTAATCTTTGTGTCTCGGGAGAGTATTGCCGGTGATGGGTCGGGAGTCAACTTGGAGATAAGGTGACGTCCGGACGGTCAGATATCATGCGGGATACTTAGGCTAAAGATTAATGCACATGGTTGGTGAAGTTTCCATATGGCATACGATGGATATATTGTGTGCATATGGGATGTGGAGTCGAATTTGGAAGGAGTCCAAATTTGGTACAATTGGCATATGTAATGTTGGTTTCTTGTATGGGAAGCTTTCCTAGGTGGATTAGGACTTCTTGTATGAGTTTGGTTTGTGGCATTAGGCTGCCTACCTCATGTATAAATAGAGAGGGAGGGTGTGGCTTCCCGGTATTGCTTTTTTTTAGAGCATTGAGTTGAAAGTTTAGTTAGGGTTTCGAGTTTAGTTGAGATTTTCGTGAAGAGTGCTGTTGTTGCACTTTGTAAACACAGAGAGAAGTAATAAAATTGTTATCTACTTTGAGAGATCTTCAATTTGTGTTTGCATGGGTTTCGGCGGTCTAACCGGTGAGACACCGGCGATCAGACCGGCGCATCGAAGCGGTCAGACCGGCGGGGAAGCGGCGGTCAGACTGGTGACGGTGACAGGAAGCGGAGGCGACTTTGGAGCGGTCAGACCGGGGAGTCAATACCGGTCAGACCGACGGCATAGGGCGATTAGACCGGTCGATCTACTTCGGTCAGACCGATCTACATCGAATTTGAGGGTAACTTTTAATTCCGCTAAAAGTTTTGGTTTTTGGGTACTACAACCATTCATCCCCCCTCTGGTTGGCTTAGCTTTGTTCTTCGATCCTACAAAGCTAAAGCTGGTGCTGGAGCTAGAACTGGTGAAGGCGATGGTGAAGGTGGCACATACATAGACAATGGCTCCAGTGCTGGTGGCGGGTTCCTGTGTGCCAATTGGATGCGCACGGGAACTGTGCTAGACTTCCGTGGCATCGTGCAGATCCAAGGTCCTCCTGGTGCTGAACGTCCCTGAAGTCTGGTGTTCTCCCTCTTGAGGCAGGCAACCTCGTCCTACAGACGAGCTATCTTCACTAGCTTCCTGTTGTTGAGCGCCTTGGAGGCCTTGTGCAAGTTGGAGTTCATGGTGTCCAGGCCCTACAGCATTGCGCACATGTGCCCAAAGATGGTGTCATTCTCTCCTGAAGTCGACCTTAAGGTGCTGACGTCGTCATGGTTACCATGACTGGGGTGGTAACGGTAAGCAATGTGGTGAAGATTGGCATCATAGCGCTCACTTATCCTGCCCATCATCATTTAGGCTGCCTCCTGACAAGCATGCTCGAAGGTGCCTCCTGAAGCTGTGACCACCATATTGGGCAGGTAGATGGGGATGCAATGAACTCCAAATGGACCTGGTGAGGGAACTCGCCGCTGAGAGGATGGATCAGCGTGTACTCCAGGTCATGAGGGTAGCCCACTGCAAATGCCATGCGACCAAGCTCTGCCACAAAGTCGTCCATGCCCTGACCACGGTGTGTAGGGGAAAGGCCTGACATCTATAGAAGTCAAAGGATAGGAATCAATGCATGCTCAAATCCAAATTAAATAGAGCAATAAATGACGTAAGTAAATAACCAAAGAGCAAATTTTTATGCATAAAACATTTTAGCATGAATCCAAATAAAATATTATTGACTCTGCCTAAGCAATAAATTAATGTAGAAAATAGATATATATATAATATGAACCGCATAAATAAAATTGCAACTCATAAACCATAGTTACAACCTAATGCATACCTCCCAATAAATTTTCTACTGGCCGTCGAATAAAATTCCAATAAATCCCAATATTTTTCTAGTACCCTAGACTGACTACCGACCTAGAAATCCCATTCGAATAAGTGATCAAAATTTTCCCACGAAGCACGAAAATGAATCCCAAATTTCCCAAAAAATATCCAAGTGCAAAGAGCATATGTAGATGAAAAGGTCAGAGAGGGCTCTTAGGGTTTCCATTTGGTTTGTCCTACGGTCAAGGTCGACTCTGATACCAACTTGTCATGCCCAAAAATTCACAAACCAGAATTCCCAAGCAGAATGTGCATTAAACCCCTATCCAGGACCGGCCAGGGTACACAAATGACAAAGTTGAAATACAGATCCACATCTTACAATACATCATAAAAGAATTACAAATGCAGCAAAAAAGTAAAGCGAGCTAAAACTAAAGACTTGACGCTCATGGTGTGGCGACTCCACTCCACGGGCATCCTTGACGGCAACGACAAAGCCTACTCCTCCGAGTAACCTCCATCCGAGACATACTCCAACTTTGGTGTGGGAGAGACAGAGCAAGACTGAGTACTATCCACTGTACTCAGCAAGTCATACCAAGAGAAGGTATGATGCAAGTGATTCTAAGGGGGCTAGGGGTTCTTTTGCATAAGCAGACATTTAAAAGCAGTAGTTGAAAGCAGTAAAACTATTAAATGTAATTAAATAGTACTAACCATCACTGCCCAATGCTACACCACGTTGCGACAGGCCCAACCAAACCTCCTTAACTACACCAGTTCATTGTGTCAAGTTAATTAATAGTGGGACTAATCACGGTGAAGTTGGTCGATCGCCCATAACCGCGGGCACAGCTATTCGAATAGTTTTACTCTAATCAAAGGTGTACAACTGTATCCACAAGACACAGACCCATGACACATTTCCGTGCGCCGACATGCCACCATGACATACCGAAAAGTAACTATGACAGGATCCTTCGCATAACTCCTCCTAACCAATCACACCACGCTCAGGTTTCGCCCCCACCCTTAAACCGGGGTAGGCAGGACCCCTGTGTGCCGCGGTGAATCTAGCAGCTGATCAACCCATAAACAAGGGCCAACCCAACTGCATCACCCCCACCCTCGCCTGGGTACGTCAAAGAGGGAAAAGCTATATTACAAGCCTAGCTATTGCCCATGCTGGCTTGTGGTATGCACGGTAATTCTTCCAGGGTTTCGGTGGCAATGGCCGATAATGCAGGAGCGACGTCGGACGACGCAGAGGGTGATGACACGCACGGGAGGCAGCGGCGCACCTAAAAGGCGGCGACGCATGCAGGAGAAAAGAAGAGGGTAAGAAGGGAGGGGTTCTCACTAGGGAAACCAGCTAGAGATAGGGAAGACGATGACGACGGTGGTAGAACGACAGCGGAGGACGACGGGTGAACGGCGGCCGAGGGGCAGCACGATCCCGTGAGCGTAGCTGTGATGACGGCGCGGCTCAATGGTGACTAGAGCAGTGGCTAGCAGCGACCGAAGGTGGTGGAAAAGCGATAGTGATGGGTGTTGCGGCGCGAGCGTGATTTGGATCATGGGAGAGGGCGGCAAATGAGGAAAAAGAGAGACGAGAGGCCGAGGATTGATTTTGTTATGTTGGGAAGCTCAGGCGTGGCCGGATGGGGCGGATTCGACAACGGCATGGGAGAGAGGGAGAGAGAGAGAAAAACAATGGGTTCGAAAATCAAATCCTGGCCAGCGGAGTGGAATGGGGCAGGGTAGCGGTGGCATGTGCAGAATGGGCGGGGAAGTGGCGGAGTGGGGCATCGGGACGTGCGAGCAGCTGTTACGCCTCTGGCTCCGTCAGCCAGATGTAGGAGACGGGGCCAACAGGTGGGCCTCACCTATCGGTGACTCGGGAGAAGCGAGGGGTGCGGGAGGCTTCTGGGCCGCGGCCTCGGGCCGGTCCAGTGGCAAGGTGAGTGCGCACGTGGGGTGTGGGCCGAAAACAGCCTACAGCCGAAGAGGAGAAGGAAAAGGATTTTGAATTTAGATAATTCCGATAATTGTATTTTAGTTATTAAAATTATTTCCCTTGCTTTGAAAATTCCACTAAAAATCCAGTTAATGTATTTTAACACAGAGAACTCGAGAAAAAATCCCACCATGCCAATTCCACTTGTTAGATGGATTTATTAACTAACAGTTTGATCTTGGTTAAAACAAATAATTTCTTGAAGCAATTTATTTGGTGAATTAAACCTAGAAAAGGGGAACTTCAGGGTGTGACAACATGTCATGAATTGTGTTGACCTGAATGATTCTCTTGTTGACATGCATGCTAATAATCGATGTGATGATAATCTTTATGTCAATTTAATTTATCAACGTGATATTTTAATTGCAAATAAATTTGATAATGTGGAACTGATTACTCATGATGAAGTATTCACAAAGATATTGCCAACTGAAATTATGTATTATATCATGCTTAACAAACATGTGGAATTACATGATATGCTTGAGAAAGTTTCTGAAATAGCTTTGCTAAAACCTTTTAGTCGTGTTCACATATGCAAGTATACTTTTAATTTGATTGGTGGATATGCTGAAAATAAATTCTGTGTTTGTGCTATTTGCATAAAGTGTGAGAAGCTTACTGACTTGATGTTGCAATTAACGAATAATCTTTCTTTTAAACCATGTTATGCTCAACATGAATTGAACAAAATGCTTGGTGCTTGTTGTTTGGAACCATTTATGTTACCAATATGTCTATCACTCTAAATAGCAGTTATCGGCTTGTTTAGATCTATCAAATTTAGCTACGACTTAGTGCTGCATTAGTTGGGTTTGATCTACTATGTTATATCTAAAATTGTAAGAACTTGCTCTATAATTGCCGATAGGGATTCCATCGGGGTTTCAGCCAATCTTACCTGATAAAACTGTCTTAGTTTAAGACTACTTGCTTTCTTTACTAGATCTGTCATATCTATCATCTTATATGAATGTATCACCACTTTAAATCTATTAAGCTCGTAATCGACCTTGCACTGCATTGGTTAGGTCCGATTTGCTAAGAATGTAACTTGTTTAATAAATTTAACCAAGTGTGATATTCTCATATAAGACTGTACCCGAGCTTTATCTGATACATTATCTTTCTGCTTACCTAAGTAAGTTTATCGGCTATTGTCTAAATCCATATAATCATTAATTTATCTAATCTTTGTTACCAGCGAATAATAGTGTCTCAGTTAGGTCCGATCTATCAAAGTTGCATGTTTTAAAGAAAAAGATTAAATTAGCAATTACATGACATTTACCTTTAAGCCGATCATAGTTACTTTAGGCCATGTTCATATTATTCTATTCGTCGACTTGTTATTTAGATCATATAATTATACAGTAACTGACTTTGATATTATCAATCTTATGCTACATCAATTTGGTTCAACCTATCAACATTGATTTTATTAAAGAAAGTTTATTTATAATTATATTCAATCCAAGTCTTGTCAATGCACAGCATTCTTCCAACTATTTAGAGTATAGCCGATTCTTCCGAGCATCGAGTGGCAACACAATCTCTAATCGGCTCTATGGCTGATTGGTTATCATCATCTAACATTTGCAATTGTTTATGTTGTTGATTGCAGAATCAAATCAATTGGTACGCCCTGAACCTGAATTTTAGGACCTACACAAGAGTGAAGCAAATTTCTCAGGCCTTCATGTGTGCGATAGATTTCGCATCAACACGCTTTTGGCATGCCCAGTGGGACACAGGATTTTCATTATGTCAGAACAAAAGACCGAAAACATTATTCCAGTCACAAGGGTAAGTTATCTCAAGAGCAAAAGGCACAATTGGATAAAGTCATTCAAGATTTTCAAAATTTGTGCCTGGAATCATTTAGCATTGTAGGATTGAAGAACGAGAACTAAGCCAACCAGAGGGGGGGTGAATGGTTGTAGTACCCAAACACCAAAACTTTTAGCGGAATTAAAAGTTACCCTCAAATCGATGTTGTTCGGTCTGACCGAAGTAGATCGATCGGTCTGACCGCCCTGTACAGCCGGTCTGACTGATGTTAATCTCTCGGTCTGCCCGCTCCAAAGTCGCCTCTGCATCCTGCAGCAGTCGCCGGTCTGACCGCCGTATCGCCGCCGGTCTGACCGCCTCGATGCTCCGGTCTGACCGCCGGTGTCTCGCCGGTTAGACCGTCAAACCTGAGCAAACACAAATTGAAGATCTCTCAAAGTAGATGACAACTTTACTACTTCTCTCTGTGTTTACAAAGTGCAACAACAGCACTCCTCACGAAAAACTCGGCTAAACTCGAAACCCTAACTAAACTTTCAACTCAAAGCTCTCAAAAACCGATACCGGGAGATCACACCCTCCCTCTCTATTTATACATGAGGTAGGCAGCCTAAAGCCACGAACCAAACTAATACAAGAAGTCCTAATCCACCTAGGAAACCTTCCCGTACAAGAAACCAACTTTACATATCCCAAATGTACCAATTTGGACTCCTTCCAAATTCGACTCCGCATCCCATACGTACACAATATCTCCACTGTATGCCATATGGAATCATCACCAACCACGTGCATTAATCTTTAGCCTAAGTATCTCGCATGATCTCTAACCGTCCAGACGTCACCTTATCTCCAAGTTGACTCCCGATCCATCACCGATAATACTCTCCCGAGACGTAAAGATTACCTATACATGAATCAAACAAAGAAACCATTCCGAGCACAAGCTATCCCAAACTTGACTCATTGTTAGCACACAACAGTATTACATACGCATAGTATCCATCTAGAAGCCATAATCATGAATTAATCACAGATATCCAATGAAACAACCCGAAACCGAAACCGACACAGAATCGGCCGGTCAGACCGCGGGCTGGCCGGTCTGACCACACACATACCTCCGGTCTGACCGGCCATGCCTGCCCAGTCTAACCGGACCCACTGTTCACCGTCTGGAAATTCAATCATCTCAAAAACCACTTCGCCAATAATCTCCAAATATCAAACCAATAACCTCATATGCCAATTGTTCATCACAACAAAAGAATCAAACACACTTTGATTTTACAATCTCCCCCTTGATGAACACATTGGCAAACTCATCAAAAATGTTGTTTTGGTGTTTTAAAAAAAATAAAAAACAAAAATAAAAATTTCTCCTTCTTTGAAAGAAAAACAAAGAAAGAAAAACAAAATAAGAAAAACAAAATACTTGCATTTGCTTCTATTTGCATTGGCATTGTTTGTATATTTTCTCCACCTTTTGACAATGATTTCATCAAGCATAAGAATTATGTGCAGTTATTATTCAAGAGCTTAATAACATACATATAGGAATTTATGTCATGTATTGCAACAAAGAGAAGATAAACCCATCAACTATATAGCAAGCATAAACTAGAGTATAAACATAAACCAAAGATTTTACAATTAAGATCAATAAAGCAATCAAGAGTAATGGATTCAAACGATTTATAATGCAACATCTTTACAAACACATAGATTGACAAAGAAATCCAAACATATAAACCTATTGCAATCATTATTCTTTCCCAAATTAACTTTAACTCAAAACAATCAAGAGAATTTTCAGAGCTTTTTTTCATATTTGTGCTCATTTTGTAATTATCCCGGGTACGTCCTTGTCATCAAGACTGTTTCCAAGGATTCGACACCCATTATTTTCTCATATCGAATAGGTCCTTGTCGTCAAGACTGTTTCCAAGGATTCGGTATTCATTTTTTTCACATAAATATTTTTTATTCTCTAGCACAATGAGCAATTTCAAAGCTATTTGAGGAATAACAATTCAATAAAGCATATACATAAGTATTTACAATCCAACCTATGTATTAGCATCAATATTTCATATTTCATTAATTCAAATATTAAATTTAAGTGTCATGCATCATCTCCCTTAAAAGCAATATCTAAGTCTTATGAAATACTAAAATTCATACAGACTATAAAATAGACAAATAAACCTTCAAAGTATTGCTAGCATGAAAAAAACACTATATGCATAATACAAAGCTCTCTTTCAATTTGTTTCTTTTTCTTGTTGCTTGATAAAACAAATAGCACAAAAACTCCCCCTCAAACCACACCAAAAGGATGAATGATTCCCAACTCACCACGAAGAAAAGCAAAACGAGATGAATCCAATGGTTTAGTGATAATATCCGCAAGTTGCAATTTTGTATCCAAAAACTTCAATTCAACATCTCCCTTTTCAACATGATCCCTCAAAAAGTGAAAGCGAATATCAATGTGCTTTGTGCGTGAGTGTTGTACAGGATTCTTTGCATTGTTAATAGCACTTGTATTGTCACAAAACAGAGGAACCTTTTCAAAAACAAGACCATAATCTTTCAAAGTTGAAATAAGCCAAAGAATCTGAGAACAACAGCTAGCAGCAGCAACATATTCTGATTCAGCAGTTGATTGGGCTACACTATATTGTTTCCTAGAAGACCATGCAATCAAGGAAGTACCAAGAAAATGACATGTTTCATTAGTACTTTTCCTATCAATTCTACAACCCACAAAATCAGCATCAGAATATCCACTTAAACATATAGAAGATGAAGTAGAATACCAAATTCCAAATTCAAGTGTATGATTCAAATACCTCATTATTCGCTTGACCGCTTGACAATGTGAAGCACGAGGAGATGCTTGAAAGCGTGCACACAAACACATAGCAAATTGTATGTCTGGCCTAGAAGCAGTTAGATACAACAAAGATCCAATCATACTTCTATACTCCTTTCGATCCCCAGCTTCACCATCTTCGTCAGGATCCAACACAGCAGTAGAACCAATTGGGGTAGAGATCAGCTTGCTGTTCTCCATCTTGAAACGTCTCAAAAGATCCTTGGTATACTTCGTTTGATGCACAAATGTACCTTGAGGTGTTTGCTTAATTTGTAATCCCAAAAAGTACGATAACTCACCCATCATGCTTATCTCAAATTCCCTGCACATAATCTCAGCAAACTCCACAACCAAAGCATGAGTAGAACAACCAAAGATGATATCATCCACATAAATCTGAACAAAAAGTTGATTATCACCATACTTAAGAACAAAAAGCGTTTTATCAATCTTTCCCATTTGAAAACCTTTCGTAAGCAAAAAGTTTTTAAGTCTATCATAACACGCCCTAGGTGCTTGTTTCAAACCATACAAAGCTTTTGACAATTTAAAAACATGGTTGGGAAAATCAGGATTTTCAAAACCCGGTGGTTGTTTAACATAGACTTCCTCCTGTATAAAACCATTTAAAAAGGCACTTTTAACATCCATTTGATACAATTTAAAACCTTTTGAAGCAGCAAAAGCTAACAAAAGTCTAATTGCCTCAAATCTAGCAACAGGAGCAAAAGTTTCATCAAAATCCAAACCCTCCACCTGAGTAAAACCTTGAGCAACAAGTCTAGCTTTATTTCGAACAATTAAACCATCCTTATTTTGTTTATTTTTGAAAACCCACTTGGTTCCAATAATATTATGTCCAGAAAGTGGTTCAACTAAAGTCCAAACTTTGTTTCTCTCAAAATTTTTAAGTTCTTCATGCATAGCGTTAATCCACGATTCATCAGTTAGCGCATGAGTAACATCTTTGGGTTCAAAAGAAGCAACAAATGCATAATTTGCACAAACATCATGAGTTGTTACCTTAGACCTTGTAGTCCGCCCACCTATATTACCAATAATTTGTTCCGGCGGATGATGTCGTTGAATGTGCAAAGGAGCAGTGACTTCTGAAGTTATTTCACGTTCTGTACCCTCACTGGTCGAAGATGTAGCCTCTGGAGGACCATCCCGATCAGCATCAACAGAACCGGAAGCCGATGACCCTGGCCGTCTGACCACGTCTCCTGCGCCGGTCTGACCGGAGGTGTGCCGGCGGTCTGACCGGCCTGGTACCCGGTCTGACCGACCGAGCCGACCTCATCGTCCTCGTCGCCGCTCTCATCTTCAAAAATACGACCTTCCTCCCCCTGAACCTGCAATTTCTGGTCTAGTTCCTGGACTAGCCTCATCAAAAGTAACTTCACAAGTCTCAATAATTTTATTAGTCTCCAAAACAAGTACACGATAGCCACGAGAATGAGCGGGGTAACCAAGAAACATTCCATCGGTAGAACATGCCTCAAACTTATCCAAATTTCCAGATTTCAAGACAAAACACTTGCAACCAAAAACCCGTAAATGTGAAACTTTGGGTTGATGTCCAAAACGAAGCTCATAAGAAGTTTTTCTAAGTTTTGATCTCAAGAAAACACGATTGGAAATATAACATGCAGTTCTAATAGCTTTGGCCCAAAATTTTCTAGGAATATGATACTCATCAAGCATTGTTCTAGCCATCTCAACCAAAGAACGATTTTTCCTTTTAACAACACCATTTTGTTGCGGAACACAAGGAGAAGAAAATTGATGTTCAAGACCTTTTTCATTGCAAAATTGTTCAAAAGAAGCATTTTTAAATTCACCACCATTATCACTTCTGATTCGCTTCAAAGAACCGGGAAGTTCACAATTCAACCTAAGAAACAAACTCCGAAAGTGTCCAAAAGCCTCATCCTTACTTGCCATAAAGAAAACCCAAGAATATCGAGAAAAATCGTCAACAACAACCAACACATACCACTTTCCTCCAACAGATTGCACTCTAGCCGGACCAACAGTGTCCAAGTGTAAAAGCTATCCCGGTGCATCCGTCATCACAGAAAGAATAGGAACATGTGAAGAAGCAACCATCTTAGCATGACGACACGGTGTACAAACCAAATCAAGATCTTTCTTAAGTTTAGGCAAACCGCGAACAAGATTCAAACCACTTAACCTAGTGAGATGATCAAAACCAACATGTCCAAGTCTACAATGCCAAAACATCAAATCTTTGTTAAACTTAGCAACCAAACATGTTATAACCGGTGAAATAGGATTTTCAAAATCAGCTTTAAACACTCTTCCAAAACGAGAAATATTCAACACAGAGTCACCACAAGAATCAAATACTTTACTTCCAGTTTTCTTAAATGAACCTCAAAATTCTCATCAACAATTTGTGAAACCGAAAGCAAATTGTACTTTAAATCCTTAACCAAAGCTACTTCTTTCAATTCATACTTGTTATTTACCTTGACAGATCCTGTAGCAAGAACGGCACTAGTAGAAGCATCCCCAAAGATAATCGATTCCGTCTTGGATGTCATCTTGAGGGAGGAGAACCAATTTTTATCACCGGTCATGTGCCGCGAACAACCGGAGTCCACAATCCACATGTTCTCCTTCCTCGCCACCAAAGCCTATACACAAGAAGATGTCGAAGCCTCAGTACTGGGGTTAGATAAAAGAAATTTAGGAATCCAATACTGAGACACACGACCAGTAGATCCAATAGGCATATATCCACGAGCAAAAACAATTTGAGAATTTTTAGAAAAATTCTTCCGAGGCCGATCTGACCGAATTACAGTCGCCGGTCTGACCGGTGGCCGGTCTGACCGCTTCTCTACCACCGGTCTAACCGGAGCCCAGTCTGACCGACGCTCAGTAGCCGGTCGGACCGGTCGCCAGTCTGACCGCGCAACCCATTGCGGTCTGACCGGGTTCCTCGAGGAAAAACCAGATTTTTGCCACTTAGATTTAGCAAAAGCAATCTCTCTTTCTTTTTTCTGTTTACGGGCTAATCTGAAACAAAAACTAACAAGATGACCATCTTTGCCACAAAAGGAACAAGTATACTTTTCCCTAGCATTTAATGGTTTTGAAAATTTTGTTTTAATTTCTTTTAGTGTAGCAGAAAGAGAGGACATAATTCCAGCAGATTTAAAAACTGTTTTTACAGCATTAGGTTTTGTCAAAATTTCATCACATTGAGTCACTTTCAAAACATTGGGTTAATTTTTGGTGAAATAATCATGAGCATCAAAACCTACACCCCTATTGTAGCTAGTTACTTTAGATTGATCCAAAATCATGTTAAGTTGTTTCTTACCACTAGAAAATCTTTCCAAAGAACTTTTCAAATAAGAAACCTCTTTTTTCAAACTTGCACAATTTTCACAATCTACAATAACACCTTTGTTTTTACGACATTTTGAACAAGAAAGCACTTCATCAGATTTCACAATATCTTCCATATACTCAACACGACCCAAAGCATCTTTCAACCTCATCTTGTTTAGAGTACATGTTGAGCAATTCAAAATATTGTGTTGTTTTAACTTTTTAGCACAAATCATGTTAAACATCGAACTAGCATAAAAAGCTACTTGATATTTTTCCAGCAATTTTTTAGTTAAAAACAATTCATTCGAAGTATGTGTGAACATAGCAATTCCAAGAGCAAAGGAAGATTTCAATTTCAAATCATGAGCAACATTAATTTTTCTAATCTTTGAAATTTCATTCATTAAGATCTCACAATTTTTGCAATCATCATCATCAGGAATAAGAGATTTCAATCTAGCAATTTCAGAATTTAGAGATTCAATCATGAACTCTTGTTTTTTATACATCTTCTCACACTTCTTATTTTTTGCACTTAAAATAAGAATAGCTTCCTCAAGAGAACTCACCTCATTGTCCTCATAATCTGAATCTGATTCTCCACGTGCCATGAAGCAAACATCGGAGATGTTCTGTTCCTTCTCCTTGTCTTCATCACTATCAAAATCTATGTCGCTTAATGGCTCAAAAGCAGCATAGACTTGACTCAACACATTTCTGACCACATCCTTGGATTTCTTCCCCTTGAACGTGTTGTTCGACTTGGGCTAGTCGTCCTTGATTTTCTCTCCACCGTTATCTTCCTTCTTGCCTCTCCCAAGCTTAGGACAATGTGCACGAATGTGACCAACTGTGCCACATTCAAAGCACCGAGTTTGGCCTCCTCTTTTCCTATACCTGACATTGTTCACAGCTCGAGAAATCTTGTTAGCAGCCAAAACCAAGTCCTCCTCCTCGAATAGTTCGAGTTGTTCATCGGACATGGCATTAATCAAAGCAAGAGCGGTAGAGTTCGACAAAGAAGCACCAACATCCAAAGAAGTCGAGGGAGAAATCAAAGCACTAGACTTACAATCTATTTTGCGAGAAAGAATACTCATCTCATGAGTTTTCAGTTTTGTGTAAAGAGAATCCAACATCAAAGTAGACAAATCAACAGACTCTTGAATAGATGTAACCTTCATCTCCCAAATAGACATATCAAGACCATTTAAAAAGTGACGAGAAACCTCAGATTGTGTGTAATTTGAATCATAAGAAGAATCAACAGATCTAAGATCACTCAAAATCTTATTAAATCTACCAAGATAATCATCCAAAGCTTCTCCAGGTTTCATCTCAAATTTTATGTATTCCTTTTTGAAAAGATCTCGATGAAGTTCTTTAATATTAGTAGTTCCTTGATGAAAGTTTTTCAAAGCAATCCAAATCTCATGAGCGGTTTTAAGATGTGACACACGATCAAAATCCGAATGAGAAATTCCACTCAACAAAATATTACGGGCTTTGCAATTGTTATTAAATTCAGTTTTCAAAGCTTCAGTAGAAATTTGATCAGGAATCTCATAAGGAAAAGCAACCTTTTGCCAAACATCATAATCTTGCGCCATAATGTAAGATTGTATCTTATGACACCAAAAAGCAAAATCTGAACCATCGAAAATATGCGGCTTAGTTGAAAACTTATTAGCCATGGCTTAATACTCTAGATCGGTAAAAATAAAAAGAAGAAAACGAGGCTCTGATACCACTTGTAGGACCGAAGAACGAGAACTAAGCCAACCAGAGGGGGGGTGAATGGTTGTAGTACCCAAAAACCAAAACTTTAGCTGAATTAAAAGTTACCCTCAAATCGATGTTGTTCGGTCTGACCGAAGTAGATCGATCGATCTGACCGCCCTGTGCAGCCGGTCTGACTGATGTTAATCTCTCGGTCTAACCGCTCCAAAGTCGCCGGTCTGACCGCCGTATCGCCGCCGGTCTGACCGCCTCGATGCACCGGTCTGACCGCTGGTGTCTCGCCGGTTAGATCATCGAACCTGAGCAAACACAAATTAAAGATCTCTCAAAGTAGATGACAACTTTATTACTTCTCTCTATGTTTACAAAGTGCAACAACAGCACTCTTCACGAAAAACTCGGCTAAACTCGAAACCCTAACTAAACTTTCAACTCAAAGCTCTCAAAAACCGATACCGGGAGATCACACCCTCCCTCTCTATTTATACATGAGGTAGGCAGCCTAAAGCCACGAACCAAACTCATACAAGAAGTCCTCATCCACCTAGGAAACCTTCCCGTACAAGAAACCAACTTTACATATCCCAAATGTACCAAATTTGGACTCCTTCCAAATTCGACTCCGCATCCCATACGCACAAAATATCTCCACCGTATGCCATATGGAATCATCACCAACCATGTGCATTAATCTTTAGCCTAAGTATCCCGCATGATCTCTGACCGTCCGGACGTCACCTTATCTCTAAGTTGACTCCCGATCCATCACCGACAATACTCTCCCGAGATGTAAAGATTACCTACACATGAATCAAACAAAGAAACCATTCCGAGCACAAGCTATCCCAAACTTGACTCATTGTTAGCACACAACAGTATTACATACGCATAGTATCCATCTAGAAGCCATAAACATGAATTAATCACAGATATCCAATGAAACAACCCGAAACCGAAACCGACACAGAATCGGCCGGTCAGACCGCGGGCTGGCCGGTCTGACCGCACACATACCTCCGGTCTGACTGGCCGTGCTTGCCCGGTCTGACCGGACCCACTGTTCACCGTCTGAAAATTCAATCATCTCAAAAACCACTTCGCCGATAATCTCCAAATATCAAAACCAATAACCTCATATGCCAATTGTTCATCACAACAAAAGAATCAAACACACTTTGATTTTACAAGCATGACTCAGCAAGGGGCGGTATTGAAGTCTAAATTTCCTGTGCCAAAGTTTCGACCAAAAGGAAGCAAAACACAAGAAGGAGTTGCTAAGCAAGAGATCAAAGAACAACCTCCACTTATGACTCTACAAGACAGGATTGATACAGTTGTTCATCATGCTTTGGTTAATCAATATGAAGTTTTGGTTAATACATTGACCCCTTTGATCAAAAAGGTGGTTGACGGTAATGTGGTTCAGGAACAGTCTAAAGGGCCAATTTATTTTCCTAATAATATACCTCTGAAATATCAGCAGATCAAGACTGAAGATCATAAACAGAAATATGAGGCAGGCCCTAGTTCTGTATTGGTTGATCCAAATCAAGAGCCTGATCGGACTACATACTATGGGGGGCAACTAACTCAACAACCAAATGGGGGGCAACCAAGTCAATAATTGCCTAGGGGATAGCCAATTGAATAACAATATCATCATGAGATTCCCCAAAATTATCAAGTTTTGCAGAATCCACATAAACAGTATTTGGGTCAATATTTTCAGCATCAATCACAACAACCAGTATCACCTCATCAATATTGGCATAGGGAGTCAAATCAATATCAATCTCATGGGAATCAATATGGTCAAAGACCTCCACCACAACAGTTTGAAAATAACAAGAATCAAGAGTGGGCTGATATGATTGCTGAAGTCATGAGGGAATAGTATGGCCGTAAACCAAAAGATAATGGGATTATGTATCGGCATCCATATCCAGAATGTTTTAATAGAGTGCCATTGCCTAATCAATATAGGATTCCAGATTTCTCAAAGTTTCTAGGACAAAATAATATTTCTACTGTTGAACACATTAGTCGATTTCTAGCACAATGTGGAGAAGCATTGGCTGAAGAAGCTTTGAGAGTTAGGTTTTTCCCTCTGTCATTATCTTGATCGGCATTTACATGGTTTTCTTCTTACCACCTAATTCTATTAGAGGCTAGGTTGATCTAGAGAAGCAGTTTCACAAGTACTTTGCTAGAGTTCAAGAGATGAAGCTTTCAGATTTAACATCAATTAGGCAAAGGTCAGATGAATCGGTTCCAGATTATATCCAAAGGTTCAGAGATATAAGGAGCCGATGTTATAGTTTAAGTTTAACAGATTCACAATTAGCCAATTTGGTGTTCCAGGGATTGTTGGGGCCGATCAAAGATAAATTTTCCTCACAGGACTTTGAGAGCTTAGTCCAATTAGTATAAAAAGTATCGGCTCATGAACAACAGTTTCAGGAGGCTAAAAAAGAGATTTTCCAAGAAAGTGAACAATGTGTATAATTATGATTCAGATTCATATCAAGATAAAGACCCAGAGATTGTATTGGCAGAGTGGTCAAGGAATAAAATGGTGGTTGTGTGGCAACGGGTTAAGGATACCGGCAAAGAAGAGAGGTATGATCTTGATATAAACAAGAAAAGTTGATTCAACTTTCACAAAATCATGTTATTCCATCGGTTGAGGAATTGAAAAAGAGAAAATATTCCAAGTGGCACAATACGAATTCTCATCACACAAATGAGTGCAAGGTGTTTAGACAGCAAATTCAATCAGCTGTTGAACAAGGGAGAATAAAGTTTGATGATGGGAAGAAGCCGATGAAGATTGTTAGACAATCTTTTCTAGTAAACATTGTTTAGATCGGTCGAACTTAAGATGAAGCCGATAGGAGAAATTGTCAAGGTCATACGAGTTCTAGGAATTCTGTAGCCGATATAATTAGAAGATATCAAAAAAGGCAAGAAAAGAAAATTCAGAGAGATTATAATCATGGAGAGGAAGACAGGCACAATCCACATTGGAATTGCAAATTTTTTTTATTCTGCTGTAATCAAAGGATGAGATTGCCATCGGCTGAAGATTTCCAAGAATACAGTAGTAAAAAAAGCAAGATATTATCAAAGGGAATCTTCTCGCCAAAATATGAAAGGAGAGTGGGATCGTCTAGAAAGAAAGATTCTAGTTCATCAACGACTTGGGCCAATTCATCAAGATTACTTTGAAGATGAAGAAATAGGTCAAAATGATAAAACTCAGAATCCTCAATGGTGTCCAAGTGAGATATTTACCAAGAATCAAAAAAGGAGAGTTCAACGGTTGAGAAATAGAAAACAAATGGAGGAAGTTGAAGAGGAAATAAATCATCGGCTAAAAAGAACAAGAAAAGAATGATGTGTTAAGAGTCAAATTGTTATAGCCGATGAAACAAGGATCTTATCTTCTAAAGATGCAAATGGAAAAGTTGTCAAAGTTGATGAGGCAGAACCATCGGCTACTATTAACATGGTATTTTATTGCCAGCAGAATATAAGGCACCAGTGGCCGATGAAGAAGTTGAGGAATCACTACCACAATTGGTTTTAACTCTACAACAAGCCATATTTGATAATCCAAAGGAATCAGAGCATCGACACCTTATGCCATTATATATCAAAAGCTTTTTCAATGGAATGCTGATGTCAAAAATGTTGGTTGACGGAGGAGCTATAGTTAATTCGATACCCTATACTACTTATCGGAAGTTAGAAAAAACTCCAAAAGATCTTGTTAAAACAAATATGGTGTTAAATGATTTCTGAGGGAATTCATCACAGGCAAAGGGGGTATTGAATGTGGAATTGACCGTGGGCAGCAAGACAATCCCTACTAAGTTTTTTTGTAATTGATGGGAAGGGGTCTTACAGTTTGTTGCTTGGAAGGGATTAGATTCATGCCAATTGTTGTGTTCCATCAACAATGCATCAAAATTTGATTCAATGGGAAGAAGACCAGATAAAAATCGTGCCAGCTGACAGGTCAGTTAATGTTGCTACAGCCGATTTCTCTACTTGGGAGATGGAAGGAGTAGATTGCTTATCTGGAAGAGCTTGGGAAGGCAATTTCTTAAAAGTATCCGATTGTAATATACATCTGATCAGCGATGAAGGAGCACAATTGTTGTTTTGAGGGCATCATAGATGATACTGAGGGTAAATTGGGATAAGGATTTATGTCAGTCGATGAATTAGAAGAAGTTGATATTGGACCAGGAGATAGACCTAGGCCAACATATATACGTGCTAAGTTACCTAATGATTGTAAAATAAAGTTAATAGATTTATTAATGGAATACAAAGATTGTTTTGCTTGGGAGTATCATGAGATTCTAGGATTAGGCCAATCAATTGAAGAACATTGGCTGCCCATTAAACCAAGATATCGGCCTTTTAAACAGCTTCCAAGATGATTTGAGCTAGAAATGTATGAAGATATCACCGCAGAAATTACTAGGCTTTATAATGCTAAGTTTATTAGATCTTGCTGATATGCTGAGTGGATTTCTAATATAGTGCTAGTTATGAAGAAAACTTGGAAGCTAAGAGTTTGTATTGATTTTTGGAATTTGAATAAAGCTACTCCAAAGGATGAATACCCAATGCCGATTGCTGATTTATTAGTTGATGCAGCTTTTGGACATAAGATCATAAGTTTCATAGATGGCAATGCAGGATATAACAATTTTTTTATGACCGAAGAAGATATTCCGAAGACTGCTTTCAGTTTTCCTATTGCAATCGGCTTATATGAGTGGGTTGTTATGACATTTGGGCTTTAAAGTGCTGGTGCTACATATCAAAGAGTTATGAATTATATCTTTCAGGATCTTATCAGTTTGTTGGTTGATATTTATATCGATGATTTAATTGTGAAATCCAAGGATAGCGATGGATTATACAAAGAGTGCTAGAAAGAACAAAGAAACATGGATTAAAGATGAATCCGAACAAGTGTGCTTTTGGTGTATCGTCTGGGCAATTCTTGGGCTTTATAGTTCATGAAAGAGGAATAGAAATTAGTCAACAAAGCATTAAAGCTGTACAAAATATAGAGCCACCAACTAATAAGACAAAGTTTTAGTCTTTGATCGCAAGATTAATTTTGTGAGAATGTTTATTTCAAATTTATCAAGAAGGATAGAGCCATTTACTCCATTATTGAGATTGAAGGCCGATCAAAAGTTTGTATGGGGAGAGAAACAACAGAAGGCATTAGATGAAATTAAGAATTATCTAAGTTCGCCTTCAGTTTTGGTGCCACATCAGAAAGCAATTCCATTCAAATTGTGTCTATCGGCCAATGAGAAGTATATCGGCTTGGTTTTTATTCAAGAATTGGATGGCAAAGAGAGAGTTATATTTTATCTTAGTAGACGGCTTCTTGGTGCTGAAACAAGGTATACCCCGATTAAGAAGTTGTGCTCATGTTTGTATTTTTCATGTACAAAGTTGAGGCATTATCTCTTGTCAAATGAGTGCATAGTTGTGTGCAAAGCCGATGTAATGAAGTATATGTTATTGGCTCTAGTATTAAAAGAAAGAATTGGAAAGATGATTTATGCCTTAACAAAATTTGACCTGCGATATGAATCGGCTAAAGAAATCAAGGCACAAGCCATAGACGATTTTGTTGTGTGACATCGGGATGATTCAGTTGGATATGTTGAGCCGATACCATGCCATGGACTTTGTTTTTTGATGGATCAGTATGTACACATGGATGCGGCATCAGATTGGTGATTATTTTGGCTCGGGGGCAAGTTTTGAGTTTGCTTTTACTATCAAACCATATTATACTAACAATCAAGCAAAATATGAGGCAGTACTTAAAGGACTTCAATTGTTAAAAGAAGTGGAAGCCGATGCTGTAGAAATCATTGGTGATTCATTGTTAGTGATTAATCAATTGGCTGCAGAGTATGAATACAAGGATGAAATCCAAAGAATATATCATGAAAAGTGCCAAGAGGTGATGAAGAATTTTAAAATAATATCAATGAAACATATTCCCAGGGAATAAAATATTGAGGCCAATGATCTTGCCCAAGGAGCATCGGATTATAAGCCGATGTTAAAAGATGTTGAAATAGAAGTTGCTAATTGTCGAAACTTGGTTTCGGCAATAAGAAACTGGGGGGTAGCAGTCAAGCGCCAAACACAATGGGTTAGTATGCAAAGGGATTTAGACAGGTTCAGGCCCTCTCCACGAGAGGTAATACCCTACTCCTGTTTTGGGGATTCGATCCGCTGAGTGGTTTATTGATCTCGTGATCTCTTTCAATCTGTGTTCTCGTTTGTTTTCTCATATCCCTCAATGGACGTCCTACCCTCCTTATATAGGTTTAGAGGGTAGGCTCACAAGTCGGAGACCTAACTATACTCGGTATTGGACTCCATATTACACCCGACTCAGCACTATAAGCCGTTCCTTATTACACAAGGTAACGTAATACTTAAGTCCCAAGCTGATTACATAATCATGAACCATAACCTATCCCCTATAGCTAGCCGGATAAGCCAGCCATGAGGGTATCCGATACCCATAATCTCCACAGTAGCCCCTGAGACCTTCACAGTCGACGAGATAACTTCGCCTCGAACTAGAATAACACATAGCCGAGTGCCTCCTTAACCGAGTGCTTCCTTAGCCGAGTGCTTTCATCATCTCTGCCTGAGTCTCCCGAGTGCTCCATCCTCCAATAAGAAGGCTGTGAAGGGCTGAAAAATATCTCAAGAATTATCAAAAATATATACTTAGGTGCATCGACTGATGCACCTAATTAGGTGTAGCCCCCGACTATGTGTTTAGTTAAACAAAACTAAGCATATAGTCAAGAACTATAATAATTATACTCTTTCGAGTGAAATAAATGCCTAGCCTAAGCCAAAAGCAATCATCATAAAAAATCATATAACACATAACCTCATAATCAAGGCATAGTGTATAATGACCCTGAGTAATGGCAAGCTCTTGCTATCCGAGTCATTATGCCCAAGTCCTCTCGGAGCATACAACTCGGCCAACCTCAGGAATAAAAAACAATCCAAGTTAATAAACTCAAAATAAATTTATCAGTCATCCGAAAAATATGACCAAAATATTAAATAGCCTAAGCCATAATATTGGTCTTAATCAAAAAAGCACACCTAGGTGACAAAATAACATTTGACATAATATAAAATCAATTGCTTTGTAAAAACCAAACAGCTCCTGCAACCTATAAAAAGTTACCAGTACAGTTATAAAAAACTTTACTGTTGGTCACCTTCCAAGTTGCATCGTACCAACCCTCAAAAAGTTGTGTAACTGCTGTATGAAAGGATTTTGAAGACATTGGGCAATAAGACACGTGCATATTGCCAAGGCAAATCTGCTTAAGTCCCTAGAGACACGTATCAAGCCACACCTGAATCATAGGCTATAAGCTTCTCATGGATCTCGGCCCAAATTTGAGAAAGCCTACCAATACCCTAAAAATATGATGTGTATGGCACATCTATTAATATGCTCCCGAGTGATAAATTTCCCGGGTGATGTAGACCAAGCGCATCTCATCTAAGCAACTTCTAATCCGAGTGGTTATCCCTCACGGGATGTACCAAAATAGATTTGATAATTGAATCCCAAATGGAGCGAGAACTCAGCTTGTGACCCTTGTAGGGAATAATGATTGATCCAAACCTTAAGCGTAGGAGATAAGCTCGTGGCCATGAACTCATGTTGCATGTATCCAGAATAAGTCCAAATTGAAGGTATGATCCTCGTGCTAGAGCTAGTAAGCCCCTGAGCATGTTGCTCGTCCTTCTGTCGCAGTCGAGGTTATCCATTGGTGGCAACTGATGCCCAACAACGTAGATGCCCAACAACGGTGGTGTGACCAACCAACCGTGTAGGCGAAGACACCAGTCGGCGGCGGCGAAGGTAGGCCAATGATGAAGACGTAGATGCCCAACAACGGTGGTGTGACCAACCAACCATGTAGGCGGAGCCACAAGTCGGCGGCGGCGAAGACAGGCCGACGATGAAGTTCTGACTGATCCATTCCCTAAGCGTAGGAGATAAGCTTATAGCCATGAATCCCTACTATGCATATCTGGATTTGGATCCTGCAATATAAATATGTAGGATGAGTAGTATCCGATGCAAATATAATATTTGAGCAAAATTTAAGTATTTTAAAATAAGTATGTATTTCTCCTCTTGTTGGTTTTGATTTCCTTGAGTAGATGACTCCTCACGTTTAAACACTCTGCCCGACTAATCATTGACATGAGTTTGTCATTAATGGAACAAAGTTTCACATATCAGAATTTACTACTCGGGTACTTTTGTAATTGTTTAGAGCAGAAAACAAATTATCTTATCTCTATGCTTTTGATTTCTTCCGAGTAATACTTAGCACCTTGCGTTATACACTCCATCCAACGAGCCCCCGAGTGCTAGGATTCGGCCCAAGGGCAACTATCCATCGACAAATCAAACGGAAAGCATAGTGAAATAGAGTTCCATAACTCGATCGGCACTTTTTTACTCGGATTATTTCGCAAGCAATCGAGATAAACATCATAAAAATTATTGCAAAAATATGATATAACATATGTAGCCCCCGAATCACTGCTCAACGGAGGACCAGTTGATGTAGTGAGGCAGAGGAAAAAGAAAATATCATATAAAGAAGAAAATTAATGATGACTTAGCTTTTTAGTATTTTCACCGGTGATGGGAGAGGTGGGGCCCCACGGTGGGCGCCAGTTACTCCCGGATTACTCGTCATGCTTGTCCTGCCGCGAGGCTTTAATTGCATCGTCTGATTTGGCGTAGGAGTTGGCTGTCTCGAACATCTTCTTGACCGTCCTCGGAGGCTTACGCCCGAATTTGCCGATCAGGAACTCGTCACAGATGCCTTTCTGGAATGCGGCTATGATGACGTCGTCGACGATGTCGGGGATCTTGTTTCACTCTTTTGAAAAACGCCGAATGTAGTCTTTTAACAATTCGTCAGGCTTCTGAATCACGTTGTAGAGATCGAAGTGGGTCCCGGACCTTTCGAAAGTGCCCTGGAAATTGGCGATGAAGTGGTCCTGAAGCTCGCTCCACGAATCAATCGAACCTCTTGGTAAGCTTGTGAGCCAGTTCCTGGCTGAATCGACGAGAGCAACGGGCAAGTAGTTCGCCATGGCCTTGTTGTCTCCTCGTGCTGCATGGATGGCGAGGGTGTAAATGGTTAACCATGACTCGGGGTCAATTTTGCCGTCATACTTGTCGATCCCTATGGGCTTGAATCCACCCGGCCAATCCACTCGACGCAGGTCCTGAGTGAACGCAGGTACTCCATCGTCATAGTTGTCGGGTGATCTCCTTCGGTCTTCATAATAGGGTCTGTTTCGCTTACGATGGCGCCGGTCAAGTATCTCCATCAAGTCACTTGGCGGTGGCCTTCGAGAGCTGCTCTGGTAGTTGGGGTTATGACGAACCCGATCGTCGACGGGTGGCCGGCCGTGACCTCTCTCATGAGAGTTGGCCGATTGATCTTGGTGCTTCCAGGCTGCATAATGACGAGGGTCTTTGGACTTGGCGGGTGTCTTACTGAGCTCGGGTCTCCGGTAGTCTTTAGATCGCATTGATGGTAGGCGGTTGCCCTCAGGTGTCTCAGTGATGGACTCGATAGATCTCCGCACAGATCCTGTGGGAGCGCCGGCGGCCGTGGCCGCAACAATGGTCTTGACTTTGTCCAGAATCGGTGTTACCGCAGGGGGTGCCACTTCGATGACGGTGTCGATGAGGGTAAGTGCAGCGACCGTGTTCTGTTGAGGCGTAAGGAAGATGTTGGCGTTGTTGACTCATGTCTGGATTATGGCCTCGCGAGCGGAGCGCCCAGTCGCCCTCAAATCTCGTTTTCTCTTGTCAGCTTCTTCTTTCCGCCTGAGCTCCTCCTCCTTGCGCTTGTTTTCATCCTGCATACGCTTGCGCTCCTATTCGAGCTTGGCTCGCTCCTCCTCTGCAACCCTACGGACCATGGCCGAGTCGGTCTCAGCTACTTCAGCCATGAGGACGTTGAAGAACATCGGGTCGCAGTCCTTATCGAAGTCGGAGTCGTCGAAGTCGTCCGTGGAGAATGTCGTAGATGTCGTCGAAGTCGGAAGAGCTGAGGTAATCAGCGATCTCGGTAGATGAGCACGACCCGAGCGGTTGAATCATGATGGCAATTTCCCTGGAGCTCGGACCACAGCATGATGACGAAGAAGATTTTCCCAAGTGGATCAATTCCAACTTGGAAGATAGAAGATTATGGTAGATCTCAGCGTCGTTTGGTAACCCAAACGGCGCCGAGCGGTTTCCCCCTCCCGACTGGTTTGAATCCGAGTCAAGGAGAGAGATCTTGCCAAATTTGTCGATGATGAAGTCGAGGCTGCCGAAGCGGAATGTCTGCCCAGGGGCGAACGCGAAGTCGTCGATCCCTGATGAAGATCCCATCGCGCTTGTCAGTGAGATGAAGAAGAAAACTTGACGCAGAGCTCCTACCTGGCGCGCCAACTGTCGAAACTTGGTTTCGGCAATAAGAAACTGGGGGTAGCAGTCAAGCGCCAAACACGATGGGTTAGTATGCAAAGGGATTTAGACAGGTTCAGGCGCTCTCCATGAGAGGTAATACCCTACTCCTGTTTCGGGGATTCGATCCGCCGAGTGGTTTATTGATCTCGTGATCTCTTTCAATCTGTGTTCTCGTTTGTTTTCTCATATCCCTCAAGGGATGTCCTACCCTCCTTATATAGGTTTAGAGGGTAGGCTCACAAGTCGGAGACCAAACTATACTCGGTATCGGACTCCATATTACACCCGACTCAGGACTATAAGCCGTTCCTTATTACACAAGGTAACGTAATACTTAAGTCCCAAGCTGATTGCATAATCATGAACCATAATCTATCCCCTATAGCTAGTCGGATAAGCCAGCCATGAGGGTATCCGGTACCCATAATCTCCACAGTAGCCCCTGAGACCTTCACAGTCGACGAGATAACTTCGCCTCAAACCAGAATAACACATAGCCGAGTGCCTCCTTAACCGAGTGCTTCCTTAGCCGAGTGCTTTCATCATCTCTGCCTGAGTCTCCCGAGTGCTCCATCCTCCAATAAGAAGGCTGTGAAGGGCTGAAAAATATCTCAAGAATTATCAAAAATATATACTTAGGTGCATCGACTGATGCACCTAATTAGGTGTAGCCCCCGACTATGTGTTTAGTTAAACAAAACTAAGCATATAGTCAAGAACTATAATAATTATACTCTTCTGAGTGAAATAAATGCCTAGCCTAAGTCAAAAGCAATCATCATAAAAAATCATATAACACGTAACCTCATAATCAAGGCATAGTGTATAATGACCTTGAGTAATGGCAAGCTCTTGCTATCCGAGTCATTATGCCCAAGTCCTCTCGGAGCATACAACTCAGGACTATAAGCCGTTCCTTATTACACAAGGTAACGTAATACTTAAGTCCCAAATCGATTACATAATCATGAACCATAACCTATCCCCTATAGCTAGTCATGAGGGTATCCGGTACCCATAATCTCCACACTAATGTTGATGCCAATCATTGGAGGAAGGAGATAATAGAATATTTGAGAGATCCATCTCAATTGGTGTCAAGGAAGTTGAAATACAAAGCTCTTAAATATGTAATACTTAATGCTGATCAATACTATCAGACGATTGACAGGGTTTTGCTTAAATGTTTAAATTTAGAGTAAGCTAAAGTGGTTATGTGTGAAGTGCATGAAGGAATCTGTGGAACGCATTAGTCGGCTAATAAAATGAGATGGTTGCTTAGAAGAGTTGGATATTTTTGGCCGACGATGTTGGAAGATTGTTTCAGATATTATAAAGGTTGTCAGAAGTTTGAAATAGTTCAAAAAGCACCAGCATCAGCTATGCATCCGATAATAAAACCATGGCCTTTTAGAGGTTGAGGAATTGATATGATCGATCAAATTAATCTACCAACGACTAAAGGACATAAGCTTATTTTGGTGGCTACCAATTATTTCACGAAGTGGGTTGAAGCGATTTCATTGAAGACAGTTGATTCCAAGGATGCAATTGAATTTATCAAGGAGCATATAATTTATCGGTTTGAAATTCCACAAACAATAACAACGAATCAAGGATCAATATTTCTAGCCGATGAGTTTATGAGGTTTGCCGATAGTATGGGAATTAAACTATTGAATTCTTCACCTTATTATGCACCAGCTAATGGACAAGCAGAGACATCTAACAAAAGTTTGATCAAGTTAATTAAGAGAAAAATCAAAGAGCAGCCAAGGAAGTGGCATACTACGTTAGCCAATTCATTATGGGCCTGTCGGATGGCGTGTCGTGGTTCTACTCAAGTTTCACCTTATCAATTAGTTTATGGACATGAGGCTGTTTTGCCTTGGGAAACTAACATCGGCTTAAGGAGAATTACGTTACAAGATCAGTTAACGGCCAATGAATATTACAGTTTAATGACCGATGAGTTTGAAGATTTGGCCCAGAATCGATTGAGAGTGCTAGAAAAAATTAAAAGGGATAAAGAAAGAGTTGTGAGGCATTATAACAAAAAGCGATTCCTAAATCTTTTGAGGAGGGAGAATTAGTATGGAAGTTGATTTTACCGATAGGGATAAGAGATAACAAGTTTGAAAAATAGTCACCTAATTGGGAAGAGTCCTATCAAATACATCGTTGTGTACCACGAAATGCATATATGCTCGAGGGGCTCGATGGAGAAGTGTTTGGTAAAGCACTTAATGGAAAATATTTGAAGAGGTATTATCCTAGCTTTTGTATCAATTCATAATCGGTTAAGTTACAGTCGATTTATGTAATAGCCGACGTATAGAACATCGCCTTAAGATGGCCAATATAAAATATCGCCCTTACATTAATGAAATAAAACAAAGTAGGACAATGATCTGCATCAGAATGGATACATATATTACAAATTATCCAAGTATATCAAGCAAAAGTACTTAAAGTATTTTTTAACTATTACATCAACCCAAAAACGTTTGGATTGAAGATATTGCGCGCAGGCGAATTTGATCAAGTTCTTCGATTATGCGCATGTCCACAGCACCGGACCCAGGGATGGGCTTGATGGCTTTGTGCTTGGTGGCTGCTTGGTGGACACATGCTTTAAGCTTGGTGTATTGGTCTTCAATCGCCTTGGCAAGATTGGCAAGCTTTTGTTCCTCTGATGCCAGGTCTTTGCGGGTTTGCTCTAATTTGGCAATCAGATCGACCTCTTGCTGTTTCAAGTCTTCGATGCATTTGTTGGTATTTTTAGGACCAGCAATTAGCTCATCAAGTTTTACCTTCTCGGCTTGGACCAGCTGCCGATCAGTTTGAAGGGATGCTTCCAATGACCGAAGTTCATTACGATCGGCTATTCGCTGGCGAGCTCTAAAAAGTTGGAACCGATGGGATTCGAGATAGGCAGCTGGAGTTAGAGCATCAAGAATATCGTCAGGAAGTTGGCTTTGGATTTCTTCTATCATGTTCCTGATCAGGCCACTATTTTCAACTAATGCATCAAGTGACACATTGAGCCGATTGACGATATCAAGCAGTTGACCTTTAAGGGCATCAGGAGCAGGAGAGCTAGCCTTGCTGATAACTTCTTCTTCTGTTTCATCCAAAAATTGGCCGATGTCGAAAGAAAACATATCGGCTATGTTCTGCATATTACAAAAGGGAACGTTAAAAGTGAAGCTAGATTGATTTAATGAAATTGGCCGATGAAAATTTATTTACCGAAATGACTAGAGGAGTTTGAACTTGGGATTGATCGGCATATTGGCTATCGGCAATTGAGCGAGTATTTGTGTGTTCACTTGAGATTTGCCGATGAGATGAAGCCGACCGAGCGACAGGCTGTGAGGAAGCATAAATGTTAGAAAAATGATGTAAAAATATGTGAAGAGATTTACAGAATTGCAGCTTGTTCCGGATTGGCGTTTTCATTGCTTATTTGTGCTTCGGCCATATCAACATCCACATCCAGGTTTTCTTCAGAAGCAGCATTGGAAGTGATCGTATTGGCTTCATGGATTTCGGAGTCTGAGATTGCATCGGCAGCAGCATCGATTTCTTTGGAAGCCACGACTTCATCCATGGCGGCAGCCAATTCTGGATCGATTTCGAGAAGTTCTTCTGATGTACTGGGTGAGCTAATTTTCTGCTTCATGCTCTTACTACACATGGCAAGTTTCTTTCGTTTGCCGCTAGTACTTTGGATCGGCTCTCTTATGACCCCTCGGAGTAAAGACGATGGAGATGGGGCGTTGGCACCAAGAGTAGAAGATGTCGATGCTGGAGCATATTCAATAGGGAGGCCGCTAAGACTGATGTTTGGGGGATCGTTATTGGATTTAGGACGATGAGAATATGAAGCAGTAAAGAGATTAAATGTGTGAATTTTTACCTCGGCATCGGTAGGAACGTAGCTTGGGTCAAGTAAGTGAAGGAAGCAATAAACTAGAAGATTGAAAATATGTTGCTTCCATTCGCCCCACCATCTAGACCATGGCTTACAACCCGTGGTATGGCTGTCCCAATCGGCAAAAGGGCCAAGAGGGGGGATTTCAATAAGCATGAGCCGATTGAACATAAGGGCACTTGCAACTGGTCCTCTTGTTTGGATTTTGCCGATGAAGTGTAGGCCGATTGGAACTTGGCCAAAACCAAATTGGTGAGCTGCAACTGAAGGATGATAAACCTCGTATGAGACACGCGAGGAGTGGCTGGTTGATATACCAGTGGGAAAACTACAAGGGGTGATGGCCAATATGAAGAGTTCTTTGTGCTGCTCATCGGAGTTGACGGTGTTGGGATTGAAGTGGACAGGGAGCTCATAGTTTTTGAATTCCTTGTAAGGAAAACAAATTCTGGCATTTTTGGGGAAGCCATGGTAAAATCAGTCAAACCAGAGATTGACATTGTCAGGTGTTAGCTTGCTTTCAGGATAAGCGGATGCAGCTTTGCCCAAGGACATGCATCGGTGGTAAGTGGGATCGGCATCTTCAGCGTGGTTGGCAGGGAAGCGAGTCTTCAAGTGGAGGCATGTCAGCTGCTTCAATAGAGTAAAGCTTGAGCCAGAGTTGAATAAGCCACCATGGGCCATCGATATGGCCAACAGGTTGGCCAACCAGTAATTTTGCCGATACCTGGTGAAGCAAATGATAAGTGGCGCCCAACAAATATTTTCTCAGGGGCATCGATTTTCCTTCGGCAAGGACTTGAGCAATGTGCTTGTAACACCCTGAAAATTCGACTGACGAAAACAAAACCCTAAAACTCCTAATTTCAAAAACTTTTAAATCAAGTTTGCATCATGCCGAATTTAAATTGTCCTTTTATTTGGATCTTTATTTGCGGAGTTTAATTAAACATTGTATAGAGGAAATTAATTAGGTATAAACCCTAAAAAGCAAATTGGCTAAATAAATAATTAAAGTATAAATTGAAGTAAAGTTTTAGACAAAATTGGTAATAAATAAAATATTCTACATGGATGTCTTAAGCGTGTTTTTTATTTATTCTGGATCGGGATAAATTCATACCCTAAATAGGAAATTACAAATAATAATTATATATATATATAGATAAAATATGGGTGATATTAATCCCCGGTGAATCTTTAAATTAGAATAATACAAATACTGAGTAAAAATCCATTTGTGTGGAAATTAGAATTTTTGGGGCAAGTTTTGAATGGGAAATCAATCAAAATAATCAAAAATAGGAAAATGCATTGTCCATAGCTCCCAATGTGTTCGATTTAGGTTCCCTAGCCGTCCCGTCGCCACCCTTCCCTCTGCCGCGCGCCGCGCCTAGCCGCCTCGCACCCCGCGCGCGTCGCCGTTGCCGAACGCTCGGCGCCGCTGCCGCCACGCCGCCTCGTGCCCTGCGCATCGTCCCATCCATCCCCGCACCGGCCACCGGCCACCCTCCCCGCCCCTATAAAAAAACCCTCCCCCTGACCCCCCTTCCTCCCCGCACCACCTCACTCCCTCTTCCCCCTTCTCCACCCAAGCAGCCGCCGTCGCGCCCCAGGACACCGCCTTGCCGTCGCCACCTTGCTTGTCGCTGCCTCTCCGTCGGCCCCGGCTAAGCGCCGCCCCCCCCTCCGCCTTCCTTGCACCGCCGCCGCCTTGGCTCGGTAGAGGCAGAGAGGAAGAGAGGAGTAGAGGGAGGGAGAGAAAAGAAAAGAGAGAGGAAGGCAGAGAGAGAGGCCGAGAAAAAAGGGAAAAGAAAAGAAAAGAAAAGGAGAAGGAAGGGAAGAAAAAGGAAAAAAAAGGAAAAGAAAAGAGAAAATTTAGGAAAATAGGGGGAAAATTTTAATTTAAATATATATATATATGTATATAATAGTCGAAGAATTAATCGTAGATTATTTTTGGAAATTCCTAGAAAATAGATTGAGGTTATTTATTTGTTTACTTATTTAGTTATTTATTTTGTGAACGATAGAAGTGTGGTAGAAATTGTGGGCTAATTATTACACAGCGGATTTATTAGGAATCACGTAAATTAAAAATGGGTAAAATACTTTAATCGACTAACGCCAATACTTTAGGACAAAATGGATTAAAATCGGAATAGTACTATTTCACAAATATTGGAATCGATAACGAAATTCGACGCTCGCGCTCGCTTTTAATTGGATTTTATTGGATTTTGAATTCTAATTAAAATCAATTTCTTTCGCACGTAATTCTAGACCCTGAGGGAGTTGCGATTCTGAACGAGGATCAAGATCTGCAGGGCTACGAGCAAGGCAAGTCATCACTAAACCTTGAGCATGTTGAACCAATTGCGAACTTATTTTGGATAAAATAAAGTTTGCATGCTATATGAATATATGTGAATGCCCTACCTTGCTATATGCCATGCCTTTGATATTGATTATCCATGCAAGTCTTTGTCGTCCACAATATCGTGTATTTTTAGTTAATACTTGACAATGCTTGGCCATGCTACTTTAGAATCATGCATATTCATATTTACCAAAACGCTTTATGCACAGGCAACTACCTTTGGGAAGGTGGTTGAGATGCGGCATGTGGAGACATGAGCGCCACATTGCCATGACATTGATGACATGGTTTGCAAAAGGAAAAAAACTAAAACTATACAACTGTTTTCGATCGGGGCGGCTGGAGGACTTGGGTGGTGTCCAGTAAAGGCAAGTGCCGACCCTGGTCAGTTAAGGACCGAGCCATGAAGCTAAGCATGAAATGAGCCCCGTACAATCGTACTTCTCGAATGGGTATAGACCTAGTGGAGTAAATAGTCGAGCGGAGGCAGTATCCATGCATAGTGGTCTTCTTGATGTGTATGAGAGGCAGGGGCCTACGGTAAAGTTGCCACCGGTAGGACCACCACGTGTAAACCTAAACTTAATTATAACTTAATACATGTGTAAGTCTTCCCTCCCTGGGAGCGCTAGAATTCCTCTCACTGCTAGAAACTGATGACGCCTAGAGTGCATGAGGATGCAAGTTCATGGAGCGGGTACTGCCAATGTGAGGTTATTGAAAAGCTTTGCCGTGACGCGTCTCATGTGTTGGGACGAGGCTCATGCGTTGGGCAGTCGCGGAGTACGGGTAAAGTGTACATCCACTACAGTGTGAGTAAATTAAATCTATTCGAATAGCCGTGCTCGCGGTTATTGAGCACCGGGACGTGTATTACACTTGGCTAGACTCTAAATTTTTAAATTGATTGGGATGGGATGTTGCATGATGATTTCTATGCTGGTGGATCCACTCCTCGGGAAGCGAGAAGGGGTAGACCCTAGAAAACCATGATGACTCAATGGCAGGGAGCCATCCTTGGGATCACAATGGATGGTGAACAGAACCGTCATTGATTAATGAACTATGGTATTAAAATTTGATCGGTCTATGCTAGGTCTTAGGCCTGTGAAAAGATTTACAAAACTTGCTTTATGCAAAAGAACCTGAACCCATTCTTTGGAACACCCTTTATCATATGCATTGTTGTTGTGGTGGCTTGGTGAGTACGGTTGGTACTCACCCTTGCAATTTACAACTCAACCAGAAGTCGGAGATGACCCTTCGGAGGATCCATATGCCTACTACCAGGAGGTTGCTAATGACGATGGCGCTCAGTAGGTCTTAGTTACGGTCGTTGCCTGTGGCAATGGCGCTATCGCCGCCTCTAATCCGCTGCCTTATCTATTTCTGCTTTTGGATGTATTCCGAACCGTTCGGTCCCTTGTTCTAAGACTATGCCTTCGGGCCTATTGTTGTAATAATTCGCACTCGACGCTTGTGTATGCGCACTTGGTATTTCAACCATGAGTTTGTGTGTACCAGACTACTTGATCCAGGAAAATGGTACGGTGTACACGAATGATTCCTGTTGTAAAAACAGGGGTCGACAATGCTGTAGGTTAGCAGTTGGGCCGACAGTGGTACCACAGAAAACAAATCTTTCCAGTCATAGATTGAGAAAAGCTATGTGTTCCCAATCAGATATTGGGCTAGTTTTGGCATGCTTTGTAACAGAGCCCAACCAGCCTCCTGCAGCCTTGGTTTCTAGCTTATTAGTGCATTTGATCCTCAAATTGATGAAATTAGTCGCTAAGAAAATATCTAGGCTGGTGAGCATGACGATGTCTAGCAGTGTTGGTGTCATTGGCCCATGGTTGAAGAGAAAAGCATTTAAGGAATCAGACCAGAAATAGCTAGTCGATGATATAAGGGCTTCGTCCTTCTCCATTTCAGCAAGTGACAGTTCAAGGCATTGAGCAATGCCGATATCAGACCAACATTGGTGTTTGGCCGGTAACATGCGTCGATACCAATTTCTCCAACCAACCAATTTAGAAGGCCAAGATCTGAAGCTGAGATGCCAGTTAGAAATGCAAGGGCTAGATTGCTTGAAGGGGATCCGGTTCGTATCAGCATTAATAAAATTTATCGGATCATCACCCATCGGCCCAAGATAGTAAAAAAGTGGTTGATCGGCTACAAGGATAGCTATTTGATTCCTCAAATGCTACAGTAAAATGAACAGTAAAAAGTAAAGAACAAGGAGTGTGAAGTTAAGAAGAAATCTAGGTCAAATCTATATAATGCTGTAGAAAATCAGAGAAAGTTAAGGATTTGGGGCTTAGAAAATAAGAGAAAATCAGAGGTCAAATCTTATGCTGCATCGATTTGGTTCGACCTATCAAGATTGATTTTATTAAAGAAATATTATTTATAATTATATTCAATCCAAGTCTTGTCAATGCACACCATTCTTCCAACTATTTTGAGTGTAGCCGATTCTTCCAGGAATCGGCTGGAAACACGATCTCTAATCAGCTTTGTGGCTGATTGGTTATCATCATCTATTGTTTGCAATTGTTTATCTTGTTGATTGCAGGATCAAATCAACTGGCATGCCCTGAACCCAAATTTCAGGACTTGCACTAGAGTGAAGCAAATCTCTCAGGCCTTCATGTGTGCAACGAATTTCACATCAACAGTTTGATATTGCAAAAATGAAATATGATGTCTTGAATCAAATGTGCAATCTAGAAAAGGTGTTGGTTGTTCCTTCTTATAAGGTATTTGATGAACCATACAATCCAACGATAAATTTTCAACATGTGCAAGATGCCTATAATCTTCACGTGTGTCCCAGCTCAAAGAGAATTTTCCATAATTCTTCTTTTGCAAAAAGGACAATGAACAGTGAAGGAAACCATAAATGAGCCGAGTTGTTTTACTCTAAGAAATTGCATACGTGTATATCGTCTGCTTGGTATAGTCTATTTTCAGGTAAAGCAAAGTCGAGGACGAGTTTCTTTGAACAAGGGGAGGATGATACGGATCAACCAAGGCCATTCACACATAATATGATTTTTACACATCTATGCAAGGTTAAAGCTATGCTTAACTCCAAATCTTGTTGTTTTCATAAGGAAAGGCTGCTACTTGGCTTGTATGATCACAAGTTGAAGCATATAGCCGTACTGCTAAAGAGGACAAGATCCAACTACCTATACACCCACATAATCCAAAGACCAACAGCATGCCAAGTCATGGTTACTTCATCACCAATAGAGCATGTAAACAATGGATGTATTACGTGACATTGTTCTACAAACATACGGTAAAAGGCGAAGTCATTTCTTGATAAATTTAGTTTTAATGTTGCTGAGAAGTTTATACTATCTAAATGGTGTACATTTGCTTTGCTAAGGTTCACATGTGAGGAGATGGTCACTGCTGCAAATATCAACGACTACATGAATGACAACATGGATTACACAGAAGATGAAGTCGCACTTGCTCAAGTCAAGATGGTTCACGACAACGAGCAGACCAGTTACGCGCAGATGCCCCAACTTCCAAGGGATGTGCGACCCAGCCAGTCAATTACCTCCATGCATAATATATACGGTTGGAAACATAATCAAGTCTAGTTTCACCTCCAACAAAAGGCTTGTCGTTTGAACTTTCCATGAGAGAGTAATGTCTATTTTAGTGTAGGCTATATAGAAGCTGAAAGGGCCTAGCGAACCTACTTGGGAACGACTCATGGAGACCTTTGAGCTAGCCCACTTACCTTGAATTTCAGCAGCCATTTTATCCCCATCTAGGAGGGTTGTTCCTAGTATAAATATCCCCTATGTTTTATCATTTAAGAGACTTTTGACAATGAGAATATTAACCATTTTGTTTAGCTATGTGCTAACAAATTCAGAGAGAGATATCTACCTTTGCTCTTGTGATTTTCTTGTGGGATTATAGAAGCGGCGTTCGACGCCCCCCAATTGGTGGTCCTGCTCCCTTCAAGGTTTTCCTTGATTGATTGCAGGTTGTGTTGGTTGGTAACTTAGAGTGTGGTTGGGCAAACCCTTGATTTAGGTTGCTGTAATAGAGACAGTGGTTGGCTTCGAGTATGATCATCAGGTTGTACTGGTACCTTTGGCTGCTTGCAACTTGTTATTTTGGTCTCTTTGAGGTTAGTTATCGGTTTGTGATCCTACGTCGTGAAGATCGGCACACCACCCTTATCAGGGTCATATCATGATGGTTACTGAGGTTGGTAACTCCCACTACCATCATTGAGAGACAATCCTGGATGTCCACATGAAAAGTGGAGATGAGGGGGGTTGATGGCAATTCGGCCAACCACTGGACCCTACCTCTCTCCACCGCCTTTCTCCTAGAGGCTATCAGGTGGGCCCCAAAGGCGGTGCACGATGGATTAGGCAAAATTAAGTTGGTTTGAGCTGACATGTGAGCCCCTTCAATCCTAGTGCTCGCATATGATTGGCCGGAGGTACATTTCATCGCATGGCGGGTGTATTTTCATCCAAAATTACCTACATACAAATATTTACCAATACTTGTGAAAATGGTTAGTAATAAACCACTGTCACTAAGTTTGATATTTTATTTTGTATTCTTATATGTAGGAGTTGATGGTTAAAGTTAGTACTTAAGGACTGTCAACATGTGCCGGCCCGTGTGGCGGTGTAGTAGGCGTTGGCCGGTGGACCAGCCGCCGGATCTAGGGCCTCGAGCCTCGATTCGGCTGCACAACATGGCCATCGGGGAGCGATGACAGCGGGTCAACCTCTTATCTTCGGTGCCTTCTCATCTCCATGGAGCTCCTCCCCTTATTGGTCGGTTTACCTAGTCATGGGGAGCTCCATAGTGAGATGGTGAAGGCGGCGACAGGGGAGGAAGGCCGAGGCTGCCATCGTGTAGCGGTGGGCAGTGGCAGTCACCTCTCCCTTTGTTGAAGGTGATGGCATGGGAGGAAGGCTAACTGCTCACCGTAGTGCAGCAGTGGTTTGTCGCAGGTTTGGTCATGGTTGTGGTTGTGCCAACATGTAGCATTGGGTGGTCGTGGTCGTGTCGGCAGCAGGACGGTCGTACGGAGGACAGCCAACGGAGGGGTGTCATTGCTGTGGCGATCGCGTTTTGACAAGGTTGGTGGTGGGTGAGGTAGAGGCAAGAGGGGTGCAGGCAGGTTTCAGGTAAAAGCCTGCCCAATTCTTGGGCTGACAGCGGTGACGCCTTTGGGCGCCGCAACCCTCTTGAGGGCGTTGTCAATGTGCCTCCCTCCCTTTCTTTAATGGGATGCTCTAGGTGAAAACCATATCCTTTTGGGATGAACGATGACGGCGGGGCCTCCCTAGGCGCCTGGAGATGCGCGGGGGCTGCCAAGCGGAAGGCTACGTTGAGGCAACCCGACTTGAGCGCCGGTGTGCATGGCGGCGATGAGGGTTGGATGAGCGTCGGCCCATGTGGTAGCGTAGTAGGCGTTGGCTAATGGAGCAGCCACCGGATCTAGGGCCCCAGGCCTGGATTTGGCTACACAACACTGCTATCGTGGGGAGGGACAACAGCGGGTCACCCTCTGTCTCCGGTGCCTTCTCATCTCCTTGGAGATCCTCTCCTTCTTGGTCGGTTTACCTAGTCGTGGGGAGCTCCACGGCGAGATGGTGAAGGCGGTGGCAGGAGAGAAAGGCCAAGGCTGCCGACGCGTAGTGGTGGGCGGTGGCGGTCACCGTTCCCTTTGTTGGAGGTGATGGCATGGGAGGAAGGTTAACAGCTCACCGTAGTGCAACAGTGGTTGGTCGTAGGTTTGGTCGTGGTTGTGGTCATGCCAACATGTAGCATTGGGTGGTTGTGGTTGTGCTGGCAACAGGACGGTCGTATGAAGGACAGCCAGCGGAGGGGGGCGTCATTGCTGTGGCAGTCACGTGTTGACAAGATTGGTTGAGGAGGTAGCGGCAAGAGGGGTGCAGGCAGGTTCCATGTGAAAGCTAGCCCAATTCTTGGGCTAACAGCGGCGACGCCTTTAGACGTCGCAACACTCTTGAGGGCATTGTCGAGGTGCCTTTCTCTCCCTCTTTAATGGGATGCTCTAGGTGAAAACCATATCCTTTTTGGATGGACGATGACGGCGTTTTTAATGTAGTAACCTTTTTGGAGGCGTCATTTTAGAGGTTCTTAGTCGTGGCCATGTTTCCTCAGGGTGTGATGGTGGTGTGGGCATGTGGTGTGGTGTGTTTTTCTTTTTTCCATGAGTATATTCTCCCAGGGCTATAATCTTGTAATACTTTGTTTTTTTTCAATGTTTTAATACAAGGATGCGTAATTCTTTTGCGTATTAAAAAAATAAAAAACTGTCTCAAATATGCACTAATAAGAACACGAAGAAGAATATATAAAAATGACCCAGGAAAATCCGGCTTGGTTTAGAAAACAGGGGCTTCATCTCACTACATTTAACCGTGAGCTATTCATGAACACTCCAGTTCTCAGCATTGGTTACTTCGGCTGCATAATTTTGGATAAAGAAAAGATGTAAACAATCCCTTTGGATCGGCAGTGAAGTTAAATCATTATCCCCAATAATCTGCAAGGATTAGATACGGTCATTGGACATGACACAGAGAATTGCTAAATCTGATCAAAGGTGGGTGCAGAGCCCAAGCAAGTACTACATCCAAATGCACAGTTAAATAGCAGAGCTAGACTTTACTCACGATGAGCTCACGTCTGGCAAACCATACGGTGGAAACAGTTTGGGTAACCTGTCGTGTGTGGGTGTAATATCCAGTTTTTTTGGACTGGAATACACTTCCATAATTTTCAAGTGACTATGCAACAAACTTTCAGGTAGATAAAAAGGCCATACACAGGAGAATCACACCATCTAACATTTTCCGCCCCAGGAGAGAATGTAGTCTCAAAACATCTACAACTTATCTGCAGTTATGCAGAAGTAGGGATTAAAAGGCCATACACAGGAGAATCACACTATTTAACATTTTCCTGCCCCAGGAGAGAATGTAATACCAAAACATCTACAACCATATCTGCAGTTATGCAGAAGTAGGGATACAAAGGACAGGTGGCAAGGAAATCTAGTTAACAACTGACATCTACAATTAAAAAAAATCAATCAAATACTAGTAAAACTAAACTAAAGAGCACAAGACCCACAAATGGGGAAAACTATTGGTTATGTCAGTATGGATCATTGAAGGTGCCATCTTTCTTCAAGGATTGATGTTACACTCCCGCAGGAAGGGCTGGTCATAATCGAGGTACGCCGACCAGTAGTACCGGAATTTGGGCAGACCAATCTCCAGCCAAGGCTTCATATTGCCGTTGTAATGTATGACCGCGGCACGTTCAATATCTCTGCTGCTTACATGCGGGTTGTAACCAAGACCAAGGACATGCCATGAACGATTGAGGGGAAATGTCTTGTTCCAGAATGTAATCAAACCTGGAGGCAGAGTGCCAAGTTTCCATAGTAATCTGTCCTGATTCTGCAAGCAAAGATTGATATATGTTAAAGAAGAACACTATTGAGTACATATGTAAACCAAAATGGGCATGAAAGTACACAACTCAACGTTAGTACTAAAAGCCCTCAAAGCCACCTGACACTTATGATACAGAGTATATTTTAGTTATCATTTCCACAAATAATTTCTACACTAGTTTCAAACCTTTCTAAAAAGGTAATTTCATACTCCCTCCGTTTCATATTATAAGTCATTTGACTCTTTTCTTAATCAAACTTAAAGAAATTTGACCAAGTTTATAGCAAAATATAATAACATTTTCAATACAAAGCAAACATTGTATCAAAATATATTCAATGTTAAATTTAATGAAACTAATTTGGTGTCGTGGATGTTGCTAATTTTTTCTATAAACTTGGTCAAACCTAAAAAAACTTTGACTAAGAAAAAACTCAAATGACTTATAATATGAAACGGAGGGAGTATATTACAAGTGATTACACCGTTAAGCCCTGATACATGGTTTAAGCGGAAAAATAGGAATGTTTATTAGTACATAAAAACCAGCCATGTAGCAGTTCAAAAAACTTTTAGTGCGCTGTCACATTCTTTATGTATAGGGATAAAAGCATACAGCCCTCAAGCTAGTACTAGTTCAATACTAACTACTCACTGCAAACAACACAATATCTTGAATGTTACGAAGTATCTTGGCTTCAATAGATAGAAATATTTCTAGCAAGTACTTATAATTATACAAGTAAAGAATATGCGAATCTTACAAGCTTTTGCCAGGAGTGATAGATTTCGGTTATGTTCTGCCGCCTCCATTCAGCCAGATCAAAGACATTCATTCCAAAAGCCCATCCACAAGCATGGGGGTCAAAATTCTTCGCAATGACAGGATTTGAGAAGTTAAGGTAACGATCAAAACGATGGAAGCTCTCTCCACAAGTCTCTACAACACCAATTACTTTCCCCTTCATATCAATTGACCAGAGACTGGTTAGTTCCTTCTTTACCACTACATCTTCATCAAGAAAGACAATCTTGTGGAGATTTGGATAAATCTCAGGTAGGTAAAATCGCAAGTGATTGAGAATAGAAAGATATTTTGGGTTTCTGTACTTCAAGTTTGAATCTGAGTTTGCATGATGTGTCCTGAAGTAGTAATCAATCATTGATTGTGATTCGAGCTGTTTCAGCACTGGGCTGTAGCTGGCATTTAGCCATGTGAACTCTTCAATATTCCGTACTTCAATCGTTGCTTTCCCAGGAGGGTTAGAGAGGAACCACATTCTCATTGGAGCATAGTTTAGTCTGTCAGTTGCTATGTGGAAGACATGATGAGAAGGATGCTGCAAATAAAATAAACTCTACTCAGTATGATGCTTGCTATCATCTTCCAGCGTAATTCAAACTAGGACGGAATATTACATACCTTGGCATTTAACACCGTTGAATTAACAACTACAGCTGCTGCCAATATATTGTCAGAGAACAATGCATAGTGATATAGTTTGGGGTCATCAAGTTTTTCCTTGTTTGGGAATTGTTGATGGCTAGGATCCAATGAAAAATATTCATTAGCTAGCCTCAAGGGGAGGCAGTGAAGACCTTTGGGAAGGGTTTTGGCTGCAAGTTGTGTTAGGAAAACAGTTTGCTTCTTGTGTGCATGCAGTTGCTCCTCAGCTGAGTGAAGCATAGCTCGAAGCTTTTTGACAACAACAGAACAATCATCCTGCATCTGTTTTCCCTTGATCAGTGTCTGCTCAAGTGTTTTCACCTTCTCATTGGCACTGATCAAATCAAGACAGATGAAAAGGTCACAGAAATTGATGAGGCCGCTATCCTGAACATAATAACTTGCTACAATGTTAAATACATCAACCGGACAGGATAGGAAAACCCTTACTTCTTGGGTAGATCGGAGTCCTTGGATGCATCACCAAGAACCTTTTGAACTTCCCGTATCCGCTGTCTTAAGTCTTTGAGGTACTGGGGATTTGCTCGAATGGCTCCAAGACCAAGGTAGACCTTTGCCTTGATTAACAGATCTCTGATATTGCGGATTCTAGTATCAAGCAAAGCAGCGGTTTTGCTCTGACCATCTTTGTTTCCTTCCAGAGAGTTTTCCACGAGAACGTTCATGGATGTCTGTTCAGGTAGAGTTTCCAATGAACTTACCTGTAATAGAAGACCATGCAATAAAAATGAAACCATTTAGCAAGAAATCATGATCTCAACATATGGCAAATGAATTTTGTTAAAAAGAAAATTCAAGAATAGAATTATGATTACTTGGTAATAAAATGGCACAGATTCTGCATGAGTGCTACAGTTTAGGTGACCCCAGCATATGGATGTACAAACATGTGAACGGATCTACTAAATGTAGGAATTTCTAGTCAACTCAACAAAGGGAAATGTGAAAATGTGTGCATGTGTTCATGTGAGTAGCTTTGAAATGGTTGGCAGTTTCATTTCCCGAAACAAAACTTTGTCTAGGTTGCTCTGTGCCTTGTATTTGTAAATGTTGAGGGAATATGATGTGAAATGGACCTCACAGCAGGTGCCAAGATTCTACACTTTTTAGGGATGCGTTGCAAAGTTTGTACAAGAATCTCAACTTAAGAAATGGTCTGGGTGGACAAACATGAAAGGCAAGAATATTGGGAGTCAAGCTAACTTACAGGAAAAGTTAAGGAATGACTGAAAGAGGCAAGCATATTAACAAAAACATGCACAAAGAACATTCCATAACAAAGATTTCTATTTGCATAACTTAACTGAACCAAACACACACACAAAAATAAATTGATAAACTTAAATGCTTTGAATCTTGGCATACTCCATGATTAATCATTAGTCTAGTTGTTTAACAGCAAAAATCTCATTACAGTAAACTGTGCATTAACATTTGCCAGATAAACTATGATCATCTTTTCTGAAGGACACCCTTACAGGCTTACAGCATTTTTACGACACATTTCAAAACAAAACAACTGAGTTTCTTTGTACATAACAGAGCTACATTGGATAAGTTAATTCATGTTCAACTAAAAAATATGGTTTCCTCTAACGACATGAGCAGAACAATTTACCAACATATTCTTTAATGTTGAAAATAATGCATCATTGCATCTTAGGCATTTTGACCTACTACGACAAGAAAAGAAAGATACCTCAAGATATGAGTAGCCACTGTCTTTTCACATGCAAAGGAACATTACCATATATTGATAAGTTAGGTATAATAAGCGCAAAAAGACTTCCCCTACCTACCAAATTCAAAGTTTGGCCCCAACACTAATAATGCAATCCCAAATAGAAGCCCACAATCTGAAGCTAAATGACAAGCGGAGGTCCAAAAGGTCCAAATGACTAATCCACAGGTGACAACATAACTAAATTTTGTAAGATGCACACAAAAACTTGACAATAATAAACTATCAACCTCAGAAGCAGATTTCTGTTGGAATCCCGTGGTTGTCTGCTGCTGATCAACTGACACCGTCGCCGAGCCATCATCTTCTCCCTCCTTGCTTGTCACTTGCTCGATCAAGTCCTCGTCTTTCGATCTGGCACTATCAGCAGCCGTGGCCTCAGAGAGCACCCGGTTCTTGTGCTCCCCTGCCTTCCTCAATAGAAATTCTACAAACAGTTGGCGTGCAAACGAACTCAGAGCACAAACTCAAAATATCATAGTTTTAATTTCACAGAGCGATTCCATGGACCTAGGAACACAAGATGCAAACAGGACCAAGAAAATAAATCCCAGACCTTGGCTATCGGGCTCGGTCGATTTGCTTGCAGATTCGCGTGACTCCTCCGAGAAGACGATGCCAACGGGTTCTTTCAAAGAACTCGCGGTTTCCTGAACCCAAAAGAAACCCCCAGTTTTACTCGTCGCCCTCACCAAGAAAAAAAACAAAATATGAAGAAACGAAGAACAATAACAAAATTTACCAGAGGAAGGGCATTTAGCTTGCTAGCCTTGACGCCACGACCCTAGCCAAAAAAAAAAACCAAAAATGTTCCCATCAAAATCCAAACAAATCTCCCAAATCCCTCGCAAGAACCCCGAGAAACACGCACCTGATTCAAGATTTCGCCAGGCAAATCCCTCCTCTCTGCAAGAAATCACACGGAAACACCGTAAACCCCAATGCCCAAGAAACCGCCCGAGAGAAGGCATCTCCACCAAAACCATCGAAGAAGAAAAGAGAAAAAAAAAAAAAGATGCGCTCACGGATGGGGTTCAGCACCGCCGAGAGACGGCGCGTGTAGAGCACGAGCGGCGAGAGCACCGTGAGGGCGAGGAGGAGCAGCAGCACGGACCGCCGCCGCCGCCGCCACACCATCTCCTCCTCCTCTTCAATGGGGTTTCGTCTCTTCCTTCCACTCCACTGAAAATGGGAAGAGCACTCTCATGTCATGGCTAAAGTTTAGAATTGGAGGAGTGGTGGGCATTTGTAATTTGGTCCATGTGTTTTTGTTTAATTAGGGATGAAGAGATTGCGGTTTGGATTTGATTTGGGTTAGGTTTGGGGAATTTGGTCGGTGATGAGAATATCTGTGCAGGAGGTTATGCCCTGAGCTTTCCATTTCTTTATTTATTTGGTTTCATATTTTTTTAAATTTGATTGGTATATTTGACCTTTCACTTTTTTTTCCTCATGGAGTGTAGATCACGTGAGAATACTACTGGACGTGTTCTACTAAAATTAAACGTGCAAGTTGCCAATTTCCAATTATAGGTACAGCACGGCCTATACGGCTATATTTACCTAGGACAATTCTGTGCTGTTTGTGTGAAAAGGGACAAAACAAAATGTTACACATGGTGTTTATCATTGTTACACACTATTAGTGCCCGTATTTATCTTTTAATTTAATATATGTTGGATAAGAATGAATTTATTAACTCGTCGAATGAACTATTAACATCGTTCACCAACCAGCGGTGAATGCTTACCACAAATAGCTTGTCTGCACGACTGCCTAGTTCACATTGCCTGGACTACCTTCTCGTGTTAATATGATGTTTTTTTATTCGGTGTTAATATGGTGTTTTGGACATATGTTATTCTGAGTTTTAAAAAAGAAGTTAGGGTGAGCTACTCCATGGGTGACCACGCGGCCCACAGATATTTCCGCTAGTTTTTTCAAAATTCGTATATAAATGCAAAATCATGAGAAATATATATTTTTAAATAGTCTTTTACAATGCTTGAAAGATACCTCAGGTACCTTCTAAATAAATTAGTACTAATGCTCTACCTATCTCTTTGCCTTCCCAAGCGGGCTATGCGATGTTCGTTCTGTTTTCATCGTCTCCTTAAAAAAAAGAAAGAAAAGAAATGTAAGAATATAATCTGCTCTAGGTAGCACTGTTCATGCAGAACATAAGTATCGAAAACTTTTTTCCTTTTTAGTTGCAAAGGGGAACACATAGGTGTGCAACCTGCAAATCATGGACATACCTCAACTGCAACACGATTTTACAGAAGGATGTGTTCAACATGACTCGATCAAACCAACGAACAGATGATTGGAAGCACATCCATAACCCATTGGTGCTAAGAACGACATGCTCTCCTAATTTACTCGACTTCCTGCTTCCACAGACCGCAATCCTTCTAGGAGAGAAACTGCACCTTCACACATCGTATGACTTGTAGACGACCTTGGCGTTAACGGCGAGCCTGTCCACCACCACCGCTAGCCCACATTCTCACCTCGCTGAAATGTAGTTCCACTGGCAGGCACCTTGGTCTCCACATCTAATGGCTTTGACCAGAGCCGCGCCGCTATAGCGATCTCCTCAAGCAAGCGCTTTCCAATGATGACACCGAGGCCAGACATGTCATCAGACTGGAGCATATGTGTAGTCCACTGCCTAGGCTTAAACATTACGTAACTGACGGCGGCCAAGACAATGAGCACGTACAACAACGAGCGCCAGGAGCCAAGAGCAGACGCGGAAGTAGGAAACAAGACTATCTAATTCGTGTGGTACATTGAGACACGAGTAGATCGAGAAAGAATCGGACAGATTCACAACCAAGCAAATTGGTAATTACTATTCTAACCCTTTCACTCTAATACAAAGTACCTTCTTATCAGTATCTTCTATCATAGTGTCTTACATTATAAACGATCAATGGTCCAAATAAATCCTAAGCACCATAGAAAATCTCTTTTAAATTTTATTGGGATATAATACGAGTTTAATTTTAATTGTTTTATGTTCCTCTCACATATATAATTTGGTCAGAGAAATTATTTATTTTTCTAAACAAAGCCCAGAAGTATAGTTTTCGAATGACCAGAAGACTACCCTACCATCCTACCATGTGTTACGACCATGTCATTAGCACGTGTGAGGTTACCTAAAACACATGTGCCGCCAATGCACTGTAACGGAAAAGGGACTCCAATGCTCTGGAATCAGCTAGTACAGTACACAAAAGCAGACATGCTTAATTACGCTCCACCTAACATTAATTAATGTTACTTATATTAGCACTACTCCATAGAAAAAGTGATTGCATTGTTCGCTGTCAGTAAATCTGGCATGGTACAAATCGTAGTTTAAGTGGCAGTTGCAGATCATGTAATACTGGCATACGTGCATTTCCAGTCTTTTCTAACAATTGTGGGCCGTGTGGCTGAACATGATTGAGAAAACCTCGCCACCGTTGCCACTAGACTAATTGGTCCTTTATTTGCTGTTGAGCCACGAATTAGCTGGCGTACTTAATTCTGGTTTCTAAAGTTAACTGGGACACTCTGGGGTGGATGATGCATGTGCTGGTACACCTCTGTTTCACAATAGTTAAGATTGTTGGCCGTTGCTGTTTAGATTTTGACTACTCCCTCGGTCCCTCTCCATCCCAAAATAAATTTATTTTTTTATCCATCTTACACATACCAATACAAAACCAAAAATAATTTACTTTATTAAATCTAAATATAATTATTCTCAATTTATCTACTCACAATATAATATTTTTACTTTTACAAGCTCCGATACAATGATTACTCTAAAAATAACCTTATTTTAGGACAAATAAAAGTAACTAAAAATGATTACGGGAAAAGTAACCTTATTTTAGGACAAATAAAAGGAACTAAAAATGATTACGGGATGAAGAGAGTAGTTTTTTATTTAGTAATTTTGCAGAAGCTAAAATTATTTATTTAATATTACTGAAGTATATTTTAAACAAACATAACAGCAATTCTTTGGTTTGTTGTAATCAAAGAAGTACGAAGAGTAAATTGCGTCTACATTATATAAACTTTGTGGATGGGTGGGATCTCGTGCAAGAACATGAATGACGCATGCAATAACTTGGCTAATACGTACAGTTAAAAGATCAACATTTCACATCATATATACTTGTTACGCCATGTAAAAAAACAGCCACTCCATCCATCTTGACGGACATACATGTACTATGTATTGTTTTTGCTTGGTTATAATAATAAAATAACATGTCGATTTGAAACTAAAAAATATAATAATTAACAAAAATAAATGCATGCAAACTAAAATAATTTCAAAGCGATTCGACTAATCATACATATTGTCTCTGGTGATGAATACTGTGAAACACAAAATCTAATCTAGGAGCCAACGATCTAGCAGTTAAGCTTATAATATAAATAACCGAATTGAATTAATCAAAGGTGCATAACAGTGTTTTTAACCAAAATGCACGTGATTGCCAAATTCATATACCAGCTACTCATTTTCAAGTTCATCACATCCACCTGCCAAGTTTGTGTCCCGCGGGTGCAATTTACTCAAGTAAAAAAATTAGAGTTCCTACCGAAGTGCTTGCTGCATGGTTATTTTTGGTTTTCATTGTTATTTTCTCGTATTTCTTATTTCTTCTTTTTCCTAAACGTTTCCTTTGTCAGGTTGTAGAATTGCAAATGATGATATGTGTAAATTTTCATGTGTACCCATCTATCAGCACAGTGTTTGAACCATCGAAATAATGCATGGATGTGGGGTCTTCAATAGATAGGAGTGTTTAATATTATTATCTACTAAATTTATCAGACAATTCAACAAGAAAGGGGAAGTAAAAGAGCATTAGGGGCTTGTTTGGTTCTCGACCCAACTTAACCATGGCAAAGTTGTCACTCATTTAATTTGTAACCAAACTTTTGTCATTGACAAATTATTTGTTATGAAAAACTTATAAAGCAATCCAAACAAGCACATTTGCCAAAATTTTGGCAATGACCAAATCTTACCTTTCCCAAATTGGCAACACAATCAATGACAAAGAATCAAACAACCTCTAGATATCGCCCTTTGGCTATCATTATGCCTCAAGTTCATATCATACTCACAAAAACAGTTACAAAGGATAAGCCAAACAAATATTTTGGACCACCACAGATCACAGCATCACACACACAAATGCAATTTTCTCCCTTTCCAATTCCCTTTTTTGGCTATGTCCCTTTCCCCCAATCTGATCCTTGAACAGCCAGCTAACCCTAGCAGTGGGAGACCAGACAGCAAGGACAATGAATGGCTGGGCCTGTAGCAAGCCCTTGTCACCACCCAATATTATGTCTGTTCAAGTTGTGGGAGTAGTGTGTTTGAGTGTGACCCAAAAATATAAAATTTGGTGCATCACATCTGACTTGGGATTAGCTTTGATCGCTTGACGTGATCAGATGTGGCAAGTGCTCGCAGTGCCGGATTTGGATAATGCTAGAAAGAATGTGTTGGTTAGCTTTGCTTAGCTTGAGCTGGAATGAGTGTGATGCTGGCATGACAGTGACACTAATGGCGTCGGCAAGCCCAGTGGATAAGGTATATAGTATGTATTGCCGAAAGTACAGGGGCAGGTATTTGGGGGCTATCTGATGGCCTAGCTTTGGGGGGAACTCTTGTGGAATGTTGCAGATCTGAATTGGATTAGACGTTTAATAATGACACTTGGTATGGGGTGAGTAGGATTCTTCCTTTTTTAAGATGATAATATGAGAGAATGGTCGTTCTCAACTTTTTGTTGAAGAGAGGTACAACGTATACAATTTGTGTTCTGCAATAATATTATACAATTGCAATTAGCCTAAAAAGTTCTTATTACTGTGAAAGGGCATGTAGCCTAATGGTTGCAGTGACCTGAATAGCACCTCAAGGTCTTAAGTTCAAATCGAATTTTGTATTGGTTTGTTTGAGGGCTAAGTTTTTAATTTAAAAGACTATATATATCCGATTAAATGTAGAGGCTAGGTAAAAAATACCCTTCTAAGAAAAGCTCCTACTACTCTAAATTAGATGGAATTTTGTAATGGAACTATTAAAAAACATTTGACAAAAACCGGAGCGGAACGTATTATTATTATTATTATTATTATTATTATTATTATTATTATTATTATTATTATTATTATTATTATTATTATTATTATTATTATTATTATTATTATTACCTGGAGGGGTAGAACTACTAACATGACTCAATCGTATTGAATGTTGTAAACATCAAATGATATGAATGAACATCTGAAACTATTCTTTAAGTCCACCCGGGTACCAGGAGCTATTTATATTTTTAGTGCAGGAGAAAGTTCAAATTATCCCCTAAATTTTGAGGTAGTTTGATTTACACACCTAAACTTCAATACCATATATTCTACGCCCTCGAATTCTACAAACCGAACGAGTTACCCCCTAACCAATTTTAAGATGTATTGGTCCTACATGGCAATCTAGTCATCAAATTGAGAAAATAATATTTTAGAAAATATGATGGACCCCACATGTCATCCTCTAATCACCTTCTACCCATTCCCTCTCCACCTCTCTCTCGACTGAAGTCGGAGGCAACGATGGCGCTGCCAAGAAAACAACTACCATGATGGCACTCGCCAATGAGGCCAGGAGCCATGGCCACTGTTGCGAAGCTCCCGCACCTCACTACCTTTGTCGCTCACTTCCTAACCACTGAAGCCGTTTTGCTCCAGGGTAGCCAAGCCCATGCTGCCACCCATCACCATCTCCATAGAACCTACTGTTGTTGACCTAGCTCACCACTAGGCACTCTGCTCACCTGCGCCCACTCCTGCGCCATCCACCTGTGAAAACAAAGGGCACACGTGTTGATTGATATGCCACAAAATGGGCTAATCTGGTACAACATTATATATAGCTATAGATGGTCGTTGAACTCTCCCTACTTTACAGGAGATAAGATTGATCTAGCTCTAACGAGTTCAACAACCAAACCTTAGCTATATGTATACAATATTTCATATATAATATTTCTAACTCTCTCCCTCAATCTAACCTGTAAGATTTAGATTGTTTCTAAACATTTCCATATGTCGCACTGTTAAAGTCTTGGTAAAGCCATCAGCCACCTGGTCTTTGGTAGAAATATATTCTACCTCAAGTAATCTTTGAGCCACACGTTCCCAAACAAAATAATAGTCTCTACTTCTATATGGTTAGTTTGAGCATGAAACACAATATTAGCCGTTAAGTACTTTGCACCAATATTATCACACCATACCTTGGTTGCCTTGGGTGCATGTACACCAATTTTTTGAAGTAAAATTTGTATCCATATAATTTCAGCGGTAGCATTAGCTAAGGCTTTATACTTTGCTTCAGTCCTTGATCTAGACACTGTGGCTTGTTTCCTTGCACTTCATGAAACAAGATTGGGTCCTATAAACACGGCGAATCCATAGTAGAGCATCAATTATCTAGACATCCTGCTCAATCTGCATCAGAAAAAGCACTGCAGTAAAAAGTTAGATTTACTAATCTTTAGCCCAAGCTTGGAGGTGTGCTTAAGATATCTCAGTATCCTCTTAACTGCTGCCCAATGATCTATAGTTGGTGTATGCAAGTATTGGCACACTTTGTTTACTAAAAAAGACAGATCTGGTTTAGTCAAAGTTAAGTACAGTAAAGCTCCAATAATGCTTCTGTATTGTGTACTGTCGTTTTGACCAAGAGGTGAACCTCATGAGCAGTCAATTTCTTAGATATAGATAGAGAAGTATTAACTGGCTTACAACTACTCATATTTACTCTTCTTAACACATTATTGGCATACTTTTCCTGTGTCAATATGATACCATCACTGACCCTTTTTACTTTTATTCCAAGGAAGGAATGCAGGTCACCTAGGTTTTTCAAAGCAAACTCGTGATTAAGACTCTTCAAAAGAACATTAGTTGCATCTGAGGATGAGCTTGCCACTATAATATCATCAACATATACTAACATCAACATAGTAATGTCACCTTTGTTATAGAAAAACAGTGAGGTATCTGACTTTGATGATTTAAATCCAAACTTATGTAACTTTGTACTAAGTTTTGAATACCATGCCCTTGGTGCTTGTTTAAGCCCATACAATGCTTTATCTAGCTTACACACATAGTTTCCCAACTCAGACTCCTCATATCTCAGAGGTTGTCTCATATAGACCTCTTCTTCTAAGACACCATGTAAGAAAGCATTTCGAACGTCTAACTGACGTAGGCTCCAACCTCTAGAGACTGCTATAGACAGAATAGTTCTAATAGTAGCTGCTTTATAACTGGACTAAAGCCATCTTCATAGTCTATGCCATATCTCCATATCTCTGCTTAAACCCCTTAGCCACAAGTCTAGCCTTATATCTGTCTAAGCTCCCATTTGCTTTTCTTTTATTTTTATAGACCCATTTACAATCTATAACATTAATTTCTTTTTTAGGTATGCCATGTTTTATTTTTTATTAGTGTCATATACTCAGCATTCATTGCCTCCTTTCAATTTTTGTCTCCTAATGCCTCATGCAAGTTTTGGGGTTCTCCGGAGGATGTAAACCAGCCACACTTAACATCAGTATAGGCTTTTTCTTTTCTTATCCCACTTTGCAACCTAGTTTTAGGGCGAATTACCTCAGCAGGGGCTGAAATAGTTTGCACAGGTGATCCGGCCGATGCGTTGGCTGACGTTGCAGCTGGTAAATGGTTGGGAGCAGGTGAGTGCATCCAGTGTGCAGGTGTATGCGCGGGAGATTCGTTTGCTCCCTGTCCGGTCGATGATGTGGCGATCGGTGACTCGTGTACAGGTCAGTGCAGCTCCTATTCTTCCTGTTGCTGCTGCGTCTGCTCTGCCTGCTCCGATCCTGAGGCGGATTCGTTTGCATCAGCCTTGGGAACCCTGCGTGAAATTGTTCTTAGCACCCCTGTAAGTGTACTAGGCTCAGCATTTTCTGTATTTTCTGGATCTGTATAGTCTGAATTTTCTGCACACACTGGCAAACATGAGTTAGTAGCATTAGGTGCAGGAGTATTAAGCATATGATCATGTTGTCTCTCTCTCTCCCTTGATCATAGGCTTGATCATAGGTTATCTCTAATGGGCTTAAAACACTATCACTATCGGACAGGGCCCTCGTCACTGACCAAAGGTCAGTGATGTGAGAAAATATCTCAATCGGGCATCTGCCCGTCACGGATGACTCTCATCTCTGACGGGCCTAGATTACAGCCTGTCACGGATGACTCTCATCTTTGACGGGCCTAGATTACAGCTCGTCACAGATGAGTATTGACGGAGCGTAAAACTCCTCACCGGGAGACCGCGCAGGTCCCCCTTTGCCGGTTCAGCCGGGGGCACAAGGTGAAATTCTTAGCCCCTGATCTGTGGGATCTCAGCGAGAAAAACGCGTGGACGCAGGCGGTTTACACAGGTTCGGGCCGCTAAGAAGCGTAATACCCTACTCCTGTGTTCTGGTAGATCTGAGAGTGTGATGGAATCCAGAGAGAGTGCAGCTAGCCAGCGTCAAGCCAGCCAGAGTCGTCTCCCCTTTCTTAGGCCTGGGCCTCCTTTTATATGGCAAGGGGCTACCACATGGGTCACGAGCTGCCTAAGAAAGAAATCATTCTTTTTGGGCTATCCTATCGCCGGAAGCAGCCTCTGACAGACGTCGCAGCACGCCTTCGCTCGGTCAGTCCACCCTTCCAGGGGACGCCCGTTTCAACCTTCACTAAATGGTGGGTGACTTTCTCGTCTCGCCTGCGCCGGAATCGGGAAACCATCTGACCGGGGCTGACATACCAACTCCAGGAGTTGGCACACCAACTCCGGCTGAGAGACGAGAGACAGAGGGCTCTCATCATTCCGACGGGACGAGGCGAGGCGTGCTGCAGGCCGCCTGGCGCCACCTAACCCGCGATCTGACCGGTTTGCGATCGATCACTCGCTGTGGCCGGTCACGGACCGGATATGCACGCGCCACGCGCATTAAATGCGGCGTAGTGCGCTCGTCTGAACCGCCATAAATGTGGTTAGGTAAGCTCTGCCGTGCTCACCTAACCTGCGCACGTGGCACCAAAACCACAGGGGGTCGGGGCGCCCCAGCCCTTGGGGCAGAAACGGGAGCGGCCCGACCCCGGGGGGAAACCGGGAGGGCAGCCGCCACGTCACCCTCGGGCCCGGCCCCTCCGAGGGAACGGGCCACGTGGATCCCTGTGGCCGCCCTTCCCTTTGGTCTCGACACCCTCGGTCCCATGTCACCGACAGTAGCCCCCGGCGTTACGCCTGGGTGGCCACACCTGGGGGGGGCACCCAGGCTTGACGCCACCCCTCGGGCCTGGTGACAGGCGGGACTGGTCCCCAAAGGCGGGCAGGACTCCTACGGTCGCGAGCCGTGCACATCGGTGAAGAATGCGAGTCAACATTAATGAGCGGTCTCCTTGTAACCGTAACATTACTCAAGGCAGCGCGCGGATCGGGACACGTCGGTCCGTTTCGCCTGGGGATGTGATGATGGCGCTTTTTGCAGTAACCGAGCGCGATTAATGCGCACACGATCTGCCCCTCCTCAACCGCCACGGTCGCACGACTGACGCGTGCGCCGTAAGCGGGCGAGTGGGGTTAGTGGAGGCGTGGGCGCGAGAAACGAGGGGGCAAGGAAGTGGGCGTGGGAAACGAGGAGTCGAGCGCAGTGGAGGCAAGGGCATAAAAGGCGCTGAGGAAGAGATTCGTTTCCTTCCTCTCGCCACCTTTTCCTTGCCTTTGCCATCCGTGCTCTAGCTCTCTCGTTTCTCTCGCCTTACTCTCGCCACATGCTCTCATCCTCAAGCTCCCCCTTCACCGGCGTCATGACGCGGAGCTCCGTGCCGCTTGACGGCAGCGTGCTGCCGCCTTCCCGCATCACCAGCGAGAGGCAAGCCGGGCTGCCGCGCCGGTTCATGCCGGAATCTGCCACCCGGGAGGTGGTCGCGTTGGGCGAGGGATGCCCGGTGCCGCACTACCTGGAGCGGTCCGTTTTCTTCCTCTCCTTTGCCATGGCGGGCTTGATCCCGCCGTTCTCCACCTTCTTTATGGACGTTCTGGAGTTCTACGGTCTCCAGATGGCGCACCTCACCCCCAACGCGGTGATGACGCTGGCCATCTTCGCACACCTGTGCGAGATGTTCACCGGGGTGCGCCCATCCCTTCGGCTGTTTCGGTAGTTTTTCACCGTGCAGCCGATATCGCCGCTGACGGTGGTCGGTGGCTGCTACTTCCAGCCGCGGGGGCAGGTGTTGAACCGCTACATTCCGTGCGTCCTTCGCAAGAAGTGGGACGACTGGAAGAGCGATTGGTTCTACACCCCCTTCCCGACGAAGCGCGCCTCCGACTCCCGAGCCAGCCCCCAGCGCAGGCGCCAAGCCGTCCTAGACCACCTGGCGGGCCTGCGAACCCAGGGGCTCACGGGGGCCATGGTGTTCGGCGACTACCTCCACCGCCGGATCGCGCCGCTCCAGCGACGTGCCCGGGGCGCCTAGGAGTACATCGGGACCGAGGACCTCCTGAGGACCCACCAGGGACGCAAGTGGGATTGGGACCCCGAGGACTTCAGGATGGTGGTCCAACGAGTGCTAAACCTTAGCTCCGTGGAGTCGTCCCTCATCCCTCGGGGGATCCTTCCCCTCTACAGCGACCCGGAGCGCGCCAATATCCTGGCCATCATGCAGGTGGTCGGGGTGTCGGGGGATCGGGCCCCCCGAGGCCATGATGGCGCGGGAGGCAGCCACAGAGGGGATCAATCTACCCCCGGAGGGGGCCATGCTTCTGGGCCTCGCGGTAGGGGTTCAGGGGGTAGCCGCCCTGCCGACGCCAAGGGGAAGAGGAAGCAGGAGGCGACGCCTCCTCCATCTCCTCCCCGAGGGGGTGGGACGGTGCGTGTCAGCGGCAGGCACCCGGAGGACGTCGCACCGACGCCCCAGCCCGAGGGGGAGCGGAAGAAGAAGCGACTCCGCAAGATGGGGGAGACCGAGCCGTGCAGGGGGAGCCTCATCACGCCCCCGAAGTGGTCGTTCAACCGGCCACCCCGCAGGTTCGACCTCTCACCCATAGCGACCACACTCTTATTCCCAAACCCCCAGGGCTCGTCTTTACTTATCTCTTTCTGTTTCGTGTTTTTCTTCTGCCTCAGCGAAATCTCGTCCCGCCCCACGCGTCACTTCAAGTCCGGCCGGCCCGCGGGCAACGAGACCGGGGAGGCGGCGGCCGCGGAGGCTCAGAGGCGGGAGGCCGACCTGCAGGAAGCCACAGTCCGCCTACGGGAAGCTCAAGAGGCCGCTCGGGAGGCGGCCCGAGTCCGCCAGGCCGAGGAGGCTGCTCGGGAGGCGGCCAGGGTCCGCCGGGCCGAGGAGGCTGCCTGGGAGGCCGAGGCGACGCGCGCGCACGAGGCGCCGGCAGCCGATGCTGCCACCCAGGTCCCCGACCCGACTGCGCCCGAGGCGGAGGCCGCCACCGAGGCCGCCCGTGACGACGCCGAGGGGGCGCACCCGGGGCCCGATGCCCCAGGCGGCGCTGAGGATGAGCCGGCCTCGGGAAAGACCCCCGAGGCCAACAAATCGACCGGCGAGCCGAGCCGGACTTCACCACCACAGAGGTGGCCTTCCCCCCTTTCTTCCGCTGCCCCGCTGAGCGCAGAGCCCCTCCTGCAGGCCTTGGCCACGGCTAACAGCACAGTGCTGGACGGGCTAAGCACCCAAATGCAGGCCAATCGACGCGGCGTGGGTGCGCGTCGAGGAGGGACGTTGCTTCGTGGAGGCCATGGTGGAGGCCGGCCGTAAGACGCACAGCCTGCACACCTCGCAGCTCGAGCCTCGTCGCAGCACCCTGGCGGAAATCGCCCGGGAAGTAGAGGAGGAGCGGGAGACCGCCCTTATCGCCACCGCCGTGTTCGACGGGGCGCGGGACGACCTCCGTCTCCAATACGGGAGCCGGATGACGGAGCTAGAGGAGAACCTCGACGCCGCCCACCGCCCGGGAGATCGAGGCGGCGACCCGCCAGCGCGAGGAGGCCCTAGAGGCCCGAACTATGGCGCTGTTGGAGAGCCTCGCTACGCTCGAGGGGCGGGCCTCGCGCTTGCTCGCGCAAGAGGTCGCCATGCGCCGGCGGGCCGAGGCGCTTGACCTCCGCGCCCGGGAGCTGGAGGCGCTGGAGGAGCGCGCCCGCGCCCTGGACGCGAAGGAGGCGACGCTGGCAGCGCACGAGGCTGCCTCCGCCGAGCAGGAGTCCGCACTCCGCCTTCACGAAGATGCGCTCGCCGAGCGGGGGCGAGCCCTCGAGGAGGCCGAGGCCGCGGCGCAGTGGCTGGCAGACAACCTGCTCCTCCGCGAGGCGGTGCGGGAGGAGCAGGCGCGCCGCAATTTGGAGAGCGCCCGCGCCGAGAGGGACGCGCTGAACCAGCGGGCCTCTGAACTCGAGGCGCTGGCGAGGAAGCTAGACGCGCCGGCGCGCAGCGGCGGGGCGGCCGCAGGCCACGGCGATCTGGCCGCCCGCCTCGCAGCCGCCGAGGACACCATCGCCGAGCTGCAGTGTGCCCTGGACTCGTCCGCTGGGGAGGTTGAGGCCCTCCGGCTGTCGAACCAGGTGTGGCCCAGCATGCTTCGGGACGCCGTCTACCGCCTCGATCGCGCCGGGCGTCAGGCGGGCATCTGGAGCGGGCGGTACGCAAAGTACGCCGCCAACCAAGGGGGCCTCGCCCAGCGCCTCTCGGAGATGGCCGGGGACCTTGAAAGCCTCCCCGAGGAGATCGAGGAGACGGTTAAGTCTTCCTCAAGGGACCTCACCCGGGGGGCGGTGGAGCTCGTGCTGGCGAGCTACCAAGCCCGGGACCCCGACTTCTCCCCGTGGACGGCGTTGGAAGAATTCCCCCCAGGAACTGAGGCCAACGCGCGCGCCCAAATCCGGGATGCCGCCGGTCAAATTGTCCACGGCTTCGAGGGGACGGCCCCTCGGCTCGTCTCCGCCCTCGACTCCGACGAGGAGGAGGACGGCGACGATGGTGCCGACGACGACAGCGACGGCGAGGCCGGTGACCTGGGTGCGTCGGAGTGAGCCCCCGGGCCCCCGCATATCTTAATTTTTTTTATTCCTTCATCTTCTGAGGCCTTTGAGCCAATGCTTGTACAAACTGGCTTCATTTTATCTGCAATCAAACAAGATTTTAATTTCTATGTTAGCTATGCTTGCTATATGCGCGCGATAAGGATGGTCTATGTCGCGATCCTTTTGTATCTTGACTTGAGCGAGGGCTCGTGCTCGGGCCCCAGCCTCAAGCGGCGTGGGTCGGAGCTAGTGCCTGGGGAGATCCGCATGTCGAGACTGGCCAGGCCGGGAGTGCGGTGACCAAGGGTTAAGGGGACCCGATTGTGGGCCATTGCTGATTCCCCCCGGAGTTCACCGCGCCCCGGGGCACGACTCGGTTCTGGGCCCCGTTTGGCGGTATAGACGACCCGGGCTGCCGAGGGCAAGGTCGAGCACGAGCAGACTGACTCAAGTCAAGACTTTTCAAAAGGAAACGATAACACAGGTGCGGTCCTTAGGAAATTGAAAATGCTTGTTATTGAAATGCTAGGAAAGAAATAAACAAGTATGTGCATGTGGGAGCCCCCGGCCAACCCTGCGTGCCCGAGGGGGGCACGGGGTTGGCCTGAGCCCGAGGTACGACACCCGACCCCCTTATGGGTAGAAGCGGTGAAGATGCTCGATGTTCCACGGGTTAGGCAGCTCTGTGCCATCGCCCGTGGCCAATCGAACCGAGCCCGGCCGAGGGACGCTGAACACTCGATACGGACCCTCCCACATTGGTGAGAGTTTGCTCAGTTCAGCACGCGTTTGGACGCGGCGTAGGACGAGATCGTCGACGCAGAGTGATCGGGCCCGGACATGGCGCTGATGGTAGCGCCGCAGGCTTTGCTGGTAGCGCGTGGTTCGGAGGGCCGCGCGCCGCCTTCGCTCTTCCAGGTAGTCGAGGTCGTCTCGGCGAAGCTGATCTTGATCAGCCTCGCAATACATGGTGGCCCGAGGGGACCTCAGGGTGAGCTCGGATGGGAGGACCGCCTCCGCGCCGTAGACGAGTAAGAAGGGCGTTTCCCCTGTCGCTCGGCTTGGGGTGGTTCGGTTCGCCCAGAGCACCGCTGGCAGCTCCTCGATCCACGAGTCGCCATGCTTCTTGAGGATGTTGAAGGTCTTGGTCTTGAGGCCCTTGAGGATTTTCGCGTTGGCGCGCTCCACCTGGCCATTGCTTCTGGGGTGGGCGGGTGAGGCGAAACAGAGCTTGATGCCCATGTCTTCACAATAGTCGCCAAAAAGCTCACTAGTGAACTAGGTGCCATTGTCCGTAATGATATGGTTAGGCACCCCGAACCGAGCAGTGATGCCCCTGATGAATTTTAGCGCCGAGTGCTTGTCGATCTTGATGACCGGATAAGCCTCGGGCCACTTAGTGAACTTGTCGATTGCGACATACAGATACTCGAACCCGCCCGGGGCCTTCCTGAAGGGACCCAGGATGTCCAGCCCCCAGACAGCAAATGGCCATGAAAGAGGTATTGCCTGCAGGGCCTGAGCCGACTGATGCGTTTGCTTGGCATGAACCTGGCACGCCCTGCATCGTCGGACCTGGTCCGCTGCGTCGTGGAGCGTCGTCGGCCAATAGAAACTCTGACGAAAGGCCTTGCCGACCAAGGTGCGCGAGGCGGAGTAGGCTCCGCACTCGCCTTCATGGACATCGACAAGAAGCTCGACGCCTTGTTCCCGAGGAATGAACTTCAGGAGGACTCCGTTGGCCCCGCGCCGGTAGAGGGCCCCTTCCACCAGCACGTAGCGCTTGGAGATGCAACTGATGCGTTCACTTCCTTCGCGGTCCTCGGGTAGAGTCTAATCTTTGAGGAATGCCTGGATCTCAGTCATCCAGGCGATCAATCTTGGGGGGCCGGGCTCGGCCCCCTCGGGTCCCGAGGCCTGGACTCCGACAGGCCTCAGGGGCCGTGCAGGCGCGTCCGTCTCCTCTTGGGGGTCGGGTCGTGCCGACGGCTGGGCCAGCCTTTCTTCAAAAGCGCCCGGTGGGGTCGAGGCTCGCGATGAAGCGAGCCTCGAGAGTTCGTCGGCGACCGCGTTATCCCGTCTGGGCACGTGCCGAAGTTCTAACCCGTCGAAATGGCGCTCCATACGCCGCACCTCGCGGACGTAGGCGTCCATCTGCGGGTCGGAACACCGGTACTCCTTGGAGACCTGGGTAACGACCAACTGGGAGTCGCCTAGAACCAGGAGGCGACGGATCCCCATTCCGGCCGCCACTCTGAGTCCCGCAAGGAGTCCCTCGTACTCCGCCATATTGTTGGTTGGCCGGAAATCTAGGCGAAACAAGTATTTGAGGACGTCTCCGCTCGGCGAGGTCAAGGTGACCCCCGCGCTGGTGCCTTGAAGGTCCCGGGAGCCGTCGAACTGCATCACCCAGTAGGTGGCGTGAGGCAGCTGCGAGGGGCTCGTGTTGGCCTCAGGGGCGGAGAGTCCGAGATCGAGCTCGGGAGCCGGGGTCCACTCCACCACGAAGTCGGTGAGGGCCTGGCTCTTGATCGCGTGGCGTGGTTCAAAGCGCAAGTCGAATTCGGAGAGTTCGATTGCCCATTTTACCACCCGTCCAATACCCTCTCGGTTGCGCAAGATTTGGCCAAGGGGGTAGGACGTGACCACCGTGACCCGATGCGCCTGGAAATAATGGCGCAGCTTCCTCGAGGTCATCAGAATCACGTAGAGCATCTTCTGGGCATGAGGGTATCGGGTCTTGGTGTCCTGCAGCGCCTCACTAACGAAGTAGACGGGCCGCTGCACCTTTCGGCGGGACCTGTCCTCTTCGTTGAGGGCACCGTTCGCGGGGCGCTCGTCATCCGAGGGGCCTTGCTGGGCCCACTCGGCTTCTATGCCGACGACCTCGGGGTTGGAGGGCGTCGGGCGCGGCCTTCCCGCAGTGGCCCCGGGGCCTTCCTGGGGGTCGGGGGCGTCCGGCGCCGTCGGACGAGCGGGCAGAGGGCCACATCCGGTCGTCAGGGGCCTTAGGCCGCCGTCCGGCTCGGGGGCCTCTCCTCCCTTCTCTGTCCCGGGTCGGGTCAACACAGGGTGGGGGCGCGCGGGCCGTGGGCTGTCCTCGTCGTGCTCCACAACCAACGCCGCGCTGACTACTTGCGGGGTTGCCGCCAAGTAGAGTAGCAACAGCTTATCTGGCTCCGGGGCGACCAGGATCGGGGGGAACTGAGGTATGCCTTCAACTGGGTGAGGGCCCGCTCAGCCTCCTCCGTCTAGGTAAACGGCCCGGAGCGCTTAAGGAGCTTAAATAGGGGCAGCGCCTTCTCTCCCAGCCTCGATATGAATCGGCTTAACGCAGCCATGCATCCGGTGACGCATTGCACATCCTTAAGCTTGCTGGGGGGCGCATCCGCTCTATAGCTCGCATCTTCTCGGGGTTGGCCTCAATGCCTCGGGCAGAGATCAAGAACCCGAGAAGCTTGCCCGCAGGCACACAAAACACACACTTTTCGGGGTTCAGCTTTATGCAGGCGGAGCGGAGATTTTCGAAAGTCTCCGCTAAATCCGAGAGCAAGGTTTCTTGGTCGCGCGTTTTCACAACCAAGTCATCGACGTAGGCCTCAACATTGCGTCCTATCTGACTACCCAAAGAAATACGAGTAGTACGTTGAAAAGTAGCACCTGCATTCTTTAACTCGAAGGGCATGTCCGCCGGTCTCCACGCGAAGACGTCGGCGTTTGCCCGCAGGAAGGAGACGAGCGCGTCTTCCTATTTGTCGTCCGAGAGACCACCAACCCAGGGCGACCTCCTTCACCGGGACCTCGTCGCCTGAGGCCATCCGCTGCCTCGGGGCGGGCGAGGTGGAGGTGCCGAGCCTCTCGCTGTCGCCCGCGGGCTTGTTCACCGCCGCGAGGCGGTCCGCGCGCTGCTCCATACAAGCAAGTGTGACTTTGAGGTCACCGTGGACGGTGATGGGGCCAGATGGGCCCGGCATCTTCATCTAGAGGTAGGCATAGTGGGTGGCCGCCATGAACTTCACCAACGCGAGCCTTCCCAGGACCGCGTTGTAGGGCAGATTGAGGTCCGCCACATCGAAGTCCACCCGCTCGGTGCGGAAGTTGGCGGGGCCACCGAAGGTGACCAGGAGGTCGATGTGACCTAGCGGCCAGGTGTGCCCCGACGTCATGCCAATGATTGGCTAGGACGGCCGGAGCTCCATCCCCGGGGCCTTGATGGCATCAAAGGCCGCGGGGGAGAGGATGTTGAGAGCTGTGCCACCGTCTATCAGGACGCGCCCCAACTTCACATTGCAGACGGTGGGGGAGACCACCATCGCGATCTGTCCTCCCCGGGCAACGCATGGCGGGTGGTCGGTCCGGTCAAAAGTAAGGGTGACCTCTGACCAACGCGCCTGCCGCGCCGCCTCATGGGTAGGGACTGCGACCAAAACCTCTCGCTTCATGGCCTTGAGGTTCCGGCAAGAAGCGTGAGCGCACGCTCCCCCATCAACGGTGGCGACGGTGGCCTCGGGCTCCTGAAAGCCCAGGTCATCATCGCCATCGTCGACGTCCTCAGCGGGGGCCTTCTGTTTGGCCTCACTTCGCCGGTTGCCGGTGGGAATCGCCGGGGCCTTGCCCTCACGGCGTTCCTGCCTCCTCTCCTCCTCCCACTTCCTCGTCCGCTCGGCCAAGCTTTTGACTGCGCTGCAGTCGACGAGGTCGTGGAGGGAGGTATTGTGCACGGTGCACCACCTACCGGCCGGGCGCTCTCTGCTGGGTGCGCTGGCCTCCTTCTTTTTGTCGCCCACGGGCCTCCCCTTTCAGGGGCCCGCGAAGCGCCCTCGGCGGCGAGGACATGACCCTCGTCATTGGAACGGGCCGACCTTTTCTTCCTCCTATCCCGCCGCCCTGAACGAGCGGCGGACTCGGGGGTAGTCGGAGCCGCCGCTCCAGAGCCGGAGGAGTCGCAGGTCCAGGCCTCCTCCTTGCGAGCCACACGGTCCGTGAGCTTGAAGAGCTGCGCGGTGGTCTGGGGCTCCTTGAGGCGATCTTTTCGAGCATGCGGTTGTGTCGCACGCCCCCCCTGAATGCGTAGATAACCGCATGTGCAGGGATGCAAGGAATGGTGTTGCAGACTTGACAGAACTGCTGGATGTACGAGCGGAGAGACTCATCGTCCCTCCGCTGTACCGCGTGCAAGTCTGCCTCTTCGCCTGGGCGCGGATATGTGCCTTGGAAGTTCGTGGTGAACTGCTGGCACAAATCCTCCCAGGAGTGGACCGACGCGGGTGGCAGGTTCATTAGCCAACCCTGCGCCTGGCCCTTCAGGGCCATGGGAAAGAAGTTCACCATGACCCTGTCGTCACCCCCCGCGGCTTCTATTCCAGTCGTGTAGATCTGGAGAAACTCGGCGGGGTTGACGCTTCCGTCGTATTTTTCGGTGATGGTGGGCCGGAACCTCGGGGGCCAACGGACATTCCAAAAGCTCGCCACGAAGGCTCGACAGCCGGTACCACCAACCGGGGACACGGGGGGCCGGCCCCCATGACCAGAACGGGGCGGCGTCCCAAAGGAGGAGGCGCCTTCCGTTGCATGGGCGGCGTGACGAGCGTCGCGCCGACGCTCGATATCGAGCCGGGCGTCTAGCCCCCCATGCATATTCTCATGAGTCGGAGGCGTTGGCGAGGGAACCGCGGACGAACGGCGAGTGCCGGTCGTCGCCCGTCGTCCCCTCCGCCTCGACGACGTAGAGCCGGCGGTGGCAGCGCCAGATGTCCCGGTGGCGGAAGACCGCCTGCCGGTGTCTAGGCGCAGCTGCGCCGTCATGACCAGGTTGGCCACGTCATCCAGCCAACGCTGGGCCGGGGTCTCTGGATCGGGGACGACGGGCGGGTGACGCAAGAGCGCGCCCGCAGCCTGGAGCGCGCCCTGGGGCGTGCCGCCATCACCATAGGTGAGGTGGCGACGCACCCCGCCTTGCCGTCCTCCTCCGTCGCCTGCGGGCGGCGAGGTCGCGGATCCCTCGACTTCCTCAGACGCCTTCCCCCGCCCAAGATTCTGGCGGGTGGGGGACGACGGGGTGCGAGCCCGACGACGCAGGTTCTGCTCCCCGCCATCACCGCTGGCGCTCAAGGAAGGATCGTACGCCACTGCCTCTTCGGCCATAGGGCTGACCTGGCGAAGCTTGGCGCACACGAAAGGAAATGGGGGCTTAGAAAAACACGCGCACGCCCCCTACCTGGCGCGCCAGATGACGGAGCGTGAAACTCCTCACCGGGAGACCGCGCAGGTCCCCCTTTGTCGGTTCGGCTGGGGGCGCAAGGTGAAATTCTTAGCCCCTGATCTGTGGGATCTCAGCGAGAAAAACGCGTGGACGCAGGCGGTTTAGACAGGTTCGGGCCGCTAAGAAGCGTAATACCCTACTCCTGTGTTCTGGTAGATCTGAGAGTGTGATGAAATCCAGAGAGTGTGCAGCCAGCCAGCGTCTAGCCAGCCAGAGTCCTCTCCCCTTTCTTAGGCCTGGGCCTCCTTTTATATGGCAAGGGGCTACCACATGGGTCACGAGCTGCCTAAGAAAGAAAGCATTCTTTTTCATTTAGGGCTATCCTATCGCCGGAAGCAGCCTCTGACAGACATCGCAGCACGCCTTCGCTCGATCAGTCGACCCTTCCAGGGGACGCCCGTTTCAACCTTCATTAAATGGCGAGCGACTTTCTCGTCTCGCCTGCGCCTGAATCGGGAAACCATCTGACCGGGGCTGACATACCAACTCCAGGAGTTGGCACGCCAACTCCGGCTGAGAGACGAGAGACAGAGGGCTCTCATCATTCCGACGGGGCGAGGCGTGCTGCAGGCCGCCTGGCGCCACCTAACCCGCGATCTGACCGGTCTACGATCGATCACTCGCTGTGACCGGTCACGGACCGGATATGCACGCGCCACGCTGCATTAAATGTGGCGTAGTACGCTCGTCTGAACCGCCATAAATGCGGTTAGGTGAGCTCTGCCGTGCTCACCTAACCTGCGCACGTGGCACCAAAACCACAGGGGGTCGGGGCGCCCCAGCCCTCGGGGCAGAAACGGGAGCGGCCAGACCCCGGGGGGAAACCGGGAGGGCAGCCGCCACGTCACCCTCGGGCCCGACCCCTCCGTGGGAACGGGCCACGTGGATCCCTGTGGCCGCCCTTCCCTTTGGTCTCGACACCCCCAGTCCCATGTCACCGACAAGTATAATAAAAAAAATAAATTTTGTTTTTTGGGTTAGCATCTGGCCTTTGCCCTCACTCGTGTGCCTTCCCGATAGGTCACCCATCCTGAAATTGCACAAGGGCCAGCATAATTAACCTCATAGTTCTTTGGAGATTAGCTTTCTATTAATCCTATTAACCCGTGGACTACAATGTCACACCCTAGCATCCCCAATTCATATACATTCATTCACATACACAACCATCAATATATTTAACACAACCACATTCATATAACATCCCTTTTGATCACATATTGAACTATATAAAATTTGAATTTTGAAATATAAGAAATTCAAATATTTTTTCGGGTAGTAAATGATTTCAAATTGAAAAATTATCAACAACAAATTTGTATAACTCATCAAGATCTATAACTTTTACTTTGGTCTTTTTGCTATATAACATTTTTTTTGAACAATTAAAATTTGAATTTAAAAATATGACAACTTCAAATAATATTTTCAAATAATAAATGATTTCAACTGAAAAAGTCATCAACAACAAAGTTTTATAACTCATTAATATCTATAACTTTTATTTTGTTCATTTTTCTATACAACATTTGTTTGAACAGTTTGAATTTGAATTTGAAAATATGACAACTTCAAACAACATTTTGAAATACTAAATGATTTCAACTGAAAAAGTCATCAACAACAAAGATGTATAACTCATCAAGATCTATAACTTTTATTTTGGTCATTTCTTCATCCGGGAAAGTGATAGTAACATTGTTCATAAAATTCACATATCTCTCATCTGATTTTTATAAACTATAACACAAATATGTAAATTTTGTGAACAATGTTACTAACACTTTGTCGGATGAAGAAATGACAAATATAAAAGTTATAGATCTTGATGAGTTATACAACTTTGTTGTTGATGACTTTTTCAGTTGAAATCATTTAGTATTTCAAAATATTGTTTGAAGTTGTCATATTTTCAAATTCAAATTCAAACTGTTTAAAAAAAAGTTGTATAGAAAAATGACCAAAATAAAAGTTATAGATCTTGATAAGTTATAAAACTTTGTTGTTGATGACTTTTTTAGTTGAAATTATTTAGTTTTTGAAAATGTTGTTTTGAAGTTGTCATATTTTCAAATTCAAATTCAAATTGTTCAACAAATAAGTTATATAGAAAATGACCAAAATAAAAGTTGTAAATCTTCGTAAGTTATATAACTTTGTTGTTGATAATTTTTCCATTTGAAATCATTTAGTATTTAAAAATGTTGTTTGAAGTTGTCATATTTAAAAAAGTCATCCGTGACGGGTTATAATCTAGGCCCGTCAGAGATGACAGTCATCCATGACAGCCTATAATCTAGGCCCGTCAGAGATGAGATGAGAGTCATCCGTGACGGCCTATAATCTAGGCCCGTCAGAGATGAGATGAGAGTCATCCGTGACGGACTATAATCTAGGCCCCGTGACGGGCTATAATCTAGGCCCATCAGAGATGAGATGAGAGTCATCCGTGACGGGCTATAATCTAGGCCCGTCAGAGATGAGAGTCATCCATGATGGGCACTAACTTGGTGCCCGATTGAGATATGTAATGTTATCTCAATCGGACCTAAACAACGGCCCGTCACTGATATGTGTCATCCATGACGGGCCTGAGTTTTATGCCCATGTAACATGTCTGTGCGACCATATCTCAATCGGACGATTTTTTGGCCCGTCACAGATAACTCATCCGTGACGGCCCACTAATTCCAGGCATGTTACAGGCCATTACGGATGGAAGGTTCTGTACTAGTGGAACAAGGTCAGCTGGCAAGAGTGAAATCTCAGCACGAAGCCGAGCACCGACATTTGGATACAGAGAGGAGAAAGGAAACACTTGATCATCAAAAGTGACATCATGGGAGACATAGACCCTACCAATAGAGATGTCAAAGCACTTAAACCCCTTATGCAAATTACTAAAGCCAAGAAAAACACATTGCTTGGAATGAAATTGAAGTTTGTGGGCATTACTAAAGCCAAGAAAAACACATTGTAAGCTTCCACGTTCCTCCCGAGTTGACTCTCAAGGCATCTCTGAATCATACGCTGATAAGTAGCTCCGGCGTTCTTGAGGCTGAAGGGCATCGTGATGTAGCAATAGGCTCCGAACGGGGTGATGAAGGATGTCTTCAGGCAGTCAGACTCCTTCAGGCTGATTTGGTGATATCCCGAGTAACAATCCAAGAAGCTCAGAAGCTCGCAGCCGGCCGTTGAATCGACGACTTGATCAATACGGGGTAATCCAAAGGGATCCTTGGGACAAGATTTGTTGAGGTCGGTGTAGTCCACGCACATGCGCCATTGTCCTGTCTTCTTTCGAACCAGAACCGGGTTGGTCAACTAGTCGGGGTGGTAAACTTTCTTGATGAATCTAGCCGCCAAGAGCTTGGCGAGCTCCTCCTTGATAGCATCCCTTCGATCTTGAGCAAAACGGCGGAGTCGTTGTTTTATTGGTTTCGCGTTCTCTTTAACATTTAATGAGCGCTCGATCACCTCCCTAGGAATACCCGACATATCAGACGATTTCCACGCAAAGATATCTTTATTGTTTTGTAGAAAGGTGAGGCGCGCTTTCCTATTTGGGATCTAACTCCACGCCTATTACAGCGGTTTTGGAAGGATCAGAGGGATCAAGGGGAATCTTCTTTGTCTTGGCGTCACCTTCTCCCGACTTGGCTATCTTCTTTGCTGGGACCTCGCCTTCGTCTGATGTTGATGCAGCCAGTCGGCTCTCTTGTTGGCCGAGTAATCTCTCACGAGTTTGGGCCATGTCGCAACTCTTCTTGTCGCAGGTGAAGGCTTGCTTGACGTCGCTGCGCAAGGAGATGACTCCATTGAGGTCGGGCATCTTCATCATGAGGTAAGTGTAATGAGGTACCGCCATGAACTTGGCGAGCGCAGGTCTTCCGATGATTGCATGATAAGCCGCTTCGAAGTCGGCAACCTCAAAGCTGATATTCTCTGTCCGAAAGTTCTCCCGAGTGCCAAAGGTGACCGGAAGGGTGATTTGCCCGAGTGACGTAGATGACAGCCCTGGGATGACTCCGTGAAAAGGGGCTGAACTTGGCTTCAATTCTGATCTCGGGATCTGCATCTCATCCAGAGTCTTGGCGAAAAGGATGTTGAGGGCGCTACCGCCGTCGATGAGGACACGCTTGAGCTTGACGTTGCGAACCACCGGGTCTAGTACCAGGGGATACCGCCCCGGGTGAACCACTCGGTTAAGGTGATCCGAGTGGTTGAACGTGATAGCCACCTTCGACCATCGTAAATAACGTGGGACTTCAGGTTGTACGGCGTTGATTTCTTTGTCGGTCAGCTTCTGCTTCCTCTTTGACTTGTACGCTAGCGGTCCTCCAAAGATGTGGTTTAACTCGGTCCTGTAATCTTGGAAAGGCTCTGAGTCGCCAGCTGGGTCGTCCCTCTTGGTTCCTGAAGTGCCGGCTCCATCTGACGGTTTCTGGTGTAATTGAGTTGCGTATTGCTCGGTGAATTGCTTGTAGATGAAACAATCTTTGTCCGTGTGCTTGTGATTCGGGTGATGAGTACATTGGGCATTCATGATCTTGTCGTAGGCGGCCACTCGGGGACGCTGCTGTTGGTAGTTAGAAGTTGCGGCGACCAGATCCTCGGGCTTACGCTTGCGATCTTTTTGGCCGTTGTTGCCGATGTCGTTGCTGTTGTCGTGTCCTTCTTGGGGTGCCAGCTGCTCCCGGATTGCTTGTCGTGCTTGTCTTAGCGAGAGGCTTTGATTGCATCGTCTGATTTGGCGTAGGACTTAGTTGTCTCGAACATCTTCTTGACCGTCCTTGGAGGCTTACGCCCAAATTTGTCGATTAGTAACTCGTCGCGGACGCCTTTCTGGAATGCGGCAATGATGACATCGTCGGTGATGTCGGGGATCATGTTTCGCTTCTCCGAAAAACGCCGAATGTAGTCCTTCAATGACTCGTCGGGCTTCTGAATCACGTTGTAGAGATCGAAGTGGGTCCAGGGTCTTTCGAAAGTGCCCTGGATATTGGTGATGAAGTGGTCCCAAAGCTCGCTCCACGAATCAATCGAACCTCTTGGTAAGCTTGTGAGCCATTTCTTGGCTGAGTCGGCAAGAGCAACGGGCAGGTAGTTCGCCATGGCCTTGCTGTCTCCTCCTGCTACGCGGATGGCGAGGGTGTAAACGGTTAACCATGACTCGGGGTCAGTTTTGCCGTCGTACTTGTCAATCCCTGTGGGCTTGAATCCACTCGGCCAATCCACTCGACGCAAGTCCCGAGTGAACGCGGGTACTCCATCGTCATAGTTGTCAGGTGATCTCCTTCGGTCTTCATAAGAGGGTCTGTTGCGCTCCTGATAGCGCCGGTCAAGTACCTCCCTCAAGTCACTCGGCGGGGGCCTTCGAGAGCTGCTCTGGTAGTTGGAGTTATGACGAAACCGATCGTGGACGGGTGGCCAGCCGTGACCTCTCTCATGAGAGTCGGCCGACTGATCTTGGTGCTTCCATGCTACCTGGCGCGCCAATTGTCGAAACTTGGTTTCGGCAATAAGAAATTGGGGGTAGCAGTCAAGCGCCGAGCACGATGGGTTAGTATGCAAAAGGATTTAGACAGGTTTAGGCCTTCTATCAAGAAGTAATACCCTACTCCTATTTCGGGGATTCGATCCGCCGAGTGGTTTATTGATCTCGTGATCTCTTTCAATCTATGTTCTCATGTGTTCTCTTGTGTATCCCACAAGGGACGTCCTACCTTCCTTATATAGGTTTAGAGGGTAGGCTCACAAGTCGGAGACCTAACTATACTCGGTATCGGACTCCTTAATACTCCCGACTCAGGGCTATAAGCCGTTCCTTATTACACAAGGCAATGTAATACTTAAGTCCTAAGCCGATTACATCATCATGAATCATAACCTATCCCCTATAGTCAGTCGGATAAGCCAGCCATGAGGGTATCCGGTACCCATAATCCACAAATATCATGATACATTTTTGTACATCCCGGGTGGATGGATAAAGGGGAATGATGGGCTTCCGAAAGAATAGTCCCACGAAGATCCTGATTATTAGGGACAAAGATTTGTTTTCCATGAACTATTAATCCATCAGGATTGAGGGTAAATAAGGATTTCGGATTTTTTCGTATCTCGTCCTTTATTTTAGTCACATCCGTATCCAATAATTGAGCGGCTTGAATTTGAGAGTAGAGTGTAGGTTGTAATGCCAGAGCAGCAACATAACCTCCATCTACAATTTCCACATTAAATTTCTGTAGTTTACATAACCTCCAACATAACCACTTTGCCCTCTTGCATCAATACACAACCAAGTCCTTGGTGAGAGGCATCACAATAGACATGAAAACTTTTATGAATGCCTGGCATTACTAGCACTGGGGCTGATGTAAGCCTTTTTTGTAATTCATGGAAGCTTGATTCGCATGCCTCAGTCCAAATAAATTTGTGATCCTTTTTAAGGAGTTGGGTTATGGGCTTTGCGACCTTGGAAAAATTGTTAATGAAACGACGATAATAACCTGCTAGGCCGAGGAAACTTCTGACTTTGGGAACATTCTGAGGTTGTTTCCAATTAAGTACATTTTGTACATTACTTGGATTGAGAGCAATTCCCCCTTCGGAAAGGACGTGCCCAAGAAAGGTAACTTCCTTTAACCAAAACTTACATTTGGAATATTTGGCATAGAGTCGATGTTCACGAAGTTTGTCCAGCATCATATGCAAATGTTGTGCGTGTTCCACTTCATTTTTAGAATAGATAAGGATGTTGTCAATAAAAACCACCACAAACTTATCAAGATACTCCATGAAGATCTTATTCATCATGTTCATGAATGTAGCTAGAGCATTTGTTAATCCGAAGGAAACCACGGTATATTCAAATAAACCGTAGCGAGTGGTGAAAGCGGTTTTTGGAATATCCTCTGGTCTGATTTTGAGTTGGAAGTATCCTAATCTCAGATCGATTTTAGAGAAAATACGGGTGCCGGTCATTTGGTCAAAGAGGTCATAGATTCTTGGAAGGGGATATTTGTTCTTGATGGTAATTTCATTAAGAGGACGATAGTCTACGCACATTCGCATAGTACCATCTTTCTTTGGGGCAAACAGCACCGGACACCCCCACGGAGATGAGCTAGGACGAATGAAACCTTTAGCTAGTTGCTCATTTATTTGCTTCTTAAGTTCCACTAAATCATCAGAGGACATACGATAAGGCCTTTTTGCTATAGGTGCTGTTCCAGGAAGTAAATCAATCACAAACTCAATATCGCGATCGGGAGGCATACCTGGCAATTCCTCGGGAAAAACATCAGGATATTCATTTACTATAGGTACTGTTTTGAGCTCCGGAATTGATAGGGAATGAAGTAATGGTTGTTGGGAGGTGATGACATGTTCGGAGGTGAACGTAATAGGTTGGCCTTCGGTATTTTCCAGAGAAATGGTTTTCTTGGCACAATCTATGGTCCTTTTATGTTTAGATAACCAATCCATACCCAAGATAATGTCTAAACTGGGAGAGTTTATTTGTATGAGATTGGCTCCAAATTGTACTCCTTTAATCAAAATCTCGACATCGTTACAAACTAGATTAGTTTTGATTGTGGCACCGGGAGATTGCACTAACATAGCATTGCTTAATAGATTGGTTTTCAGATTCCGCTGGTTTACTAATTTGGTGGATATAAAAGAATGTGATGCACCAGAGTCAAAAAGAACAAATGTAGAAATTGAATGGACAAGAAAAGTACCCAGTACGATATCGGATGCATTAATAGCTTCCTCGGTAGTCACATGGTTGACTCGGCCCCGTCCAAAAGGTTGAGTCGACCTAATAGGATTGCGACCACCTCACTGGCCTCCATGACCTTGGGGAGAACCACGTGGCTGTGGTTGCGATCCTTGAAGACGTGGCACCGATCTTCCGGTCTTTGGAATTGGACAACTATTAGAATAGTGGCCCACCTTGCCACAGTTCAAACAAGTGACATTGGCAGCCCTATTCTGTTTTCCTTGAGATAAAGCACCACGGTTGTAAGTCTGAACTGCTGGAATTGGAGGACGAAAAGTAGCATTCTGTGGTCATGGTGGCTGCGAAGCCACATATCGAACCATAGTGGGCTACGACAAACGCGGCCGAGTGGAGCTGCTGCTACTTGCCGCTCACCTTGCGACCCACTTGCGTTTACGATCTTTCAATACCTCCTTTTCACTAGATTCCACACGAAGAGCTTTGTCTACCAAGGTCTTCATGCTAAAGATTTCATGAGCGGCAAGAACATGCTTAATTTCAGGATTGAGTCGGTCGCGACATAATTCCACCTTCTTGGCTTTAGAGGGCATTTCAGAAGTTGCATAGCGACCCAGATAATTGAAGCGGTCCAGGAATTCCATAAAGGACATATTTCCTTGTTTCAAATTATAAAACTCCTTTTTCTTCATCTCCATAATGCCGGCAGGAATATGAGCAGATCTAAATCCTTCTTTAAACACAGCCCAAGTGATAGGTTCATCAGGAGGAATAAGAGCTTTGTAAGTCTCCAACCAAGCTGATGCTGCACCTTGAAGGTAGTAGGCAGCATAAGAGGCTTTCTCCACATTGTTGCATCCACATAGATCAAGCTTGGATTCAATATCACGTAGCCAATCATTTGCAACAAGAGGATCAGTAGCGGAGGAGAAATGTGGAGGATGGGTGCGTTGAACGTCCGCCAGCTTGGAATGCCCTTGATTAGCGTTACGAGCCATAGCAGCACCCATGTTTTCAGCGTTTGCTATCATCCGTTCAAACAACTGATTTTGAGTGGCTAAAATGTGAGCTAGGGAAGGTTCTTCCCCCCGGTGTTCTCTATCGGTGGCTCGACGACTCCCGCTAGCATGACCCATTGACTGGGCACCAGAACGGTTTGGATTAGGAGGGGTCGCCTCGGAGCCGTGACCCCCGGTTGCCGCAGCCATGGATCGAGTATTAGTCATCCTACACCCAAGGTACAAGAAGTACATGAGCTGGCTGCGCATGAATATAATGAAATTTTTGAATAATTGGACAGGACACTAGATTTATGTTCCTACAATGCAAATTTTATTTAAATGAGATCCAAATTGACTTGATGGAAATTTCTGGACAGCAAACATATCAATTCAAAATGAGGAAAAATCCTAAAGGACCACGTGGCTTCTCATTGATTTAGATAGACTTGCTTACATAACGATGTTTGGTAGTCATAACAATCAAGTACAGAACTTGACCTTACAAAATTTGACCACCAACTGGTTCTGTCCAGAATTTATTACATATTAGTACAAGGGAGTCGAAATTCTTAAGAGAACCTATTACACATTCTAGGCATATTCGGAATAGCCAGCTGGAGGATTTGGTACCACAGTAGTTGGAGTTGCCATGGTCAAGCGATAGCATTGACCATCCCTTTCATACACATAAGTCAGTCCGAGCAGTTCTGGATTACCAACTGTTGCGGGATCAGCCATAGTACAATTATTACGATGATATCCTACCCTCATACGGGGCCTACGATTGATTTGCTGATAGATCCCCATAGGAGGTGGCAAGGTCTCCGTGATTGGCTGCATAACATAACTACCATACATAAAGGCAGTATCAAAGTATCCTTGATGACCCAAAAGTTCAACTCGCCTATCAAGTGTGGCAACTCTAGTTTGAAGTCTGTCCAGCTCATTGAGAACTGATGTGAGGTACTTATCCATGGATCGGACTAATTCGGCGAGGTAGAGTATAGGCGTATTAATGTCTCCTGATCGACCCTCTAATCCTGGATACTAACTGGAAGTGGCATTATCGATACGAGCCGGAAAGTAGTGAAAGAGTCCTGCTATTCCTGGCATGTGGTGTCGGAAGTATACAATAGCTTTCGAGCATAGCTAAGGGTGCATCCCAACCATAACCAAGGAAACAAAGAGGTGCATCTCCCACGAATGTACAACTCCGATTTATAGACACTAAGTGAAGAGCTTCGCTCGGCCGAAAAGAAATGGTACTCTGGTTGGTGAGTGTGACCAAGGTGCTGTAACATAAGCCATAAAATGTGAGATAGGGTCCCTTCTTTATAACCTCCGGAATATCCCAGTGGCTGCCATATAATTGTCATCTACAACAACAAGAACTAGTTAGCGACCTTAAGTGAAGTTCCAGGGAACAAATCTTGCTCATTGTGGAAGAGACTAAATAAAATATTTGGATGGTTGCCATGCATTTTCCATAATTGTATAAAAGACAAAATAACTCCCCAATAGTATTCCCAAAAACATTTATGTGCTACTGGAGTGAAATCTAAGATTTTCTCATTATGAAATTCACTCTCTACCATAGTTTTATTAACAGAGGTATGCAGTCCCTAGTAAGGTCTTGTCCTTCTAATTTTTGTCAATAAGTTGGTCCGGAAACATCACAAACCTTGGGAAGTCTTTTCCAAACAATCAATCTAATGGTTTGAACACAACCAAACCATCCTGCCCCACATCTATCCACACTAGGCCTTTGAGAGAAGAAAAGAAAATTTGAAATTTTTACAATTAGAAGGAGTAAGGGGCTTGAAAATAGAAGTGACACAAATATGTTTTCAGAACATTTCAAATTCTGATTTGATTTAGTTAAATCTTTTTTTTCTGAAATAATTCAATCAGAACATCACTTTTAAAATAACCATGATCCTAAAGATTTAGCATGGGGTTTAAAAATCAACATAAAAGTCATAGGGGAGAATCTTAACCAAAGAGGGATAAAGATTTTAAGATTGATTAAGTTTTCACAATTACTTTATAGTTGAGAACAAAGTTCTCAAAATACTTTTCTTTTGAAGCCATTCTACAACTAATATTCAAATAAAGGGTTCCTACAGTCAGTCATGGCTCTGATACCAACGCTGTCGAGCACGCCGAAACTTATATTTTCCAATGCCAATTGTGATTTTCACATAGTCTTGGTGAATGAGATCCATACACGCATATTAGTCATTCAAACCTCAATGTGAAGGAAATCACAAGTGACATCATCTATATAAATTCCGAGGTACCGAATATTGAACAAAGAAGATATTGCTGAGACTCAGCGTGCCAGTCAACTTCAGCCTGGTATGTGCTCGTCAAACCACTCGAAGGTGGCGACCAGATGTGTTACACATCCAGGAGACTTGACCAAGTTACATGAGCTCTACAACGTCTCCAATGGTCAAAATCCTTACTCGTGTCTTAGCAAGTCCTATTATTACAGAACTTACCAACACACTTTCATCTAGTATTTGGTATCCCAACAAGGTAGTTCAAATTCTTAGATATTACATAGTCTTTATGATAATTATACATATGCCCAACCGGCCCAATAGTTAGTGGTTCTGCGGAAGCATTTTTCTACCCAAGACCGTTTTTGCAACCGACTAGGGTAGACCCTAGTTAGAACCGTCCTGAAACTCAGAACTATCCCCAACCAGGCACTCGTCATCGTTAAAGGCTTCACCTGCGTCTGTATCTAAAAGAAAATACAAAGCAGAATACAACAACAGTAGCAAGAGTTAGTACATTACGAATAATGTACTGGCATCGCCAATCCTAACATACATGCATGGCATAATCAAAGGAATGGTTCAAGTTGGCTCATCTTCAGCATAAAGCAAGATTTGTTTCTACAAGACATTTTCTAAATAGTACGGAACAAATAAATTTTCAGCAAACATATGTATATTATTATGGCATCATATCCATAAAGTATTATCTTACATTATATACTACTTGGTACTATCCAGAGCATCAAGTATATAGATCATTTCAAATCATTTCCCACATCATTTCATAAAACTTGAATTTAAAGATAATAAATGCAAAGATTAAAATCATTCGTCTATACTCAACACATATCCTTATGCCGCTCATAACCGAGAGCACAGCTAACCGATTAGTTTAAACTCTGCAGAGCCCGGACACTGTACCCACATGATGTAAAATAGTAATCATGTAAAACATGCCACGTGATACCGAAGTACTCGATTTACTACTCACAACATAGCCTTTACATTACTCATGATTTAGCCTTGCACTAGCACGATAGGTGTGATTCCGTCCTAGGCATATGACCCAGAACCGTTAGGAGGCGGGACCACGCCTGAGCCTAACACCATGGTAGCGAAAACATCCTTTCCTACCATGAGGCACCGTATCGTTGTATTGGACAGACTTAGACGCCTAAACTACCATACAGGTAAATAGGTAGTTCCTATGAATCATCAACGAAAGCCTGATCGTCGTCTAAACATGCACATAAAATCCAAATTACATTTGTGCAAAGAAAAAATTTAATATGCTCTAAAATAAATGTTGTTCCTAGGGTGAAAAGATACTGTGATGACTGGATTTTTAGTGCAAGAATTCCTATTTTATCAAGTTCCATTTAAAAGTCACGAATTTTTCAAAGTTGGAACTAATTAATTAAAGCCTATATGCAAATTTTAAATATTTGGGACATAAATCACTAAGATTCTGTTGAGTTTAGTACCTACAGATTATAGAGCATAAAAATGTGAAGCCAACAAAATTTAGTTTGAAATTTTTAGAGTTATAAAGAATTTATTATGAATTTCCAAAGTTGATGTCCTTTTTTCAGTTCATCAGAAAACGCTTTATTCTTTTATTCTAGATTTTATAAAGTCTAAAAGAGATCGGGTCCACCAGTCAGTGACCGCACTCGTGCACTAAAGTCCCTAGGGTTCTAGCAAATGGATCCCGCAGTTCTTTAGCACGTGGCTTACGCTTTTAACCAAAATAGTACTCGGGTTTTTGTATATTTACATTTAGGTCATGACCCCACATGTAGGTGGCTGTTTAAATTGCTAAAACGTCCCTGTAGATCCTAACAGCTCGCAACTATAGCCTCTAGTGTAGCTACGGCAGAGCAGCAATGCGGCGACAAACTTTGCGGTGGCTCCGGCGGCGAACGACTGGGCTCCAGACGACGCGACCATAGGGAAAAAGGTGAAGGGCTCCTAAACGAAGCTAATGAGGTTCATCTTGTGAGCTATGGTGGCATATTCCGTTGGCAGCAGCAGGAGGAGCGGCGACCTGCCTCGGCATGCATGTGCATGTCGAGTTTGCGGCTTGATCCGTGTGCGCGTGAGTATGCATGTGGGGCTAGGGACGTCTACGGAGCTTACCAACGTTTAAACGATATCCGGCAAGCTTCCATTCACCCGGTCCAGTCCCGATGGCGGCACGGCTTGACGGTTGTCGTTGACGAGGTACCTCCGGTTCCAAGCGGTCTAGGAGGAGTACATGCATCGATTAGTGATGACATGGAGTAGCTCAATGCACGACGAATTGCCCCGAGACTCACCACAGAGTGTGGTAGAGCTGGATGATGTCGGCGGCCGGAGATGAGGAAGACGAAAGGGATCTTCCGATTTAGAGCTTCTCGACTCGATTCCTTTGGGGTTCGCGGTTGTCTTGAGGTGGTGAGTATGTTGGCGAAGCAGCTCGGCCAGATATGGATTCTTGGGGCCGGGCGACGTTGATGAACTCCACGGCGGCGCTCGGAGTTCACTGGTGGCTCGAGTTGACGCGGTAATCGTTCCTGGAGGTGGGCTACACCAAATCAATGGTTCTTTGAGGGGTTAGTAACGGCATCGAACAGAGAACTTGGAACGCGGCTTAACCAGGATTGGTACGCACCCTATGATGCGGAACAACGGTGACAGTCTCGTCGGCGCTGAAGGAGACACCTTCGTTGCTCGAAATTCCAAGATGATCGCCCTCGGTATCTCCGCAAAATGGAACAATGGCGAGAGGAAGAGGATGTGTGTCGGCCGGCATGGTTTTATATGGCGGTCGACAGAGAAGTGGAGATAGAGCGGCGCTCAGCGCCGCCGACGCGTGTTGCCTGCGTGTTCTGCGTGGAAGCGGTGCTAGGGTGATGTGGGCATGCCTGTGCGATTGACAAGTGGGTCCCACAATGGCTTGGGCCCACCTGGCAGTGTATGTTGTGTGTGGGAGAGAAAGAGCTGGAATTCAAGCTAAGTCCAAAACTGCTGCCAGATTCCAAATTTGTCCTCAAATTAAATTATTTTCCAGAGGCATTTAGGTATAGAATTCAATGGCAAAATGGTAAAGTACTATTTCCTCTATATTCTGAACCAATTTCCCCAACCAAAATATTTTTGGTCAAATTTTAATGAAGTGCCCAAATATGCTCCAGAGAATCTGAAATTTTCCAATTTTTAGTTTAATTGTGATATTTGTTTGAATAAGTAAATAAGATGATAAGGCCCAGCAAAATTCATAGGTTACTCCACACACCTGGGTTGAGCAAGACACCCGCCAAGTCCAAAGACCCCCGTCATCATGCAATTTGGAAGGTTCAAGATCAGTCGGCCAACTCTCGTGAGAGAGGTCGCGGCCGGCCACCCGTCCACGATCGGATTTGTTATGGCAACAGCTCCAACTACCAGAGTGGCTCTCGAAGGCCCACGCCGAGTGACTTGAGGGAGGTACTTCACCAGCGTCATCACGAGAGCAACAAGGCCTATCATGAAGACTGAAGGAGTTCCCCCGACAACTACGACGATGGAGTACCCGCATTCACTCGGGACCTACGTCGAGTGGATTGGCCAAGTGGATTTAAGCCCACTGGGATTGACAAGTATGACGGCAAAACGTCAAGCTCAAGCGTGTCCTCATCGATGGCGGTAGCACCCTCAACATATTCTTCGCCAAGACTTTGGACGAGATGCAAATCCCGATATCCGAATTGAAGCCGAGTTTAGCCCCTTTACACGGAGTCATCCCAGGGCTATCATCTACGCCACTCGGGTAAATTACCCTTCCGGTCACCTTCGGCACTCGGGAAAACTTCCGGACAGAGAACGTCAGCTTTGAAGTTGCCGACCTCGAAGCAGCTTATCATGCAATCATTGGAAGACCTGCGCTTGCCAAGTTTATGGCGGTCCCGCACTACACCTACCTCATGATGAAGATGCTCAGTCCCAATGGAGTCATCTCCTTGCGCAGCGATGTCAAACAAGCCTCCACCTGCGACAAGGAAAGCTGCGACATGGCCCAAACTTGTGAGAGATTACTCAGCCAACAGGAGGTCTGATTGGCTGCATCAACATTAGGCGAAGGCGAGATCCCAGCAAAGAAGATAGCCAAGTCGGGAGAAGGCGACGCCAAGACAAAGAAGATTCTCCTTGATCCCTCTGATCCTTCCAAAACTGCTGTAATAGGCGCCGAGTTAGATCCCAAATAGGAAAGCGCGCTCATCACCTTTCTACAAAATAATAAAGATATATTTGCTTGGAAACCATCTGATATGCCTGGTATACCTAGAGAGGTGATTGAGTACTCATTAAATGTTAAAGAGGACGCGAAACCAATAAAACAACGACTCCGCCGTTTTGCCCAAGATCGAAGGGATGCTATCAAGGAGGAACTCGCAAAGCTCTTGGCGGCTGGATTCATCAAAGAAGTTTACCACCCCGACTGGTTGGCCAACCCGGTCCTGGTTCGGAAGAAGACAGGGCAATGACGCATGTGTGTAGACTACACCGACCTCAACAAGTCTTGTCCCAAGGATCCCTTTGGTTTGCCCCGTATTAATCAAGTTGTCGACTCAACAGCCGGCTGCAAGCTTCTGAGCTTCTTGGATTGTTACTCGGGATACCATCAAATCAGCTTGAAGGAGTCCGACTGCTTGAAGACATCATTCATTACCCCGTTCGGAGCTTATTGTTACATCACGATGCCTTTTGGCCTCAAGAACGCCGGAACTACTTATCAGTGTATGATCCAGAGATGCCTTCAGACTCAACTCGGGAGGAACGTGGAAGCTTACGTCGATGATGTCGTCATCAAGACCAAGCAAAAACAGGATCTGATCGCCGACTTAAAAGAAACATTCGCAAATATTCGGGCTTTCAGAATGAAGTTGAACCCGGAGAAGTGCACTGTTGGTGTGCCGTCAGGCAAGTTACTCGGCTTTATGGTGTCTCACCGAGGCATTGAAGCAAATCCAGAGAAAATCAACGCTATCCGGAATATGAAGCCCCCGAGTACCCAGAAGGATATCCAGAAGCTTACTGGTTGTATGGCAGTGCTAAGCCGCTTTGTTTCTAAACTTGGTGAACGAGGCATGCCCTTTTTCAAATTGCTCAAGAAGACGGACGAATTTCAATGGACCCTGGAGGCCCAAAAAGCTTTTGAAGACTTCAAGGAGTTCCTCACAACGCCACCTGTGTTGGCGTCACCTTACCCTCAAGAACCTTTGTTGCTCTAGTTTCCGCAACCTTTCAGGTGGTCAGCACGGTTTTGGTCGTCGAACGCGAGGAGGAAGGACAAGCTCAAAAAGTTCAAAGGCCGATCTACTTCATTAGCGAGGTGCTGGCCGGATCCAAAACACGTTACCCCCAGGTACAAAAATTACTATATGGAGTCTTAATCACTATCAGGAAGTTAGCCCATTATTTTCAAAGTCACTCGGTTACTGTTGTCACGTCTTTTCCACTCGGCAATTTCATCCATAATCGGGAGGTTACTGAGCGCATTGCGAAGTGGGCTTTGGAATTGATGCCACTGGATATTACTTTCAAAGCCAGAACGTCTATAAAATCTCAAATCTTGGCTGACTTTGTGGCCGAGTGGATCGAGCGTCAAGAAGATGTACCTAGGGAGGAGCTGCAATATTGGACCATGCATTTTGATGGGTCTAAACGAGTCACCGGCTTAGGAGCAGGAGTTGTCTTGATTTCCCCGATTGGGGAGAGGCTACGATATGTTCTTCATATACATTTTCCTGCTTCACACAATGTGGTCGAGTACGAAGCTTTACTTCATGGGCTACGACTTGTTGTGTCTCTCAGCATACGTCGGATGGTTGTACGAGGAGATTCCCAGTTGATGGTAAATCAAGTAATGAAGGATTGGTCTTGCTTAAATAATAATTTGGCAGCCTATCATCAAAAAGTTCGCAAGTTAGAGGACAAGTTTGATGGCTTGGAGTTATCTCATGTTTTAAGGCACAACAATGAGGCGGCAGATCAATTGGCATAGTTTGATTCCAAGCGAGAAGCAGCCCCGATTGATGTTTCTGTAGAACACCTCTATGAACCGATTGTTACTAAAAAAATCAGTTACCAATGAAGAAGTTACAGACCAGGTCGCCATGCTCGATGCCGACTGGAGAACACCGTTTATCAATTTTCTGACTCAGCAGGAGCTACCCGAAGACCAGGATGATGCAGAGCGAGTCCGACGTCGTAGTCAGAGTTATGTCATGGTTGATTCGGAGTTGTACAGGAGAAGCCCATCTGGAGTTTTGTTAAGGTGCGTCACGCCTGAGGAGGGACGACAATTGTTGCAGGATATTCACTCGGGAATTTGCGGCAGTCACGCTGCAGCATGTACTTTGGTGGGCAAGGCTTACAGGCAAGGTTTTTTCTGGCTCACGGCAGTCTCCGACGCCAACAAGGTGGTCCGCACATGTGAAGGTTGTCAGTTCTTCGGTCGGCAAAGCCATGTTCCAGCCCAAAAGTTACAAACAATTCCATTGTCATGCTCTTTTGCGGTTTGGGGCTTCGACATGGTTGGTCCTTTCAAAAAGGCTCCAGGAGGATTTACACATTTATTTGTCATAATTGACAAGTTCTCCAAGTGGATTGAGGCTAGGCCGGTTGTTACAATAACTGCGGAGAAGGCGCGAGATTTTATTTTAAATATTATGCATCGGTTTGGTGTTCCTAGCAGGATTATAACTGATAATGGGACTTAGTTCACTGGCGGCGTCTTCAAAGAATTCCGTGAAGATTTTGGAATCAAGATTTGCTATGCGTCGGTGGCACACCCAAGAAGCAATGGACAGGTTGAACGTGCCAATGGTATGGTTCTTCAAGGTATTAAGGCCTGAGTGTTTGATAGGCTAAGCCCTTATGTTGGAAGATGGATCCAAGAGTTGCCTTCGGTATTATGGTCATTGTGGACTACGCCCAGTCAGGCTACTGGCTAATCACCTTTCTTTTTAGTCTATGGGGCTGAAGCAATGTTGCCGAGTGAGATGGAGTTTGAATCTCTTCGAGTTCGCAGTTTCCATGATGAACGTCATGATCAAGAACGAGTTGATGATTTGACCCGACTGGAAGAGGCTCGTGAGGCTGCATTGGTTCAGTCGGCAAGGTATCTTCAAGGACTTCAACGTTATCATAATCGAAACGTTCGGTCACGAGCTTTTATTGTTGGTGATATGGTTTTACGGAAGATTCAGACTACGAAGGATAGACATAAGTTATCTCCATTATGGGAAGGACCTTATATAATTGCTGAGGTCACTCGGCCAGGAGCATATCGTTTGAAGCGCGAAGATGGGACTATGGTGGAGAATTCATGGAATATTGAGCACCTTCGTCGATATTATACTTAAATTTATTGTATCATGTTCTTCTCGATTGCCGACTTCAAGTAAGTTGCCTTCTTGAGTTGTCAGTCGGGGGCTATACGTATCAATAAAGTATAATGTTTTTTATCAATAATGACTTGTTCATACTTGGTTTATCATTGTTTAGTGTTCTGGTTTGAGTTAAGTAAATAAGGACTGAAAATTTTTTGATGGCTTAATCAAGTCTAGGCTTGGTGACAGTCGGACGGAAATTTTTAAGAAATTAAATACGAAGACTCAAATTAGGGCATAAAAATAAATAAACTGAGAATTTACAAGTTAGATTACAATAGTGATTTACATCGAAGAAATCCCTAGAAGTTTTCAGCCACATCAGCAGCAATTTTCTTTGCCGACTCCTGTGCTTCACCGATTAGCTCCAAGGCTTGTTTATCAGAAGTGCCGTCTGCGAAGCCATCTCCTATAGAGTTTATGTCAACTCGGGGATAGAGGGATTTCATCATCGCCAGGGTTTGACTTGCACTCATGACAGCAGCATCAGTAATATTCTCTATGTACTTTTTTGGAGCTGTCCTGAGTTTATCAAAGATTTCTACAGCTTCCATAGCGTTTGTTCCAAGGCCGTTTTCATAGATTGCTGACAATATTGGCGCAGCTGCATTGGTAATGTCATCCCTGACTCTTTTGGCTCTCCGGACTTTCTTCGCAAAGACTTCAAATTGAGCATGGGATTTAATCTTATTAGCTATAAGTTTGATATGATTTAGATTATACAAATAACCAAGATCAGTTAGATCAACGAGTATGAGTTTCAGGGGTTACCTTCAATTTCTTCTAAAGCTTTATCTTTGTCAGACTCAAGTTTGTCATTATCAGTCTCTGCTTTCTTTAGTTGAGCCTTGAGGGAATCAATCTCAGATATGTTAGCTACAACATGAAGATTTGGAGTTATTGGAGTCGAACGGATTAAACAAGAACATATGAGTTGGTTTCTATTACCTCCGATTGAACCGTGAAGCTCCAGGTTCATATCTCGAAGCCTGTTGATTTCTTCCCGAAGGACGACTTCTCTAGCTGCAGCTTCTTCTTTAGCTTCCTTGAGATCTTGCTGGATGTTTTTCAAGGAATTGACATGAGGCACCAGTTTCTCTAAAGTATCTGATTTAGCCAGTGAGCGCCAATATATTCTCTGCATCATGGAGATTGAGTCAATTGATTACAAAACATAATGCAATTGAGATATGAGAAATTTGTTTGTACGTTCATCAGCCGAGTGGCTTCATTGAGATTGCCGATAAGCAAATCGCATTCTTCAGCTTCCTTTTGCTTATTCAATACGATGCCTTGCTTTTTGCCTTCGGCATCTCACCACTCGATCATGATTGGAGGTATTGAGTCTTCTGTGGACTTCAGTCGGGTAATTTCTTCTTCTTCGGTTGTTTGCTCTAAGGATGATGAATAAAGAAGGAAGTCAGAAGATATGTTCGAGACAAGAGTTTGATGACTATTGAAGGTTACCTGTCCTTGGTGCTGGATCTTCAACTGGAGTCTCTTGATTGACTGGGATCTGTTTCTCCTTGTCTGGCTGGTTCTCAGTCGGGGGTCCCTGAGTGGATGCTTGATTAGCAGGGTCCGACTGGTTTCCAGTCGGGGTATCTTGACTGGCAGTCAGGGGCTTTTGCTCGGGGATGGCTTTATTTGGGAGAGGGTTCTGGGACCCTTGTTCTGCAGACTTTGGTTTCTTTGGTGTTGTGGATGGATTTACTTTCTCTGTCTGCTCGGTGGGATCTATGTCTTAAGGTTTTCTACAGAAGAAGATAAAGATGATTAAGATGGAATCAAGCGGGTTTTCAACGAGAAGATAAATTCGGTTGTGAGAAGAATACCTGTTGGATTTTTTGATTTTTGGGGCAGATCTCGTGGATGGCCTGGGAGAGCTTATGTTGGCTTTCGGAGTTTGGATTTCCTCAGATTCTTCATCCGAGTCATCCACGACCAGTTTCCTCTGTTTGCTGGCACGTTTGCTGGTTTCTTCAACGGCAGCGGCGGCTCTTTTGTTTTTAGCTTGAGGTTTGATCTTTGGGCCACCAGTCAGTTTCTTGGTAGTCGGCTGGGTCGGTATATCTTCATGATACACTTTGTATGGCCGAGAGATAATCAGGGCATTTGCCTACAAGCAATATCCTTAAGATACATTGAAGAACATGGACAGATTGAAAAATGGTTCAGGATGCATAGTTTATTTACTGGAGGAGGTGGTCGATGAAGATGGAAGGGAACAACTGGCAGTTTATTGCTGTAGTCCATTGCAATTCTAGAAGAGAAGATCTTCTACATATGAGCGCACAAGACCTGGAAATTCAGGGATTCATGGTCTTCCCGATTGGGGTCACTCTGGCCTTCGTATTCAAATATGGGCTTAGACCTTTCTTTGATAGGAGCTAGTCGGCACTTGATGAAGTGCCGAGTGATCTGTTCTCCTTGGAGGCCCTTATTCTTCATTTCAAGAATTTTAGCCAGAAGATTGTTAGCTTCTATCCAATCTTGGTTTTCTGGCAGAGCATTCCAGTTGGTTCGTTGGATTGGTGGGAGACCAATGAAGTCGGGCAAGCTGAGGGTTGGGTTTGAGATATAGAACCAATTCGCATGCTAGCCCTTGTTGGAAGATTTTAAAGGAAGAGGAAAGTAGTCTTTGCGGAGAGTATCGCGGAGCTGAAATCCGGCACCACCAACAACGCAAGGGTTATCCTTGGTTGGGTGGGCCTTAAGAGAGAACATGCGGCGGAAGAGGTTGAAATGAGGATAGATTCCCAGGAAGGCATCGCACACATGGATGAAAATGACAATATGTAATATGGAGTTTAGATTCAGATGGTAAATTTTAAGACCGTAGTAATCAAGGATACCATGAAAGAATTCGAAAGTGGGTAGACCAAATCCGCAATAGAAAAAGTGGGTGAAAACTACGATCTCACCGGTGTTCGTTGTTGGGAACTCTTCGCCGTATGCTGGGCGCCAGCCGATGATCTCCTTGGCAGGAAGAACTCCGTCCTTCACCATCTCTCGCAGGGTTGATTCTTTCACATCTGATGCTGCCCATTGGTAAGGGAATTTCTCTCTCTTCCGCCATGGATGAGGTTTGTGGGGGATCGAATCAGGTGTTGAGGGCAGAGATTCTTGGAGGAGATGTTTGTGGCGAGATGTGCGTGGTGGATTTTGATGGAGTTTCAAGTTTCTGGATGAATGGATTTGGATGGGCTCGTGTTCTAGGTTTTCTTCGGAAGAGCTTGTGAACAGGAGCGCGAAAGGGGAAATTTTAGAAGATGAAGCGGCGGGGAAGACGATGGCGCTTCAGTGATTTTTAGGGTATCGATAGGTTTTCTCGTGTTTGGGCCAAGGCCCATGAGAAGCTTACAGCCCATAAGTTTGGTTCGGCCTATCACGTATCTTTTAGGGACTTAAGCAGATTTACCTTAGCAATATGCATGTGTTTTAGTGCCTAGTACCGTTTAAATCCTTCCGTACAGCAGTTATTCAACTTTTTAGGAGTTGACGCGATTTGGAAGGTGACCAGCAGGGAAGTCTTTTATGACTATTTTGGTAACTTTTTTATAAGTTGCTAGAGCTGTTTGGTTTACTAAAAGTAATTGATTTTATATTATATCAATACTATCTTGCCATCTTGGTGTGCCTTTTTGATTACGACCAATGTTATAGCTTAGGTTAATTGTGTCTTGGTCGTATTGTTATGAGTTTTTATTGACTCGGATTTTCTATTGTCCATATGACATGTTCCTGAGGCTGAAGGAGTTGTGTGTCTTGAGGGGACTCGGGCAGAATAACTCGGATAGCATGAGCTTGCCAGTACTCGGGGTCATTATACACTATGTCTTGCTTATGAGGTTATGTGTTATATGAATTTTTATGATTGCTTTTGGCTTAGGCTAGGCATTTATTTATATCACTCGGATGAGTGTGATTATTATAGTTCTTGACTATATGCTTAGTTTGTTTAACTAAACACATAGTCGGGGGCTACGCCTAATTAGGTGCATCTAGTCGATGCACCTAGGTATATATTCTTGATAATTCTTGAGATGTTTTCAGCCTTTCACAGCCTTCTTATTGGATGATAAAGCACTCGGGAGACTTAGGCAGAGATGATGGAAGCACTCAGCGATGGAGGCACTTGGCTATGATGATATTCGGCTATGTGTTATTCTGGTTTAAGGCTACATTATCTCATCGACTATGAAGGTCTCAGGGGCTACTGTGGAGATTATGGGTACCATTTACCCACATGGCTAGTTTATCCGACTGACTATAGGGGATAGGTTATGATTCATGATTATGTAATCGGCTTAGGACTTAAGTATTATGTTACCTTGTGTAATAAGGAACGGCTTATAGTTCTGAGTCGGGAATATTATGGAGTCCTATATCGTATGTTGTTAGGTCTTCGACTTGTGAGCCTATCCTCTAAACCTATATAAGGAGGATAGGACGTCCCTTGAGGGATATAGAAACAATAGCAATTAGCTAGGTTTTCTTCATACACAACCTGATCAGGAGATCAATAAACCACTCGGCAGATCTAATCCCCGAAACAGGAGTAGGGTATTACTTCTTTATAGAAGGTCTGAACCTGTCTAAATCCCTTTGTCTACTAACCCATCGTGTTTGGCACTTGATCGCTACCCCCAGTTTCTTATTGTCGAAATCAAGTTTCAACACTTAGGGTTGTGAACTATACGGATACGATATACCGTTAGGATACTGGAAGATCACTTTAATGTTATGGGATTCGGTTAATAAATAGAGAAATTGTATCTCGAATAGAAGGTGTTAGCGTCTTATTCAGGGAAGATACAATCTCTGTGATCTCGTAGGCCAAATATATGCTCTGAGTTCTACTTGGAGGCCAAGGCAGTCTGCAGTATAAATACAAAGCTCCGTAGAGGGTATGGGATCATCGAATCAGAGCGCAGACTACCACCATAGCAGAGACAATCCGGAGGACTTAAGACAACTCGCCGCCTGGATCTCGTCGAGCCGTTCTCGACAAGGATCTCATCGGTATTCGATACTTTATGTTGTTCTCTATTGTAATCTCTATGATTCTCGTCGTAATTCCATATAAACTGGAGTAGGGCTATTACCTTACAAGAGGCCTGAACCAGCATAATCTTTGTCTCTTGTGTGCTTAATGTCGTTTTATGTAGATCCTTATTCCAACATACCCCAATACCCTCAGAATATAGTCTATGGAATAACTTGTCGACAGTATCATGTTTGATATCGAAGATACCAGATTCGGTACCCATAATACCATACGGACATCAGCATGATACTAGGTATCAAATTTGATACCTATAAGGTATCATGTCTGCTACTGGAGATATCATATCTAGTACCTACAGTGTATCATGTCTGATACCGAAGGTACTAGATCTGATACGTTCGGTATCATGCTGATGAAAGCTATTATGTTACAATGGTATATTGTTTTGTAGTCTTCCTCGTAACTTTATTATTTTCCGTCAATAAAAATATCCAATCTTATTAACAACCAAGAGATCTAGCCTCTCTCACTCTATAATGGACTATATTATCCCTCTCATCAAAAAGAAAAAGTAATAAAAGAACACCTAAACCCTGCTCTGCCCCTTGAATCGATAGTGCCGGACGAATCTCGGCGCCTCAGTCCAAGGCGTTGACCACGATGGGGCTCCTGACATGGTGGGTCCCATCCGACCAGACGAGCCTCCCGAAGACGTAGCCCTTCCCGAGCTTGTCGTTCTCCGACTTGAACGTCACCTTGAACTCCTTCTCCTCGCCGTCCTTGCTGAACTCCAGTGCCGCCGGGTCCACCGTCATGTTGATCCCGTACGGCGCGCGCCACGTCGCGCGGTACGTGGCCGGCCGGCCGATGCACTTGAGCCGCCGCGTCACTGTCGACGAGTGGCGCAGCGCCGGCACCACGATGGACGGGTAGTTGAGGTCCTCCATTGGTGGGATTTTCTCCGGGCAGGTGAACTTGCCGGCGCTGACCTTGGCGAGGTCGCTGGTGTTGAACCCCATGGCGCAGAGGAAGGTGAAGTAGTCGTCCTTGGAGAGGTCGTAGACGAGGCCCGGGTCGACTGCGCGGTTCGGGTGGACGTTGCCGGCGCCGAACGCGAACGCCGTCGCCTCCTTCCCGTCGTGGTCGCGCATCGGCGCGCCGGTGTTGTCCTGGGTGCGCGCCGTGGTCATGATCGCGGACCGCATCGCCGCGGGGCTCCACTCCGGGCGCGCCGCCTTGAGGAGCCCGATCACGCCGGAGATGTGCGGGCACGCCATGGACGTGCCGGACAGGATGGCGTACTCCGACCGCCGCTCGTCATTGGGGACCTCCGTCGGGCTGACGTACTCGGTGAACGCCGCCAGGATGTCCACGCCCGGCGCCGCGATGTCCGGCTTCAGCACGTACGGCAGCGCCCCGCTGGGCCCGCGCGACGAGAAGGCCGCCACCGACGGCGAGTTCTTCACTCCGACCTCCGTCTTGGACGGCGAGATGTTCGCCACGGGGTTCTTGGAGGAGTCCATGTACTCGTACAGCGAGATGGCCTCCTTATAGGTGATCATGGTGGCCGGGAGCACGTGCGGGTCGGCGACGATGTCGTCGCCGTCCATCTCGCCGTTCGCGAGGATCATCCCGGCGCCGCCGGCGTTGAGGACGGTCATGCCCTTCGTCACCCTTGTGATGTCGCCGCCACGCACGCACACCACGATCTTGTCCTTCACCTTGGCCGGGTCAAGCGTGCCTAGTGGGCAAGTCGACCTGAAAAACCACACAAATTTTTGCCAAGATTGAATCAGTTCAATTCGATCTCACACAAATCAGAAAGAAAATTCACGTACGCGACGGCAGGGTCAGAGCTTGCGAGCGCGGCGTCGCTGGCTTTGATCATCGGGTAGAGCTGGGTAGAGTGCAAGGTCGTCGTCTCCAAGCTCATCCCCTGCGACGCACGCAGCATTGGAAGAGACTTGCACCGTGAGCCATGTCGTCCAAGTGTACGTCCATGCAGCTATAGTTAACAATGGCGGTGGAGGTCACCATTACCGTCATGTGCGCGCTGTTGCCGAGCGTGACGACGTTAGGGAAGTCCCGGTCGACGGTGCTGGCGGCGACGGTGGTGACCCATGGCGCGGAGTTGACGACGGTGTCCTCGAGGGGCCCGGCGTTGCCGGCGGAGCAGACGACGGCGACGCCGCTCATGGCGGCGTGGAGGGAGCCGAGCGTGACGGGCTCCTGGAGGAAGGAGGCGGCGTTGGCGAGGGGCGCGTCCTGGCCGAAGGAGACGGAGATGACGTCGGCGCCGTCGTGGATGGCGGCCTCGAAGCCGGCAAGCACGTCGGCGGCGGCGCACTCGCCAGACCAGCACACCTTGTAGGCCGCGACGCGCGCCCGCGGCGCGCCGCCCTTGGCCGTGCCGTTGGCGTAGCCGAAGAGGCTGGCGCTGGGCACGAAGCGGCCGCCGGCGGTGGACAGCGTGTGCGTGCCGTGCCCCTCCGTGTCGCGCGTCCAGTTGCCGTCCACCGCTCCCGGGTTGCTCATCAGCATGTCCTTGTTGAAGTACTTGGCGCCGATCAGCTTCCTGCAAATTTCACATGAATGAATCCAGCGGCGGATGCAGGATATTTCTAGTGTCATGATAAATTTAAATTCGACAAGTGTTTATTGTACAAATACTATCTTTGATCGATATGACTAAGTGCTTATTATAGTGAAAAATGCACTCTTTAATATAATCTATCGGTATATTTCACTTACGACAGATTTTTTAGCTCGATTTTTCATCCATAGAATCTTAAGATCAAGATTCGTGTTCTTGTAGACTAAACTTGTAGTTAGAGCACTTATACAATTACATTCAGTTATAATTATATTGTTTTTCTCTAGATTTACGATATTTTAACATGTTTTTTTTAATTTCAATCTAAATAGGTTGTAATTCATTGGTTGAAAATTTTGTAAGATTTAAAACTCCAAAAATCTGTCCCCATTGTATATGGTGAAGCTGAGTTCTGGAGGTAAGATTCCCAACCTTACCTCCTGACACGCAAAATAAAGCAAAGAATTAGCACAAGATTAATTAAGTATTAGCTAAAAAAACTCAAAATATTAATGAATTAATATGATTTTTTAAAACAATTTTTTTATAAAAAAATTTTAAAAAATATACCGTTTAACAATTTAAAAAACATACCAACCCAGCCTAATGTGATGGGTAAGAAAAAAAAATTATGCGACTCCAGGAGGCCGAGAAATGGAGCCACTCACTTGTTGCAGGGGACACCGTACTTGGCGGTGTCAGAGCAGGAGCCCTTCCAGCGCTTGGGCACCTCGCCGACCACTTCCTCGTCGGTGAAGCTGTTCGACTCCGGCCACACACCTTGATTCACCATCAATGGCAGACATTAGCTACACGAGAACCCAAAACGCATCGAAGATGGCGATTCGTACCGCTGTCGAGGTTGGCGATGATGACGTCCTGGCCGAACTTGGCGTGCGTCCAGATGGAGTCCGGGAGGATCTGGCCGTCCCTCTCCATGTCCATGAAGTCCCATGACCTCGTCGTGTGCAGCTTCAGCATCGTGCTCGCCACCACCGTCACCACGTCAGGGTGCCCTGCAACACACCAGCATTTTTTTATTACATCGTCGGTTAATTTATCATATATATATATATATATATATATATATATATATATATATATATATATTCAACTGATCAGTTCTTGATTAGAAAATAAAAATAAAAAGGATCCATGTTCTCTTACTCGCGATCTGGGTTGCTACCTCTTCCTCCAGGTGCGCCGCGAAGCCGTTGATGTTCTTGGTGTAGGAGTAGAGTATCGCGTCCTTGGCCAGTTGCTTACTGTCCATTCATATATCCAAACATTTGTTTCCATCAATCAAGAGCAGAACAAGAATCAAAGAACAGTAGCAGTTATCAGTTATCACTTAGCATCAATCCTGGTGAGTGAATGAATGAGTTTACCTGCCAAGAACTGATCCTAGAAGATCGTGATGAGACTGCGTCGCCCGGGCGTGCTCCTCCGTCGACGCATCTGGGCCGTACGCGTGTGATCCCAGATACACGATGTAGGACTGCGCCCAACATTGTGACCACAACAACAAAAATAGCATCAGAAGGATCATACAAGTAAGTTTCACTGAATCGAAAAACACAAGAAATTCATCAGAAATTATAGATTAGATGAATTTTGTGTGGTTTTGTGCTTGCCTTCTTGAATGCTTGGGCTAGATGGCACTCGGAGGCGGCGAGGCACAGGAGGGCGGCGGCGAGGAACAGCCTACTGCTCGCCATGGATGATGAGGATGATCACTCGTCGTCGTCTCGATCGATCTCCAGTGGATGTGAGTGAGTGGTATAAATAAGCTTGGTGATCCAGGATTTTTTTTTTTCGTTTTGCTTGCAGGGACGGTTTCTGAAGTCCTAAATTTGGCTAACCTTGACCGCGAAAAATAGTCCAGATCGCCGGAGGAACGCTTCAACACCGGCCGGGCTGAGCATCTGGCCGGGCAGAGTAGTAGTACATCTGGCTCGTTTTTTCGCTTCTTTTCCTTTTAGTTTTTGACATTTTGTACTCCTCTTTTTTTAATAAATAACATGTTGAGTTTTTTTCCTTAAACTTTGTCTAACAGTATTTATTAATTACTAGTTAAGGAAAGTGAAAAAAAGCATTGGATCTATATCAAAAATACTTTAAGCGTGTCTTATGTTTATTTCTTTGCATATATATATTTAGATAAACCGAACAATCGTATATTAAAACAGTCAATAATATTATACATTTAAAACCGGAGACAATATCATTTTGGCTTGGACGAGTCTTTGACTCAGCTTGTGGAGTTCAATCTGAGTCACAGTTTGGATAGATGTTGCTACAAAGGTTGTAAGTATGCACAAATTAGGTTTAGAAATATGCCGTTGCAAAGTTGGTGTCTCCGTGTGTTCCATTATCGAGATACTGAAGTATTCGTAACGGAATGCATGATCATTTTAACCTCTCTTTCATAGCCTCTTGTCCCAACTCTAACAACTTAGAACAAATTAGGTCACTGTTCAAGAAAAATTGTAAACAATAATCAGTAGCAAACCTAATAATGGATTAGACACATCCTACAAGCTCACTATCCTAGCAAAACTAATAATGGATTAGACACATCCTACTAGAATGTTGCTATATTTTGAAATAGTTGCTATATTTTAGAATCAAGGGAGTATTATTGTATTAACATTAATAAATAGAGTACTAGAATATTGCTATATTTAGAATGAAGGAAGCATTATTGTATTAACATTAATAAATATAGTACAAGGATAGCACACTCGTGTTACATCGTAGACTTCACATATTGTCGATGCCAGTTCATCCACCGCATTGTGGATGCCAGTATGACCACCGGGTACTGCCAGGACGCAGCAGTAGAGGTTGCCAATTACAGTGAACATATTTGGTTCGATACTTTGCAATTAAAAAGAGAAAAAATGCTCAAACTTCAGAATGCGATGCCATAATCGAGCAGCCAATTAGCCAATGTCCGCTAAAACCAGAAGGCCCATGACTCCAACGTCAGTTTTCAACCCCAATAATCTGTCCTAAAAAATCAGTAGGAAAAAAAAATCCAAATCCATAGATGGCACATCCCTTTGTCTAAAAGATTCTGTCCTAAAAAACAATTGAAAAAAAATCCAAATCCTGGCACATCCCTTTGTCTAAAAGATGGGGCACAAGGGATAATGAAAATTTTGTAGCAACAAAGATTTACTCCAAAAGATAAAGGTCTTCAAAGGTGAAGATATCTATTCAAGAATAGAAAGCACAGTTAATAAGTGCAGTTCAAAGCTTTGCTCAGTTCAAAAATCTATCACAGGTTGACAAATAGGGATTTGTCAAAGTATGTAAACAAACAATCTAGTAACAAACAGCTATATGTATCATATGGGAATATGCTGATATTCCCACTCCACCATTGCAGCATAAAAGCAGGCCACTCCACGGCATCAGAATTCAGAACACGAAGTTCCTATTCCCACTCCACAGTATCAGAATTCAGAACACGAAGTTCCTATTCCCATTCCACTGTCGCAGGTGGCTTTTGCGTGATGTCCTGGACAACACGGTTAACACCTCGCACGTTGTTGCAGATCTTGTTGACCACATCTACCAGGAACTCATGCTCAAAATAATACCTGAGAAAAGAGTTCACAGGGCAAAGTTATCACATAAGAAAATATGCAAGATTTCAATAGATTAACACACAGAACACTAAACAATGTATTTCTGTAGGTTCGAACCATCAGCAGACCTAAGCAATAATTGCACACCAAGAAATAGGCATACAGAACAAGCACCAGAGACAAATATAAAATTAATGAACACCCTAAATTTGTATTTCTCCAATAATTTAACAATATTTCGAAGATGACCAAGACTCTCGTCATTTGCTCTACGGCTGATAACCCGAGCAAAAATGAAGCAGCAAATTATTAACCTAAATGATTGAAAAGGCAAATAGGCAAGGGTATAAAGGTGAATGCTGAACTATCATCTCATTCAACCTACTGGAATTCACAAGTATCCTAATGTGAACTGTGTAATGATAACTGTATATAACAAATCTGTCAAAGCACAAGAAACTGCTGCAAAATGGCACAATGAAGGTCCTAATGTAATTATTAGGCTGTGACTATCAAAAAATTGCAAGTGGGTGTAAGAGCCAGAACGTCAGTGTTACATACCAATCTGCAGTCATGCCATCCTCACTAGTAATTGCCCTCAAAGCAACTGCATTGGAGTGAGTTCTCTGGTCACCCTGAACTCCCACTGTTTGTACAGGCAAAAACACAGCAAATGCTTGCCAAATTATATCATAGAGACCTGCATCTTTAATGGCTTGAACAAATATTTCATCAACCTGACAAATAAATGACGATGCCAATTAATATCATGTATCAAAGCTGATTTAGTGATTTTTCAACAGTTTGAAAGGCTTCAAACCTGACGAAGAACCTCCAGAGCATTGCCTTCTGTAACATCACCTAGGACACGTACAGCAAGACCAGGCCCAGGAAATGGGTGTCGCTTCAAGAATGACTCTGGGACATTTAAAATACTCCCCAACTTCCGTACCTTTTGGAATACAAAAATATGTTTCAAATTTACTTATCAGAATCTTTCCATTAAAATGTAATGTATGTAAATTTAATTGCACAAGATCATGCAAAGGAAAAAAATGGAGAGATATGATGTAAATAAATTTCAATGAGACCTCATCCTTAAATAAGAGCTTCAGTGGTTCAATTAGCTTTAACTTCATATCTTTTGGAAGACCACCAACATTGTGATGGCTTTTGATGGTGTGAGAATGTGTCCTTCCGCTTCCAGGAGGTGGGCATGATTCAATCACATCAGGGTACAGTGTCCCTTGAACTAAATATCCAGGTCTTTTTCCTATCTTCTGTTCTAATTTGTGAGCAAAATCATCAAAGACTGCTATGAATTCCCTTCCAATTATCTTTCTCTTTATTTCTGGATCTTTGACACCCTTTAGCTTGCTAAGAAATTGCTCAGAGGCATCAACACATGTGACGGGAAGGTGCAAGTCACTTTCAAAGGTTGACATTACTCGTTCCCTCTCATTGTATCTGTATGAGGTCTTATGTCAGTTCCATTGCATACTGATTCTCAAAGTGTTATCACTAAATAACATAATGAAACAAGGACTACCTTAATAGGCCATTGTCAACAAAAACACAGTGAAGTCTATCCCCTATTGCCTTGTGAACCAGAGTGGCAGCAACAGTTGAATCAACTCCACCAGATAAAGCACAAATCACATGTTCATCAGGCCCAACCATGCTTTGGATTGTCCTAATTTCTTCATCCAGCACATCTTGCATCTTCCAATCAGCTTTTATCCCACAAACATCAAAAAGGAAGCGCCGCAGTGTTTCCATTCCTTGGGGTGAATGTGTCACCTTGTATAATGAAAAGAATGAATAGTTCGTCATAACCATGCTTCGGTGTAAACAGTTTAACAAGAAAACATGTTTGCCATGCATGCATGCCAACTACAAAAGCACCAAATTGAGTGCATAATAATAAATCCCAATAAAGTGAATATACAATCAACCGTATGCTAAGCCCCAAACACAAATTTATTTACTCTGTGCAGAAAACATCAGCACCATATACATCAGTTGCATTATATAGTACTTAGCACAAATGATCTAGATAAGCAGAAAGCATCCAGGTTAATTCAGGAAATACGAAACAAAGCAAATTTAAAGTTGTAGTGCAATCACAGTCGTTCTAAAGTTGCAATTTTTCATATTGTGGAAGTTTCGATAGAACTGACCACCTTCCTTCCACCAAAGGATACCCAGCTATTTCACCTTTTTCATATTATGGCCCAAAGGATACCCAGCTATTTCACCTTTTCATATTGTGGAAGTTTAGATATAACTGACCACCTTCCTTCCCCAAAGGATACCCAGTTATTTCAGGAAAAGAAGACCCACTACCCAAAAGGACAAAACTAATTGACCTTCAAAACTAGATAATAATCAATCAGCAATAACCAATCAGTTTCCAACAAAATTTACATCTTACATTCTCCCACAAAATGCACATTTCAACAAAGAGATACTTTTCCAAGAACGACTAATAAATGCAATTGATTGTTGGTTAATTTAGACAACATCAATCGAAATACAAACTGCACATTTCAACAAAGATAATTTACCGAGAACGACTAATAGATGCAATTGAATTTGCTGCTTAATTTAGATAACATCAATCGAAATACAAAATGCACATTTCAACAAAGAGATAATTTTCCAAGAACGACTAATAAATGTAATTGAATTTGTTGATTGATTTAGATAACATCAATCGAAAATGGGTGCAAGAATCGTAATGCTCGCTACCTCAGGATGATACTGAAGCCCATAGAACCGCTTCTCACGGTTCTCGATGGCAGCGACGGCACCCTGCACGCTGCGCGCCACCACCTCGAACCCCTCCGGCAGCCTGACCACCTCATCCCCGTGGCTCATCCACACCGTCTGGCGCTTCCCGACCTCCCCCTCCCCGTACAGCGCCGAGGAGCGCGCGGTAACCTCCACCTCCATCTTCCCGTACTCCTGCTTCTCGCCGGCCTCGACGGCGCCGCCGAGGGACTGCACGAGGAGCTGCATCCCGTAGCAGACGCCGAGGACGTGGGCGCCCGCGCCGGCGGCGAACTCGAGGAACCCCTCGGGGAACGTGGGTGCCCCCGAGGCGTGGACGGAGTGGGGCCCGCCGGAGAGGACGACGGCGCGGGGGCGAAGGCCCGCGAGCGAGGCGAGCGGCGCCGTGCCGGAGACGCAGAGGGAGAGGACCCCTAGCTGGCGGACGCGGCGGGTGATGAGGTGGGTGTACTGCGAGCCGAAGTCGAGGATGAGGACCAGGTTCTCGCCGGCGCCGGCGGAGGCCGGGAGAGCGGAGGCGGAGGCGGAGCCCATGGCGGCGGCGGCGGTGGCGGGAGTGAGGGGATTAGGGTTTTTGAGGGTATCTGAGGTTTAAGGTGGGGAGTTACCCACGAGCTCCTGGGTTTCACGGGTATATCAAGGGAATGGCTAGCTGACAGGTGGGACCCAGAATGGGAACGGTTAAGATATGGAGCGTCTGCAACACGTCTCTCTTGTGTCATGTTTGGTACAAAGGAATAAACAGAAAAAAATATTAAAATAGAAAAGAGCGCAAAGTAAATGGCTAAGGCTTTGTTACTCACCTTATCTTCCCAACTCAATGGCTCTCTTTTTTCACGCGTACGTTTTTCAAACTACTAAACAGTGTGTTTTTTATAAAAAGTTTTTATATGAAAGTTGCTTTAAAAATCATATTAATCTATTTTTTAAAAAAAATTAACAAATACTTAATTAATAATACGTTAATGAATCGCTTTGTTTTGCGTGTGGGGAGGATTAGTTCCCAACCCCATCCATTCCCGTTTTTTCCAACTCATCCTTCGTTTTTCGCGTGCACATTTTTCTAACTATTTAACGGTGTATTTTGCAAAAATTTTCTATACGAAAATTGTTTTAAAAAATCATATTAATCCATTTTTTTAAAAAATAAACTAATACTTAATTAATCATGTGCTAATGAGTCGTTCCGTTTTCCGTGTGTGAAATATTAGGTACGAACATCAACAAACTAACATAGCCTAAGAAATTAAAAACTTTGAAACATGAGATGTTTATATCACAACTTAACCTGAGTTAAAATGAGAGTAGGGATGAGCTAACTCCTTTGATTTGAAGAAAAAAAAGATATAGAAGCCTTTTTAAAAAACAAATAAATCTATTTAAAGTTTATAATAGTTCATGCTTAATTAATTATATGGTAATGATTTGTTCGTTTTTCATGTCGTAAAGACATAAGCCCCAACCTCTCATGCGAACACAGCCTTTGAGGAGAGAGGTAGAGATAACGAGGAAAAATGAACTAAAAGAATTTGTTTTGTTGGATGTTTGTTTCATGTGAAATTGCAGGAACGGAACCATTCCAAAGGATTATAACAGTTCACTTCTTTTGTGCCAAATAGCTCGTGGAAAAAAAGTTCCAAAGGAATCTAATCCTGCGCAAATTCCTTTGAAAATCCCATGTTCCAAATAGAGCACAGTACCTTCAAAACAAAGGATTTGTGAAGAAATTTTACATGATTTAAATCATATGTGATTTTTTTCCTATTTGGACCTTTGAAACAAAATATTGGAGCCCCTTTAAAACACGGGATAGAAAAAACTTAAAATTAAAGTGGCATGTTTCTCTAATCCTATAGTATAAAAAAAACATAGGATAGGAAAAGTATAAGAATAGGAAAGGAATCTAAATGTAAAATAGAGGAATGAAAAACAAAGAAATCCAAAAGCTGAGAGCATTCGGATCACAGGAAGTTGATTGCCTAAGATTTGCATGCAGGAAGCAAGGAAAGAGCTTGAGGTGGATGGATTTTTCCTGTATTTTGCCTGTGAAATCAGCATCAAAGGAAACTTTCCTTTGGATTTCCTACAACCAGTTTTTATGATCTGAATGATAGGAAAGGAAAAAATTCCTATACACAGTATTCTTCCAAAAATCCTGTGAAGATCCTCTAATCTGAATAAGCCCTAAGAACGAAAAACACGGGAAAGCTGAAGAAGATTCCTTTGATACCATCATATGAAACAAAACAAAGCAAAGTATAGTTTCCACGAGGTTGGATCTCTTGCTTATTTTCACATGAAAATGAGCCATAGGAATGCAGTCCTATGAAAATTTTCCTATCATTTTCTATGAATCAAAGGGTTCCATAAGAAAAATTCCTTTGGAAATTGAATCCTCCAAAATGCCTATGTCAATCCTCCAATTCAAACGGCCCTAAAATTCCTAAGGGATGGTTCAATGCATATAAATTTTTGAGGAAAGTTACCAAAAGCTCCAACCTCTTGAAATTTTTATTTTAGTCCATCTCCCTTATTTGATTTTTGATTTTTCATGCAATCTAATCTAACAATAATTTGTGTATTTTCTTGTGTTTTGCAATCATTGTTTTACAGTTGCATTTATGTCATCCATTGTCTTGCGCTTACATTCCTATGAAAATAGTACTTTTTACCATTCCTCCATTTTCTCGATCCTGCGTCTCGAAGAGCTCACTAGGAACCCTTTTGAGTTTTGTTGAAAATATTGTATGTTTCAATGGAGTTCCCAGTCATGCGTCACAAAAAGATCATTTTGCTGCCCACCTCACGCATGTGTATCGGATCATATTTGCAGTCTCATCTTTTCATTTATGCTTATGTTTATCAACCAAAATTTGAATTTTCAACCTTAAATTTGAAATTGATTTTGGGGGTTTTTTTATCGTAGTTTATTTTTCAGCCTTTACTTTTAGATCGCTAAGAACACGTATATACAAGTTTTATTCATAAATTATTTTTCGTTTGTAAATATGTCGTTTGGCTTATTCCACGAATAAGCCAAACGATGGGGCCTTTGGTTTGTTAACAATCTGTTTTTTCTCGTTCTCTATTTTATTGTCTTTTGATTAGTTTAGTATTCTTAGCCTTGCCTTAGCACTCATTGTTATGTGTTAACGCCAGAATTTGGTAAGCCCCAAAGTCATCATCGGCCTAGTTTGTGTATCGGCTCAGAGTAAATATCGGCCTCAAAGTCTGTATCGGCTTCGGAGGTCTACAAGCGGCCGATAGGAGTTATCCATATTTTCAGCAGTCGGATTCTTGTTAGATTCGGGAAGATCTTATCCAGAGAAGACCGAGTTCAAGAAGGATGCGGCTTGTATCTCTTAATTAGGAAGAGTTTGTTAGTTTTCTGTTTTATCTTTAGGAAAGTGTGTTAGTATCCGGCAAGGACTTTATTTGTTTCTTTTTATCTTTAGGAAAGTTTGAGTCGTAATCTGTTAGGATCTTTGTTAGTCTATGGATATAAATATGTAAGCCCAAGGTTCATGTAATTTTTATCACACGATCAATACAACTTTGGCGCATCGCCACCCTTTACTTTTTGTCTTCTTCGGCGAGTTCATGCCCTTCCCGCGAGGGGTAAGTCTCGTTATGGTTGCCTGCGCTGTCGGGGCTAGGGCTTCGACGTTCTGATCTCGTCAACGTAAGCACCTACTACCATATATCTTAGTCAATCTGGTTCAGCTTCTCGATTTCGTCTTATCGGCTGAGATTCGTTTTAGGATTTATGCCGGTATCGACTAAATTGCCTTGCTAGATTAGATTGGCTAAGGTATCCACCACTCTGAAAATCAGTCAAGGGCTTGATTGTCTAGGTCTTGCGTTTCTTTTTATACTTAGTGTTGCATCAGTTCGGTTTGACCTACTAAGTCGTGATTAGAACCGTAATCTCTAGCCTGCTTATTGACTGTCAATAAGGGTTTCATCGGGGTTTCAGCCGGTGAGTTATCTGGACGTTGCATCGGCCCAAGAGTTTTACATATAGATTGGATCTGGCCGATGACAACAGAGTATTTATTGTTTATCTACTTATTGAGAGTTTATGCCATCGGACCTTTGGCCGATGTGTGCTTTAATCTTCAGATCGATGTTTATTTTATATTTGGATTATGCTATATCACATTGCTATATCATCATGTTATCATCGGCCGATCGGTTGTTTTGGCTATCGGCCTATCGGCCGATACGTTTTTGCCCTATCGGCCTAGACCTTCTGTTCTGCTATTTTGCATATCTTATCAGTGGCAGGATCAAACTGACTGGCACGCCCGCGCTTCATCAATTTTAGGATCTGCACTGGAGTTAAGCAGATCTCCCAGGCCTTCGTGTGTCCGCGCGTCGGATCCACATCGGCGGTACGGATTTGGCGTCATTTGGTGATCTATGAGGAGAGTTGCACCATTATGGTAATCACACCCTTACACATAGTACTCATAACTTGTTAGTGCATGAAATCGTTTCACCTGTCAACATGGTGAAAAAAACTTATTCCAACCGAGTCACTAAATTGTATTGGTGCGCGAACTTACCCACACATAAATATGTTGTTGTCAAACCATCGTGTTGTACCCCTCTTCATCCTCCTTGTCAGGGTGCCCATTCTTTCTCCTTCTTGGCATGCCACCCCCTACCCCTCTTCCTACTCTATAAGCTCGAAGTACCTTTCTTCCTCCTTAATGACAAGCCCCTAGGCCTAATCCCATGACACTGATGAGGCCTTGCACCTTATTCTTCCTCAGACCTGGCCACAAGTGACATCATCCCTGGGTTGAAAGTTCTTGATTTGAGATAAAAAGTTTGTTCATTTGGGCAAAATGTTTGATGTCATGATCAGTGAAACTTTAGGAATTTTGGGTTGAGAGTGAAACGTTACAATTAAAAGTTTTGAATGGATTAAAACTAGATGAATTATGATTCAAATATTTTGACAATAAAGTGTTTGAAATTCTAATTGAATGTTTCAGATTATAATTTTTTTGCTATTCAAACTGAAAGTTTGAGTAGAAAGTATCAAGTTGAAAGTTACTAAACATAAAGATTTTATGTTTCAAATTGAAAACTTTGAGTAAAAAGTTTGAAGACTTTATATTGAATTTTTTAAAAATTGGATTGGAAGATTACTTCCTTTTTTTAGATAATGGATAAAATCCTGGAAGATTACTTCCTACCATCTTGATGCAAGATGTGGAAAGGGAACAATTCCTAGAAACAAAAAATGTGTCAACAAAAATTGAAATGCATATAGTGTTGAAATATGCGAGGTTGTGCATGGTGAATATTCCCACCACAATCTATGTGCTAGTGATCAAGACACATCTGTTAAAAAAATTGGAGGTGGACACTACCATAATATAGAGCCCAAGGTAGGCTGGCCATCTTCAATGCTGATGCTTGGAGAAGTGCTTATCATAATTTCAGGGCTCCTTTGAATCAAAGGATTTATGGAGGAATTTTCATAGGATTAAAAGGATTCGAGTTTTTCAAATCGTATGAAATTTCTATGGAATGGCTCATTGCAGGTAGTTTTGGAGGAAACTTAGCAAGAGATTCAACCTCTTGGAAAAATTCCTTTGAGTCTATCTCTCTCATCTGATTCCTGTGTTTTTCCTGTGGTTCAATCAAACGATCATTCCTATGTTTTTCATGTGTTTTGCAATCATCCGTTTTACACTTGTATTTCTGTCAGAATCCTGTGTTTTTCCTAATCGTCCTTTTTTTCCTTCAATTCAAATGGGCCTCAACCTTTTACTTGCCACATGGGCCTCAACCTTTTACTTGCCACATGAACACAAAAGCGTGCTAATTTTGAAGCATCGGTGCTTAGCAGCTGCTTAAGCTTATAACCATCCCTGATTAATTGCTCTTGCAACCAGTTAAGCACTCATGAAAAGGTGCTTGCATTAGAGAAAAGGAAGCTTATACAGATGCTTTATTATTTAGAAATATTCTCTACCCTTTAAGCACCTCTAATTTAGCACCTCTAGTTTCTGTGGAAGAGGAACTTGACTGTGAGGCCTTTGATGAAATTCCTTGATCTGATTTGAGGAACGCAACCAACGTTGGACCTGATGCAACTCCGAATTGACATGGCTGCCATTTCCTGTACCTGTATTTTTGTGAACGAGGGAACAACAAAACATGACATTTTTGTGACATTATCATATAACACAATGGATGTCAAGCATTGAGATTGCACAAACCCTACTGTATTTCCAGTGGACAAAGCTAGTCAAACAAAACAATTTCTCGTGCTTCCACCAGTATGAATTTCAGCGGTTTCATGAATGCAACTCCGAATTGACATGGTTGCCATTTCCTATACCTGTATTTTTGTGAACGAGGGAACAACAAAACATGGCGTTTTTGTGACATTACCATATAACACAATGGATGTCAAGCATTGAGATTGCACAAACCCTACCGTATTTCTAGTGGACAAAGTTAGTCAAACAAAACAATTTCTCGTGCTTCCACCAGTATGAATTTCAGCGGTTTCATGAATGCAACTCCGAATTGACATGTTTGCCATTTCCTGTACCTTTATTTTTGTGAACGAGGGAACAACAAAACATGGCGTTTTTGTGACATTATCATATAATACAATGGATGTCAAGCATTGAGATTGCACAAACCCTACCGTATTTCCAGTGGACAAAGCTAGTCAAACAAAACAATTTCTCGTGCTTCCACCAGTATGAATTTCAGCGGTTTCATGAATGCAACTCCAAATTGACATGGTTGCCATTTCCTGTACCTGTATTTTCGTGAATGAGGGAACAACAAAACATGGCGTTTTTGTGACATTATCATATAACACAATGGATGTCAAGCATTGAGATTGCACAAACCCTACTGTATTTCCAGTGGACAAAGCTAGTCAAACAAAACAATTTCTCGTGCTTCCACCAGTATGAATTTCAGCGGTTTCATGAAGTATCTTTAAGACCACAGTAATACCATAGCCTCATATACCCCCTACAGAAAGAAATATATTCGCCCCAAATCAAAATGGTGGTACCAAAGAATGGTAGAATCAGGTTGCAACAACATCTACCATCTTCATTTCAATATAGGGAAAGCTTTTGGCCACCTTAGCATGAAGATACTGAAGTTGCAGAATTGGACAGCACAATCCCAAGAACAAGCTAGTGATCATGTACATCTAACAGTGTCCCCCCTTTTCCTACATCTAGAAGCCACCAATTGAATAAGCTACTTCACAAGGACATGGGAAGTGTGCCCAAGGGAGCTGTTTCAAGTCGAGTCTTGACAACCAAAATCACAAATAAACCCCAATCTGAAGGAACCCAATTACCAAGAACGCCAAGATCCACAATCCAAAGCGCCTCCGAGAACAGTCACCTGAAGAATAGATTGTAAATGTTCTGCTGTCGTCTATACCAACAAGAAAGCGGCAGTCACCGATGGATGGGTCAAGGTAAGTAATCATGCCTAGTCCATCGAAATCACAGCTCTGGGCATCCTGTTTCTGCAGCTGATAGTAGCTGTTGAAAGCATATGAGATGTTGCCCTTCTCCCCAATAGCATTGCATGAACCGCCATAGTAGAGGGTGGTGCAATCAGCCATAGTGCAAGCAAGTTTTAGGTGATTCTCGACATTGTTGAGACTTTGACCAGGGTTCGCGACACACCACTGTGGAGGAAGATATGGCACATCTCTGGCGTTTTTCAGAACTGGACTGCCCAATCCAAGATTCAGCGGGTACTTGGCTTGTCCATCAAAGGAGAAAACTCCCCAGTGTCGCTCAAAATTGCCAGGTAATATGCTCTTCTGCTCTTCATCAAGAAGGCTGAAAAGATAGACATCCACTGGAGGCACACCAGGACGTAGAGGAGTTCCTTTGTTGCTTAAAACATGGCTGATCAGACCTTGGGTGAATGCCCTTGCTGCTGTCAGGTTTGCACTTGGTGCCCCTTCAGTTGGCCAACCTACCTCGCCAATCGCAATTGGTAGCTGCCCGTAGCCAATCTTGCTCAAAGCAGAAACTAATGTGTCAAAATTGCCGTCGAAAGCATTGTAGTAGACATTCGGGCCATCCACAACTGGGTGACTAGATCCATCAAAGAAGGCATAATCTTGTGGGAAATCAGAGCTCTGGTAAAGGCTGAGGAATGGATAGATATTGACCACGAAAGGAGCACCACTTGAGCTAAGAAAAGCAGCGGGCTGGGTAATAATCTGAATCAGATCAGGTCTGAACACTCCCTGTGATGGAACAGATGCACTCTGATATGCATCAGCATTGCATGGGACAACTAGCTTGATATACCTTGCAAGATTAGCTTTCACCAATGATTGCAGAATATTGGTCATCGCTGGAAGAACATATGACTGAAATTGCCCCTGATAGCTTGTCAGGAATGGCTCATTTCCCACAGCAATGTACCTGTTTAAATAAGGACAAGTATAAGAAAAGGAACAAAGTAGTCATAAACAAATTTAGCAGAGGAAGAAAGGAAGCAACCTTACAGATTTCAGGGAAAAAAAAAGAAAGAAAATTCTAGAGCAAGTAAAAACAGCTCGAATAGACATCCATAGGAATAGGTACAACAACAACAAAAAGTAAAGCATATAAATTAATTTCCAAGCAAATATTCTGAAATAAACGATTCTCTAGCCTGTGATTTAACCTATATTCATCATTAGTAATTTAAAAAAAAGCATGCATTTTATGTTGCTTTGCACTCAGGTTCACACTTCACAGTCTTACCACGCCGACCACCTTAAATGAAAACTAAAATTATGTTCCATTGTCACAACAATAGCAATTAATAAAATCATTTAATAGTTGCTGGGATGACCAATTTGGTTACTCCGATTAACACTTTGACAAAATAGAGAGACAGTATATATTCAGTTCATCTATTCAATACCTACAAAAGAAATTGTTTCAACAAAAAATGTTGCCATGTAAATGCAGCCAACTGCTGTGTGTTCTGAAATTGGATAGCACACACATGCATCTCCAGAGAAAACAACAAAAACATAAACAGTAGAATACTTAAGCATGCCAAATATTAGATATGGTACCATAAACAACAAAATACAGTACAAGGCAATTAATCATGCCAAATGCATGTAGTATTAGAACGTATTACATATAAGCTTGATTCAGCAACCATCAAATTCAGGAAATCGGGCTGGTATAGGGAGAGACAAGTCACAACAAGTGATGCAATGGTAAGCCCTTACCATACCAGATATAGAGAGTAAGCATGGTACCACCTTCCTGTTTATGTCAGATAAATATGTTCATTCCCTTTCCTTGCTTAATAATTGGTATTTGGAATGCATTTGCTTCCTCTCACCAACTTGCAGCGCTGTTTGCAGCAAAAAACTTTTGTACACCAGCACATTTATGTGACTGAATTTTACGTCTGTATGGGTGTAAGCTTTTGCTAGATTATTATCATGGCTATGGTCCGCAGAAAAAGGTATGTCTCACAACTTTTTTTTTCTCATTTTCCTTCTTTTGACATGGAAAGAATGTGTGCTGCCCACAATCTTTCTTTATCCAATTTCCTGTTCTGAATGCCAGCACCTTTTTGTGTGGGCAACATGTTAACACTAATACAGTATGACTTAAAAATACAATATGGATGGCCACAAACAAATAAAAAGTGCAGGGCCATTCAAGCTCAAAAGCTACTTTAGATACCCCTATTTCCTATGATATGAATAAAATGGACAAGTGTTAGCACCAAACAATATTGAGTTCTACTCCATAAGTATACTCTATCAGAGAGGAATAGTGGAATATACAACTATTGACACCCAGTGGATTGTTTGGAGAATATCCACAAAGCATGGAAAAGCTAAATTTGACATCCCCAAGCAGTAGAAAGTTCAATGCCAAATTAGACTCATCATGTGTGCATATATTCTGATATCTAACATGTTGCATCAGTAAATGAAACATAGAAGATGACAAAAGATACTGGTCTCTTGAACCACATTTTACTATGCTTTGCAAGAATAATTATCACATTTTAAGGCTTGAAGAATCATGTATATTGAAATGCTCTTAAAGCTTGAAGAATCATGTATATTGAAATGCTCTTAAAAGTAGCGAAAATAACTTCAAACATACTAGTACTTGCTTAGAAAAATAGTGTTGGTGGCCATACATTGTTTTGGCATATCAATACAGTATTTTCAGAGATAGTTCAAAATTTTGACAGAGCTTTGTTTGCTAAATGATATCCAGAAAGCATCATACACGTGGTATATTTTCAGAATGTGTATCATAGAAAATTACTATATTTACACACCTTGTGTTCTATTCTGACAAAATAAAACTATTATTTATCATGGTAGAAATTCGGTCTGTACAGCACTAGCTTCATAGTGACTAGAAGACCAAGAACAAAAGGACATAGAGGAACCAAATGTTGTTCAGCTTTTTATTAATGCCAACTCTTACTAGAGAAGAACAATAACATCTTGACTTCTAATTACTTCTGCATTTCAGTTTTCTAAGAAAATTGTGCCTTCTGTTATGTGCCTGAAAATAAATTGAAAATGCAGGTGATTTCATAACCTATACAATGACAAGGACATCTATTGCACAAAGCAAATTTTCAGTTCCACCATTAAATTGAAACCACAGACACAAACGCAAGTAGTAGAACATAATCACAAGGTCCACTCAGTCAACTTCATCATAAACAATAATGCAATTGTGTGTCCAAGTCCAACACAAATATGTACTGGTGCAATCGTCCATAAAAGGCAATCGGGTCTGCAGTGCACTTGCACTAACTAAATTCAACTTGAAACAGTAAGGAGCATTACACTAGACTGCATTCCCTGACAATCTATAAACAAACTTCCAGTCATCAATAGATACACCATAAATTAGTGTAATAACCCCAGATCAACGTAAGAGAAGAGAATGAACAGTGATTTTCAGGGGGAAAAAAAGATCATAGGCATTTATCATTGTTCCGAATCAGTAGACTAGCAATATCTCATCAAATAGGCATTAACCCAAACACAATGTGAGCAAGAATCCAACAATCCAGCCACTGAGAGGTAGCTATGCAGGAAGGCAGAGTTATTCCACCGTAGCGACAGAGTGCGAGAAGAAAGGAACCGTTTTTTTTTCCTCCAAATTCCAAGAGGGAGCGCGGCGGGGACTCACCGTATGTCGGCGCCGCCGGGGCCGACGTAGCGCGACACGTTCCGCGCGACCCAGGCGTCGGCGGCGGCCGGGGAGGCGGCGATGCCCTGGAGCATCTCGTTGGTGATCCCCACCATGACCTGCAGGCCGCTGCCCATGAGCGCGCGGAGGGCAGCCGGGTCGGCGTCGAAGAGCTTGACCCTGCCGATGCGGTTAGCGCGCATGAGCTCCACCACGACGGGCGCCGGCATGCGGTGCGCCGACACGGTGCCCCAGTTCACCCCCACCACCGCCTCCGCCACCAGCGCCACCCCCTCCCGCGGCGCGGACAGCACCGCCGCCAAGAACGGCGCCACGAAGCGCACCATGGCGCTGGCGTTGGCCGCCGCCATTCTTGGCCTTCTTGGGGGCTCCCTGGACGGACAGTGTGGGGAGGAGGAGAGTGGGAATAGCACTACCAGTGCGGCTCGCTCGCTTTGGTAGAGAAATTGCAAAGGGAGGTGGAAGCGATTGGAGAGAAAGGAAAAGCGAAGGTAGTAAAGGGAAAGGATCGCGGCCGCTGCGCTTGTCGCCGAGCGAGGGAGAGCCGGTTTGAAGTCAAAAAAGAGGAGAGCTGCTGCTGCTGGGAAGGACGGCTCGCGTCGCCGTCGCGGCTTGGGGACAGGGGCGGTGGCTGCCTGCCGCTGTGATTCCGGCCGCGGCCGGCGCTGCCATTGGGTGGGCTGGGCTCCACTAAGAGGCCGAAGCATTTTTACTTGGAAAAGGTCCACTTCACGCCCCTCAACTATGGTTGGCTGTCTTTCACAACCCACGACCGCAAAACCGAATATCGAACGTCCCTCAACTATGAAATCAGTGTAAATCAAGTGCATTGATGGTCTAGACAACCGTTTTATGCTACGTGGCACATAAGCTTTATTTTGACCTGGTCTTTATCCCAAGAGCTATCTATATGACACTTACAATCAGAAAAAAATAAAAATAAAAAACAGTTAGACCCACATGTCAGGGTTGTCTTCTTCCTCCATCCCCCCAATCACTCCTCTCTTCCCCATCTCTTTCCACCTCTCTCCTATCAACCCACCTCATCTCCTTTCCTGACTTTCGAGCGGCATCGGCTGCTGCGTCGTCATTATCAAGCTCCATAAGCTACCACTGATGCCTTCAAGCTCTGCCACCGTAGGGGCTCCCGCTCCAACCCCTTGGGCTCAATGGCTTCAGCAGTTGCACCTTATTTGAGGGCCCCTTCCTCAAAGTCCTCCACTCCGTCCAAATGCAATAGTGAACGGTTCACTATTTCATCAACTGTGATCGTTCACTATTTCATCCTTCCTAAGTACTCCTAAGTCCTAACCCTAACTCGACGATGGCTACTAAATATATATAGGTTGTAGGGTCAACCAAGGACCCCTGGACGCGTCCCTGTTGGACTCCAATATGATACACAGCCCAATAGCCCAAAAAACGGTGACACAACACCCGGACAAATTCTGGACGTCAATTGTTTCGACGATTTCCGTTGACCTAGAAGAAATTTTGACATGTGACCAGGTCCATTCGAAAGGTGGTCTCGTTAACTTTTCATACATAGGTAGAACATCAAAAACGGAGTCCGGATGCGATCTAGGCAATGTTTTTAGCGTGGACTATGTCACAACCCGAATTTTAGTACAAGGTATTTAGGATTACTCATCTCTATTTGTAGGTTACATATTTAATCATTTGCATTAGCTTATACATTAAAATAAATTTTGAAAACAAAGCAAAATCCAAGTCGGCAAATTGGACCAACATCTATTAGTGCATTAAGTTGAACATAATGGTATAGATTTTATAATTTATTCAAATACTATATTATTTATCAGGATTTAATATATTTTTTATAGAATTTTTACACTTAGTTTTGACTTTTTAAAATTCAATTTAAGTCTCAGCATACCCCTTTTCATCTTTTTGCCAGAATTAAAATATTTCAAATTTTTGAGTGAAACTTTGAAAAATGAAAACTAGGTAACTCAAGGTATATCCACACCAGACCACATAATTTTGGCATTTTTTTAACTAGTTCAAACTATTTAACCAAGAAGGAGAGATTGAAAATTCCTGAAAATTACTATTTGGAGTTAACTCTGTTCGTCACCCATCTCTCTCTCACATGCATAACCACCACGACCTGGGCCCACATGTCATTGTCCCTGGGCTAGCTCCACCCTTGGTGCACACCAAATTCGCGTGGGACCCATAGGAGACATTCAAAAGGGATGGCTAACACGTAGCTCATGTCGTGGCACCGCTTCTCTCTTCTTCCTTCGACTTCAATGCTCCCAGCTGATCTCTCTCAACTCACACTTCATCCCAGCGCCAAGAAACCACAGGGGAAGAGCTCCTCCTCGTCCTCCTCGCCCTCATCTTCTTGCCAGCCGCTGGGAAGACGCCTTCACCGCCGCCCGTCTGGTCATCGTCGTTGCCATCTTTCTTGTGTTCCCGACTCACCCCAGCACGCCATAGCCTCTGCTCTGATTTCACCTCGTTTCTTGCAGCCGATCTCCGGGAACGCCGACCTCGCCACGGGTGCTCTGGAGCGCGGCCAGACCGTCGTCAACATGCAGCCGCGGGATCGCGTCGCCGTTCCCATCGCCTCGAGGTGAATCCGGCTGAGCTGCTGCGCCACCAACTTCGTCTCATCATCCTCTTCGAAACACCCCAAGAATCCCACGGATTGGTGCAGCGAGGAGGGAAATCGACCACCGTCTTCTCCAAGTCCAACCTAGCGACTCCGTCGTCGTTTCCCGTTCAATCGGTGAGCCATTGGTCGATTGCTTGCAGTGGTAGTGACCTTAGGTGGTGTTCTACATTTTTCATATGATGTTCTTGACATCCATGCAATAAATCGAGCCGTCCACACTGCCTCATCCTTACGTGCATGGCATCCTGAGCGCTGCTGCTCGCAGCCGCCGCCTGCGCTGGTCCGGCCACCATCGGTTGGGTAGAATAGAGGAATGGAATCGCAAAGACTTGCTCTACATTTTCTCTTTTGATCTCGTCCCCATTCGAGCAGCCGTTTGCCGCCGGCGAGCTTGAGATCTAGCTCAGCCATGGCTGTTTCTGTGTCTGCTGCGTTGGAGAAGAAGCTGGACTGTGTTGCAAGTTTTGGAAAATCCCAGGGATCGTTTTGCAAAAGTGCAGTCCATAGGAATTTGAAAAAAAAACTGAAAAATAGGCAAACTTAAAAAATGCATAACTAATTCATTTGAGCTCATTTTTGAGTGAATCAAATTTCTGTGTATTCCTAAATTTGTGCTCTTTATGTTTGTAAAATAAAACTTTCCCAAATTATGTGCAGAAAATATCACTAAAATTGTGAGTAGCACAAAAACACTTATTTTGCACCTAGGACTTGTAAAATCTCTAGTAAATTAATGGTTAATCCCAAAATTATGAAGCCACTTTTTTTCATCTTAGAATATGTACCCTTTAATCTGGATGAAAAGAATTTGACAAAACTACCTCCTAAAATATGCCTAAAGATTAAATAACCTTTCCTTTTTGTTGAATTTGTAAAATTCATAACTAAATCATTTTAACTGCATTTATTTGTAAAATTCATAACTAAATCATTTTAACTCCAAATGCAGTGAACCAAGTTTTGTTATAACCAGTGAGTTATCCTCTATTAATTAAAAATGATAGCACTTATGAAATATAACTAGAAAATGATAACTAGAAAATGATAGGATATGTTATGACCTAGGGTAGTTCATATATAATTATAGAAATGCCATTTTCAGAGTATATGGCTTGTTATTTTTATAGTTCTCAAACCATAAATGTAAATGATATGATTCTTGCTTCTAAAATAATTTTATCATACTCTCTACCTACGGTAATTAGGCCATGATTTATAAAGCATGTTGCATATGCATGTTTATTTGAATCTTATTTGCGTTATTGCCTCTTATCGGTAGATTCAGACGTTCTGGAGTACGTGGAGCAAGAACCTGACATTGAGTGTGATTTCTCACAGCAGCAAGGCAAGCATATAAGCATATAGAATCCCTATTTTTACTAAAATGATTTGATTGCAAAACAATATATATGCATGTGTTGAATTACTCCAAAATTATCGGTGTTGGTTAGAGTTGTTTATAACCTAATTGCTACATATCCTTCCTTGTTTTATTGTTATCATTTATCCTTGTAACCTCTGGATGAAAGTACTTGGGAATGTTTTATTGTTTTACCGATGCTTAGTCATGCTTAGGTCTAGTAGTGTTAAAAATGGATGGATGGAGCCATTGATTGAACTTATTCATCACCTGCGATTTGTGGGCATAAAATCTAATTATTTCACTAAATGATTCATATGAAAAACATGTTTTAATTTGGACGAGTGATAGAGCGATGACGGGATTGTGGTTTTTCCCTGATGCAAATAGCCTCGTCTGGGTTGTTAAGGACCAAACATGTTGACATCTATTCAAGCACCTTACGTACTTCCACACGTTGAGCATGGGTCGGCTTGACTTAGTACTATGTTGCACTGTGATCATCTACGCTTCGTTGGTCATTCGTGAGGGTGGTTTTCCCTTTGGAGTGCCTTGGGTGTGCCTGGTTTTGGCAGGTGGTTTCTCCCGCGATGGTGAGCCCGCCTTAGCCACATCACACACACATGGCTAAGTCGTCGGGGGCCTAGTTATGGTTTAGGTGGTTGGGGTGTGACTAGGAAAGGACATGTTATAAGCCTGTATCACTTGTAGGTCACACCTGTGTGTGTGTGAAGCATTTGATCCTTGTTCATTTCGTGTGGGTAAAGATGTACTCCTCTGATCAGAGTAAAACTATTCGAATAGCTGTGTCCACGGTTACAGGACGATCGCTTGATGTGTTAGTCAGTCTATGTTAACATCAAACTTGGGTTAAATGGTTTGGTTTAATCTTGGATATGATAATAGTTATGTTTGTAATCCATGGTTGGGCAATGGTAGCTCATGGATGGCAATGAGAGCACCGGTTGTGCTTATTTGTGATTCAATTTCAGATTTACATGCCGGCTGTCCAAAAATTTCAGATTATGCTATCTTAGAAATTCTATATTTTCAACTTATTACTTGCTCAATAAAATTGGCTTTATGCAAAACTTGAACCATTATACCATCTTGTTAAGGTAGAAGCTTGCATACTCCTTTCTTCTATGTGTGTATATATATATTAATGTGTAAGACTTGTAAGTACAATCTTGTACTTAACCCGATGCCTGCAAATTTCAGACGAGGATGTCGGCGTGGTTGGTTGTTCTTACTACCCTACCAAGGGCGGTGAGGGTAGTGAGTAGCCTTTTCAGCTTGGCTTTTGCCCTGGTTGGTTGTCCTTGTGGGATGGTTGGCAAACCACAGGTCTTACTTTTGCTTATGAGAAATTATGAAACTTCCGCTGCTATATTTTGTATTGTATGATGGGCTATTGAACCCCATTATGAAATATGTACCTTGCTGTCCTTTTATCCATATTTATGCATTCATGATGTTTATCAATTGCTTGCGATGAAAGTGCAAGGCTAGTCGCTTTTCCTGGGGACTAGCTAAGCATGAGTATGAATTTTGAGCAATTGAGATGTTGTAGAGCTTTAGCAATTTGAGTCAAGTCTCCTGAGATGTGTAACACATTTGATCACTGCCTTCGTGTAGTTTGACAGGCATGTCTTAGGCTGAAGTTGACTGGCATGCTGAGTTTGAACAATATCTCCTTTGCTCATTATTCGGCATTATGGATTTTATATCGAATGGTGTCAATTTGTGATCATGGGCACATTGAAAGATGAGTGGCTATTTATGCGTGTATGGATCCCACTTATCCAAAATTATGTGGTGTTCACAAATTGCACTGGACGGTATAATTTTTGGGTGCTCACAGACTACTCCTGAAGCCCGAGGTAGACTCGAACTTGATATGAGTTGGGCTTCCATCTTGACTTGAACACCCATGATGACCTTGTCAATATCTGTTGGCGCAGAATTTAGACCTGTCTCGCAACAAAAGACAGGCTCTACGTTTCCACGGCGGCCTGGGAGATCTGCTTAACTCCAGTGCAGGTTCAAATCGGCTTGCCTAGTCATGCGCAGAGCGTGCCAGTTGATTTGATCTGCAATCAACAAGAAACAAGTAAACCATGTCAAAGAAACAAGTAAACCATGTCAAAAAACAATGGTCGATCGGTCGATAGGCCGATGTCACATTGTTATAGCCCAGCCAATAGGCCGATGTCACATTGTTATAGCCCAGCCGATAGGGCAAAGTTGTATCGGCTTACTCAATATAATAAGTAAATTGAAGAGATCCAATCTCATCGGCCCATGTTAACATGCGTATAACAAATTAATGGAATCGGCCGATGAGGGTTCCACGAGGATAACTACACTAGCTATTACTCCAGTGTAAACTTATACAAGCCAATCGGCTAATATAAATACATCAACCACAAAGAAGTCTTTAAGAACACTCTGCGACCGATATGTTTATATTCATCGATCCACATGTATAAGTGGCAAACACATGCAAGAACATAAATAATCACATGCATTAGATAAGACCGGCTGAAACCCCGGCGCTATCCTTAATTACAATCGAAAGCAGACTTCGTGTTAGATCTCGAAACAGGACTAAGGTCGATAGCAACTCAAAGTATGAATCGAGACTTAACGCAAAGAAAATCAAGCCGTCGATTGCTTTTGGGGATGGTAAATGCCTTAGATAATCTAAACGAGCAAACTGATTCAACCATCGCCGGCAATAAACCCTAAAACGAGTTAACCGTTGATAAGACAGAATCAGAAAACCACATCAAGATTAGCTAACACACGATAAACGACGATCACATCATCAGGGCTTAACGTGCCTAAAGCGACACACTAGCCCCGACGATGTAAATCGTCAGGTACGAGTTCTTACCTTGCTCTTGGGAAGCAAGAACTCGTCAGGAGTCAACCTCTTGCGAGGGTTGGCGATGCGCCGAAAGTATATTAGTTTGATTGTATGATTGATTGAGAGAGATTCTATGTACAAACTATCGGGATATTTATACCCGAGGTTACAACAGAACCCTTGTAGGGCATGATCTTATCTACAATTAACAAACAAGTCTTTGCGGCAGACTTTAGCCACAGATTAGATCTAAACTACTTAATTCACAAGATACAATTGCCTAAAACCGAGCTTTATCTCTATTTGGCAACTTCCTTAAAGCTTATCTCGAGCCCAGACCAAGCCCACATTGACGCTGTCAACTCACAACCCGTATCGGCCCACGACCAAGCCGAATCCGTATCGGCCGATACGCTCTTTATGGCAACGCCTTTCCCAGTCCGATACGACCACTGGGTCCGATACGAAACCTGATCTGTCTTCTCTACTTCGGTTTCCCCTTTTCTTTCCAAGTCGATTACCAAATTTCGCCGTTAACAATATCCTAGCCTCTCTCCCTAGTCTTCTCCATAGTTTCTAATCATAATTAAATCATTAGGTAGCAATCTATCCTCAAAATCACATTAAGAAGTATTTAGGAGCGAGCTCACCCGTAAATATAATTGTTGGGCGCGAGCTCTAGTTTTTTTTGAGAAACACAATACAAATGCAGACGCCCACAATGCGCGCACACTCACCCCTATGAAAACACATGCATACCCTACTCCTATGAGCACCTCCGAAAGACTGGGCCAGGATATCTTCAAATTGACGAAAACACCACGAGCGCTTCACTGTCGACGGGTACATTGCCTACCACTGAAAGAATAATTAGCTATAAATGTGAGCACCCGTGTCAAATCTAGGGTTTGTACCTGGGTGGGCTGGTTGTACCACAAGAAACCTAACCAGTTAAGCTACACTCACTTCGCGGGCACGAGCTCTAATGATCAGGGAGGTTTAGGGAAGAATTGTTCAAATCATCAATCTGTATGAAGTTGAAGACGAGGGAGGTTCAGGTGTGGTTCGACCAACCCTTTCCTAGTTCCAGTCGCCTTGCTCCTTCTCGTGTGGGTTTCGGAGTTGTGGTGCAGTGCAAATGTGGGTGATCTCATTTATGTATGTGGCATGAAGTCCACAAGATCTCCCTCACACTTATTCTTGTACCTAGATTGCTTATTCATAAAAACAAAAAAGAGTAAAAGTAAAAGGTGTTTTTGTATGCTGTCCTATATGCCCAAAGTGAATCGAGTAGCTTGATCTTTTATGTCTTCCTCATTTCTTGTGCGGTCTTTTGTAGAATGTTCTTGATCTATTTATTGAAAATTTATGATTGATCACTTGTTTGGGGGTGATATGGAGTTGCAATGTTGTGTTGTGCCCCAAGCTCTCGTAAGAAGTTTTGAAAGGTCTTATCAATGAAGTGAAACCCTTTGTTATTTATTACCATCTGAGGTGTTCCAAAATGAGGAAATATGATTTCATGGAACATCCTACAGGCGTGCTTGGCATCAGCGGCTTGGCACGACATTGCTTATACCCACTTGGACACATAGTCGATGGCCACAAAGATGTACTCGCAATCATAGGACTTTGGTAAAGGTCCCATGAAGTCGATGCCCTGTACATCAAATAGCTCCACTTGAAAGTTGTAGGCCAAGGGCATGGCATCTAGCTGCAGGAGGAAGACAATTATCTGTTGGTTGGTTGTGGCAACCCCGTGCACTAGAAGGTTTGGTGGGCTAGGCTGCTTTTGATGGCCATTTAGTAGAAGTGCTCAATCCATGAGCAAAACAAGATATGTCAATTAGTTATGTAATGATGTGCCAATTAGTCAACATAGAGATAGCAGCTTATTTAGTTTTTTCTTTCTCAAATGTTTCAAATAAGTATAAAATGATTGGTAATTTGGTATTTCATTAGTTTTATGGTTTTAACATATTCATATCGATGCAAATTGATTTCAATTTGTAATTTGGTAAGGGCAGCACATATTTTCTTTCATTCTTTTTATATATTAATTTAAATTGGGCTGCCTAAAAATTAAATTTGATTAGCAAATGATCCTCATACACATACTTTCATGTTGTGAGCCCTTTTAAGCCAAGTTATATGGAGCACCCCCTCAATTTTCATTGTAGATTCACCATTGCCAGCATTGATACTCATTTTCGCGGAAAATAAATATAAAAGCAAATGATTTGTTGTACACATTTGCAAACATACACTACGAAAATTTCAATTTGCAATCCACATACGACTAGAAACAAGGAGACATGGCAAATTTCAGCTTGCAACTGATTTTGCTGATTTGTAACAAATTTGCTACCTTTTGATATCACTAATTTGGCAACAAATTTATGGAATGGATGACAATGAATTTCACATCCACATCCATTCGAATAGCAAAAAAACACATCCACATTCAACAAGAAGATTGAAAACAAAAACACATGCACCAAAAATCTTCAAAAGATTGAACACCTCGATGACGTGCCACGGTGGGACCTCGGGTTGTGGATGACAGTGTCATCGATAGGCTAGGGGACCAGAGTACTGATGTTCGGGAGTGGCAGCATTGGCTTCGGCGATGGACCAGCGGTGCTAGGGTGGATTTGATGGTGGTGCATGGTGTCAAGGTCATGTGAGGGTTGGGGCTTGGGGAGTTTGTGATGGTCCTGTAGACAAACGTTGATAACTAAATCAACGGGAGAGAGAGGAGGGGAGGAGGACGAGGACTAGGGGGACATTGACCTTGTGTAACAGGTTTTGGCGGCAGATCAGATCTAGGGATGGCGGATAGGATTTGCATCCCAAAGAGGCCAGATCCCATCATCTGGCGAGCTCGAGGGCACGATAGTGAGCCACCATTTTCACTGCCACTGCCTTCTTGTGGAACCATTGCCACATTGACCTTAAGGAATGCGGTGCATTGTAGGACCCTGTGCCACTTGACGAGGACATCACTAGCTCGGATATGATCATGACGACCTTATGTATTCATCAACCAAAGGTGCATGCTTTCTATGTATGATTTACGTGTTATATATTTAAACAAACGTTACTGCACTATGAGTTCTGTGTGTTCTCGTTTGCAGAGATACTTGTTTGGGTGAAGGGAAAGAAATCGAGCGCAAGGAATGCATGGATGATCAAAGAAGTTGATTGGGGACTAAATGAAGACATTCCCCAAGTCTACTCCTACATCACCATGTCGCTTTTGGTCTATATAAGGCAAGAGATGAAGTTCTGCATGTTTTGGATTCTGATTCGGCTCTCCTGACAGCATCAACGTCAAACGGACCTAGCCGCTTGTCAGAGCCTGAGCTCCTCTAGCGGGAAGGCTGAATACCCTCCCTTGGAGATTTGGCCAAGGTGCGGGTATCCGAGGTCATGTCGAGATCGTGCAAGAGAGAATGGACAAGTGAATGAATACAGATTCAGGCTGCTTAGAAGCGTAATACCCTACTTATGTGTTCTTAACTAGATGATGAAGAAGCTTACAGTGAGTTTCTTAGAGGTTGTTTGTGGTTACTAAGGGATGAACTATAGCACTCTAAGACATAATCTGAGTTGGACTAAGTCGAACCCCTTTTCTCAGTGACATCAGTCCTCCTTTTATACGTCAAGGGAATACCACAGTGCCTATGCATGCGTACACAGGTGGAACCTAGCAAGAGATCGCAACAGGTGTGTACCCATTGGGTTCTCTTACCCCGTACCCACACCCGTTGAATCTAAAATTGCCCCACCAATACCCACACCCACTTACGAGTGAAGAACTCCCCCATACCCATACCCGCACGTCATTGCCAAACCCATACCCAAAGCCAAAGGCTGCAGCCATGCCGTTGGGAAGATGGGAATAGGGAGACTGGATAGGGAGGCCGGAGGAAGCGAGATGGATGCAACAGAGTAGAGATGAAGTTGTGGTCTTGGTGGCTTGACCTACTCAACCCCGACACGAAGTACGGCTACCTGCCTTGTCGAGCAGTGCGGAGTATGCCATGGCCCCATGCGCGCGGCGTGGCATGTGCGCGACATTGTGAGCCGGTGCACACGACATTCGTGTGACAGCGTGAGCACGGGTTTGCTTCCCCAGCCATGGGCCCATAGTGCTCGGCTCCTCACTGCGATGTTGTGTGCATCGGTGTGGGTGGCTTGTGGTTGCGAGAGTGACGTGCAGCGTGGCATGGTGTACTAGTGGGTACGGTGGACCACCCCACAATGGAGAGGAAGGGCGCGATGGCGTGGAACTATGTGGGAGGCTTTTATATCTAGGGTTAGATTTGTTGAGTGAGTTGTTGGGCCTTGGGTTGCACACCTGTTCTGGGCTGAGGCCTATGGGTATGTTTCACCCACGGGTTCACAGGTTCAGGTGGACATAAAACGTTCCACGACCTGGCCATCGATGGGTGAGATTTTTGCTCGATAGTATACCCGTGGGTACAACATTTAGACCACATTTGGCTCCTAATAGAGTAAAAACTCATCGGGTCTCGGGTTACAAGGCCCTGTTGCCATCTCTAGACCCAGCTCACATAGGTTGGTAGGGTCGGTGTTGACGAAAAATCCACGTCCAGCTAATAGTGCCAAATTTGCGTTGACACGAACTATATCGAAACACACGAAGGCCTGGGAGATTAGCTTAGCTCCAGTGCAGGTCCTAAAATACTGATGGAATGCGGGCATGCCAGTCAATTTGATTCCTGCAACTGACAAGATATATAAATTGACAATCAAATAGTCGATCGGCTGACCAGCCAATGGAGCAATACTAACCAATGTAGCGATACTAACCGATGTCGATAGGAATTTGAGCAATTGGCTATATGCCTGATGTAGATTTTGACACTTGGATAAATGATATAAAAACAATCGGACAAGCAGTAAGAACTTGTAATAATACAACAATATAATCCAATAGAAACCAATCAGCTAATAATGATATGATAGAATAAATGTTGATCCGATGTTTAAAGCATACATTGGCTGGAGATCCGATGTCGTTAAATCCAAACGATTAAATAATCAATGAAGCCTTTGTTGTCATCAGTTAAAACCAACTTGTATGTAATCCTTATAAGCCGATGCAACACTGCCCAAATAATTTATTGGTTGAAACCCCGATGCTACTCTTATCGACAATCAAAGAACAAGTTAGCTCTTACAATTCCAAGCACGACTTAGTAGGTCAAACCGAATTGATGCAGCACTAAGTATGAAATGAAGTATAAGGTCTAAACAATTGAGCCTGTGATTGATTTTCAGGGTGAACATGTATTAAATTTAACCAAGACAGTAAAACCATCAAAGAGAAATTTAACACATTGGATAAGATCAGCTAACCCTCCGATGAAACATTAGCATGAACCTATCGGCTTAACAAGACTTAGATTATCAACAACAATCTAGTAGGTCGAACCTAACCGATGCAACACGAGATTGTATATAATAATCTAATACTCAATGAGCTGATAAATCTGTCTAATGTGATGGATATAACAAATCTATCTAAAGCATCATTGTAATTGTAGAGATAATCGGCTAAGACAGAAGATCATAGCTAACCGAGACAGTCCCAGCTAAATCTATGCGTCTTTAAACACAATGCTATTAAAGATAGAATCGAAATAACAAATAGGCAAATATATCAACTGAACCAGAGCAATCCAAGAGGTCGAAACGATGCAGCCTTGAACAACACCAATGTAGCCAATAAATTCACCGGGGCTAGCGGGAACATAGGGCTCACCCCTTCGCCGGAGATCGAAGCCGATGTAGTCCCGCGTCAGGTGCCAAGTTCCATCGGTGATAAATAAAAACCTCGAAAAAGAGGGTGGCGATGCGTCGAAAGTAGTTGTATTGATCGAGAGATCGATTACAAGGACCCTGGGTATACATATTTATACCCATAGGCTGATAAGAGTTCTAATCGGACATGACACAAACTTTCCTATAGATAAAATAAAAACATAAAGTCCTCATCGGACATGACACATACTTTTCTAAGTACAAAACTTGCTTAATTAAAAGATAAACTCAAGCTGCCATGTTGTGGTCTTCGTGACTTCTTCTCAAACTCGGTCTCTTCTGGATAAGCTTTCTAGGAAGATTGTGATCTTTCCTTAACCGTATCCACTAAAGAGTCCTACCAAATTTTGGCGTTAACAGTCGGTCTTGTCATTGTCCCTCCAAGGGGGCTAGTCGAATGTGACGGGCTCAGCTACCTCTCGACGCGTGGCATGAGATAGCTGAGGCCATCTAGGTTATCACTAGGTCCACCGGTCAGCCACCGAGATTAGCTGAGAGGGGTGGAGGGGCTATCAGGCGAGCGTGCGTGTCACCACTTTTGCTCTAGGGTGACGTGGGCAAATGGAGGGAGGCATGCCTTGCCACATTGCCCACGTTGCCTGTGAGCTCTCCACGAAAACTGTATCACGTCGTAATTAATGCGAAATGACATAGTATGGCGGCACATAGAACGGGGTCAAATCTCCTTGGTGATGATGGTGCGACCAGGACAGACCTCGAGTCTCAACGCCAACCTCAGGGCCCTGGCCCACTTGCAGTGCCCGTCATGGCCCTGAGCGGATGCCGACGCGGCCCCAAACTGAAGCTGACCTTGGGCCACCTTCCTTGTCTCAGGATAGTTTTCTGGGCCCCTACGTCAACTCTCACAGTGACCGTTGGTGAGCCTCATAGTGCCCTGAGCATCTGAGGAAGTGGGAACACTTCTTTGACATCGCTAATCCAAAAGGACTCTTGGGGCCCATGAGAACTTGTTGGAAACCTTATGGAGCCTACTTTCAGATGGTTTTAGTCCCACGTTAAAATTTCTCCTAAGTTGTTGGTACCTCTTCTATTCCTAGTTCGATTTGGGCCTTGGGCCTTGTAATTGTGTTATGGACTGAGCCAAAGGGGGTGTGTGCCCTAAGGCTAACCCTAGGATGTCCTTAATGATATTTATTCAGTAGACGTCATATTTTAGAATCGGATTTTGTTTAGATTAATATGTCATTGAAGTGTCATTGTTCATCATTTTGTGTGATCCCAACTTCGAGTGCTTAATCATTTATTTGCAATTGAGTTGCAATCTTTTTTGTTTTTGCTTGTGCTTTTCAATTCGCATGCAGGGATTAATCTTCTTGGTGAGGTCAACCAGGAACCGCACGGTTGATAACCAAAGAAGACGTGGTGCTACGATAGCAGAGTTTGGATCGTGTTGATCGGAAGCCGAATCGTGTGTGTTAAGTTTCCACCAAATCGAGAGTTACTCTACCTGACTGAAGAATGGGACCTAGTTCCTCATAATCTGTAATCGATGCACCCTTGAAGCACAACACCAAAGCTGTAATCGCATCATCACGTGAAGCCACTGCCATCATTGACTCCCTCGACTCGAGTGGGGAGAGAGCGAGGGGGATAGATGGCGAGAGTGAGAGGAAGGAATTGATTAAGAAAGATTGGGGTGTGGGGGGGGCAAGGACTTGTACACATCTTTCACTTGGTGGGTTCGGTTCAGCTTTGTGCCAATTCATTTAAAAAACTGGCACTTACGTGACATACATTAGTGCTTTTTTCCCCATGAATTGGCACCGATATGATCTTTTCGGTGTTGGTTTTTATCTATCCAAAATATGGGCAGTCCGAAAGGGGAAACCTCTTATTGTCCAGCTGATATTGATAGGGGGCACATAAGAGCTGTACTTCTTTATGTGCAGGTTTTTATGTTGCTCTAATAGATAAGTACGTCATAGAGATAGCATAGGGACATTCGAGAACTCTATTTGAGAGGGAATTTTTGTGGAATGGATCACTTGAGGACAAGGAAAATGAGTCGATTAGTATCGTTTTCATTTTCCTAGCACGCATTATCCATTTTTTGTTTTCAAGATAGGAAAAATGGTACACTCTCGCCCAGTAACTCACCTGGGCCGTAGTAGAAAACATAAGGAATAACTTCACTTGCCGTCCCTTAACTTTACGTCGAGTTTGTTTGATATCCCTAAACCCCAATACCAGAAATCTTCACCCCTAAACTATACAAAACCGTGCAATTTAGATCCTATAGCAGTATAGATGCCTGGTTATGCTGACGTGGCATCCTAGTTAAAAAAATGTGGGATCCACATGTAAGTTTGACTTCCACCTCTCCCCTTTTTTCCCATCTCTCCACCTCTCCACACTCTTCCCATGTGCGGGCGTTCGGCGATGAGGATGTTTTGGACGATGGACCATATGGCGGCACGCCTCGGCGACCCGGTCGAGCGCATGCTGCATAGCATCGCGGCCGCCCATGAGGAGCCTCAACACCACCTTTGAGTCACGCTCGCCATGGGCCTCCTCGAACTCCGGTGCGAGGAAGAGCGAGGCGAAGAGCCAGAGACAACGCCAGCAAAAGGAGAGCAAGTGATATGACCATGGCTACTATGGATACAACCGTTGCTCACATCATATCTCAACAGGAAGATATCAAGATCAAGTTGTCCAAGTTCTGGATCCAATTCGGCCACCTACTACAGTGCTGATTTTAAATGGCCACCAAATATGCATACGAGCTCTGTTTTGGGCCCATGAGTACTTGATGAAAAGCTCTTGCTGTCCTCTTTCCAACGAATCCAGCCTCAACTCCAAATTCCATTCCAGTCGGCCGCAATCACAGAAACAAGGTACTACGTCACCTATAATGGGCTTGTTGGCTTGTAACTTTATCTAGGACCCCGGCGCAGGTGGGGGCCATGTGGGGTGCACCCCAACCTGGTGGAGCACGACCTAGGAACCCCCTTGGTCGTTCTCCCACCTCTTTAAATAGGTAGGTATCCCTTTAGCCATTGCTACTTTGTCTTGTAGTTATATGTGTCGGCTAGACCACCTAGTTACTTGTCTTCGGAACCCCACCTTATCATAAGTTTTAGTTCCTATTTGTAATTCAGATTGTTTTTATCTTGTTCTTGCTTGTTTCTTCAATTTGCTTACAGGAATAAGGTTGATTTGCACCGGCAAGATCAACAACCCACGGAGAGGTGTATCGATCGCTAAGGCGCAACACAACAACATTTCGTACGGCTGTAGTCAGATCGTCAACATTTCTCCCAAATCGTAGTTATCATCAACTCACTAAAAGATCGGGACAACCAGATCCCTGAGCGTATCGAGTGGAGCTCAGGGTTTATCAAGTGGTATCAGAGCAGCTCAAGGATTATCAAGTGGTATCAGAGCAGCTCAGGGTTTATCAAGTAGTATCAGAGCTTTCATTGCTCGATGAGTTCTTATCTACCTATAACCAGAAAAGGCCAAAAAGAAAATTTATACATTACCTAGCCATATTTGTGCCATTGCATTGTTCTTTTCAGTTTTTGCATTATCGAGTTTTGCGTTGCATCGTTGTGTCATGTTGCTGGTCTTAGCGTCTAGTCCGTTTAGAGTTTCGAGTTCTGGTCACGTTTAGTACCACTATCGCCGTCGTGTCTTCGTTGCCATCAGGATCTTCGAAAACGGAATCGTGTCGCCGCTAGGGTTTCATTTTTCTCGTTTTGGGCAATTTCTGTCAGTTGGTTTTGGAGTTGCGTCTAGGGTTTCTGTCGTGTGGTTGTGCCCTGTCCTGTGTCCCTGCTGTTGCCGTGAGAAAGAAGGAAGGAGAAGATTAGACTAGATTAGATGGTTTTTATTTGTAAAAAAAATTTGGTATCGAATTCGAGTTCTGTTTGCAACAACGGAATCCATACGAGGAGATCGTTCCATTTTTGTATAGATCAAATTTTAGGGTTTGGACTTTTACATTTGAGTCTCTGTAATTTTTATATTTACATTTGAGTCCCTGTAATCTTGCATTCAGGTCCTTGAGTCGTTTTTGCTAAAGAAATCAAAAAAAAGAAAAAAAAGCTGAAAGGTGCTAAAAAAAGAAAACAAAAGCCACACAAAAAAAAGAAAGAAAGAAAAAAGAAAGAAAAGAGAAAATCCGCTGTTATCTTTGAGTTTGCTTGTGTATATCAGAGTTGTGCTTGAGTTGTTCACAGTGCTATCTTGTGGTATTGTTTTTGTCTAGGCTCGCGTCTCTAGTAAGTTCTAGACTTGGACCAGCATGATACTTTATTTTGAACAATTATTCAACTTTGCATTATCTGATTTGAGCATTTGTTATTCCTTTGCTACATATTTAAGCCTACCCAGAGCTTCACAGATTTGATTGCAACCGTACAGTAAGTGTTTGCCAAGGCATCGATACATTCAACCTCCATTTGGTCTAGGTTGAGTCGGTGTGGTCACCATTCCGTTTGCTTTGATAAGATCTTGTTATAACTTGGTTAAAAGCTTGAGTGTGTGTGTGATTTTTGAGCTTCCACTACCTAGTAGTTGATAGGAGCGTGCATATTTTTATGTATGTTTATTGTTTTCTACTAACCATGACAGGGATACACAAGATAATTGGAGATAACTGTGCTCAACATCGACATTTTCGTCGAGACATGAGGAATGATCAACATGATATATATGAGGTAAGTGACGTTGTTCTAACCAAGATCAAATCTGCACTACCTTATTTTAAAGGAAATTATGATTCTCACGCTTACATTAAATAGGAGCTAGTGGTTGATATTGAATTTAAAAAGCATGATTTGTCTAAGAAACAAATGGTTATGTGTGCCTTTAGTGTTTTAGTGAAAAATGCTTCTTCTGATTGGAAACATCTTTGTAGGAATAACAAAATACCACAATCTTGGAAAGACCTAAAATGATATTTGAGAAATGTTTTTGTTTCCATGTATTATGATGATATTCTACTCAACAAACTGCAATGTTTAAAACAAGACACCAGAACAGTTACTTCATACTATCATGATATGCATGCTTGTTTATTACGTTGTGGTTTAGATGAATGCGAAGAAGCTACATAATTGAGGTTTTTAGGTGGGCTTAACAAGGAAATTCAGGACATGTTTTTTTTGTCAAAGTTATAGATCTCTTTCTCATTTGTTACAACTTGCTTGCAATGCTGAAAGTCAAATAGAGGAGGACATGAAAAAGCAACATGCTATGTTTTTGCCTCCTATTACTAACTATTTGTAGGAAGTGCATAATCACAAAAAGAAAGAGAGAGATATGAATGAGTCGCCATTTCCATTGTTCACACTTAAATTCGATGCACCTCCATCATATGAAGAGATCATCAAAGGTAAACTAAATGGTACTGAAACTAATCAAGGTGAGTGTGTTGTTAATGAATTGAATTTGTCCACTTTTCATGCTATAGTACAACAACCTTTGGTGGAACCAATTGCTAAGATTCCTTTGTCGCAAATTAATTTGTTTGCTGTTCCTTGTGATAAAGAAGAGTTGTGTGATAATGCTTCACTTATATCAATGCCACAACTAGTGAATACACATGCTATTTCTAGTGTTAATTCCTTATGTCCTGATTTTAAGCACGTTGTTCACAATGCTAACGAAGTTGAGGAACATGAATTGCTATCTTCTTTAAATACATTGGGCTATGATTTGTTTGATGATTTTTGTAAGCTCGATAATTTGAAGCAGAAATTATTTGCTATTGATTTGTCATGTCCAACTAATACTATAATCCATATATTTGGGCAATACAATAATAGAGGAATATATTTGGTGCATAAAGTTTACATATGCTTAAATTTAGAACTTTCTGTATCGGTGGATAAAAATTTAAAGCTAGAGGGACATGTTATTGCTAATCATGCTACTTCGAATTTCTCTAGTTTTGATTGGAAGAAACATGTTGTTTTAAATGGACTACGTGAAGAGTACCATATGGAAAAACCGAGAACGGTTTTCCGTGAAGAAGGAGAGTATGATGTGACCATGATTACTATGGATACAACCGTTATTCACATCATATCTCAACAGGAAGATGTCAAGATCAAGTTGTCCAAGTTCTGGAATTCAATTCGGCCACCTGCTATAATGCTGATTTCAAATGGCCGCCAAATATACATACGAGCTCCGTTTTGGGTCCATGAGTACTTCATGAAAAGCTCTTGCTGTCCTCTTTCCAATAAATCCAACCTCAACTCCAAATTCCATCCCAGTCGGCCGCAATCACATAAACAAGGTGCTACGTCACCTATAATGGGCCTGTGGGTTTGTAACTTTATCTAGGACCCCGGCGCAGGTGGGACCCATGTGGGGTGCGCCCCAACCTGGTGGAGCACGACCTAGGAACCCCATTGATCGTCCTCCCACCTCTTTAAATAGCTAGGTATCCCTTTAGGGTTTCTCGGGTTTTGTTAGATTAAAGTTTTAGCCATTGCTACTTTATCTTGTAGTTACGTGTGTCGGCTAGACCATCTAGTTACTTGTCTTCGGAACCTCACCTTATCATAAGCTTTAATTCCTATTTGCAATTCAGATTGCTTTTATCTTGTTCTTGCTTGTTTTTTTGATTTGCTTGCAGAAATAAGGTTGATTTGCACCGGCGAGATCAACAACCCACGGAGAGGTGTATCGATCGCTAAGGCGCAACACAATAACATCTTATATGGTTGTAGTCAGATTGTCAACGTTTCTCCAAAATCGTAGTTATCATCAACTCACCGAAAAATCGGGACAACCAGATCCCTGAGCGTATCGAGTGGAGCTCAGGGTTTATCAGCACGGTGGTGCGTGTGCCGTCCTTGGCGGGGAGGCGCAGCAGGCCTCCTCGAACTCCGACGTGAGGAAGAGCGGGGTAGAGAGCCGAAGGCAGCGCCAGCGGGAGGAGAGCACGGTAGGGAGGCGCAACAGTCCTCCTCGAACTCTGACGCGAGGATGAGCGGGACGGAGAGCTAGAGGTGGCGCCAGTAGGAAGAGAGCACAGCAGTGCATGCGTCGACCTTGGCAGGGTAAGCCCCTCCCTGTCTAGCTCATGCCTCATCTCCAGGAGCCCCGCTTCTGCGAGGTTGATGACATCAGGGCGTGGCCAAGACATGCCAACGGCCTCTACCAGATTTGGAGGAAGAGAAAGGAGACGGTAGCCGTGACAGATCTTGTCCTCTACCAGATTTGGAGGAAGAGAAAGGAGATGGTAGCCGTGACAGATCTTGTCCTCTACCAGATTTGGAGGAAGAGAAAGGAGACACTAGATCAGGAGGAAGAAAAAAGAGAGAAGGGATGGATACAAACTCGCCGCCACCCCTCTCTTCTCTACCATCATCGCCTCTCCTCCTAGCTCGCTGGCCACCTCTCTCCCCCCTCTCCCCCTCTCTCGCCTGCCGCCTCCCCCTCCCTCCTAGCTCGCTGGTCGCCTCTCTCCCTCCTCTCCTGCCAGCCGCCTCCCCTCCCTCCCAGCTCGCCGCCCCTCTCTCTCCCCTCCTCTCTCCTAGGCTTGGGAAGAAAAAGGAAGAAAGAAGAGGCTGACATGTGAGCCCCATATTTTATTTAATTTTTTTTGCTGACTAGGATGTCATGTCAGCGAAACTAAGCATCTATACTGTTATGGGACCTAAATTGCATGGTTTTGTATAGTTTAGGGGTGAAGATTTTTGGTAATGTAAAGTTGAGGGAGGAAAAGTGGACTTACTGCAAAAGATAAGATCTAGTCTCCGGCCCAGTAGACCACCTCTTATATTTCTATACGGCCGCGGCCCAAGTGACTTCTCCTAAACCCTAATCCTATCGACGGCCGAGATGGTCTAACGCCATCGAGCTCGCGTCATCCGACGATCAAAAAGCGTCCACGTCGTCCCGACTCTTCCTTTATAAAATCACCTCCCCGCCTCGCGGCACCACCTCTCACCGCCGCCGCCTCCCCTTCCCACCCCGCCTCGTTCGCCGTTTCCCGTTTGGAACACCAAGCTCCAGCGCCCCCCTCCGGCGAAATGGTACGTTCTCACCGCCGCTTCGCTTTTGTGTTAGTGCTATCGCATCTGTTCCAGCGGTTATCTTCTGCGAAGAAACTGGAGCTCTTTGGTGTTTTTTTTGGTTGTTATTCTTCGTTTGGTTTCGTTGGATCTTGTGAACGCTGGCTTAGATACTTGCAGCAGCTGTTAGCTTATCTCTCTAGACCTAGCTTGGAGTTTGCAACTTTACATATGAATCATGGATGTGCTGATGAGTTTGGATCGCAAATCTCGCAGGCCCCGAAGCGAGGCGGCAGGGCGCCGGTGCCGGCGAAGAAGAAGACGGTACTGCAATCTATCTCTGCCCTCGTTGCGCTTGAAATCTTCGTTGTTGCGAGGCATGATTTGATTTGATTTGGATTTTTTTTTTGCTGCTATGTGCAGGAGAAGGTGACGAATCCGCTGTTCGAGAAGAGGCCGAAGCAATTCGGAATCGGCGGCGCGCTGCCGCCCAAGAAGGACCTGCACCGGTTCGTCAAGTGGCCCAAGGTGGTGCGCATCCAGCGCCAGCGCCGCATCCTCAAGCAGCGCCTCAAGGTGCCCCCGACGCTCAACCAGTTCACTCGCACCCTCGACAAGAACCTCGGTATGTGTTCACCTTGATTCGTTCATCGTCCCATCAGTCAGAGTTGTCGGGTTGGCATTGCACCTGGAACGCGAATTGGCTCAGATGGTTAGGAAAATTGTCCTGTATATATACATTCATTGCGAACCTTGAATTGTTGTGATATGTATATAGTGCCTCTTGATTATGGCTTACTACTGGCTTAGTAGTACATTTCTGGTTAGCAGAATAGATTTCTTTCAGTTGAATGAAGCTTTTCATCATTAGTATTTGTAGTTTGCTAGTGTCTAGGAATTTTGTCCGCAATGAAAAATAAGAACAGGAAATGCTAAGATATAAGTACTGCTAAAGCCTTAGCATAGTTGGTCATCCATCCACTGTACGAAGCATACGTTGACACCATTGTTATGTAGGATGTCATGTTACTAATGTGGCTGGTGTGCTCTTAGCTACCATAGTACCACTTCAAAACAAAGCAACAGGACTTTCATGCACTTCAACTTGAATTGCTCTTTGTGTGGGCATCTTTTATATTTTCCCCCTGAAATTCATGGTGTCAGAAAATATCTTATGTGCATAGTTGTTTGCAGCAACCAACCTGTTTAAGATGCTCCTCAAGTACCGCCCTGAGGACAAGGCTGCTAAGAAGGATAGGCTTTTGAAGAGGGCCCAGGCTGAGGCTGAAGGTAAAACCGTTGAGGCAAAGAAACCAATTGTTGTGAAGTATGGTCTTAACCATGTCACATACCTCATTGAGCAGGTACAGAACCTGAGTGGCCTATGCATGTCTTATTTAGTTATCAAGGCGTATCTTTATGGGAACAAACAATCAAACAACACTGTTGAGATAATAAGTGAATGCTTTTCTTGCAGAGCAAGGCCCAACTGGTTGTCATTGCTCATGATGTCGATCCGATTGAGCTGGTTGTGTGGCTTCCAGCCCTGTGCAGGAAGATGGAGGTCCCTTACTGCATTGTGAAAGGAAAAGCCCGTCTTGGATCGGTATATTTCCTCCTGAAACCTTGTTTGAACTTATTGAAGGTATCTGCTAGTATAGAGAGGCTCATTCTTCACAAATAATCATCACGTGTAGATTGTTCACAAGAAAACTGCATCTGTCCTGTGCTTGACGACTGTCAAGAACGAGGACAAGCTTGAATTCAGCAAGATCTTGGAGGCCATCAAGGTGAGTAACCACGAGATCCGTTTTACATTTAATCATCATATCATATTCCAGTGCTGCTGCTGCCCTTTAGCACCTCTTCGCTAACGCTGCAAACCATCTTTCTCTAGGCAAACTTCAACGACAAATTCGACGAGGTTAGGAAGAAGTGGGGAGGCGGCGTCATGGGATCCAAGTCGCAGGCGAAGACCAAGGCCAGGGAAAAGCTGCTTGCCAAGGAGGCTGCCCAGCGGATGACCTAAATTATAGCTCCCTGTAGTTTCATTTTTCAGTGTCAGATTTTGACGAGGAACTCGAATTAGCACTGTACAACCATGCTGTGGTTTTCTGAGTCTTGGTTTCTTATCTTCTCTGTTCACCGTACCATGTTGGGAAACTATGCAATTAGCACTGTACAACCGTGCTTCTAAAACCTTTTTGTTCCATTCCTGTTTTAGCGGGGTGACTATGAAATAGCTCAAATAGTTGTTCAGAGCTACAAAGAACTTTATATCGAAACGCTAAAATTATTAGACAAGAATTAACAACCTTATATAACAAGTAAAATTTCGTCCTAGCCAATCTTCTGCTCTGCCTTAATCATGGGGATTAACTGAACCCAGCCAAATTGGTTTAGGCTGGCACTTGGAACTTTATTCTCCAGCTCAAGCCAAATACCATCACGTTCTAACTGGCAGGTAGGCCGGGGGTCACGAACAAGCCTAACCCAACATGTGAATTGCAGCTATCTAATTTCCTAACAATTATACTCATTTTTTTACGACTGCTCTGCAGTTATCTAATTTCCTAACAATTATACTCATTTTTTTACGACTGCTCTAGGTGGCATCTAGTTACAAACAAGGATTTCACAGGAGCAAAGCTGGAAAAACGTTTTGACAGTATGCGTTGACACATGGGACAAAAATTGCGAAGGGATAGCAAATAGTTCAATGGCAGCATACAACGGAAGATGTAACTATATCTACTTTCAAGATTAGCATTTCTCGGGGGATTGCTTCATGAACATACATCTACTTCATTCAGCATTGCATAGTGAAGTTCAATGAAATTGGCAAAGAAAAATTACTATTTTCTTCGTCCCAAAATATAAAAATCTAACACCGGATGGACAGACTTGTAATACTAGGATGTGTCTCGTCCGGTACTAGGTTTATATTTTGAGACGAAGGTAACAGTAGTAATTGACTAATGACCATATCCTGACTTCCTGAGTAACAAAGAAATCATTTCATCTCACAGCAGGGCCAACTTTGCTAGGCGGCCGCCTCTGAACGAGGTGATGTCGAGAAGCCTGACAAAAAGCATTAAAAAGTTCCCCTTTTATCAGACACACAACAATAGATGTCCAGCACCCAGTTTCTGGGCTGCATCTACTGTCAAAATCTCCAGTGGAGGTGCATTTTCCACCACATGGAGACGGAATTCAAGCTGGCCTGTTGTGCCCTCGTATCCTGTAACTGACACACTCTGGTTGTATCCGCAGAAGGCATTTAGAGGATCCGCATTATCCCCAAATGCTGCACCATCAAACTACGAGCTAAAAGAAAAAGAATAATAAGGCAGTTAGTACAGGAGCAACATGTGTTCAATGCTTCATGCATGTCAAAATGGCCAATAAACAGCAAGTGTTCATCATAGACAGACAATATCCACTGACAACTCAACTTATAGAACAATTCCAAAAAAACAGTAGATTCTGCATAGTAATTAATAAATTATGGTCTTTTAACAGTGTACATCTGACAAAGAACAATCACAGTCACTAATTCATTAGTCGCACCTTCATGCCACCATAGCCCCTACGATATTTTTAGGTCTTTTAATTTAGTTGAGGTATGATCATTGGTTTTTGTTGGTGAAAATAATAGCCTAGTACTTGCAAATACAAGTAATCTACGGGAAGGTGAGATGAAAACAAGGAAAATTCAGAAGACTTTGAGGAAAAGACATATTTCCCTTAAACTATGGGGGAATTGAGCAAATCTAACAAACTCTAGGATACCTGAGGGAATGCCACCTAAACATTGGGCACGAGAGGAGTTCTCATTTATCCAATGATGGCAGTATTTAGAGCCAAATGCATGGTCTAGATGCTTGTTTGGTTAACGAGCATATCAGTTTAATTTGTTCATAAATCAAATAGTCGACTCAAAAGAAAATTGGAGTGATTAAATATAGTCACATTGAAACCTTGGTTTGTATGTCCGTCGTCTAGCTTGCTATCTCTATTCTAGGTAGCCTGAAGAATGGCATGCAGGACGGTAATTTGATATTTCTATATATATTGTAAGAAAAAATAGTGGCCAAAGTTATTTTTAGGAGACCGTGTCTGTGTCCTTGTCCAAAACGACAATTATTTTTAACCTGGTGGGGCATAGGAATGGGAAACCGTTGCAAACAAATCAATGGAAAGAGGCGGGCAGGCACATACGAGAATATCGTCAAATAGTGATAACCGTTGCAAACAAACCAATGAAAAGAGGTGGGCGGATAGTCAATTCGAGGACCTTCTAGAGGTGTGGCAAAGTTTCCCCTTTCGTTAGTATTTATTATAATATGATTTTATTAAAGTACATTTTAAGATTAATCTATACATATGGTCTCTATGTTTTTAAGGCAAATATTTTAGAATTTATACACAGTCAAAGTTTTTAAAGTTTGACATTAGTCTTGTCTAAAACGACAATTATTTTCAACCTGGAGGATAGGGATGGGCATAAAATCACTGAAAACCAAAGGCCGAACCGAACCACACCAAACCAAAGTGTCTTTTTTTGGGTATTAAATTTTTCCTTCGGTTTTATTTTCGCGGTGCTTCGATCTCAACTTTTCTCTCGTTTTCTCATCTCTGGAAAACCGAAGAACCCACACAACCAATCAATCTTTACGACCCCATCCCTCTGCATGAAAACCTCATTGTGGAGGCCCTCCAACTGGTGGAAAAGCCCATTATTAACATCAGTTCTTACCAACCCCTATGGCCATGGCCTATCAAGCCCATCCGACCACCACTGCGGCCCAATATATTGCCATGCTGCTCGCAAGACTCCAGCCCTCGGCATCGTAGCACACGTAGGTGGGTTTTCTCAGTTACTCGGTAAAACCGACAAACCGAACGGACTCCCATTTTTCCCAATTTATTTTTCCTTCCATTTTCTTCTACTATCCTAGGGTTAAGGATAATTTTGCCCCTGCTGACCAAATAGATCAATCCAATCAATCGATCAAAGCAAGTCCCTGGTGGCTCGTCTAATTCGCTCGATGCCGACGCACCCCGTCGCCTCATTGCCACCACTACCGCATCGGCAGGCCCAGCACCCCTGTCCCAACGCCTCACCGCCTTGACCGCGCAGCGCCATGGCCGTGGCCGTACCCGCTGCCACTGCGCAGCACCATCACCACCGTGGCTCGCCACTGCCGCCCCCCAATGACAGTCCCCACGAGCAAAGCATTAGCATGAAGAGAACAAATTATTTGATGGAGTTGGCAAAGCAGCAGCAGTAGCAGGAATTACTTGAGGGAAATTACAAGCAGCAGCAGTAGGAATTATATGATGTCATGCAAAATGGAAATATCAGACTATGAGAGATCAATTGATCTTCTGAGCAAAGGCTGTGAGATTAATGTGGAAGATTTCAATTTAGTTCATTTGCCATGTAATGTAAATACTTTGTAATGTAAAGAAGATGATTTTGGTGTCTTTCGTCTCTGTTTTTCACTGCTCTGTGCCATACCTGTGTAGGATTGATCAAGGACTTGGAGCTTACGGAACTTTTAGCATCATGTACAAGCAAATGCTTCAGCAGCATGCTGATCACGTACAAAAAATTTCCAGCAGCATGCTGATCAAGCACAATAAAAATTGCTTTCTCCAGCAGCCTTGGTTAACGTCAATTGCCTTGAATAAATTGAGTGTTAGTAAAATATAAGACAGGATCAACAATACCATTCAAATAGAAAGATCTTACCTTTCAGAGACAGGTCCAGGACTAGCATTGCTGGAATCATTTCTTGCAACTTTTTGTCTTTTGGGTGTGCTAGCACCCACTGCACAACTAGTTGAACCTAGTGGCCTCCCTTGTTTGCCACGATTCTTCCTGAAAATGTAAAACAAGTAAATATATTTTCAAAAGGAAATGGACAATAAATATGCTAGAACAAGTAAATGTGTGATCTTACATTTCTCTCTTGGTATTTAAAGGACATTTTGGAGATGTTGCCCTATGGCCCATGCCAAGACAGCTCTTACACTGAACATGCCACTTGCCTTTGGTCCTAGGCTTGTCTTGTCCTTTATCAAGACACCCAACTATCATGTTCTTCCTTTGCCTCCCTACGTCTTTCTTAGTCAGAGGTGGCAACAACTTGAAACCAAGATTGACTTTTGGCCATTGGGACTTATCTGAAAGTGGATGAATAACACCTTCATATGCAAGCCTATACTTATGCACTGAATAGCAAGCATCCAAATAATCAGCCATTCTGGGGTTTCTAGCTGATATTATGAGAGCTAATGCATGTGGGCATGGTTTGCCAGAAACTTGCCACTCTCTACAGGTGCATGTATGTTCTGCAAGATTGACCCTATGCCTAATAATCTCATGTTCAGGAGTGATCTCAATCACCTCTGCTTGGTCTCTATCACCTTGAACCACCCTCAAGTGGCTCAAGGATCTAGTCATTGCATTGAGTTGACGAACTATAATAGGAAGCATCTCACCATCTAGCTTCTCACCTATCTTCTTCCTCCTCGCCAATAGAACCATTATTTTTGACCTGATAGCATCTGCAAGCTCTGCAACTGGAAGATCCTTCATATCCTTAATCCATTTGTTCCATAACTCTGCCAGATTATTGCTGATGAAGTCACATTTTATCTGTTCTGAGAACTTGCTCCTCATCCAAAGCAGTTTGTGATAGGTTTCCAAGTATGGCTTCACATCTGAATTAGTCTCATGGATTATATTCATGTAGTGCTCAAACCTATCTTGCATGTAAGATCTAGCTGCAGGGTACATGTTCCCATACACCGGACCTGGAAACTTCTCTACGAAATTCTGCATCAAGTGACAAAAGCATTCTCTATGCTCTGCCCAAGGGAAAACACTTTTCACAGCATTCTCTAGCCCCTTACAAGCATCTGAGCTTATTGCTAAGTGTGATGGTTTGCCTATTGCCTTGTGAAGCTGCTGCATAAACCAAGTCCAATTGTCCGTGGTCTCACCCTGAAAGAATCCAAATGCAACTGGAAACGTCCAGTTGTGCCCATCTATGGATGTAACAGAAGGTAGATGACCATTCCATTTCCCATTAAAGGCTGTGGAGTCTATACTCAAGTATGGTCGGCATCCATTCATGAAACCATCAATGCAAGGTTTGAATGCACAAAAGAATCTACAAAAATAAATCCCATCATCATCCTTCTGCACATCTATCTCCACAACACTTCCAGGCATTTTCAGCTCAACCTCAGCCTTGAAGTTAAACAAATAGCTCTCTTCCCATGACCCAAATATCTGCTCCACAGCCTTCTGCCTACCTTGCCACACTTTTGAGTATCCTATTGTGACATTGTACTTGGTCTCTAACTCCTTTTTTAGCTTCTTTGCACCCATATTTGGATCCTTCTTTAGAAAAGGAATTGCCTTCTCTGCCACCCACTTATATGATACCATCTTTGTCTTAACTCCCCCAGTTGATGTACAATCATGTGCAAATCTGTTCAAAGTAACCTACAACACAAAAATCCATTAGTTAGTACCATGAGACAATTCTTACTAACAAACATAAATTTGAAATATGAGACAATTCTTAGCTAGATGTTAGTACCTTCACAGATTTTCCATCAGGCATCAACCTTGCCACAATAGCCCATGGACATCCCTCGGCCGTGCAATAGCCCCTGAACCTTTCTGGATCAGACTTCTCTGTCCCAAGCTCAAATTGCCCCTTTATAGCGTGTTGCCTCACAGCTGATCTAAACTCAACCATACTTCCATATGAGCTTCCAACTATCATTGGAGGGTCATCCCTATCATAGAAAATTTTAGCTTCACCAGGAACCACATCACTAACATCTATCTTTGCCTCGTCAAGGTTCAAGTCCCCTTGTGCAAGACGTGGAGCTGGACCAGGAGCAGAATCCCTCTGCTTTTTAGCTTCAAGCCTAGCTTGATCCGCTCTCTCATCCTCAGCTCTGAGTCCAAGAAAATCATACATTTCATCTTCCTCCATCAAAGGTAGTGAAGAACCTATTTGCTCCTCTGGAATTGGAGCTATATCCAATCCATCCCAATCAATGGCATGCTGAGAAACTTGCTCTTGTGGAATTGGCATTTCATCTTCCTTCATCACGGGCACTGAAGAACCTATTTGCTCCTCTGGAATTGGAGCTATCTTCAAACTATCCCAATCAATGAGATGTTGATTGCTTGAGTCTAGAGCATCACCTTGCTTGGCTGTCACAACCTCACCCATGACTAACTCATTTACCTCTGAAACAGAAGAGCTAGTAACTAACTGACCAGATTTGTCCTCCACATCCACAAATAAAACCAACCTCCTCTCCCTCTTCCAAACAAATAACGCATGTGCTAGATCCATATTGTCCAAAAACTTTGTTTCCTCACCAGTTCTCTTGTCATATCCATACACCACAACCTGTTGGCACCTACCCCATTTTGCCCTGGCTGCAAAGTCCTTTTCCAAGCTCTCTAATGTGCATTGCTGATAGTCCACAACCCATTCAGCATATTTGCTTGGCACATGAACACTACTACCATCATCAAGCTTAGCTGTGTATTGACCAAACCGAACACACACAATAAACGCTGCATCAGGATCGATCCTATCATATAGGAAAAACAAAAATGAGAGAAAGACCATTAGTTTGCCTGCTAAACCGCTTCTGACCTAGTTTCTTGCTCCTCCTGTTGAACAATAATGGAGATGAGGATTTTTTATGGCCTTACCCGGAAGGGAGCTCACTGGAAACTATGGAGGACGCCACTGCCTGCACAGTGCTCTCCTTTGGAGCCACCATTGCCACCTCTCCCCTCTCACCCTACAAACCAATCATGAGTGGCATATAATGAAATCTCTCTTCCTGCGCTGAAGGAAGGTAATAGTAATGAAGTCCATATTATCATACAAGAAGTACGATAGGCAAAAGCTATGTAATGGGCACATGTAATAAGCTTAAAAATTTTCTATTAATTAGCTAATGCGATCAAGAAATAATCAATGCCTTTGGAGTACCTATCCAAGGCCCACCCTTGTGGTTTCACAGTGGCCAGTTCCGGCGAGCGTTTTCCAGTCTTGTTCGGTTGGTGGAAGATGTAGCTGAAGAGTGAAGAGTCGTCGACGGCTAGCTAATTAATTGAATCGTAAGAGTGAAATTTATTTAGGCGAAACCCAATTTGATGTGACAACCCCATCTAGCCATCTAGGGGTGGGGTGGGCATTAGGTCTATACGGTTTTCTCAGTTTTTGTGAAACTTGGAACTCTAAAAAAAACCAATCGAATTTAGCTAGGGAGAAAAACAAAGGAACTGAGCCGAACCTGCTTCTTCACAACCATACGACGACCGACGCCGGCGGTGGGCAACCTCGTCGGCGCGCCTTCGACTCCCACCGTTGCTCCGCCGCCGGTCGACCTCAAGCTCCGCCCTGATCCGCCCCTGGCCAGCCAGCCACCAGCGCTGCTCCGCCGCCGACCAGCCTCCACCGCCGCGTACCTCTCACCGTCGCGCGAGGCGAAGCGAGCGAATCGCGAGCGGGCTAGCCGGGTGGGGGGAATAATGGATTTAGGGTTGGGTTTAGGGTTAGGGATTTCTGTTGTGGACTTGTGGGAAGGAAAAGATTTGGGTATTGGGTCTTTGGGCCATGGATTCTCTGATGGGTCGATGGTTTCGTTCTGTATGTCCGGTTGTCATGAAACGTCTATTTTCAGTCCCTCAGGTTTCGGACGAATCTGATTCGCATCCCTCCGCAAAAACCGGCTATATCGCCCCTATTTAGCTGATGTGGCACATGTTGATCCGATCTTTGTTCTATGTAGCGATACGTGGGGTTAACGTGGTAATGGAAGAAAAATAAACAAAAACACTAAGGCTGTGTTCGTTGCTCTTCACTCCCACCACACTGCACTAATTTTCCCCCGCGCACGTTTTTCAAACTGCTACACGGTGTACTTTTTTACAAAAAGTTTCTATACAAAAGTTGTTTAAAAAAATCAAATTAATCCATTTTTGAAAAAAAAATTAGCTAATACTTAATTAATCATGCGTTAATGGATCGCTCCGTTTTCCGTGTTACTGTAGCGTGGTGGGAGTGAAGAGCAACGAACACAGCCTAATAATAGTACTCACATATCAACGGCAGGCCGACTAAATTAAAACAAATATGTATGTCATCTCAGGATGGATAGTGCCCACATGTCTTCCCCCTCTACCTTCTCGGCGCCGATAAGCTCGATTCCGCCGCCTCCTCACCATCAATGTCCTAGTCTCATGGCGTTTGCGCTCTCAGTGGCTAACCTCGTCACGGTCATCACAAGCGCGCCCTTTGGCTGATCTAAAAGCGTGCGGTGTCCCTCAATCCCGACAGCGACGGGAAGGAGGACACCTAAAGCAAGGGCCTCCTTTCTCACCGCCGTTGTCGAGATGGCGGGATACGGCTGCGTCATCAATGTCAACGAGCCTACGAGCAACGAGCATCACAACGGATTAAGGAGAGGGGAAAGGGAGAAAGGGACAGATGGAGGGAATCGAGCAAGATAAGGGGGACAAGGGAAGGAGGAATAAGGGAGGGAGAGAGAATGACATGTGGGCTCCATAGATTCTTTTGATTATTATGAAATTGCCAATAACATGTGGGTCCCAGTGAGGTTTTTTTTACTATGGTTGCACATAAGCGTCACATAGGACAAAGACTAGGTCAACGTGCCACGTGAATGCCACATAGGACAAAATTACTCTCAAAACCGTTGAGAGAGATCAATTGACTCATTTTAATAGATATGGGAGCCTTTCTATGCAGTTTTGCAGTTGAGGTACCAACCAAATTGGACAAATAATCGAGGGAGTTAAAATGGACGTTTTACTTATCGATTTATCGATTTCAAAGAGGCACAAACCCAAGTAGTATATACTGCCTTAACTGTATACAAAGGAAGACATACCCTGCTACTAACATTTGAAAAGGGAAAACCTTGCTATTTCAGTCTGGTATCCGCTTTTCGAGTTACTAGTACTATGACCATGTGTTGCAACGGGGCTACAACATTTGCATGGGATGATCTTTTACGCGAACTAAGTATTTTGAACGATATCATAATGGTGTACCTAGATGTAGAATAAATTCATAAGAATTTGAGATGATGCTATTGGTTTCAATGAAAATAAATGAAAATCTTCATGGCCAGTATGTAAGAAATCAAAGGAAGGAAGGATCCTTTAGTAATTCACTAATTTACTCCTCTCTCTTGCCATCTCTTCATAAGAATTTGAAGGGGAGCATTCCCTTGGGAGATTTTCCCACTGGCTGCTGCATTAGGGCATTCGCAGTGCAACGACATGGCGTGTGGATTCGAGGCGTCACGTCAAAGATTCTATCGATGTCATTCCCTGTAGCACCCGTAGGAGATTGCTCGTTGCTCAACAACATGGGTGCCCCTAAAGGATCAAGAAGACCGACTAGAGGGGGTGAATAGGCGATTTTAATACTTTTGTCTAAATAGAGTTTTATGTGTGAAAGTGTAAATCAAAACGGTTTTGTACAATTCAAGACCTAAAATAACTAGTCCCAATTAAGTGCACCAAGAAGCTAGCCTATATTGAGGTTTTCACGCTTAGGGTGATATTAGCACAAATAAATTATAGTATGTAAACTTGCTCAAAGTAAATATGTACAAAATAAAAGAGACAATAGACAAAAAAAATTTTCACTTGATGTTCGGAAGCTTGCCAACTTCCTACATCACCGTTGAGGCGAGCCCAACTTCACTGCTCAAACCACCAAGCCTTCAAACCTCCTCATCAAGAGATGGACAAGGTGGGAGCCAATCCTGAAGCGGTCTCCCAAGCCACTCACAATCAACCATTGGATCTCCTCCGTAATCTCCTTTGGAGAGGTCACCGGACAAACTTCTCCAAGCCATCTAGGAGGTGGCAACCTCCAAGAGTTACAAGTTTAGGATGCTTGCCGAGGATGATAAGTGTCATACTAGCTCTAACAATGAAGTAATGCATTTGGATTGGCTCAACTTACTCTCCAACACCTCACTAAATAAACTAAGTACATAAGTGTGTGAGAGCTCTTGCAACGGCTCAAGATAATGCATTAGAGTGCCAAAATTTTACCATTGCTATTGGAAAGTGGGTATATATACCCCCAACCACCAAAACTAGCCGTTGAGGGTGAAATCCCAACTCACAGTTGCCGGCCGGTCAGATCATCGTGGGCTGGCCGGTCAAACCAGCCATTAGTGCAAAGGCTAGAAAACTAGCTGTTGCAGTGCATTTAATGACCTCCTTGGTCTAACCGCCATAAGCCAGCTGGTTAGACCGTGATCGGCTCCGGTTAGACTAGGCTGCCTTCGGTCAGACCAACTTTGGCTCTAGCAGCTCTATATCACCAAGACAAGACCTCTCATTCAGCTCCAGGAGTCGCAGTCCTACTGCCATGAGGGCTGCAGCCAGACCGGACGATACACTGTGGTTAGACCTTAGCCACTTTTTTACATAACCGATTGTTAGTAAAACGATGATTTCTCTTGACTTGAGTATCGGATTTTGATGTTCTTGGACTCTATGGAAAGCTTATTCAAAGGGCTTACCAATCCAGGAACAATCCATCCAAGAATCACAGCTTCTCTCAAGTATAAAGAGCTCAAACTCCAAAGGGTGCTCAACCGAACAAACTCACATCAGGTCACTTACTTATATTGGACATGCTCACTTCTCTCTTTGTTTAGAACTTGAGAAAACTCACCAAATGCACCCACATGCATATGAACTAACATGGCACATGATCATCGACATGCTCACTTCATATACCCATCTTAATAGTACGACACCTATCTAGCAAATCTGGTCTCCACCAAACACCAAGATCGAAAAAAGACTAAGAAAATATTATTATCTCCATTATATCTTTGCCTTGCACCATCTAACTTGGGGTCAATGCTTGAGCCAAGATCAACACTTGTAACTATCCGGTTCAGCCATGTTTATGCTGAGGTCTTGACCATCCTTTGTCAAGACTTTCTTCTCATCACAAACAAACAATGGATAGACACCGAAAAGGTTCTAAGTGATTCAACTTCCCGTGTAGTGCAGCTTGAATTGCCAAAGCAATACAGGTTTACTAAAGCGCAGTTTGAGAGGGGAGAGGGATCCTCACATAGGGGTTAGCTATTATTGGACAACTTACCGTAGTCAAATATGTAATGTCATGTTTCGTTGTCCCATTACTATATCGTCGTCGTGTTCAACTCTTGCACTACCTTCCTTCTAGTTTGAATCTAATCTTATCTATGTAACCGCAATGGAACTAGATGTATCATGTTTAAATTGTACTACTACTTCTTGTTTCAGTGCATATAATGTTTCTGCGACCGAGACTACGATAGGGCAATTTCGTACTTAAAATAAGTTACAACATCAACTCTTACTTAAAATATGAATTTGCAAAACTACCGACTTCAATAGATTTTTCAAAATATTATCAACAACAAATTTTTTAAGTGTACTTTACCTTTGTATTGTATATTTTTATTCCTTTGGGTCATTAGGAAAACTGCTCTATTAAAAGGGATGATGCATTGACATATGAGAAGTGATGGATGTGCTCAACATCAATTCTAAAAAAATGTTTCTCCTCGGTTTCTAAAAACATGTTCTGTGTTTTGAAAATTTCTGGAGTCGTCCGAAAACGATTTTCAGAATTTCCGAAAATAGACAGAACCAATTTTGGCTTCGGAAATTTTCGACCCTATCTGAAAGTGATTTTCGGAATTTCCCAAAATAACCGAGAAGCAAAATAAGGTTCTGTAAATTAATAAATTACAAATGGATATATCTAAAATTAATAAATTATAAATCCGATGTGTTTCTCCAAATATTCAATTACAAATGGGTATTAATCAATTATAAAAAATTATAATTATAAAAACAACTTAAAAATTATAATTAATCAATTATAAAAAATTATGTCATTAATTAATTATTAACAACTTAAAAACAATTCTTAATAAATTAAAAAAAAAGTTCTGTAAATTGATAAACTACAAATGGATATATTTAAAATTAATAAATTATAAATCCGATGTATTTCTCCAAATATTCAATTACAAATGGGTATTAATCAATTATAACAAAATTAGATTTATAAAAACAACTTAAAAACTTAATTATAAAAATGTAACGCCCCGATTTTCGCCCGTCAAAATTTTTTTTTTATTTAAAAACCTATTTTCAAAAATTTGGTTCTTTGAGTGTATTTAGATTTTGTGCCAAAGATCTCGATTAAATCCATCCTTGAGAACCTAAATTCTTGCCATGCATTGAATTCCTTGGCGTTCGAATTTCGTAAATCGATCCTCTTCGTGAATTGAACACCTCTCGGGGTAATATCCCTCCTTTGTCTTCTCGACCATCCATCTATTCTGGTAATTGCGGTTCTCTAATCAAAGTCTCGAGAGCTATTGTCAATTATCGAAATGTCACGTCCCTCCTTGACATCCTCGACTACCACAATTGAATATTAAACCCAACTCTGTTTAATCGAAATTTTCTCTGTTCAGATCCTTTTTCCTCGTAAATCATTTTATTCAAATTTCCCTAATTTAGTCCTTTCCTCGGAATCCTAGGACTACCAATGAATTCGTATATCGAACGTTGACTCGGTAACGCGGTCCATCCATCCGATTAAATTCGAGGAAATCTCTAAGTCTGATCCTTGCCCATCTAAATGCCAGATTAAATTCAAGAGCTCACTTAACAGTCCAATTGTAATTCAAACTCAAAATTAAATGTCCATATATACAGTCCCTTTACAATTTTGGAATTTAATGTCCAATCAAAATCTCATTCAAATTCCATAATCCAAATTCCTATAAAATTACAAAACATCCTATTCCTTTGGACTCCTTCCTTTTCGGCCCAACTCTTTTCTCCCTCCCTCTCCCTATTGGGCCAGCCCATCTTCCTCTAGGCCAGCCTAGTACTCTCCCCTTCCCCTGGCCCAAGGCCTGACCAGCGAAACAACTCTGTTTCTTGTCCCTCTTCCTCAGCCAGCTCGCACGCCAGGTGTTCGACGGAATGCCTGCAAGCGCCGAGCCCCACGGCTCCCCCTGCACCAAGCTTCCAGTCCACCGAGGCCTTCCCCCAAAACACCGGCAACACAGTGAGAGAAGTCCACACCGAACGCGTACGCCGCGTCCACGCCGTCCTGCAACAGCCCCATCCTCGCTCTGCTATGACTCCCTGTCGACGACGACCGCCCAACAGGACCGTCGGCCCCACTCGGCCGAGCCAGCTTGTCGCTGTCCGCCGGCTGCGACGGCTATAGAAGCTGCCCTTTTTTTGCTCACTGTCGCCATCACACCGACGGGCCAAACGCCGTTGTCGTTCGATCGGCCGCCTTCTTGCCGTGCACTGCCGCTCTGCGTCACGCGCCGCCTCCACCTGGCCGAACGCTTAGCCCGGCCGTCACCCATGCCGAGCCGAGCCCCGTCGTCACTACCTGGCCGACGCCGTGACCGGCCCGCACGCCAGCCGACCGCCCTTGCCGTGCCCGGCCGCCGGCACCTCGGCCTCCCGGCCACAGTCGCGCCCGCCCGGCCGCAGCCGCCGTGACCACCCAGGCCGCGTCGTCGAAGCCGCCCCTCCGGTGCTGCCACGCGCCGCCTCCCGGCCGACGCCATGGCACACTGCCGCGCCACCGCCGCCGCCGCCTCGCCCGGCCATGCCGCGCGCCACCGCCCCGGCCTCCTGCCCAGCCCCGTGCCGCCCCCAAGTCGGCGCCACCGCGCTGGCCGGCATCCTGCGGCGCGCCGCGCCAGGCCGCCTCCCGGCCGCGCGCTACGGCGATGCCGCACGTTGCCACCCCGGCCCGCACGTGCTGCCCCGGTTGGCGCGACCCCAGCCGCGCCGCCGCATGCGTGCAGCGCCACCGCCGGCGCCGCTCCGTCGCCGCCTCCCGCGCGCCCCACCGCCGGCGCCTTTCTCTCCTCCTCCCAGGAGAACCAGAGACAAAGAAAGAAGGAGAGAGAAGGAAAAGGATAAGAAGGGGAGAGAAGGAGAAGGGAAAAGAAAAGGAAAAAGAAAAATAAAAGAGGTGGGACCCACTACCTTAACTCTCTCTTTGCGGGCCACTTGCTTGTATACTTCAAAAAAGTCTATATCGCATCCCTCTTCCTTGTCGGGCCAAGCCTATGAAATCCTCTATAAAAGTCTACAAAACTCCCTCTGCATCCATAGGGTGCCAACTAAAAGTTTATATGGCATCCCTCTACTTCATTGGGCCGCCTGGCTTGATAATCCAGAAGTCCATATCAGCTCGCTCATTTCCTCGGGCCGAGCCCAAGAAAATCCATTTCTGCAAAAAGTCTATATCCTCCAGGCCGAAGTCCACCAACAAGCCATCCTTCTCACCAAAGTCTAACATATATCTCTCTACTCACCCAACCCCCTCTATTGAAGTCCATCTTGCCTCCCCAAGCCATTCATTCCTGTTGGGTTGGTAATAATAAGATAAAATCTAATGCTCCTGTCCGGTACTGCTTTCGGCGACGACGTCGCCATGCGCCACGCCGTCATCTGAACCCCGAGAACGACCTAACTTATTGAACGGCTAACCTCCAACATCTAACATTTGACCCATTGACTCACTAACCCGCTGACACTCTAACTTACTGACTCACTGACCCCTAACTCGCTAACCCCTAACCCCTAACTTGCACTAACCCGCTAACATTTACTCCTTAACGTTGTGTGTTCGTTTGTTACCACCGATCGAACACGTGGTGTGCAAGGATGATCCGCGGGCCGACCGTCCCCAGGCTGTACATCGACGACCGTAGTTTCGTGCGAGGACCACCGCTCGGTGTGCCGCTACCCGGCTGCCACAAAGTGAGCTCCTCTCCTGCTCTTCCTCTTGCTTTTGTTTCCTTACCGCCGTTGTTGCCGCGACACGGTGACGTCGTGAGGCGCAACACCGTACCCGTTCCCTACGCGGTTGCCCTCCGCAGTGATCGCCGCTGTGCCGCCGGCCATGCATGCGCCATACAGCTAGCTGGCTGTACGTGTGCATGCATGCAAGCAGCTCACATGCATGCAGCTAGCTAGCCGTGTGTATGCATATGCATGCATGCTTGTAGCTCGCTCAAGCCCTTCACCTCACCATGCGCACACCCATTTAAAAACAAAACCTGTGCGTGAGGAGCTAAGGGCAGTCCCACCCGTCAGACCTTTCTCCTTTTCTTTGTTTTAAAACTTTTCCAATCTTTTGAATTCCGTATCTCCCTCGTTTTAAGTCGGATTTGAACGAAACTTTCGTCAAAATCTTTCTAAAATCAAGATCTACGCATTGGCACTGGTTTGGTTATTTTTTTGATTGTTCTGGAATCTTTAGCGAGTAGTTTGTGACGTTAGTATTCAACTGGACAGGGTACATCTGCGAGGAGGAAACTGAGCTAATTGAGAACGAACCCCCATTCAAGCAAGGCAAGTCACTACGCCCCCTTCCTCGAACATGTTGATCCTATTTTTATAAATGTGTTGATTACAAATAAAATTGCATACTAATTATAAAATGCGTACCTACATTTGCTTAAGCCTTACCTTTGATATTGTTTATCCTTATGTATTTACACACCTTTGTTACCTGAGTATATTACTTTACGCGTGATTATTTATTCACTGCTTAGCCCTGCTTACATAGACGTTATACACTCCATATGTGTGATATGTGGATGTGGTTATACCGATCACTCGATGGGAGTGACTGTTAGAGATCGGGTGGAGACATAAGCGCCACCCACAGCATGAAAACCTTTGCGAAAACCCAAAAACTTAATTAAACAAAAGTGATTTCGACTGGGGCGGCACGAATAGAATATGGGTGGTTTTGGGAACGGTAAGCCGCCGACCCTGGTTAGTTAAGGACCGAGTCAAGAAGCTAAGTAGGAAACGAACCGAGTACGACCACACTTCTTGAGTAGGGATAGACCCAGTGGACTAGGTTATTCTCGTGGGGTGGCACCCCAGACATGGTAGGTTCTGGATATCGGTATGGAAATGTGGAAGTGTGTGGTTTAATGACGTCAAGCTTTATATATGTATAATGTAACCTTCAATCTTGGGAGCGCCAGGACTCTCCTCACAACCGGCTTGAGGTAGGAATGTGGTGCTGGGGGTGCAATGGGGATTCATAGTCCTTGGAGCGGGTGCCGCCATGCGAGGGTAGCTGAAAAACCGGGCCGTGACAAGTCTCATGTGTTGGGTGCGTCACGGAGTGTGGGATTAAAAGTGCAGTGTGAGTAAATTAAACTATTCGAATAGCCGTGCTCGCGGTTAATGAGCACCGGGACTTGCATTACTCTTGACTAGCCTCGTCAATTTGTAATATTGCTTAAAATATGATGGGTATGGAAGGTGTGACCTTGCCAAAATGGTTGTAGTGGTTAAAACTGTGGAAATTGGATGCGAGGGTAAACCGGACCAAGCGAGGCTTGGGGAAGGTGGATGAACCCTCGCAGGTTAATGACAACTTCAACTTAACGTGGTTTTCAGTTAAAACTGTTATGGCATAGGTTTGTGAAATAATTTGTGAAAACTAGCTTTATGCAAATAAACCAAGCCATCCTTGAACCCCTATGAACATTATATGCATTCTGTAGTGGTGGCTTGCTGAGTACGGTTGGTACTCACTCTTGCTTATTTAAATTTTTTTTAGAAAAAGGTGTTGGTGTCGATCTGTGCCTGTGCTATGCTGGCAAGGAGTTACCAAGGACGACGGAATAGAGACCTAGGTTCACCAGTCGATGCGTGTGGGATAAAATGGACCGCCGCTGCTTCGCTTCCGCTACCTCATTTATTTGTGTTGGTATTTTGTGTTGTTGTCGACTATGCTTGGTCTATTCGGATCCCATTTGGGCTATCCTTGCATTATTAATAGATTGTAAGACATGTATGACGATGTCAGCTTGTGATATACAACTGTGCCATGTGTGTACCATCTACTGATCCAGGGAATGGTATTGTAATACACATGGGGTTTCCGGTATAAAAACCGGGGGCTCACAAAAAACAACTTAAAATTATAATTAATCAATTCTAAAAAATTCTACCATTAATTAATTATTAAGAACTTAAAAACAATTCTTAAAAAATTAATATTAATTAATACCTTAAAAACAATTCTTAACAAATTAAAAAAAAGGGTTGGCCGGCCAGGCCTGTCGAACGACCGTGGTTCGACTGGGCCGACCTATCGAACAGCCGATGTTCGACTGTCAAACTACCGCTATTCGACTGGGCCCAGTCGAACCACGGCCGTTCGATAGGTCCAGGCACTCGTTCCGCCGCCGTTCGATTGGGCCTTGTCGAACCGCCATTGTTCGACAGGCCCATATTTTTGCGATTTTGTCCGAAAGCCAATTATTTTGTGATTTTCCATTGAAACAATATTATTTCTAAAAAAAATTCATGTCGATAGGGTTTTGAACAATCGGTTATATGTCCGATGTAAATTCTAACACTTGCATAAATAATGATATAAAGGCAATCGGCTGATGATAATGTAATAAGATAATGAACCAATTGGCCGATATAAATGTGACAAAGTAGATATCCAATGAACTAGTCAGCCGATATAGATATAATGAAGCAAATATCCAACAAACCAATCCACCGATAATAATATGATAGAATAAACGCTAAGCTGATACAACATAAGGTTGATAATTGCCTGATAGATTTAAGCAAGCCGATATGACACCGATAAAAGTGGTCATGCATTAAATTTAACTAAGACAATAAAACCATCAAAAAAAATTTAACACACTAGATAAGATCGGCTAACACTCCGATGAAACATTATCATGAACCTATCGACTTAACAAAATTTAGATTATCAACAACAATCTAGTAGGTCGAACCTAACCGATGAAGCACGAGATTGTATATAATAATCTAATACCCAATGAGCGATAAATCTGTCTAATGTGATAGATATAATGAATGTATCTAAAACAATATTGTGATTGTAGAGATATATTGATTAAGCCAAAAGATCAGACCTAACTGAGACAGTCCCAACTAAACCGATGCGTCCCTAAACACAATGCAATTAAAGACATAATCAAGATATCAAGTAGGCAAAGATACCGACTGAACTAGAGCAATCCAAGAGATCGAAGCGATGCAACCTTGAACAACACCAATATAGCCAATACAATCGTCAAGGCTGGCAGAACTTAGGGCTTACCCTTTCGCCGGAGATCAAAGCTGATGCAGCCCCGCGTTAGGTGCCAAGTTTTGCCAGTAGTAAAAACCTCGGAAAAGAGGGTGACGATGTTCTGAAATTAATTGTGTTGATCTGTGGAGATGATTACAAATGCCCCGGGTGTACATATTTATATCCATAGGCTGATAAGAGTCCTGATCAGACACAACACAAACTTTCTTAACAATAAAAGGAAAAACATAAGTCCTGATCGGACACTAAACAAAACTTCCTAAAGATAAAACATACCTAATTAATAGATAAATTAAGCTGCCATGTCGTGGTCTTCACGATTCATTCTTGAACTTGTTCTCTTCTAGATAAGCTTCCATCGGCTGCTTGACTTCTTTCCTTAACTGAATCAACCAGAGAATCTTATCAAATTTTGGCATTCACAGCCCTCAAGACGAGTAACAACTCTACTCCAGTTTATATGTATTATGGATGGGATCCCACTCAGAGTATAATGGGGAATAGGACGACTAGACTAACCCGCTGACTAGAAGCTGTCGAGAACGGTCCAATGAGATCTATTCGGCAAATACGGTGCTAGCTTCCTCCGGATTGCTTCTGGACTTGATTTTGTCTATGACTTGTAATTTGATGCCCCTCCCTAAACAAGGAGACCTTGTATTTATAGCGTAGATTATCTTCTCCTTCAAGTAGAACTCGGAAAGATAAAACATGATACAAGCCTAAAGAAACCTTATCTTCCTCAACTAGGACTCTGACACCTTCTATTCCGGGAAGATAATTTCCTTCTTCACAAGCCGTATTTCTTTAATTAAAGGATACCTTCTCGTATACTATCGGGTATATGGTATTATCGTATTCCATTATTTCGTGTATAGAAGGTATGCTATCCTTGACACTAACAATGGGATTCAGGGATTTTGTTGTCTTCAACCAAGCGATGTTGCAAGCAGGGATGGCGCCTTCTCACTGATCGAAACTCCCTATGTGCAAGGGTACTAAAGGGCAGGTACTTCCCAAATTGTTCCTTTTGGGACACTCGTCAACTAAGTTCTACCTCTTTTACTTGGTGAAGCATTCTGTTTGGAATAGAATTACTCAAAAAAGGAGTTCCTTGGGGGGGTCGGAGATGGGAAAACACTCAAGATCTTTTCAGATAATTGGATTCTCCGGAGTACAGGCAGAGATGGTGCGCTCTCTCGTGCCTATTCCAGAGGATGCAACAGTGCGATTTCTCATGGAGGAAGGTAGAAATGAATGGAAGCATGAGTTGATAAAATCCGCCTTCGAAGAAAAAGTTGCGAATGAGATTCTACGTCGATAAGCCGACATAGGGGTGATGATTTCGCTTCGTGGCCCCATGACAAGCGAGGGCTATTTACAGTGGTGTCGGCATACAACTTGGCTCGTTCAGAACTTTTTCTTGTCGCACAAAGCAGCAGTGGAAGATGCCTCCCTTCTATCCTGCATGACAATGAAAGAAATTGGAAGAATCTATGGAAGATCTGTCCACCTGGGAAGATGAAAATTAATCTTTGGCATGCTGCCCACGACTATCTTCCAACCGGTTTCCAGCTACGAAGACGACACATTGCGGCTAGGGATGGTTGTGTTTTCTGTAACAGAGACGATCGCATTGAGCATGTGTTCCTCTTTTGCCCATTCTCTGAAGTACGACATCAAACTGGGCAGAGGTGATCTTGCAAACCTGAGACAATGGATCTTTGACTTCTTGCGCCGAGGTTCAGCTGTCCATAACATAGTGCTTGCTGTCACCTTTTGGCACATTTGGGAGGCAAGGAACAATGCCAGAAATAACTTTGACGCTTTGCATCCGAGAAGAGTGGTTCAGAAGATCGTGGCGTATGTTGAGATGATCTCGCAACATTGTCGCTTGCCTGGGAATGCTTCAAGGTGTGATGGACCCATTTCAGCCTCTAGATGGGAGCCACCATCGGTGGGTTTTTTTTATCAACACTGATGCAGCAGTGTTCCAAGCTGCTTGTCAAATGGGAGTGGGGGTGGCGATCAGAGACTAACATGGGAATTATTGCTTGGCGGCTGACACTCATTTCACGGGGATCATCGTATCGGAGATTGTTGAAGCATGTGCAATTCGGCACGCGCTGATGTTGGCGAAGGAAGAAGGCTTCCATTAAGTGTTTGTTGCATCTAACTGTCTTTCTGTAATCCAAAAGCTGAACTCACCGGGTTGATCGATCGAAAGTAGGATGCTTGGTGCAAAACATCAAGAAGATTGGTGCTGAGTTGATCAGTTCTTTTATCTAGAGATGCTCCTGTCTGATACCCAGTGATCAATAAAATGCCGTCTTCATCTAGAAAAACAAAGCTAAACGATGGAGCTTCATATTTTTTGCCATGGTGCAGTGCGTTGGAGTTGGGAGGGAGGGCGGCAAGGAGGGAGGGCAATGTGTGTCGGCGACAGCCCATGTCCAAAAGAAGCCGACCAAGCCCAGCCCAGCGCAGCCCAGCCCAGCCCAGGAAGAAACAGGGTGCTCAAATCCTCCAGCCCTATCCCCGGATCCTTCCCCGCCCGCACGCCGCCAGTCGCATCGACCCCATCGCTCGCTCCCCTCGCCCACACGGCGGCGCCGCCCGCTGCCCGTTTTCCCTCGCGTGCCCGCGCCGCCATCCCTCCTCCCATCGGCGCCGTCGCCCGCCGGGGGAGAAAGTCGGGGGCGGGCGCGAGGAAGTCGGGGATTCGAGGCGGGGAGCGTTCCAGCCCNGCGTTCCAGCCCCGTTACCACCACCGCTACTTCCTTGCCGACCAGCGTGACAGCGTCCGAGCAGCCGCAGACGCCACCAGGCAAACCCCAATCCCCATCATCCCCAAGACCCAACCCCTCCGCCGCCGCCGCAACAGAAGCACCCCGGCGGCCTCGATCTCCTCGGGAGCTGCCAACCGAGCCTAGATGAATCTGGGCTAGCCCTTCTCTGCTCTCAGTAAGCCCTAGCCGTTAACGATTTCGCTTTTCCTGATTTGCGCCGTGAGCCCGTGACCGATCGATCGAATCCTTTTTGTCTGTGGTGTACTCCATTCGCTATCCAAATTCGGTGCTGAGTTTGTTGCTGTTACTGATTTTTGAGGCCGGAAATACGTAGGGGATACTAGCGCTGGCAATCGTGCGAAATTTCACTAGGGTTCATTGGACGCTGCAGGAGTGCAGGGCCATCAGTTGCTGGATTCGTTGTGTTAAGAGACCAGAAGTGGTGGTGATAGCAGCGCGGCTTTCGGGATATGTACCGTGGCGGGCTTGACCGCTTCAAGAAGGCTCAGGCCTTGGAGCCATTCTCCGTTCAATCCGGTTCGACGGCCAAGAATGTACCTGCAGTGGCGAGAACAGCTAAAGGACCGCCGGCTCCATTGACACTGCCGCAGAATTCACATGTTGGAACCAGCCAGAGTCAACCGAGTCCGCAAGGTGCCAGTTTGAGGGTGGCCGGGCAAGAGACCTGGGTGCCGGGGCATGTTGGGACCCAGGTTGGTGGTGGGCAATCAGCGTGGCAGCCACCTGACTGGGCGATAGAGCCGCGCCCTGGGGTTTACTATCTTGAGGTGTTGAAGGATGGGGATGTCATTGATCGGATCAATCTGGAGAAGAAGAGGCATATATTTGGGAGGCAGGTACCTGCGTGTGATTTTGTGTTGGACCATCAGTCTGTATCGCGACAGCATGCTGCTGTTGTTCCACACAGAAATGGAAGGTTAGACTCAAAAATAATGCTAATGTTAACACAATTGTGATTCCACTTGTTGATTTTGTCTTTGGTGGTAGTTTTTTTAGCCGCTGTTTGTTACTGAATGCTAGCGTGCTAGCAGTAGAATTGAGGTTAATAATTCATAAGCAACAACCTGTATGAAACAATGTGGTTCTACATGCTTCTGACCTTTCATATTCCTTTCTTGATCAAGGATGAACAACACCATTCATATCAATAAAAAAAATCAATCCCTCGGATGCACCTAAATTTGAAGTTTAGTTTCAGAATGGTTGCCTATGTCATCCTGCAATGTGTTTTCTTTTTGAAGAACCTTAAGGCATGCCTTGCTCAGAATTTGTTGGCCAGAAAAACCACTGGGCCTCAAATGGAAATTATTTCTACTTTTATTGACACTGCTGCTTTGGTGCATCGCTGACAGTTTCTCCATCCTTTTTGTATTTCAGCATATATGTTATTGATTTAGGATCAGTTCATGGCACATTTGTTGCAAATGAGAGACTAACTAAAGACAACCCTGTTGAACTTGAAGTTGGACAGTCACTTCGCTTTGCTGCATCAACCAGAACCTATATCCTACGAAAGAATAGCGCTGCCTTTTTCCCAACTCATAGTCTTCCATCAGATGTCAGTCTGCCATCTCCACCAGACCCCAATGATGAAGATGCTGTGGTCGCATACAACACAATACTTAACCGCTATGGTATTAGTAAAGCAGACTTATCCAGATCAAAAGATTCTTCGGGAGATGCCTCTGGTGCAAATGATGATATCGAGCCAGCTGGAAGGCCCTTGAAGAGAAGTAAAAAACTAAGAGTATCATTCAGAGATCAAGTTGGAGGAGAACTTATTCAAGTGGTTGGGATTTCAGATGGTGCAGATGTTGAAACTGAACCAGGTCCAGTAGGGGTGAAGGAAGGCAGTCTTGTTGGGAAATATGAATCCCTTGTACAGGTTACTGTCATTCCAAAAGGAAAGGAGCAACCTTCACCAAAGGAAAGTACATCCCCCAGTGGGGTAACAGATAAGCTAAAACAGGTTCTTACCAAAGTTAAAAGCACAGCAAAAGGTGGAATTTATGATGACCTTTATGGGGATACTGTTCCACAACTATTGGGCCCATCTTGGGCATACAGGTCGGATGACCAGGCAGAAAAAGTCAAAGCTGCTGATGAAAAGGGATCTGGTGGGAATATGGATACAAATTCAGCTGATGATAATGATGACTTGTTTGGTGACTTGTGACTATTAGCATTTTCAATCAGTACAGAGAAGCGGATCTCTTGCAAATGCTTAGAAGCAGAAGTATTTTGTTCTGTCGGGGGTATCTTTGTTCTGCATGATTGTATCCTGCTGCAAATTAAGGTAATCTCTTTTGCCTAATGTTTAGGGCATGCATTTTTATGATGGTGTTCACAGTGATTGGTGAGTTTAATTGCTTTCTTCACCATGTCCTCTTGTGGTGATTTTGTTCCTTACCCAGTCCAGGTTTCTAAAATTTATGAATTATATTTCATATTTTAATCGTTTGCTTGTTCAAATGTTCTGAACTTCTGATGCATTTTCCTGGGGTAAAATTCTAACTGTATATCATCTGCGATGTTTCGTGATTCAATTGCTTGGTAATAGAAGTAAAAGAAAATACTATGTGAGCTTAGCAGCCTGAAATGTTGAATTAAATTTTTGTTGTTCTGACCAATCAGATTTGGAAAATTATTTTATATGTGAGTATTCATGTGGCATGGTATGGTATTGTAACTTGGGTCTATCATTCACCTGTATAACCACCAATAGCATCCACTATCTGATTATGTCTAGCTAGTGGTTTTATAGATAAGTAATGTACTTGTATTCTAGGCTTCCTTTAGCTATTTCTACCATAGCTGTTTGTATCTATATGTAATCTGTTAGTATGCCCTTGTAAACATGGAGGTATTGCCATCCTTTTGATCAATCGAAGAATGAATATAGAAGTATGTACAGTCCACTCCCCTTAAAGACACATGACCACTTTAATTCATCACCTAGTATATTAGTATATACCATGTCATTTTTGTTGAATGGGTTTTATGGATGTAAATTAGTAGGTTGCAGGCTAGTCAGTATGCAGATAAATCATTGATAGTATTCTAACATCCAGTCATTGTGCTGTACTATACTACTATTCGAACTGCAATTTATTGCTTGGTGCGGTTATTAGTCCTTATTTGCAAGCAGCTCCAGGTAATGATATGAAAAATGACTTCAACTGTTAAATTACATGAAACCCATCAGGGCTCATCATGTAGCACATGGCTTTTGAAACACTTTAGTTAGTTGATTACCTAGTGGATCAATTGTTTTGTTATAAGATAAGTAGTTTTATTAGAGGGAAACATATTTTTAGATGGTTTAATTTGACGTATCTCTAGATCTAATCTGTTAGGACTTCTTTATAAATAGATAAATAAGGAGGTATTATCTTTTCCAAGCAAGCATGAATAATGAATTAGTCTTTTATCTCCCAATAAGTTCATCGCCAACTCTATGTTTTCATCTCTCCTGAGATCCATCCCCTGTCAAATCCAGCCCTCTGCACAATATTTATCCTGTTGTGAACTAAGGTTCATTATGGGCCTCATTGGTTGCCCACATTCCCTAATAAGCCAAAACGGCTTATTAGGGAATAAAAATTAATTTATAGGTAAAACTTTTGTATATGTGTTCTTAGTGACTTAAAAGCCAATATTAAAAAAAACTATGTTGAAAATATCTTAAAATTAACTTTAAAATTAAGTTTGAAAATTCAAATTTTGGCTTTTGCTTTGGCTTGTTAGGCCAACCGGTGGAGCCTATGCCTGTTCTAGGAAGCTCCCCTGGGGTCTGTTGTTGGGAGGGAGCCTAACATAAATTACCGATGAAATGTTAAGAAACGATGAAGTTCATTGTGGGCTGCAGAAGTGAAGATTTTCACTGTCATGAAATCATTTAGCCATGTAGGTGAGGAAAGATTCCCTTTTGTCTGTTGGTGGGATGGGAGCCTAACCTAAATTTTAGTTGAATTTTGAAAATGGTTGTCGATGACCATGGGTGTCTGCATTAAAATTCAAGAGCTTAACTGATTTGTTCATTCATGTTTATCAATGCGTGCAAATTATGTAGCTAGGAGTGCATTATCTGATTTTATGTTTACTTGGACATGGTAAATTTGAAACTACTATAAACATGATCATTTCAATTATTGATACGAATAAACATTTCAATAATTGATTTGAATGATGAGTCATGAGTGATGAATGGTTGATAGAATTGTTCTGGATGGGAGTAAATTTCACAAAATCCCAGGTTTTGAGACACTTGTAACGCAAAACCCCAGGTACTATGATTTGTTTCAAGGAACCCCAGGTTTTGGGGCAAAATGTTTCAAGAAACCCCATGTTTACGTCAAATACTCACAATTCCATTATTATAGTATATGTTCACATTAGTAGGCTCAAAATACATATTCCTCCCATGGAATTTATCTTCGTCCTTACTCTTGCATTGCACGATTGAAAAAACACAACACAACCTGACTAGTAACGACACATTAACCAGTTATACATTTAAACAATCATATTACCAATAACCGACGCTCGTTAAAATGAGGCTAACATGTATATATACTCAGGGATCTCTATTTTTTTTGCAATTATTATGCATAAATATATTAGAAAAAACAACGATATAAGCTTAAACATGGGGTTTGTTGAAACATTTTTCCCCAAAATCTGGGGTTCTTAGAAACAAATCGTAGTACCTGGAATTTTGTGAAATTGACTTGAAGGAATATGCTCCCCTTGTGTAAGAACAGATGCTATGTATAAACACTAGTATGATTTTTAAACTGTTTTGCTACATGCTTTGCCTTACATGTTATGTACCAGAATGAGTGTATGCAACTATGCAGGTACAAGAATGAACAAGGCATTTCGAGTACCATAAAACCCATCTCACAATCACATGTTCCAAAGAGGCCTTAATTATTATTGTTGAACCAATTTTAACCCCATGGTTATTTCACAAGAAGGGTTAGCCTAGGTGGAGATGCTGTGGCTATTCTTAATTTTCTTTTTCCAGATGATGAGTGAGCGAGCAAATATTACCCCTCAATCGACTCTCACTAGCATCCACCAATTGACACCGTTGTTGTCTCATGTAACCTTGTGATCTTGCTCTATCATGCAAGAGAACAAGATCATTGATCTTTCACATTCACCCTTCTGATATTCAGTGGCTGCGTAGTGTTTTCCTTGTCTCTGTTCAGGATGAGAACCATGATTTGACAGGTAGCAGTAGTTATCGGCACAACAGTGCATGGTAGTGGAGGAATGGTGCATTGGTGCCTTCTTACAATGCTAGCAGAGCTATTTTCTGGTGGTTTCACCAGTTCCTGAGGTTTGAGACAAGGAGGCATGCAGTAGAGTCATTCTAACTTTGCTAAAGCTGACTGTTCTCTGGCCCTTCTTGCTTACCCTGCGACCCGCAGTTCTCTTCTACTTCCTAAGCTACATGACAATAACTTCATCACCATTTTAGCTTAGCCACAGGTGACTCTAGTTCAACAATCTCTCAGATCCATTAGCAATATTGACCTAATTTCTTTTTTTTATGAGCACTAAATTGAACTTTGCGAACAGAAGTAATATCGTCAATGTAGTCTTGATGAGTTTGTCCACACACCTCGAAGTAATTCTGCATTTCATGAGCCGAACTGAATATGCAGCTGTCAAACACGCCCACCATCTACCACACTGTCGTGATTCATGAGTGCTGCTACTCAACTCTGCCGAGCTGCTTGGGAGAATTAGCTTGTGTGTATTGTTTTGAATGAGGTGCTGGCTTATCATAAATTTTGTGTTTTTTATTGCATGGTTGCAAAACCATCCACAGAACCAATGATAGTATATTGTTCTGGTCTTGATTGTTGAAAGTCTAGGCCTTAAATGTCCCTTTTTGTGTGTGTTATTGTGATAGGTTAAGAAATTATATTTGGGAAATTGAGTTCTACTCCAAATGAAAGGCTATGCTGAAATCTTTGCTATGCATTGATAATCTGAACATAGTATAAACTATAAAGAGATAGGTTGTTTGTAACATGTACAAACTACCATTACTTTGCTCACGTCCTGCATCATAGTACCATGTTACTCTGTTCTGGATTGTTGCTATGAGCCAACAAGAGATTCCACCTAGGAATATAAAGCAATAGGGAGCTTAAAATGCAATTCGTTTTTTCAACTTAACATTTGTACAGTGTGCCCGTTAATTTTTCTTGGTGACCTTTGTAATTGTCAAGTTGAACTATGTTCTTGTTGTGCTTTTGGATTAAGATATCTCCTTCCTGTATCAATTATGGGGTAGAATCCGGTGATAAACATTTTTTAACTGTAACTTATGTATCTTCATCAACGTTCACTTCCCATGGACGTGGAGGAGCAGTTGATGATTGAATTTTATTTTATTAAACTGCACCTAGAAAATTATTTGCAACTTTGTACTTTTCGTTATTTAATTATGCCCCAATACCCTCACTAGCACTATCCCTGGAGGCTTGACCCATTCATTTTGATACATCTCTAAAGATATGTTCTGAATCCTCTACAGGTATCAAGCGCCGGAGGGTACTCTTTATTCAAAGAACACCTCTTTTTGGAAACAATTGAAATGAACAGAAGCGAAAATTGTCAGGTCAGATTAACTGTGTAAAACTTTATACAGCTTTGTCAGAATACGCTGTGTGATGGATTTCCATGTTTGTTGGTAAATTGATATCCAATCAAATTGGGATTTGCCGAATTGGATTCTCAACGGTCACTAGGAGTATAAGTTTAAACGTTAACTATATGGCCAGGTAAAAGTTAGGCAGGGAAAGCATATACTGGATGACCATCAGTAACATTTTGCAAGGCAAAAGTCAGCTTTTCAACTGTGAGTATTCACTATGGGCTGTTGATTTGTGCTGCTTTTTTCCTCATCAACTCAAATTAAGGCATTTAATTATTTGCCACTTTACAGATGTGGCGTTTAACAATTTACCATCCTATGTGTCTATCATTCATATGTCATACAGATAGGGTAGCAAATTGAGGATTCACATGTCATAGACAGAGTGGTAAATTGTTAAACGCCCACATATAAGAGTTGATCTTAAACAGTCCATATGCAAGCAAATCATTCATCGTATAGCAAAACAGCTAAAGCTAATGGTGGTTTGAAATATGTCATCGAATGGTGGCACAATCATTTGACATTGTGTGAAATGAGTTAACCATTGATTTTTTTTATTATAAAACTAGTAATTGGTCCGTGATAACGCTAAGATAAATTTAGTAATACAAATTAAACAATCAAAAAAAAATATGTTTTAGCAATTAAGCATTAAATGAGACAGGTTTAATATTTTTAAATAAAATAACATCGTGACTTTGCTATATTTTGAAACAATTTGATTCCTAATGTATAACTTCATAATATTTTGAAACAATTTGATTCCTAATGTATAACTTCATAATCTGTTTGCTATCTTTCGAAACAATCTGATTTCTAATGTATAACTTCATAATCTGTTAAATTTAGGTTTACAATATATAAACCATAAAAAATAGTTATTGCCATACACCTGTCACTAGATATTTTTTCTTCTATTTTATCCCATTCATAACACTAAACATTCTTTTTTGCAAAATTGCAAAAGTACAACAATCTCTCTCTCTCTCTCATTTCTCTCTCGTCTCCAAATTGGCAAATCCATATTTCTCTCTCCTATGGAGGCACTTGCCATGTTCAACAATTAAGCCAGCACGCCCTTTCTCACCACCAAAAGCCATGTGTGATTTGATTGTGTCCTAAAGAAAATACAAAATGTTCTCCAATTAGTCAAAAGGGAATAGCTATATAGGGCACTTAGGAAAAAAATGTATTCTACATTGCATGAGAAACTATTATGTTCAAGCTGCATCAGAAAAAAAGTTTTTCAGCCTCAGCTGGACAAATATCTAAAATAAAATAAATATCTCAGAGATAGTCCTGTGGTAAGATTTATTCAAGTTAACCATAGTACAGTTGCAGGCTTCAGAGAATCAATCGAGAAGTTGCAACCTCAGAATTCAAGCAATAATAGTTCAGCAGAATACTACAATGTTTATGTGGGCAACTGAACCCATACAGTATAGCAGCATATATCAATAAATCATGTATCTAATAACACTCTGAATTTAACCTGTTTCTGTTTTAGCAAATTCAACTGATAAATAAATAGCTCTGCAAGTTCTTCATGAAGGAAATTTGATGGCATCCCCTTATCTAGATAAAACATGTTAATTTCTTAAATCATGTACTACAAGCATTTTTAGTAACACAAAATCTATTGTAATAAACAAGCATTTTTAGTAATCGTGCACATGCAATGCACGTTTTCTACGATATCTATTGTAATAAACACACAATCACATTTAAAAGTTAGAAACCTGTACGAAAACCAACAAGTCATTCACCAATCTATAAATAAAATAAAATTGATAAAAGGATTAGGCTTATTGGTACCCAATACTTTAATCACGTATCTTACAAAATGCTCATGACAACCATAGAACTTGTAAGTGATACAATAATCTTTACTTCCCCGGCTTACCATTGGCCAACATATAATAGCAGTAGTGCAGTACTCTGCAGAGAATTAATCAGCTTGTCCTCTCTTTGAGATGGGTACACATACAATCATCTTATAATGCAAGGTTAAATGCCTCATATATCTACTTTATTCAGTGAGCAATTTGCAGTAGATGCTCAACAATGTTTCTTTCAGGGACTTGGATTATCCACACAACTAGTAGAGTAAAGATAGTCTTCTTTTTATGTTCCATGCACTCTACTTATGATCTTGATGGCCATCTTACCTGTGCAGAAGATATGGCTGCTTTCTCCATCCAGTTGGAGTGTCCTTCCCCATTACTGGCACCAATTCTAAACCGTTATATTGATCTGAATAAAATTGTTTCGCCAAACTAAAATATTGTTAGCGTGTGTTGGATCATTTAGGCTATGAAACAATACAAAAATTAGACCCACTAGACTGCAAGGATTTGCTTGATCATGCTGTAAAAAGTTAAGACCCTTTAGTACTTATGGCACTACAGTGCGCCGAGATAGTAAATCAGAATATAATCAATATGTTCATTGCCGAAGTACATATACCGCTCCTTGAAAGTTTATTCCTAGCATAGCTACTAAATTTATAAGATACAAAGTGTGATTTAAATATATCTGCAGATTTGATCGTTCATAATATGCCTTGCAGCTTCTATTGCTTGCACCCATTGCACACATATTTCGCTAGATCAAAATTGCCTATGCAAATAAGCTTTAGTGTATCAATCAAGGGACATAATGGACATAACTCATTAGATGTTGGTAGGCCTTGAAAACCAAGCTGTCAACAAAACCTGAGTTAGTTTCATCGATTTCTATAGGACTTCAAAATTATCAAATCAATAACAACATTACAGCCCGCTTGCGTTTTCTAAGATTATCTGAAGCCACTCTGAATATTTTTTCTTGCCAAATCTGAAGGCAGCAATTCTATGACTTAATATGTGCCATGTTTCTCCTGTGTGTGCCTAATGTAATGCATATGCCCAGGACTGAATAGAATGAAATGGATTTAAAAGAAATAATCTATATATGAAAGAAGGTTCTGATCATGGAAGTGATGAAACACCTCTAAACTCAGAAGAAATGAGCGGAATGCATGGGAACTGGGAGCAGTTGACCCTCTTACTCTAGCTCAATTTTAAAATACATAAATATATTTATAGATGAAAAATGGGAAAACATACATACAAGAGCACAAACTGACCAGGGAATTGAGTTCCACCTAATTCTTTGGTGATTGCCATAGCCCGGGAATCTTGAAATACAGAGATACTAAAACAATTTCAAGTATTGGTGGTGTTAAGTGAAACCTGGGACCTGCTTATGCTTAACAGTGCTGGTAGGAGAACGATGCTAGGTTACCAACTGTAGATTCAACATAGCCAATAGGAAACCAGTAATGATGGATCATGCAATTTATGAAAAATTAGAGAAACATGAGAAGGAACAGAAAGGTACCAATAAATACAAGATCTCATCTTCAATACTGATTCAGCCTCACTACATTCATTTTATTCCCACTGAAATCCAACAGTGATCAGGGCAGCTAACGACGCTAGAAGCAAACACATCATTGTCATAGCCAATTTAGACCATGTCAACTTCTAGCTGAGAAGTCAACTTGATCACTTAGCATGAATTTTGACTATGTAAAACTGATTGACATATGTAAGCAAATACATGGAAGGAAAACTGATTGCATGTAGTTAATATTCAGCAAGATGTGACTGATAATTTAATAAGATACAATTGAGGGTACAAAGAAAGTAATTGCATATAAATATAAGCAGGACCAATGAAGTTATTTTGTAAGCATGCATTAGAAAAATCAAAAAGTACAGGGCATCCATACATACACCGTGAGGACCAGATCTTCATGTAGTTGATATGGTTTATCTAAGGAATTAGACAACTGGTGCTTATGTTGTAGGAACTACACAAATCAGCTACCTCTTCTTCAGGAAAGTATACTCCTACATCAGCTGCAACACATGTAGTATCTGCAATCGCGTTGATAAATACATCACTGAGAAATCAGACGCCTGTAAAAAAATAAAAAAATGGTCAGCACAGTCAAAATTTCTTATCAAGGCAAAGCACTTTAACGAACATATAATGGGCAGACTGTTGTGCTCATGTTGACCCACGCCTCCACATCCTACTGCCTCATATCAAAAAATGTCTTCATTTGTACCACCATTGTGCAATACATTTTTGGAAGCATCAATAAGATATTAATATTACCCTCATTCAATTCATATCCACGCAAACAATAAACAATCTCTGCATTTCCATTTTAACGAAATGATTAGCGCTTGCTCACCTTGTTCTTGTAAATGGATTATGAAATAGGATGAAATTCATCCTATTCTGTCTGAGAGAGGCAATAGAGAACTGAGGATATACAAAATGACATGAATATATTGATTTAGATTGCAGACTAAAACATACTAAATCTAGTGTTGTGGCCGTCAATAACCACCCAACATGTGCCTTATGGAATTGGAAGGAATGAGCCAATGAGATTAAATCAGTGCTGGAACAAAATTAGTTGATCCTAAACGGTTATAGGAACAAAACTATATGTAAAGTATTACTTCTAGAAGCAACCAAAAAATATACTCTTTGAAACAGAGTCTTGCCATTTCGCCAAAGAAAGAGTGTTTGTAGCTTCCGTTGACCTTGCAACGATATGCACATAAACTCTACAAATGGCATAATTAGTAGTTGCTTGATCCACACTAAAAAAAGTCAGAACGAATGGTTTGGATATGGTGGTCAACAGATCATCCTGTATCAAAGTATATCAGGGCATCCATTATTGTATAGAGAAACTAAGAAATTACAAGAGCAGGAGCTTCTGTTACCATTTTATTTCACTGGCGCTCTGACACTCCTATAGAAATGATTTTTCTGGACGAGACCCCCATTAATTTGCAAACGGATCATAAGTGTCTGTGGCTGCAAAAATCAGTTTGTATTTTCGCATATGGCTCCTTAAAAGATCCCTATGCAAAAAACCATTTTTGCGGTCGAGGCTCTTAAGCCTATTTTCGCATGCGAGCCTCTTAAGTGATCGCATGCGAAAATACTCCTCTCTCTCCCACTCTTTTTTTATTCTCCCCTCCTCACTCTCCCACTAAGTTCTCCTCTCCACACTCTCCTTCTCTCCCCCACTCCACTCCCAGCCTCCTCCTCTCCCCACTCTCCCTCTTGGCCTCCTCTTTCCCCCTCTCTCCCTCACATCCTCCTCCAGAGTTGGTGGCGAGGACGGGCGAGGGCAACGGATTCAACGGCGCCGCCCTTGGGAGGGCCGGATTCGTCGTCCTAGGGAGTGGCAACGACGACGACGACGAGGACGAGCAGCGAGGGCAGTGGATTCAGCGGTGCCGCCCTCGGAAGGGCCAGATCCCCCGCCCTAGGGAACGGCTGCGGCGAGGACGACGAATCCGGTGGCGCTGCCCTTGGGAGGGTCAGATCTGCCACCATAGGGAGTGGTTACGGCGACGACGACGGCAGGTGGCGATAGCGGGCACCGAGGGCGGTGGATCCGGCGGCGCTGCCCTCGAGAGGGCCAGATCTGCCGCCCTAGGGAGTGGCTACGGTGACGATGGCGGGCGGCGAGGGCGGCAGATCCGGCGGCGGCGCCCTCAGGAGGGCCGGATCCACCGCCCTAAGGAGCAGTTTCGACGACAACGACGACGGGCAGCGACGACACGCTAGGGTTTTGGATTTTTTTGAAATTTTATACTTTTTCGTTGAATTTATTTTGCATGCGGTTGGTATAGGTGGCAGCATGCGATTGCGCTAGCCACATGCAAAAATATGATTTTTGCAGACCGTTGGGCGCGGGCAGGCCATCCGTCCACATGCAAAAATCACTTTTGGCCATTTGGAAAAACGATTTCTATAGTAGTTGATTTGCAGTTCTACACACCGGAGAAATTAGTTGTGAGAGCAGGAGATGCATAAAAGCCACAAAACAAACGGCAGCATTTGACTCTGGTTCTGCACAAAACACTACCACAGAAAGGAACATAGAGGTCGGCACTATAGGTGCCGAAAAAGCTAAAACCGGCACCTATAGTGCTTTTCCCGCCCGCCCGAGCGCCCGTGGGGGCGCCAAAGAGGAAATTGGCACCTTTCAGGAGAAATAGGTGTCGGTTTTTAAATGGAACCGGCACCTATATTTCTTGTCAGAGAAAGGTGTCTGATCCATATAAAATCTGGCACCTTTCACATACGTCCCAACAAAGTTGTTGGGTGTGGGGCCCATAATAGAACCAGCACCTTTTAGGCTCTAAGAGAAAGGTGTCGGTTCTAGTTAAAAACCGGTACCTTTAAGTCTTTCACCGGCTAGTAGCCGTTATGGAGCCCACACACAAAAACCTGCACCTATATTTTTCTGTCAGAGATTGGTGCCGGTTCTAGTGAAGAATCGGCACCTATTTATCACAGTATATAGCATTTCCCCCTCCCTTCAGGCTGATCGAGCAAAGAACAGAGTGGCACCTCTTGTTCTTGCTCAACCAGCTAGAGGAGGGGAGGTTTTGCTCTTCTTTTTTTGGATTTTTTGAAGATTGAAGCATACAAGGTTAGTTTTCATTATTTCTCACTTTGTTTCACTCTTCCCTGTTGAATTGAACCATTTGCTACGTACACATATAATTAGTGCGCAAAACAAATTATTTGTATTTGTTTTTGTAGGGGTAATATATTTTTATATGTTTTGTGTTCATTTAATTAGCTCATCCTCAGATGAGACCGCATACTAATTTTGAATAGAAGTATTGACATGACAGTATTTGATTTTGTACATAAAATTTATTAGTAGGTGTTTCAAATAATATTCATAAAGTAGTATAGAGAGGTATAACACAATGTAATAATAATTCAATTTTTGAAGTTGTATATCATTTCTGTTATTCCAATTTGCTTCTAAATTATAAAATCGGCGTTGTATTTATTATGCAAGGTTTTTAATAAATGATAAATTATTATATTTTTCTTCTAGGGGCGGTAAATTTCATTTATCTATTCATGTTCGTTTATTGACTTTGTGTAAGATCATTTATTAACTTCGTATAATTTAGAGTAATTGATATTAAGTAATATTCATAGGTACCCATCGGTTGTAATGGATCTAGGATGGGTGTATGAAGCGGATCATGACTCTGTGGAGTATATTAGGGGAGTAACGTCTCTCATTGCCACGGCGACGAGCACAAACTCAGCTAATGCACCGCATTATCTATGGTGTCCATGCTTTGATTGCAAGAAAGACAGGCAATTTTTGGTGCAGCGGGTCCATGCACATGTTCTTACAAAGGGTTTTATGCCAAAGTTCAGTTGCCATGAGTTTCTTGGTGAAGAAGAGCAAGACGAGGGAAGTGCAGGCAATAGTGATGTGTCGACTGAGGATGTCGGCTATGAGCAGGAGGACCAAACATATGTTGATCACGATGAAGCTAATCTAGGTCAGATGTTGCGTGACGAGGAGAGGACTGACACTGATGATAGAGAATATTCCAAGTTCAAAACCATGGTGGAGGACTCAAAAACTCCACTTTACAATGGATGTAAGGCGGAGCACAGCAAGGTGCAGGTGGTCCTATCTCTACTTCACCTGAAGGCGAGCAATGGATGGTCAGATAAGAGCTTCACTGAGTTGCTATAGCTATTGACAGAAATTCTTTCTGCTGGTAATGTCTTGCCGGAAAAAACGTACCAAGTGAAAAAAGTTACCTGTCCCCTTGGCCTTGAAATACAGAAAATTTACGCTTGTCAAAATGATTGCATTCTTTACCGGGGTGATTATGCAGATTTGGACCAATGTCCGACGTGCGAGGCTTCTCAGTATAAGTGTGGAAACTAGAATGGTGACGGTGGAAGTAATGTTACAGTGAGGAAGAAAAGAGTGCCGGTGAAGGTGGTATGGTATTATCTAATCATCCCTCGTTTGGAACGTATGTTCGCAAATAAAAAAACATGCTAAGCTCATGCATTGGCACCACGAAGAGCGTAAAAGAGATAAAATGATAAGGCACCCATCTGATGGGTCTCAATGGAGGAAGATAAACAGGAAGTACAGAAAGCATTTTGCATATGACATGAGGAATGTGAGGATTGCGCTCAATATCCAGCACCTATTCCCCTTTATTTATATATCGGCCAGGCCCCACCCACCCACCCACTCTATCTCTCCCTCACTCTCTCTCCCGACGGTGGCGGCGCGGTGCGGAGGAGAGGCAAGGCAGCGCTCCACGACGGTGTGGTGCGACGCGGAGGAGGGGGAACGCGGCGGCAGCGTGGTGTGGCATGGAGGCAGCAGTCTCCCCATCCCGATGGCGCACGGTTCAGAGGAGGCGAAGAGGCGGCATGGTCGTCCAGGTGAGCACATCCTCGTTCTCTTTTGTCTCGAATTTTCTTGCCTTAACCCTAGCTTCTTCTCTAGATCCGGCGGTGACCCGAGGGCGGCGCTCGGTGGTGGCACTCGGCAACGAGGAGGAGGCGGCTAGGAGGGGACGACGCACGGTGATGAGGAGGAGGCGACACGGGACCACGAGGAAGAGGTGAGGCGGCAATGGCCCTACGCAAAGGTGAGGCCTCCACTCTCTTCTTCTTCTTCTTCTTCTCCTCTCCTCCCCCTATGGACATGAATATAATGTTGTAATGGTGATGGTGAATAGCATTTGTGATTGGGAGATTATGAATATAATGTTGCTTGGTGAATATAATGTTGGGGATATGTTGGGGTTCATATGTTTGGGGAATATATTGTTGGGAATATAATGCCGGTGCCACCACCGCTGCTTACCGTTGCCGCTACTTGCAACATATTTTTGAGGAATATGAGATGGAATGTGGGATTTTTATGGCTTATGAGATGAAATGTGGGAATTTTTGGGAATATGAGATGGAATGTGAAATTTTGGGAGAATATGAGATGGAATGTGGAATTTTTGGGGAATATGAGATGGAATGTGTGATTTTGGGGGCTTATGAGATGGAATGTTAAGACTTTTAGGCTTATGAGATGGAATGTTAAGACTTTAGGCTTATGAATGTGAATTATCTTATAATAGTGAATTATTTTTTGGTTTAACATGATTTGATTTTTAGGATTTTAGTTTGGTCGTGCTCAATGATGAATAGATGGCCTTCGTTGGACATTGCAACCACCAACCACCGTTTGCACCTATTTAGGCATGTTGTTCGCACCTACCTAGACCCAGTGGTTGTAAGCTTCGCAAATCATTTGTTGAAAGAAGCAGAAATCAAGAACTATCTCTTCAACGCTCTTGTCAAGCTCAGTTTCTATGACCACATTCTCCTTCCTTACCTTGCTTAGTATGTCAATATCATCGATTTCAAGTTTTGGTTGCGCTCCACGAGAATGAAGTTATTGATGCATTATCCTATGTGCAGTCATCACTGGACCCTCATCGTAATCAATATCAACGATAGTATGATTTGTATATATGATAGTATGCGGAAGGGGAGAATGCACCACCAAGTTTTTATCAATGCACTAAATAGGGCATATGCGAGATACCATAGGTCCGAAAGATCATACGGGAGATGCAAGGTGGATGCAACAGCATTCAAGATCTTCAAACATGAGTGGATCCTTAGAAAGAAACATGCCACCAACCTTTGCGGCTTCTACGTCATGCGGTACACGCTATTTTTTGTGGAGGAGGGGTACCTGCACTCTAATGCTGAGGTACATCATGTTTCAGAGACCAAAGTCATAAATTAAACAATTCTATTCTAGTACTAAGTCAATTTATATGTTTTCGAACCTTCTACTGTAGAAATTGGGTCTCGATACAAGCGAGTTGCTATCACACGTCATTACAGGTCTCGTCGATGAGTTCTGTGATTTATCTGTACTCGTGTTATAGACCCCACTGGCAATTACAACCTCAACAAGCAGCCACCAATAGAACAATCCTCTGCCCCTCCCAACACTTTAAGGAAGAAATTATCTTCGAAGAAGAGAAAAAGCAAGTAGCTAGATTACTTCATAGGAATTGTAATGTAATTCCTGCTTATGCATAATTACGAATTATGAAAGTATTGGGTAAGGTTACTGTAATGTGTTTTACTGTTTACTATTATTATGTATTTTGTGTTATGTTCTCTTTTGCAGGTACAATGACCTGAGGACGAAAAAGCCAATCGAACTTTGAAATTCGTATTATTATCCGGTATTATAGGTAAAATGTAGTCACATTTATATTTTTGGACTTATGAATTTTAGACTTAGGATATATATGCAAATGTTTAGAATTTAGACTTACGGATTTTTGGACTTAGGAATTTTAGACTTAGGAATTTTTAGACTTAAGAATTTTAGACTTAGGAATTTAGACTTAGGATATATATGCAAATGTTTAGAATCTAGACTTAGAAATTTTTTATTTAAGATATATATGCAAATGTTTAAAATTTAGACTTATCAATTTTCGGGCGTACGAATTTTAGACTTAGAAATTATAGACTTAGTAATTTTTGAATTAAGATATACATGCAAATGTTTAGACTTATGAATTTTTGGACTTACAAATTTTAGACTTATCGGCCGCTTACCGGCCACAACCCGCAACGGTCATTGTTGCCGCCGTCATCGAGTCGAACTTGCCACCGCCTACCTCCATGTCCAGCCTCCCCTTCTCCGCCGCTAGCACATGTTTCCATCGTGACCCCACCATCAATCCTCCACCCTAGAGACCTATGGCCGTCGGATCCGCCGCTCCTAGGCGCTGGCGTCGTCGATCTGCCGCATCCCACCTGCGTGAGAAGCCAAGCAGCAGCGGACGTGTTGCTACTGTCACTGAGTCGATCCTGCGGAGTGCGCCGGCGATGGAGGAGGCGGAGCAGCTAGGGAGGAGAGGAAGGGGAGCAGCTAGGGCTGAGAGCTGAGACTGAGAGAGGAGAGTAGTGTGTTGGTGCAGAGAGAAAAGGGTGACAGGCAAGGGGTCCACGTGCATCGGTGCGGTGCGGGAAAACGTGCCTTTGTGTTCGTAGTCTTAACCACTACCCGCGAAAATAAGTTTTCACAAGCGGGCCTCTTAAAAAACCTCGCATATGAAAATAAATCTATTTTCACAAGAGACTCACCTGCGAAATCAAGTTTTCACAAAAGCCTTAACTGGACACCAAAATTTTACATATGGGGGCCTTCTTTTAGCTCGTTTGTAAAAATAATAGAGATGCCTTTTTTAGAAAATAATGGGTGTAAATGGGGTGTCTGAAAAAAATATTTTTTAAATAGTGTGTCACACTCTAAGCTTAGGGATTGGGAAGCAGCGTTGTGGTTGTGAACTATTCCCTCCATTCAATCCGAAAGGTTAGACCTATTACTTTTGTCATTAAAATTAAGAAGAAATTAAATATCCTGCAGGTAACGATGATCAAATAATATATGCATTTATGCAACTGATAAGTATTAAAATGACTGCTCGGGTTATGATTAATCATTTAATTTATCTCTTTGTTTAAGTTTTGGATGTGTGGAGACTACAAATAATCATTTGAAATACCAGAAAAATGAAATAAGTCTAACTTTTTTTTTAATTCAGAGAGTAGTTAACTAGCCGGCACGTCATTCCTAAATATCAAGAGCAGTGAGGAAAAATAGAAAAACAGGGAAAACGGAACCCCCACCGGATTTAGGGAGTTATATGATGATACCGTGCCTTTACATTGCATTAACCCTGTGCACATGCAATGGACGCCTAGTATAAGGAAACCGCTGAGCTTCGCCATCTTTATATTCCTAATACTGGGGAGAGGCATCCTCAGGGCCGTGCACATGCGTGTGCAGCCGGTGCGCTCGTACAGGGCCTCAAAAAATAAGCCCACTAGTACTCTAGTAGAGTACCGTATGTATTCGAGTCCGTCCGATCGTCCAATCGTCTCCGCAAGTCCGCAGCGCTCGCGGCGACTTCGTTTGTGCGGCGATGGCGCGACCTTTCGACTTTCATATTCATCTCGTCTCCGATTTGGCCGGCGGCCCGGCGGCCGGCGCTCGTCCGTTCATTACCAACGACAGGGAGAGGGCCAAGGTGGAGGCCCCTGCAGGAGTGCAGTGCAGGTACATTTTTTTCAATTCCCTATACGTATGGTGTGATACAGTGATGTATGAAAGTCTGGAACTTCTTGTATAATTTTAATTTTAATTTTTTTTGTTTTTGAAGCCATGTCTTTTTCAAATCGAATTAGAAAATTTGAATCCGGTTCCAAAAAACGTAAGAGGAAACAAAAAATGGAGCAGTTAACTCAATCTTTGAAAGGATCAATGGATAGATTTGTCATAAAAGAATCAAACGTGATTTCTGGTAATGAGGTAGTTGATCAAGGTCCTGCACTTGATAGTAATATCGAAATTGAAAATGATCTTAGAGATGCTGATGGTCAGACAGGGACAGAAAATAATGCAGTTCAGGAAGTTCCTACTAATAACACAAATGATGAAACAGGTAATGATGGTGATCGTAGTGAGAATATTGGTGATTTTTTTCAGCCTGATATATTTGATCCAAGATACTGGAATTCACTTAATCCTAAACAGATAGACATTTTAGCATAGAAGGACCCTAGAAGAGACTTATCAATTCAGAAAGGTCCAAGGATAGATATTCTAGAAGGTTTTCTGCACGATTCTATACTAGAATTCTATCAAATGGAGAGCATATCGATAGAGATTGGCTTGTCTATTCTAAGGAACTCGATAGAGTATTTTGCTTCAGTTGTAAATTATTTACAAAAGGTCACATAAATGGTCAATTGGCAAATGAGGGGTATAATGACTTGATACATCTTGGTACTTGGCTTAAAGAGCATGAGACAAGTCCAGATCATGTTTTGAACATGACCACTTGGTATGAGTTACGTAGTAGGTTGCAAAGTGATCAAGCTATTGACAAAACTGCCCAGAGACAACTTAAGAAAGAAAAAGACCATTGGACAAAAGTACTATTTAGAATTGTTTGCATTGTTAAATTTCTTGCCAAGCACAGTCTAGCATTTCGTGGTACTAATAGCAAACTATATGAAGATAGCAATGGAAATTTCTTAGGTTTGATAGAGATGTTGGCTGAATTTGACCCAGTTATCCAAGAGCATGTTCGTCGTATTACAAGTGAAGAAACTCAACTTCATTATCTTGATCCAAAGATTCAGAATGAATTGATACACTTGCTCTCTTCTGCTATTAAGTCTGAAATTGTAAGGAAAATAAAGAGAGCAAAGTATTTCTCTGTCATACTTGATTGTACTCCTGATGCAAGCCACCAAGAACAAATGTCTTTAATTATAAGATATGTGGATTCATCTTCTGATAATATTTCTATAGAAGAATCCTTTCTAGGATTTATAGATGTAAATGATACAACCGGGCAAGGACTTTTTGATGTGCTAGAGAATGAACTAAAGTCTCTTGATCTTGATATTGATGATGTGAGAGGACAAGGCTATGACAAATGGGTCAAATATGAAAGGAAAACATCAAGGCGTGCAAAGGAGACTTTTGGATGTAAATCCTAGAGTTTTCTATTCTGCTTGTGGTTGCCACAGCCTTGATTTAACACTTTGTGATATGGCCAAGACTTGTGGTAGAGCTGGTGACTTCTTTGGAATCATCCAACGTATTTATACAACTTTTGCTAATTCCACTAAGAAATGACAGATTCTGAAAGATAATATAACAGGATTGACTCTCAAGTCAGTGTCAGCTACACGATGGGAGAGTCGTGTTGAAAGTGTTAAAGTTATCAGATTTCAGTGCGCTGACATTCGAGAGGCTCTACTTTAGTATTTGACATTGACATATTAATTAATTAATAACTAGACACTTTCTCTGGATATCCTCAAAATTTAACTTATCATTTTTTTCTTGTAAATTGCAGGTATCTGAAGTTGATAATGATGTAAAAAATAGCAGCGAGGCTAAAGGTTTGGCAAATAATGAACTTGGAGAATTTGAATTTATAGTGGCAATAGTCATCTGGTATGAGGTACTGTATGCTGTTAATCTAGTAAGCAAACACTTGTAAGCAAAGGATATGCTTATTGATGTTACTATTGAAAAAGTGCAAGGGCTAATTTCTTTCTTCCAAGGGTACAGAGAAACTGGTTTCTTAGAAGCATTGGAGGCAGCCAAAGGAATTGCACTTGAGCTGGATATTGGCACAACATTTCGTAAAAAACGAATAATTAAAAGAAAGAGACAGTTTGATGAGAACGCGGATGATACAAATGTTGCCACACTGTCTCCAGAGGAATTGTTTAGAAGGGAATACTTTTTACCTTTAGTTGATCAAGCTATTGCCTCGCTAAGAAGAAGATTTGAATAATATCAGGAGTACCAAAAGAATTTTGGTTTCTTATTTACTTCTGACTCATTGCAGTCATTGGATAGTCAGAGCTTGAAATCTTCTTGTGACAATCTTGAAGCAGCCCTTAAAAGAGATGGGAAATCTGATATTGATGTCGATGAACTATATACAGAGTTGAGATTTCTTCAGGATTTCATTCCAAAAGAAAATATGGGTCCTCTTGAAATCCTTAAGTTTCTAAAGCAGCATGATTGTTTTCCTAATGCTAGTATTGCATATAGAATTTTATTGACCATTCCTGTGACCGTTGCATCAGCAGAGCGGAGCTTTTCTAAGTTGAAACTATTGAAGTCCTACTTGCGTTCTACTATGACACAAGAAAGACTTAATAATTTGGCTACGATAGCACTTGAGAGTGGATTGCTAGATAAGATTAATTATGAGCATATTATTGAAGATTTTATTTCAAAGAACACTAAGAGAATGATGTTATTCAAGTAAAGATTATGAAAATAAAGAGTTCAAAAGGTACTATTCTTCGTGTATCGCATTTGCTCTGTAATATATACATTATCTTTGCTATATTTGGTATTTCAATTTAGGCCTCACTTAGAACGTCATACTAGGCCTATAAATCTGACGGCACGGCCCTGGGCATCCTGTCGATTGAAGACCGTCGCCTCATCAGTCATCAGGTTCATCTCAAGCTGTCAGCACCTTCTTCCATTCCAGGTGTTGCTATTCTCTTGGAGACTTGGATGATTGGATCGATCGTGTCTGCAGTTTTATTAGCCGTACGTACGTGTCTCTTCTCTGCTTCTAAGTACAGTAAATATATCCAGAAACAGTATCGCATATTCGCATTCCCATCTTTGCTTTGATCCATTTTCCAAGGTAATCACGACAGGTATCAGGGCAGAAAAGGTTTAATTTCTAGTGTTAATTTTCATCTTTTTTAGTAGTACCAGGTACATGAAAGGTTTTTTTAATGGAATCAGCACGAGATTGTGCTATTTCATTACATATAGAATAGGTTACCCATATTCCTCTCGCTGCAGTTTCTCTCCTTTCTCAACTCTGGTGACCGGACCACCGCCTCTTTTGTCGTCATCTCACTAGATGGCAGTGGAGAAGATAAAATCCGCCGGTCAGGACGATCGCTTCATCGATTTCCTATTTGTCACTGTCACTAAGTCGCACGGTAGGGTCTCGTGCCGATGGGAAGAAGCCCTCTTAGATTTGAGGAGGCAGTGACCACGGCGATCAATGCTGGAGGACACGACGAACATGGCGGATCGAGCAGCAAGAAGAGGCGTGAGCGATGATGGATAGGTTGCCGGAGAAGAGCCGGGATGGCGGAAGGAGGCAGGGATGACGGATCGAGCTAGCCATTAGAGGAGGAGGTGAACGCAGTGTTTTCAATTTCGTTTTGGATCAAAATTTTGGGATTTTGGTGGCACTAAAATTTCAGATATTTTCATACTTTTTTACATGAAATTATTTGAAAATATAACGAAATTTGACTAAATTTGAATAAACTTTGACCAAATTCATAGAAAATTGGAAAAAAAACCAAAAACTTTGACCGGTATATTTGCTTGTCGGAGGTGGGGGGAATTACCAAAATTTCAGAAATTTTCTAAATTTCAAACCGAATTGTAAACCCTGGGTGAATGACGATCGCCTTGCATGCAGCCAGGGCTGGTGGTCGCCTCATGAGCATGGCTAGGGGTGACAACAACTCATCGGTTGTGCAAGTAGGTGAGATTGCTGCTTCCTCCGCCTACTTCTTGCTTGGCCATTCCCCTATCCCCACTATGCACATGCAAGGGCTTCCTTCGCCCCCTCTCTGGCCGGCTCCACCACCACTCACCGGCAAGACTCACCGTGCCCTCGCGGCCTCGCCAACCAAGAGAGAGTAGAGAGAGGAGGCAGGGAGGAGATATTGAGTTAAGAAATTACATGCCTACCTTTCAAACCATTGGTACCATCTGACAAGTATCTCAAATTCTCAAGGATACGCTAAAATACTCTATCCATTCTTAATAATTGGCACTTGCATTATTTAACTTTAAACTTTAACCATCTTTCTTTTTTGTGGAAAAATATAAGTACTTAAAAATATGTTATATTATCGAAAAGTGTGATGTCATAAATATAACCCTACAACTTTTGAAGTAATCCATGGTCAAAGTGAGACAACGGTATTCAACACTGATGGTTATTCATGAAAGGAGGTAATAGCGGTTATTTAATAAACAAAAGGTTGTTTTGTAGAGGAATTGTCCCAAGTACATGCATGAGGGTACAATTTTGACTATTTCATAATGTTACTTGTTGAGTCGTGATAGGTATAGATAGTTGGTTTTGTCAGCCAGGGTATTATATAGATGCAGCATGCGCGTAAATGTGGTTCATACTTCTTAATTTCTTGAATCCTGCCAACTTACATGATCCAGTCAGGCTGTGTTCGTTATTTTGAGTTGGGAACTCCTCCTCCTAGCAGTAAAACGAAACGACTCATTAGTACATGATTATTAATTAAGTATTTGCTAATTATTTTTTAAAAAATAGATTAATATGATTTTTTAAAGCAACTTTCGTATAGAAACTTTTTGCAAAAAATATACCGTTTAGCAGTTTGAAAAACGTACGCACAAAAAAAGAAAGAGATGAGTTGGGAGTGTAGGCTAACGAACACAGCCTACACTCCCAACTCATCTGAAATGAGGAAGCCTTGTGAATGCTGCCACACAAAGATGAAGTTCATCTGGCAGATGAAGGGAAATTTCAAACATAGCATGGTAATTAAGCTCTCCTTCCAAACTTTAATGTGTTTCCTGCACCACTAGAGTTTGTCCAAACAGTATCACTTTTCACCCTATATTTATATGCATATTGCTTCAACAACAGATCATACCAAATAGGTTTTTGAGCCATTTTTCTGCCAAGTCATCAGGGACCATCACACTAGAAACCCTTAATGGTAACATGTACAAAGTTGGAGTTGGCAAAAATATGAAGAGAACTCTCCTCCTTTCTGGATGGGAGGCATTTGTTCATGCCAATAGCATACAAGAGAATGATTTCCTGAGCTTTCGATACCGTGGAAGCTCTCGCTTTGCGGTCACAGTCTTCGATGCTAGTGGCTTGGAGAAGGTATATTTTTGCTGTGCAGCTGCAGGGATGAAAAATGCTTCTAATAATGTGCAGAAGAAAGCACGCACATACATTGATATTTCGAGCAGCTCAGATGATCATACTACTCAGTCATCAGCAAGTGATAAGTCTGATGGATGCCAAAAGGCAAGATCAATTCATCATGGCAAGCAAGCAAAGAAGCCTTCGGTGTCCTCTTCGGAGGATTTGTCAGGTTGACTTGACCATTCATTTGTAACTTGGCAGCAAGTAATGGCTAGCTTTACCCTTCAATACTTACTCCTGAAACTCTTATTTGTAGCAGAAGACGGTTCATCCGGGTACAGGTCCTTGGAGTCAGAAGATCTTGGCAGGTTCTCAAGCCCATATTATTTACCAGGTCATCATAAGCTAACCGAAGAACAGAAGGCAGAACTTGTTGCGCTTGTTGACAAAATTCAACCTGAAATCTGTGTGCTTGTCATAATTATGAACAAGACCAATGTGAAACGACATCCTGATCTGGTATACATTAAATTCAATGAAAGTACATATCGGTTAAAACTATTTACATTTATCGCTAAAATTAGTACTGTATGGTCAGATGATCTTCAGACACTTCCAATAACTGATTATGTGTTATCATATAAAAGTTATCTATCTGGAGTACAGACGGAACAAGTAATTATGCTTCTCAGGGAAATTCGACCCAAAAAACCTGTCTTGGTGGCTGTCATGAGGAAGAAAAATGTCCAACCGTCAAGCCCTTTTCTGGTAGGTTTATATTGCATTATAATTCTCATGAACCTTCACAGTGCTACGGTAGCAGATGGTGCTACATTTTTTTTATTGCCTGTATGTATAACTATTTTTTTACTGTTCTTGGTCCTTAAATATTATCACATTTCTGACATCTGTAATCAGGAGATTCCTAAGGAATACGCTGCTGCCCATTTTCCTAATGAGAGTGTGGCTATCACACTTCAGATGCTGGGAAAGAACAAGAAATGGCATCCTAGATTATGCATGGAAAATGATAAAAGGATCTACATGCTTAGGGGGCATTGGTTAGACTTTGTCCTTGACAATCATGTCGTGGAGGGAGATATAGGTGACGCCCGTGGCTTCTCTGAAATGCTAGAAGTGTTGACTACATGTATTGGCAATGGAAAAATGCCCAGTCCAGTGGAAGACGCAATATACTCGCGGTGACTATGAAGTTCCAACAATCATGCTTGAAGCTGTTGCCTCACATAATCTTTGGATATGACATACATTTTTTGGAGCGGTCGGTTCAAATAATAATATTAATGTATTGAATCAAATCACCAATATTCATAGAAATATTACAAGGAAGATTTTCGGCAGTGCAGTTTATGGTTAATGGCAATGAATACAACATGGGGTACTACCTAGCATATGACATCTATCCGGAATGGGCAACACTTGTTAAAAATCCCAGCACCTCAAAGTAACAAAGCCAAATTATATGCAAAAAAATAAAGAAGTGGCAAGGAAAGATGTCGAATGAGCGTTTGGAATTTTGCAAGCTCGTTTTGCCATTTTACGTGGCCCAGCACACTATTGGGATGAATATACACTTGCTAATATCATGTATGCGCTAGCAAAATGCTCGTGCATTGCAACGGATAAAGACTTAGGTGGATGAACCTTAAAGTTTGATGGGTCATAAGAACTCAACCGGGATCATGAGCATTTACTATGACCATGAGTCATTTATACGGAGTTGATCGGCACAACAATAACTAATTCACAGTGCTTGGACATGATATTGAGCTGGGGGACGCGCGATGGCGCATTTGGCGAGGACAACTTCAAGACGGTGGTAGACGTGGTGTGTGTATGCTCAGAGTGGAAGGTGATCACTGAGTTGCGCAAAGATATGGGTACATGGTTGTGTTAGGCATGTGCCATCATGGCTGAAAATAAGGTGGTGCACAGTATTATAGCCAGAAGGCGACGCCCGTGAGTGTTTGTCGCCCGTGAGTGTTGCGTGCCCGCCTACCCTAATAACTGTCGTCAATCATGGTAATATATATATTGAGAAAATAGCATGTCAGTTGTTGCTTGATCTTATGTCCTGTACAAGTTTTAGTCAATTTAATTTGTAGAATCGATGATGTTGAGGCATGGAAAAAAAATAAATGACCAAAAATCTCTCCCACCTTGTTTATTTTAAAGGAAACATGGAAAAATGTCAATTCAATAATCAAATGTACGACCATATAAATTATGCATCATATTGTCGTGCCGGCTTGGTAAAGAAGTCAAAATTTTCTATAATAATATTAAGACTTAATATCAAATATGCAAACGAAAATATGGCACCAAAATGAATTGAACTACGGTCAAGCAGAATTGAAAACCCAACAGCTAAAACACAACACTACACTAGATAAGGTCACCTGTGACGGGCCCAAACCCGCACCTTTGACGGATTTGGGCTTGGTCAGTGATCAGTGGCCATTGGTGAGTCCTGTCACCTTTGACGGGTGGCCGGCCGTCAGAGGTGACAAACATCTCTGACGGGAAAATAAATAGACGTCCGTCAGAGGTGTTGGTCCCCGCTAGCTTAGGACCAGTTAGAACCCGTCACAGGTATCTCATCTCTGACGGACACATAAACAAAAGGCCGTCAGAGGTATTAGTCTCCGGTAGTTAGAATCCGTCACAGCTGGGCTACCTGTGACGGGCAAGAAAGTAAAGGCCCGTCACAGGAGAGTCAGCTCTGACGGTCGCGGTTTACGAATCCGTCACAGGATGATTACCTGTGACGTCTTTTTTTTATGACCCGTCACTGATGTGTTAAATCCCGAAAAAAATAAATACTAAATATTGGCTAGCCTCAGGATTTGCTAGCCATGCCCTCTGAAAAACAGAAAGATCACAGATACATGCCAGCCAGCGCCAATATCACATGCATTCATCAATTCATCAATTCATTCATCAATTCATTCATCATTTGCATCCCATTTCCCCCAAAATCACCCAAAAAGCATTAGATTTCAGATCCACTATGGCCTCAGTTCTGTTCTGTTCAAGCATTCTGCATCAATTAGTATCATTTGCATCAAGGACAAAAAAACAGAGGGAATCAGCTAAGACAGAAGGAGAAGCAAGTGTCCCAAAAAAACAAGTGCACATAATATGTTCTTATACATAAGACCAAGTGTAGATAGTCTGTTCTTAAGCATCCATTCATTCATCAATTCATTCATCATTTGCATCCCATTTCCCTCAAAATCACCCAAAAAGCATTAGATTTCAAATCCACTATGGCCTCAGTTCTGTTCTGTTCTGCATCAATTAGTATCATTTGCATCAAGGACAAAAAAACAGAGGGAATCAGCTAAGACAGAAGGAGAAGCAAGTGTCCCAAAAAAACAAGTGCACATAATATGTTCTTATACATAAGACCAAGTGTAGATAGTCTGTTCTTAAGCATCCATTCATTCATCAATTCATTCATCATTTGCATCCCATTTCCCTCAAAATCACCCAAAAAGCATTAGATTTCAAATCCACTATGGCCTCAGTTCTGTTCTGTTCTGCATCAATTAGTATCATTTGCATCAAGGACAAAAAAACAGAGGGAATCAGCTAAGACAGAAGGAGAAGCAAGTGTCCCAAAAAAACAAGTGCACATAATATGTTCTTATGCATAAGACCAAGTGTAGATAGTCTGTTCTTAAGCATCGACAAAAAGGTTAAGTGTAGATAGTTTGTTCTTATGCATAAGACAACCAACAATAAAACCTAAAAATGGACAAGTGTAGATAATATGTTCTTATTCATCACTGGCCATTTAAGTCCATCCAAATGAACGACACAACAGGGCAACGCAAAATACGCATGTCATAAAAAACGACAAATAATTTGAAAATGGAGGGAGTAGTAAAGAGGTAATGTTCCAAATCAGTTTTAAATCTCTTTTCTAAGAAAATATACACAGGTGACCATATCCATCCAGTGAAAGTAAATTACATAGCATACCGTACCACAGAACCATAGAAACAACTATTTTTATATCACAGAAAATTGGATAACTGTTTTGTTCACGACATCACAAGTAGCCCAGTTCAATCGTCTATTACACGTGAAAACGTCCTTTCTTGTTCATTATTTGGGCGAGAATGAAGGCGCACAGTTCGCCTCTGATAGCAGGAGGGTTGATGGGTGAAACCTTCCAGCCAGCTCTACCTTTCTGTTCAATAATACATAAGTTAGCACGTTTATAAGATTAATATTTGGTATTGAAATGTTTGAATTTGCCATTAGCAACAACCTCAGGGTCGAAATTTTTGACCTCTCTTAGAAGTGTCGACATATTGTGGCACACGTGGAAACCGCACTGGTCCCCGATCTGTTGTGCGCATGCGAATTTGGTGTCATGATAAAGTTGGTCCTTGCCCTCCTTGTACCTACCACCCTTTTCCACATATGGTCCCCAAGCCATATTTAAGGCCTTGATGATTTCAGTGAAATTATACTCCTTTGCCTTACTTGAGTTAAGGTAGTAGACCCTACTCCATTTAGGTACAATGACTAGGAGAACCCAATGTCGCCTACGCGGTGGTTATGTAGCATTAGTAATAAGAAACTTAGCTTCAACAACAATATACACGAAATGATTATTGTCTTCTTACTCTTGATTGTGCGCGCACATGATGTACTCCTTGTCTTGGTGGGCCCATAAGCACCGGTTCACGTAGTCAACCAATTCATTGAAGTTATTTTGCAGATTGACCTCATTGACCATTGATGGATCAAGGAACCCAACTTGATTACCAAGGCGACGACCCTCGATCCAACACAACCTTAAAACAATTACGTATTAGCACTAATTTAGACGATAGTCCATTAATATCACAAGGAGGAAGGTTTGCACTTACAAGGAGTAGCATTTCAGAAGTCCTGTGTCTAACTTCCGAATCCTGAATAGGTCGAAGAGGTCATCAAAGCCTATAGTTACATAGGCAGGCGACGATAGGAAGGGCTGGTGGTCGTGATGTCCAACTATGCATGACTCCCTCATTTTCCGCTTGGCATTGCTTAGCTCCATGTACTGTTTGTGTAGCTCTCGGCAAGCAATACCCATCACGGCCAACACATTGTCCTCCACCAACGGCATGCCTAGTTCAAATTGTGCCGGGGCCTTCACGACCTTCCCCGTTTTGGTCAACGGCGCCGACGCTGCAGCCTTCCCCCTTTTTTTCACCGGCGCCGACTCCTCGACCTTCCCTTTTCCTGTAGCACCCCCGCGTTCACGTTTTTGTCCCTTGACAATGGGTGGCGAGCTATCAGCCTTCCTTGTGGTCTTTATTGGAGGCAGGTTCTGAGCTATGTGTGTCAAATCCATATCGGCTGCGGCAGGTGAATGGGGTTCTGACAACGCCGGTCCACGGGGAGCCTCAATTGATAGCTTAGACGTTGAAGGTGTTCGCTCCGTCGGTCGACTTGGGCGAGGAGTCATCTTCACAATTATGTCTTCTTTGGGCCATTGTATGTACGTCTTGCACGCATCGCCCAAAGTCGTGATTTCATCATTAGGGGGCACAGGCAGCGGAAAGGCTGACCAGTTGTCCTTGACTGAATCTATGGACACCTTGGCATACCCTTGACGTAGGTTTACGCCGTGCACCTTTTCTGTGTCCGAGGGATTGAAAGCCATGCCCTCAGCGACTTCGGCCGCGAAAGTTGGGTGGACCCTCACCACTAGGACACACTGCTCTACGTCCTGCATTTTTAAAGTATCAATTTAATATTGGAACATGTAAAGGTATTTGAGTAGATATGGATCGGATATAATCGATTACCTCTATGTTGTCCACCGCATCTAGTGGTGTGACAGGGAGATGAGGGGCCGGCACTTCTGTGGATGCACAGCTACTCTTGTGTTGTGACGGACTCGCTTCGTGCTGTGCAGGAGGAGTTGGTTGGACAACTTGTGTTGCGGGTCGACGTATATTCATCTCGGCGAGGACCTTCTGAACCCTTTCTTCGACCCTGGCGTCCATGTCTGCTTGGAGTTCTTGAATGACCTCCAACTTAAGCTCGGCCTTCAAACGAGCATCCCTCTCTTCCTTGGAGACTTTTCGTTTCCTATATTGGGAGCTGTACTCGGGCAGGCCATGCTTCCAGGGCACATCAACGCCAATTCCCCGAGTCCGGCCAGGATGTTCTTTGGTTCCGAGCGCCTTCGTGAGGATGTCATCTTCGCGTCTCTTCGGCGCGGACTCGACCTCGCTCTGCGAAGCTTGTTCGGCAACCAACCCTAACTATAAAAAACAGGATTCTTGTTACAAATCTTTTGCTTAATATGAACGGACATTAATGAGGTTAATTAGCGAACTCACCAGCTCCTGATAGACGTTGGCGTCACTTTGATTGTCAAATGTGATGGAGCCGTCAGGGTTGACCTTACCCCTAGCCCTCGCCCAGTTGCGAGCTCTTCGTTCAGGGATGTCAGCGAATGGGGCAGGGACATTCGCTGCTGCAGCGGCTGCATCCTCTTGGGCCCATATTTGCTCCTTGCCGATGTACCCAGCCGTGCCCAGTCGATGCGGGTGCTCATTCCGCTTTTGCAGTAGGCGATGTGCCTCGCTTGACTGCCTAAAATCTTCGCTGTTCTTCATCTCGCAAAATTGCTCCCACACCGTCTCCGTTATTTGAGGGTACTCAACGAACGGAGTACGATTGCCGGGTGGGATGACATACTCCGTGAAGAGTTTCCACTTCCAATTCTTCCATGCTTTGCCCATCTTATGGAATGCCTTCCGCTTAAGCCTTTCCTTTGCTTCATCCGGAAATGTGAACCATTTCTCCATAGCCGTCCAAGCTCGCTCCATCTCAGCTTCTGGGACCGTTCCGATATTTTTGTGGAGGATGCCGAAATTCTCACGTGCTGCCAGCCCGCAGCAGTTAGACCATCTTCCTATGACAGTCCTCGGCGCCTTGGGCCTACCACTTGCGTCAACCTCTCTTATAACCTGCACTGTGGTCGGCCATCTATTTTGTGTCCGGGGATTTCTACTTGACCTAGATGCACTTGTCCCGGCTGAAGGCGACGGTTGTTGTTCTTGAGGCACTTCTGCAGCTAAGACAGAAGGAGCATTTGCTAAGGGGTGGTAGGTACAAATTTTGTTGTCATGTATTGAAAAGTTATCCTATAAATTACCACGAGGTTCGGGTTGTTCGGCTGCCATCGTCGACGGATGACCTGAGGAAACCATGGCTGGGTCTGCTTCTACCTGTATCCTCGCAGGCGTCATTGAGGACGGGGATGCGCCGGGCGTTGTCATCGACTAAACAATTTGAATACGCTTACAAATTTCCTATCATTTCACTAATTTCACTAATTTGAATACGCTTCAAACTATTATATATATGAGGGATGTGAAATATATATGCGAACTACATGATAAAAAGATCATGCGAATTAAAAAATGTTTATTACTTTAAAAACTTTAATCATGTAATTAATTTAAGTTCTAGCGATTAACAGTAAATCCATAAAGAAATTTACCGCTGCAACTTATTTAAACAAATTGCCCTTTCGTAAAATTATAAAATTAACAAGATATATTAATATGTAATACTAATAAATGATCTACAATAAACATATAGGATACATTATATTTATCTTTGATTAATCTACAATATACATATAATAAAATTCAATGCTTATAGGAAGAACTCTAGTAAAAAACTTTTTTTGCAACACATACTTAACTCTAGTACAATTAATTAATTGCATGCATTTTGCTACCAATTTATTGGAACCCTATATAAATGCTAAATGTTCTATATAAATCTCAGAAACTACCACATCACAGATATAATCCATCACAGAAACTACCACATCACAGATATAATCCATCATAGAAACTACCCTATATAATCCAATTTATCAATATACAAGAACCCTAGAAAAAAATGGATCAAAGGGGAAGACAAGTTCTCACTGTGTAGCAAAGAGGGGGGGAAGGGCTTCTTCTCCGGGCTGCACAGAGGAGGAGGTCGGCCGGCACTGGAGGAGGTCGACGGCGGTGGAGGAGGGCGAGGGGGTGGAGGTCGAGTTCGGCGGCGGCGGCGGGTGGATGTCGAGTTCG